>OZ035874.1:38099768-39299768 GCA_964034865.1 Eristalis intricaria | reverse complement strand
TCGGTACGACATCATGCCTGCGTACCTGCAGTTATGTTAGGATAGTTATTATATCTCACGGCTAATAATTTCCGATTTTTAACGTTCGCATTCCGTTTTCTTGGATTCTTTGCAGGCAAACACGATAAATCAAGTGTGACTTGAGTCAGCCGTAAAAAAGTATTTGAGGTAAGCATTGAATTTCGCAAAGAAATCTGTGGATTCTCGGAACCCAAAGGCGAAGGCGAGCACTGGCGTCGCGGTGCGCTCGCTTCCGCATCGATCGATCGTCGCTGCTGATCAGCCAGCAGCGCTTCGGAAACGAATGCAAATAAATTAGTCTGAGCGTGGCGATTTTTTTGGCATTTTGTTCGTGATCTTAACACTTTTGTGTTTTATTTCGGCAAAAATCAAAAAATCAAAAAAATCAAAAAACCTTGACCAATGCATTGGGGGTTTGGTTATTACGTCATCGCGCGATGGCGATGATACGCAGAATGGCGGACGTGGCTTGAAGTTGTCGTAAAATTATTTATTGCCAGCGTTTTATTTAATGCGAAAATGGATGATGTAGCTGTTGTTTGACCTCTTCGATGTTTGGAGCCAGGAGGGAGAAGGATTTAGTCTCTCGGTAAATACTGTGGAAGGTGGCATTAGTGGGCCATGACCTCCGTGATGGGCTCATAAAATGATGGTATTTTTATGGCCACGACGAAGTGGTTGTTGCGTTGTTTGTGTCGTTGCATGCACAAATCGTACTCGTTTCGGGATGTTCTCCAAGCGATGTCACTGGGATAACTTGTTTTTCTGGGCGAATGATGAGTAGACTGCCTACGTCTTAATCGAGAAAATGAGTAATCTATCTCAGATAGCTCCATAAACATAAATATTTACATCCAAACCGTCAAATTTATGAAATTGTTGGTTTCACCACAACTGCATGCCAGCGTCTCTCATAACTTGTTCCCTCTCACAAATCAAAAAGGATCGCGCCCACATGCAACTTTGTTGAAGGCATTGCTCTTCGAAGCAGAACCGATCGCCAACAGGAGTTCCCCGTGCGCGTCCAGCTGTGCGCCTCGTTGACACTCTTTCCAGAAATAGCATTCGTCCCCTGCACGCACGCCCGCACAGGTACACGCACCAATCTATTGTTAATCAATATTTCTGGTCTGTCTCCTCGGTACTTCATCGCAACCCGGCGAGTCCTTCCTTGAATATTAACCACAACAGGCCGAGTCACAGCAAGGCACGTTGCTGGCGTGTTTGCGCACTTTCCACCCTGCGAGAGTACCTTCTTGTGCGCCGTATCCATTCGATAATCATACGGAATGGGAATTCTATCTCTGGTCTAGAGGGGTTACCTGGTGCCTCCCTCTCAGCGGCGAGCGGGTGTTCTAGGAATTGACCAAGACCACGCTGATTGAAACCGAACGTGACCAGAAAACTCGAGAATAGATTTCAGTTTTTCCATCGGCATTCACGATGGGGCGGTGGAGGGGGGTTCTGCCAGCAGGACCGCCGCCGCTGGGTTGTTTTTCGCTACTGCACTTGTGTGAGTTGTGAGAGTGAGTTTCCACGGCGATGACAACGTCGACCACGACCACATGCTGTCTGGGTGGCTTATGGTATGTGGTCTGCAGTGTGTGGCGCGCACAAAAGACACACAATTTGCACTTGATGAAGTTTGCTTAGGCTAATAGTGCTTCGCTGAGCAAAGGGTAATCACCTCGATGGGGTTTTGTAACGAAGAAGTAAACACGGCTGGTCGCTTGATTGCTGGTTCCATTATTTTCCCGAGATGATGTGAATTGAAAGAAATCAGAGCTGCGGGTGCGATGGGATGTGTGTGGCGTGGCGTGCATGGTGGGTTTGAATTTGATTAACTTTTGAAAGGAATTCGATGAGGATTCGGATTCGGATTCGGATTCGTTCATCGAATCGAATCTATTGTGCGTAATGAGCTTCACTTCTGGTGGTAGCTGCGGGTTGAGAGGATTTTCCGGGCTGCTTGTGGGCTGGCGAGAGTGCTGTGAATTTGTGATGTGAAATTGCTTGTCGGGCAATAATCTCGGATTAAGGGAATGAAAAGAATTTGAGAAGAAATCGAAACTCTCCATGACGCCGCTGGTCTTGATTAGTTCAGGAGGAGAGAGGAGACGTGGTTGAGGAGAACTTTAAAATTCCCAGAAACATCTTCGGGTGCAGGGTGTACTTATTTGTATTCAACAGCTGCCAACTGAACTGAAATTGGTCTTAGGTCAGATGGGAGCATGGAGAGGATAATGAATTTGCCTTGGTTTCATATAGTGGACTTCAAATCATTGCCTCTGATGCTCTTCCGAGACAAGCTGGCGACCTCAGGGATGCTGCTTCTGGTCATCCATATAAAGTTGTCTTTCGTCCTCAATTACTACATCATTGTGTTGGAGTTTCAGTCCTCCACATCTCAACGCACCAGGAAGCTCCAGCGCATCATGTGACCGATGTGGCCAACTTCTTCTGAAACCTACACGCCTATTTGTACAACCCATCGAATTCGAGAAGGCAGTGGCGTGCAAAACTGGATATAAGACCCAAGCACAAAGTCCGGATTTAAATCCAATAGAAACCTTCGCTCTAGCCCTTAGAATCTTTGACTCTGAGCCTGTGGGACTAGGCGACACAGGACGTCCACGTACACAAGTCGAGAAGGACCTCAGCCGGTTTGGTGTGCGAAACTGGAGACAGCTGGCTGGAGAGGCATGTTGGGTGAGACTCAGGTCCACTTCGGACTCTGGAGTCCTAAGAAGAAGAAGGAGAAACCTCGCCTACTTCTGTTTAGAGGAAGATTTGGGAACTTAAAAGAGCACCGGAAGATTTGATTGAGTTGTAGCTAAGACTTCAAGTGCAATGGTCAAGGATTCAGCATGCAACCATTCAGAACCTCGTAGAGGAAGTAAGGGCGTGTGGACCAAATATTGAATGCGATTTCATTGTAATGTTTCAAATTTAATGAGGGGTTTAGTTGATCGTTAACTTCCCAACCCACAGTAAATAGAATTTCCAGCAGTTCCCCTACTATCACGATTGGAGTACCGCAGGGTTCTGTGCTTAGTCCTCTGTTGTTCTATCCAACTTTCAATGGTCAAGGCGTTCACAAATGATATAGATTTCGCGAATCAAGGATCGATGTCGTTTAATTTTGTTGCCAACGCTAATGAGAATGTTCATAACATTAGCCAGTGGATTGGTTTGTACAAGATACTTGCCAGCGAGAGCAGAAGACAATAAATTAATGAATTACAAAATGTTGTGCAATGGTCGCTCTGATTATGTTTCGCATAATTGTAAGCCATTCATGGAAATCAATTTCATTTTGAAAACCAAAAATAGAAAATTTTGAATTGTGTATGTAAAATCAGCTCGGCTGCCCGGCCTCGCGTTCAGGTATCTGTCAGTTTTGAGTAAGTTCTTTAGAGGTTTAAAATGCACGGTATAGGTCCTTGGATCTGTTGAGTAAACCGAAGTATCAGCAGTTGCTGAGGGCGACTGTAAGTTTGATCTGCACTTAGATACGGAGTTTATATTTACACCTAGTCACGGAGACATACAGAGGCGGTCTTCGACCCGGCTTCTACACAAACTCCTCGTACTGTTGTACTCTCCGAGTCTTGGCAATGGTAGCTGTGTTTTTTTGCAAGCTTATGTACGCTTAAATTATAAGTGCACAAAAAACGACCATCGGCGCTTAGTGATCCATCATAAACTCTTGGCAGCACCGACGATATATATGACAATTGTGACTGTCAGGGGGTGGAATCGTGTAAGGTGATAGTTGATCGTTAATGGACACAATCTTCGCTTTGCGATTGTGTAGCGTAACCATCACTTTAAAAGCAAAAACACTTTATAATTATAAAATTATAAAAAAAAATGTTTATCAAATGAAAAGAATCGTTTACGAAACCTAAACGGAATGTATAGCAGAGACACTCTGGGTGTACAAAAAATTGCATACTTATGGATGTCAAAACAATTAAAAACTATCCAATACATCAACCACACCTGCAAATCTAAGCCACATACAGCAACCTAAACAATGAATGAATAAATTCAGGAATGAACACACAGAAAATAATGATTTGAAGCATTATTTTTATCCGCGCTTATTTCTTAAGCCGCGATAGATATGATGAGTAATTTAAGCGGATATATAATTTGTTATTAGTGTATTTTACATGCAAATTGAAATTTAAGCGTATATATGCTTGCAAAACAACACAACTGGTGTTGTTCAAAATTCAAAACGTGGTACCGAACACAGACACACTTACCCACTACCAGATGTCGACATAATAATATAATAATATGGGCGTCGCGACAGTCCGAGGCGGACCTGGGCCTAGCTTCTTAGCAACCACTCGTCTTGTGCGTGCTATTTTACTCGTGGAAGGGACCTACGGTTTTATGCCGACTCCGAAAGGCAAAGTTAAGAAGCTTTTTCTAGACAGGAATACTCTTTGATCATTGTCAGTGACTCGAAAGAGGCGGAGCCGTGCATGGTAAAGGTGGTAAATTCGGGTATCGAACCTCGCACCCTATGCGTAGGAATCGACGCACTTACCCACTACGCCACGGCAGCATCACATTAATGTTGCCTGAAAAGCCAAGACGATGTGGACATGATCTACATAACCGACCGCATTTGAGTTCATTTAAACAAGACAGTATCCTACGTTGTCCGTTTCACTCTCTTTTTCAGCGCCAGATAGAAGGAATCTCATGCGATGGTGTCAGTCCCTAATTTTGATAAAATTAACAGGTCTTGGTTTCCATTTTTAAAACTTTTTATTTTTCTTACTGATGGAAAAAGTCCGGCGCCCCGCCGATGGAATTTTTGGATCTACCCTCCATACTTGCTGTCTCCAGTCTTGCACGCGAAATTTGCTGTGACCTATCTTCATAGGAGTGAGCCTCCTCTGTTCTTCTGTCCCAGAGTCTCACAGCCGACGATTTTTCGGGCCAGGTCACCTTACGCATCTCTAGACAATAGACCATGTCTCTGTACCAGAGTTTGTGCTTAAACCGCCTTGCTTATAGTGGAATGAAAATCCATCCATAATCTTCTTCAGCGGGTGCTTACTTGTGGCGAACGGGGAAAGAAAGAGACATATTCGAAAGACTCGTGCCATTGATGGTCTCAAGCTGTCAAACTGTAGCGAACAAGACGTGAATTTGTCTTGTGTCAATTGCGTTGATGTGGCACTGTTGCGTGTCCGTGTCCACAGTGTCTTACACTGCCACCTCATCACAATGGGTCTAATAGGACTTTAAAGTGGCGCGGCTCTGCCGCGTCAACCCACTAAACTAACCCTCTCTGCCACCAACGTAGACCGGGCCGACCATTGGCTACTTCATCTATGCCCCTATGCCATACAGCTGCATGGGAATGATCTCTGTCTTAAATACGCCCTTTGAGGGAGGGTCCTTTACTGAATTGTCTCCTCCTTTACTGAAGTGTCTCGCCTTGGAACGGCGATTGGCAAGACGGACTCTATCTTCTATGACACTGAGTAAAATGTTATAGCTGTCGAAGTGATATTCTGAACAAACGTTTTGCCATTACTACTGAAGATGCCGTGCCATTGTGCCAAACGACATTGTGCCAAAATGGTACAATGATGCTTTTGAAAGTATCGTAGTAAATGTCCTTTGCCACAATTTGACGGCACCCTACTGAAGTCTATCTTGATCCCCGATGGAACCTTATGTCCTTATTGCTGATTCCCACAGAGGTGAGGTAAACAATGTTTCTGATCACCTCAAAGTTATAGCTGTCCTTTGTGGCGCTCGGTACAAGACGCCGATGTTGACTGTCAATTCCTGAGGACTTCAGCTTACCCGGATTCACCACTAGGTTCATTTTATCCGGTGTCATCTTACTGCCAGCAAATGCCTTACAGACTTGCTCCAATCTACCATGTCAGTGGCATCCACAATTGTACACCCATCTTGAATATCGTGTCTCTAGTGTTGGCCCCTACATTTTCCACCATCTTCTGTGGAATGATGTTCTAGTCGTCACCTAGTTCTTAGCTTCCGTCACGTCAGGCATCTGTCCGAACCTAAAACCCATGTGACAAGTCTCCACTCTCACTTAACACTCATATTCTTGTCACAGCTCATTTTTCATCGATCGCATGCTCTTCGCCGAGAATCCAGGTCTCTTCGATCACCTCTCGTCATTCCATTCGGCGTCACCTTGTGGGCATCCAGTTTCAGCTGTCTGTCAATCAAGAGTGAGCTAGAAAACATTATTCGATTGAATCGAAAATGGCACACCACGCCTCGGTACACCACTTAACCCCCTCCCATGAGTGCATCCCCCTCCCACCCCACGAAGCTAAATCCATTCAGGCGAACCATTCTGTGAAAGGAGTCAATGCACTCTCCTCGCAGTTCATAAATCGTTGATACTTACGCGGAGTATCTTTCACTTCCAATTAGTCATCGGGCGCAACGCAACCTTTATCGCAAGTGCTTCCCTACAGCGGCAGTCACCACCCTCTCCGGTTATCAAATTCAATGTTCGCTCCAGTTGCTACGAGAGCCAGAGCCAGAGCCAGAGCCAGAGTAAGTGAAGTCAACTGCAACTAACACCGCCCCATGTGCAGCGCATCCAGAGTGGATGCCCGAACTGCACAACACAACATTTTTCTCCTCTCCCATCCACTCCACCCTCCACCCACCCTCCCACACACACGCACTCGGGGTCGCCTTCAAATTGATTTATTTCGCGAGTGATTGCCAAAGCACATCCAGGATCATGTCATGTAAAATGCATGTTTCGGCTCCGTGACATAATAAAATGTGATTTACGTTCGTTCCATGCAAATTCACGGATGGGCCGCAGTGTCTAGCTGGGCATGGGGGAGCCTTTCAGTTTTCGAAAGTAATTTATACCGCTGAGGCGTCAGCCTTAATGCCGGGGTGCGTCGGAAGTTTGGCATTTTTTTTGTTTGCGCGAAAAGTTGCTGCTGCGACAGATGCTACTGCTGTTAATGGAATGGCTGTGGGTACGCGGCTACGTGGCTAATGGGGATGCCTCGTAGATCAATTCAAATGAAAGAGGCCTCCCCCCGAACACCCCGAGCATACATCAATGACGTGACAGCAGTGAATGGGTTTTGGAAATTTTCGCGACAAGTCTTCGGGTCTTGATTGGAATTTAGTGTGCAGCGCTTGGAGTTGCGTGGGCTGCGGGATGGAAGGCTATGTCATCGAGCATGGGACTGGAATGCGTTGGGAATAGAAAGGCGATGGGGGAGGTGAGGCTATCTCTGTCTTGCCCATGTCCCTCTTCACAATCTTAGCTGAGGCGCTCGTCGCCTTGCAAGGTATTGAGCAGTTCGACTTGTGGTGCAACTCATCCGAACCTGAAAGTAGATTCCTGACCTGAAAATAGACTCCACCCGGAACTTGGACAGAACCCACATCAGTCCTGTTGACCGCACATCACCCACGACGAAAACCAGTTCCATCGCAGCTCAACGAGTGCCTCCATTGTTCTAGTGGCCTTGAGGCCTACACAAGCACACAAAACTCCATCGCCACATTCCGCCAAACGATCCTCATAAAAGTTTACTATCGAGTCACGAGTCACGACACGCATGATGGCGCGATCGATTGATTTCTCAAAATCACCACTGAATCATCATCGGATCCACTTGAACATTCGGCCGATGCCAAGTATTTTCGACACTGTCGAGTGCTCCCTTTTCATGAGCGACTTGTTGGATGATCAAACGAGATTTCCTGAAGGCGGGCGTCTGTTTTGACACTTTGCACTTGAGAGCACATGTTCCACGTTGATGTGCACCCACGATTTTGCAAAAATGAAAATCGTGCGGTGACTTGCAAGGCGGGCGACCCTTTGGCGTGCATTTGAAGCGATGCGGTCATGATGATGATGCATGATGTTAGGCGACTATAAATAGACGAGCGACGGTGATTGTTGAGAGGTATGTTCACAGACTCGTTCGAACTGACTCCCGCAAGCGGAAGTGGCTTCTCGTGCGAATTTGTGGCGGCTTCTCTCAAAGATTCGCGACAACTCATGCTGAAAGCATTTGAAATTTGTTGTCTGCGCAGAGATCTGAAGGACGATGAATCCAATCTGGTGTGTCATTCTGAGAGAATGTGGATTATTCGATTAAGTTGACGGAAATGACGATCGAATGGCGTCAGACTTGGGACTTGAGGGAGTCTTGAAGGAGGTCTGTTCTCTCGAACTGATTTCGACTTGTTGTTTTCCCATTCTCTGACACAGTTAGACCAGTTTTGGAAGGCATTCAGACTTGCAGTGGCAGTCTGTCTGCTTGTAAACAAATTGTGGACGCTTGCAGCCAATAGAGAGCGGTCTGGACTAAAATATTGAACAGTAATTTTGAACAGTACAGAGGTTGCGTTTGATCATTGCCTGCAATATGTTTGTCAAAATACAGACACACAGTGCTCCTTTTGTATACGCGAAGCAACTCGCTCAGTACAGAGGTTGCGTTTGATCACACAGAAGACGATTGGATGGCGCAGTTGGTAAAGTGCCTGCTCCTGGTTAGCGGGGTCCCCGGTTCGAATCCCGGTGAGAGAAAAGTTAATACGCTTTTACCGGATTTTCAAATCTGACCCAGTCACCATTTGAAGTTGGGATCAAATTAAAGGCACTGTCACCGGAATCAGTGGTGGTAGTCTAAGTGTGCTAGTGAATGCACTAGCAGCCGTGCTTAAATTGGAAAGCTCTGATTCCCCTTGATGAATTTTAGTTTAGAGCAGTCGAAAAATAAATCCTCGGGAAAAAAGCCGGGGCCTCTGCATCTGTATGCATTTTTGATCGAAAGTTTAGACGAAGCTGGAAATGATATCTGAATATTTGAATAGACCTCCACACGAAGATGTGCAACCGCAGTAGTAGCAGTGGTAAAATATTTTTATTTCTTTCATTATAAAAACAAAATACAAAGTTATTTAAATTTCAAAAATAAATTGATTGACATAATAATATAATATAATAATATGGGTGGCGCGACAGTCCGAGGCGGACCTGGGCCTTGTTTCTTAGCAACCACTCGTGTTGTGCGTGCTATTGTTCTTTCACGAGTGGAAAGGACCTACAGCTTAATGCCGATTCTGAAGGCGAAGTTGAGAAGCTTTTTCTAGACAGGAGTACTCTTTGAGCATTGTCAGTGACTCGAAAGAGGCGGAGCCGTGAATTATTAAAGACGGTAAATTCGGGTATCGTACCTGGCACCCTCTGCGTAGGAGTCGATGCTCTTTTTTTTATTTTTCATGTAATTTTATTTATTTTGAAATATGTTACTTGCTAGACAAAATTACTTAAATCTAGCTAAACTAGCTTAAGAATTACAAATGTTCTTAACACTAACCTACTGACCCTATGAGGGTACTCTAAGCTAATCTAATCCACTTTATAAATCTGTCTTTCGGCTTAATTTGCGAGAAAACATGTGAAAAACTTTGCTAAACCTAACTACCTGATCTGAGACTATCTTGACTATGTCCGTAACAGTACGAACACGTGCACCAGGACGTATATGTTATGTATATGCCTAAATATATAATTTATGCGCCATTGTGCGCCTTTTTTTTTGCTTCACGTATATATTTTTTTTTTTTTTTTGATTTTTTTTGGGTTTTTTGTTTTATATTTTTTTTTCGGATTTTATGTTTGTTTTATAATTTTTTTTCTTACAATCTACCTTAAAGCTATGTAAGCTGGCCACTATGGTCAGCTAATGGATCATTTGGAAAAGCTAGCGGTGGCGGAGGCGGGTTTTGGTGTAACCACCAGTAAAATTCCCGTTCTTTGGCAGACTCTTTCCTATCTTGAGCGGGGATCGCTCTACCGAACCGGAGGAGATCCTCGTGAGTGCGAACGACATCCGGTTCGTATTGGAGTCGCCTGTCCACTGTTCGGTGTACGACATAGAAGATGATAGGACATCCTTGTGGATCCTGTATAAGGCCAATTGTGTCTAGATAAAGGAATGCTTCGGGAGGAATAAAGCCGTTAAGGCGCACCCTTTCATGGTAGATAATATGAGGGTAGTAAGCCCCAAAGATCAGACTGTTGGAAGAGGACATAGCTCGTGCAGTGTGCCTTCTGATCAGCTTAATAATAAAATTATCTACCCTTTTGTCGTTTGCCTCGTTCTACAGGACCTCGTTAGGATAGTACTTCTTGTACTCAGACTCTGGTGTGCGATACAGATGGAGACAGCTCCTAAGACACTGCCTCTCGAACACCCTCATCTTTTCCATCTAAGAAGGACGTTGAACCTCAATGGACAACCATACACCATAATTAGCCGTTCTAGGGCCACGTAGCAGATTACCTTCACTCTGGTATCAAGTTGGCTGCTAAAAAACAACCGCCTTGCCGCAGCAAAGGCTTCTCTGGCTTTTGTCAGAGCAATATCTATATGTTTGTCAAAATACAGACACACAGTGCTCCTTTTGTATACGCGAAGCAACTCGCTCACAAGGACAAGCAAACAACAAAATAGTATCGGTCTACGCGTTGTTTCCTGAGGTACTCCCGAACGACATTAGTTAGCAATCTTTCTCCCCTCATGTCATGTGTTAAAAGAAGCCGTACAAGTGATAACTTGGGTATACACTTGTCTTACACGTAATTTCCACGTCATCCAATTCCCAAGGCTCGTCAAAGGTCAGAGCCTGGACATACGTCGCCTTCTGTCTTTGACGATCCCAGGCGTGCTTCTTCCAATCGTCAATACCAAATTCTCGTGTATCCCAATGGAGGTGCGAACTTCTCCAGGAAGCCATGAGCCTCGAATTCGAATAATCACACATAGGGTATGCGTTTTGTTGTATGCTGTATGCTGAACCTATAAGTACGCTGATGGCTCGACGTACTTATAGGTTCAGCATACAGATACAGTCCGACAGTTAAGGCAATAAATATCTTGTTGCCGCGTGACTTCGACCAACCATTTTTGTAACGAAGTTATCAACTTCCTGAAGAGTGAAACGATACTGTTCAGGACCCCGGTGAGCACGGCATTATGTGATACCGCCCACAAATTGGCATAAGTCCAGCCGCCAACTTCAAACCAGGGTGAGGGCAATCTGCTACAAGGCCTTAATCCGGCAAAGAAATGTCTCACCTACAGGTCTTCCGAAAGACCTTGTATTCCGACTTTGTCTTCCGAATTTGTCTTCTGGCTTTGTCTTCCGACTTTGTCTTCCGACTTTGTCTTCCGACTTTGTCTTCTGACTTTGCCTTCCGACTTTGTCTTCCGACTTTGTCTTCCGACTTTGTCTTCTGACTTTGCCTTCCGACTTTGTCTTCCGACTTTGTCTTCCGACTTTGTCTTCCGACTTTGTCTTCCGACTTTGTCTTCCGACTTTGTCTTCCGACTTTGTCTTCTTACTTTGTCTTCCGACTTTGTCTTCCGATTTTGTCTTCTGACCTTGTCTTCTGACTTTGCCTTCCGACTTTGTCTTCCGACTTTGTCTTCTGACTTTGTTTTCGACTTTGTCTTCCGACTTTTTCTTCTGACTTTGTCTTCTGACTTTGTCTTCTCACTTTGTCTTCCGACTTTGTCTTCCGACTTTGTCTTCCGACTTTGTCTTCTGACTTTGTTTCCGACTTTGTCTTCCGACTTTTCTCCGTTTACATAGCACACTCAATGACGATCTCAGCTCGCATGCTGTCGAGTTAGTCAAGCTGATCAGAAGGCACGAGCTACGACTTCTGCCAACATTCTCATATATCGCACTTACTACCTCCCTAGGGGTCCAATCGTCTTTATTCTGCCCGAAGCACTCCTTTACCTCGCCAGGATTGGAAGGATGCCCTCAAGTCCATGTCATCGCCGATCAGTTGACAGGCGACGATATCGTCTCGTTCTGTGAAGCGACGTCTCCTCGCGATAGGAGCGTCTTTGCCAACAAATCACTGATGTGCGTTAGGGACAGGGACAAAGCCATGACATGATGGTCTGCTACCAAGCGGCCTAAGTCAAAAAATTCGACAATGACAACTACCTGTGACCACATGAGTGGAACCAAAATTCCGACTTCATTAGCTGAATGTCATTTCTCTGATCTTGTGTTCGATTTCTCTGCTTTGCCTCCTATACTCTGTTGGCATCGGCCCGGTGTCTGCAACTGTCACAGACTACGTGTCATTTCGTGAAACCCTTTCGCACTGTCCCTCTGTCAGAGTCTAATCGTCGCAACTCTTAAAGTGACTAAACAAACGTGAACCTATTAGTCTCTGGGTTCATCAAGTGTCAAGCACGAGTTAAACGACGAGTCTCCTAGGCCAGCCGTGGATGTCAGTCGCACAACTTGGCTCTTCCCCCTCAGTGCCCGACAAATTGCCACCTTCCACATGCCACTCCAACCTCCCGAACTTCCCCATTCGGGCTGTCTCAAATTTGTCATCATCACTCAAAAAAGTTACCAACCTCGTCGCAGGCACCGCATCCGTCGTCGTCCCAGTGTCCCAAAACAATTTCTTTAATTTCGTAGAACACAGAAAAAAAAAGGAGACCGATTCAGTGTCGCCACAGCAACTCTCCTCCCTGGCGACACAGCCGACGTCAGAGCCGCCTGCCGTCTGCGACACCCCGCACATCGATGGGGTGTGCCATAAAGTTCAAACTATGTCCTTGCAGTTCCATACTTAGATCCCGTCGCCATGTACGTCGTTGCGGCGACGACGACGGTGACGCTCGGTTTCTCACTGAGACGGTTGGGGTTCTGTTCACCGACTAACTTCCATTAAGTGTGGACTTTATTGTCGTGCACTGCCATGAGCGTTGCAGTAATTAAATCCTGCACTCTCGCACTACACACCGTGACGTGAGATGGGGGTGGTGGAGAGCACTTGTGCACCAACTGCGATGACGTTGTGCGCCGGCACTTGTACACATTCATTTCCTTCCTGGGTGCCTGTTCATAACTAATAACATTTGCTTCCCAGAGCCGGCTGCGGTAGTGGCGCAGCACTGGAATGCTTATTGTTTGAAAGTACTGCTTTACTTAGCGCTAATGAGGTCCAACTAGGCACACTCGGGAAGGAGATACCTTCGAGTGGGCGTGACGATGGCTGAGAGGGTGAGTGGGTGAGTGCATGGGCGAGATGGTGTTCTTGTTTACATTATCCTCATCCTAGTTCGCCTGGAAGTGCTGCATCAACAATGATGATGGGGTTTTTGATTTATCTGCCTGGGGGCCTCGGACGATGATATAAAAGACTGAATGTGGTGTGTGTGGTAAACTGTGTCGTCCATCGGGGGAATCTTCGAGGAGGCTGCCGACTTATTGGACGGCCATCACTTAAATATTCATGTGACCTGAAAGGAGGAAGCCAAAGCTCTCACACGCCTCGGTCAACACAAACAAGTAGCAAAGAGTATAAAGAGTGGCTTGATGCGCCGAAAACAGAAGAAGGGCCTGCTTGGCTGCCGCGGACACCTCCTGCAGGCGGGGAAACCCTCTGTCGTCTTATGGACGATTTCATATCAATTCCTGTCGAGAATGAGGTTCATTGTCGACGCCACTCCACCTCTCCCGTACAGAGTGTCTTTCTAGTCCCCTTTGTTGCGCTTCCTACGTATTTCTGCCCTCCTCTTCACACCCAGCTGCTCGCAGTCCATTCCAAAGTTGATTTACCACTCCCTCGACAGTCAAACAAGTCGATTTCAAACGTCGTCACATAACATCACGCTGTACGCCCATTTCCCGATTGTCGCCGTAAATAACAATAAACTGCGAAGCAATAACCGATCAATTCTTATCTACTGCGTCGTGTTCTGTTCCCCATTCGCGGCACGATTGCAAGCGATAATGCGACTCGTTGCCACTGCCTGCCGTTGTTCCCGAACAGGTTGTTGTTCGGAGCGTCTCTCCCACCAGCAGCACCAGCTCCTGCACCTGTGAAACGTAATCTTATCTGGCCGGGCATTTGGCGTTTGGCAGTCGCAACGCAACCAAGTATCTAGGTCTCATCGGAATTACAGCTTGCTTGGCGGGATGAATTTGCGTAATTACACAGCCCGCGCGGCATGATTTAATTAGTGGAACCGCTAGCCGGCTGGCTTGTGAACTAATTCGAACATATGTTCTCTTGTACGGCCACAAATATGGTTCGGCTTGCGAGTGTGCGTGGGCTTACCGCCGCGGCCGGCGGCCGTCGTTCAGCGGTGGCGTGACCATGTAAGGGGTGTTTCACGCAGGTTACGAGCGATTTGCATTCCCTGAAGTGATCGACAAATTGATGAATGAACAGCCTCAAGGACGCGGACTCGTTGAGTCATGAGTAATGAGTTGGGTGGATGTGTAGTGGCTGCACTGAAGCGTTGGCTGTAATCGGGAAGTGGGTGCGCTTAGGTATCTCATTTGTGGTGGCTGCTGATATGGGGCTTAAGGAAGTCAAGTGGCGGTTCGTTTTGTAAGCACTTTGCTGTTTCCTATGTTTGGCTTGGATGACTTAATTCACGCTACTTTTGCGGGAGGACACTCGAAACTGTGGAAATTCTGTTTGAGTCTGCGCTGGTGATGCGCGAGGGGGTTGGGGAATGCTGTGACGGAAATGTCATGGGATATGGAGCCTCCCAAGTCGTGTAATACTAAATCTGCTTAGATTTCCGGCTTCTTGAAGTCTGTGTGAGAGAGTCAATACGTAAAAGAGCTATTGTGCATCTTAACGGGCGAACGGCTTGCACTGTAGCACATTGACGGTTCCGCGGTTCAGCAAGGGCTAGTTTGGGAATGAGTCTTATTTTTGTTTCCTCTTGACTGTCAGTGGTGGCCGTGGCATTATGGGTATGACCGTCGACTCCTACACAAACCAAACCTCGCTGCCTGGGTTCGATTCCCGGCCGGTACAACCAGAAATAATGTTCACAGTCTCACCTCTTTCGAGTCACGGATAATATGCAAATAGTAATAACTGTCTAGAAAAAACTTCTTAAGCTTGGTCGTTCGGTTCCCCCCTCCCTTTATTTTCCGTAATGAAGGCACGTAGGCTGAAAATATTCGGACTGGACAGTTCGTTGTAGGTTTTTCTTGATACCCTCTAAACACGAAGGCTCTACAACATTATTTTACTCTCCGCTTGCCGGCTGTCCAAATTCGATCCTTCTTATTTTTTCTTTCGTTATCCCATCTAGTCTGCAGAGTTTCAGCCTACGTGCCTTCTCTGACTGAGGCCTGGTCTATCTGCAGCCTTCTGCGATGTCGCATCTTGTGCATTTGCAGTGCGCCTCTTTTTGATTAAATTGAATTCTGTAATTTTCATTCAAAGCCGTATGAACCTTCGTTAAAGCCGACTCTTGTCTTAACTTGCACTCTTGTCTTGCACACTGCTTCCTTGTCATCATGAGATGACTGAAAGCAGTGTTGTTGAGAAAGTCAAGACAAGTGTCGTCTTAAACGAAGGTTAAAGGTATCGCGTCTTAATTCTCGAAGCAGGATTCACTGACACTCTCGAACAGAGCACTGGTCTTCATGCACTCATAAACACCAGCGTGTATGGGTATGTGGCGGTACTCTCTTGGTAGAGGAGTTAATCTTCGGTGAAGTTATCAACGCACTAACTCATTACACAGCTTCGAAATGGATAGATTGTATTGGAGGAAAGAGTGTCATTTTTTTAGACCTCTTCGTCGGCGCCTATGAAATACTCGACAAGCAATTCGTTGATGTGATACCCAATAAGTCTAGATTGGAATTTTTACAGATGCTCATTTGTGTCATTCGGCAGAAACACTCTGTATCCAAATGACATTTGAAAACCAATCTTAAACTGGTACTGAGCCTGTTTTGAGTGACCACAGGTCCTTACCATGACACTCTCTCTAAGACGATACTTGAGTTCTTGCTGGACTAAAGGAGGCCTATCCTGATGTGTTTCAAGGACTTACACTAGTCTACGGTCCGGCGACGAGTAATCAGTAGGATTTGTTTAACTCTTTGTGCCATCCATATGATGTATCATGTGTAATGGTTAAGTTAGGCTGAGGTGGCTGACTGCCGCGCATGCGGACAGCAGACAGACTTAGACCAAGCATTGGCCCATTGTGTTAACACGCGGTTAGCTTAGGCTTTTGTGCGTGAAGAAGATTACTAACTCAGTTCAGCCAGATTAACAAAGAAATGGGCCCCCAGAAGTCTAAATCTCCGGTGCATAGTGCAAGTGGTCAATGGTTTCTTCGTCATCCTCGTCCATGCAGCTTCGACAGAAATCATTATAGGGAAGGCCTAGTCTGGAGGTGTGAGTTCCGATGGCACAATGCCCTGTTAAGAATAAGAGATCTGAGATTGAGCCTGCTTAATCTGATCAAGCTACGCGATCGCTTGGGATCGATCATAGACCAGAGTTGTTTGGTAATGAGGCGTCCTGTGCTAGATGTCCATCTTTAGCAGATGTTTTATATTAGCGATAGGCTTGGAGGGTTGGTCCCCACCTAGAAAGAGCCCGGAGTTTGTGCCCTTCCTAGAGAGTTCGTCCGCTTCGCAATTCTCTGTAATGTCACAGTGTCCCGGCACCCACATAAGTCGGATGTAAAACTACTTGGCCATTTCGTTAAGAGATTGGCGGCAAGTTAGGGAAGTTTTGGAATTAAAGGTGACTGAATTCGGAGATTTGATCGCTGCCTGGCTATCGGAACAGATGACTGTATCTGTGCGCGTTATTACATTGTTTTTTTTTTTTAGCCAGGACAGGGCTTCCTTAATAGTTTCAGCCTGAAAGACGTTACACTGATACCTCTTCTTCTTCTTTTTCTGGTGGCACTACAGTCCGGAGTGGACCTGGGCCTCAACCAGCTGCAGTGATTAGGTGGTCGAAAAGATAGCTGGAAAAGATAGCTGGAGGCAAGCAATATTCCTTCGGGGAACGTACCGGAATGGGTAATCGGTAGCTTAGTTGGAGACTTAGGAGAAAATACGGGGATTAATCTCAGGGTTGGGAGAAAGTAGGGATTGATTGAGGAGGGCAGTTTATGGAGAGCGAGATCACGGGTTAGACGTTTGGTGCGTGGTGTTGAAGGGACCTTTGGAGCGTAAAGGGAAAACGCCTGATCGAGAAACGGTTTAAGGTCGCTGTGCGAACGAACAAAGAAAGTGATAAATTATAATTATATATATTTATATATATAAAATATATATATACAATTAGCATCGGGCTCAGTGATTTCGGCAAATTGTTTGTGTCGGTTTTTTTTTTCTTTTCCCTTTTTTTTCTTCTTTCCGGTCGAAAGCTAAGATAGTTTTCCTAGACGAGGAATATAATAAAGAGAGAGAAATATTGGAAAACAAAGAAATAACGAAGTACAGGACCCCAGAACGCGAACGCGTGTGTACGTCAAAGTCGGCGCCTATAGCTACATACAAACGTGCGGAAGTCCAAGTGCAAATTTGAGCGCGGCGGGAGTCGTCAAAGCTACACCACATTGTAAAACCCGGTTATCGACTTTCGTGAGTGATACCTGTGGGAGAGTTCCTGTTCGTACGTGTTAGTTGCAAGTGCATCCACGGGTTTCAGCCGAAACAGCGGAACCAGCTGCCGTATAGAGCGATGCAGGGAGTCACTAACCCTTCTTTTCGTAGTTCTTTAATAGCCAATGATTCGTAACACTCTTGATAGTGTATGTGTTTGTTAACTCCTCCCCTCTGGAGCGTCGTTAAGCCGTTATTGTATTCTCAATATATTATATTAGATTAAGCTGCAAGAGTTATCACACTAGTATTGTAATTTAGGGGATTAAATTTTGGTTGTGGGTGTAGCCGAGCGCGCTAAAGCGCTGATTTGTAAGGTTAAGAGATCGGATCCGAACTTTTACGCCAAGGTTCGAACCCACTTGGTGAAGCTTTTATATTTTTTTTTTTTATTTTTTTGGTACTATATGAATTATTTGAATTGTTTTGAATTTTAGTTAGTATAATTTGATAATTTGAATTGGAATTTTTTTGTAATTGTATATTTAACGAAGTGTGAATAAAAGGATCTGTTGAATGATCTTTGAATTTCGAGAAAGTTGGTGGTTTCCTTGTGTCGGTTATCGGTCGCCCAGGGGGACGTAGCTGCTGCAACTGGGTGAACTGCCAAGGTAAGGTGGTAGAGACAAGCGGGCTTTATAGATCGTCGCGGTTCGACGCTATAAGGCTTTCGAGGCATAGGGCTAATCGCGTGGCGCCAATTAATTTTTTTTATTTCTTGAGCCACGGCTATTAATCCATCGACAAGCCGGCAACCCTTGTCCTCGATACCGCGGAGGAGAAAACGACGGTAACAACTCCCAGTAAGATCTGGGCGGTATGCTGGTTGAGAAATTCTTCTCGAAGAGGAGTTTAGGTAGAGTGAGGTCTGTATCTATGGGTATAGAGGCATACCTGCTTAGGATCGTTGAATGTCCAGACTGCAGTTCTTTCCAACTGCTCAGCGATCTTAATCTAATCGTCGTGCTAGCTGCTGTCGTAATGGTGGTGTGTAATGGTTAGCGGAGTGCGAAGCGGGCTGTATCATTTGACCTTCAATGGGTATTGGAAATAATATCCTTGTAACTAGTATATCTCGTGTTTTAATTGTATGCTTACATTTTTATTCAAAAGGTATCATAAATCCTCCTAAGCGCACATTTCACTGACGGAATTCGGAAGATAGAGGCTTCCTTATTCAGTCAGTGCAATGTACCCATCCTTCTTTAGGAAAACACATTTATACGTAAACTTTCTCAAAATGATCGTGGCTTAGACTCAATTTTAATCATATCTCTCCTTTTAATCAAACTTTTTTTTATTTTCTCTTTCCAGGGTAAGTTGACAACGACTAAGATTTCTGTAAGTATTGAATTGAAGCAAAAATCAGCCACCGTTTGTTCAACTCATTCTGACTTGTACTACATTTTGATACCATATTCATCTTTCCTGCAGATCTTGCAATTTCTCTGACGAATGATCCGCTCCGGACCAAGTCAAACTCTCAGTCTCAGCCTGTGGTCTGATTGTTATTTTCATTGAATTTTCTGTATTTTCCATTTTTTCTAATTCCGGCAGCGATGAGATATACGACATCTAACAAAAACCCTATAACTTAATTCAGAACAGGTGTCAGATCCATCCAAACCCGACTCCCCTCTTAAGAAATGGAATTTTAGCTGCATGCCAAGTTCATAGTTTGAAAATTCAAATTAGCCCATGTCCTAATCCAACACATAAGCTTCCTGTCTACCAAGCTTCATGCAAAATTCTTCCGACCACTTGGGAAATAGAAACATATTTACAAGCGCTAGTTGGGTGGGAAACCAAATAGCAGTATTTGGCGTTTTGGTGCCATCTCTGTCAGCTTGTTTATATTGCCTGAGGTATTCAAGAAGGACAAAAGTGCCTTAATATGCTTCGCAGAAATGTTACCAAGTGAGCTGAAGAAGCGCTCGCTGTGCCGAGATGAAAAAAACCTTGACTCTTGTTAAGGTCCACCACTCAACTATGTTTTGTTGCAACTGTGACAATGTGTGGTGTGTGAGATAAGTATCTAGTTTGACGACATGATCTCCTATCGGCCAGGGTCCCGTTCAGACCGGCAATAATCAAGCGAGTTCCGGTTGTACTCAGGACATATTCATCTTGGTGTAACACAGCTGTGGGTCGCCGTTGCGTAGTGGGTTAGTGCGTCGACTCCTAAGCAGAGGGTGCCAGGTTCGATACCCGAATTTACCACCTTTGATAATCCACAGCTCCACCTCTTTCGAGTCACTGTCAATGCTCAAAGAGTATTCCTGTCTAGAAAAAAAGCTTCTCAACTTCGCCATTCGGAGTCGGCATTAAACTCTTTAGGTCCCTTCCACTCGTGAGAGAACACTAGCACGCACAACACGAGTGGTAGCTGAGAAGCTAGGCCCAGGTCCACCTCGGACTGTAGCGCCACCCATATTATTATATTATTATTGTAACACAGCTGTCTGCTCTGGTCTGGTTCATCAAGGTTATGGGCTATTTATGGACACGCAGAGAGTCTTGACTGCATGTAGTATGATGTGCGCGGCCTCCTTCCTTCTTCTCATTTGATATCGCTGTGATCTGTATCGATATCTAACGACGCTAGCTCAGCTCGGCAATTCTGAACTAGCCTCGAACATGGAGTTAATAAGATAAGACCATTGATGGCTGCTTGGCTATGCTACGCATATAGCAAGCTTCTGCCTTAGCAAGATCTTTGGATGTATTTTCACTTGACGTCATCATTCCCGCTTGAAACACACTGGAGTTTAACTGCAGTCTGTCGGCTTTTGAAATATTCCGTGGACTTACTTTGTGTTATTGCAAAGGTAGACGATGCAATTTTACCGGCATAGCGTAGCATTGGGAGGCATCAGGGTGATATCCTTGGAGAGCACGTTCAGCCAATGCTGGATAACAAGGCATACTAGCATCCAAAGAAAAGTTAAAACGGTCTCTCTCCCAACAAATGCCTATGTACATATGTATGTTAGCTCCATAAACTGGAAGACAAAACTGCAGCTTAGGTATTGGATCATTGGTGCTTGGTATTGGATCAACATGAACAACATGGCTCTGAATGGATCATCGTCATTGATCATAAAGAAAAGTGTGAAAAAATGTGAGTCCTTACCGGGCAACATGCAATGCGTCTGAATGTACAGCACAAGAATTTGCACAGAAGCTGCAGCGACAAGGAAGATAAACTATCTATCCAAGATCAGCTCAGACCCAGCAAATAGAGGGAGTTCCTAGGAAACCTGGAGGAGTTAAACAACGTTCATCTGAAATATCTCGTAAGATTCATTAAGGAATCTGGATGGTTTGGGGACTAAAAGAAAGTCTCATGGTGGAACAATATACTCTTTTAAGATCACAAATTGGACCCAAAACACCCCAGCCACCACCGTGGGGTTCTTAGGGAAACCATATTGTGGAGCAGCGCATTTGACAATTGGTCTGCACTGTTACTCGACTTTACGCTCCTTCTCAGTGCTTCAATGTAAGGTCTGGCCATAAGCCTCAGAAAGTACATTTCGAGGAGTTGACTCAAATCCGTTACTCGAACTCCTCTGCTTCTTCTTACATCCTTGAAAAATGCTAGTTAATCAGACTGCTTGTGTTTATCAAACCGAATCAAGGCTTGTTGCTTGGACATCCTTGAAATGAATGACTGAATGAATGTTGAGCACTAACGGCCTCCACTTATCATTGACACATTGCAGTGATATCTCCTGAAGCCCCCTTATGTTGAAAAAACATCGAAGAGTGTCACTCAAGAAGAATCACTTCAACTGGTGGTCTTGGACTTTGCCAATATTTATCCACCTCATTGCTTACCCTCCACACGTCTGCAGTGACAATAATTGCCTACTGTCATGTCATGGACGTCAGTCTTATCAGTTCCACTTCATATCTGAACCCATGGCATCTTATCAACGGTGGGAATTTCGCCTTCATTAAGAGGGGCGCTGTTGGATTACATCAAGACGAAGCAACTCTGCATACATTCGTCAACTAATCGAGTGGGAATTCACTTTCACAAAAACACAGCCATTCAATGACATTATTTAATTAAGATCGATAAGCGGTGTGGATTGCTGTTTAGCGAGGGAAAGGTGGCCGTCTTGAATCGAATTTCAATTAAGAATGAAAATCAAAGATTCGCGCCGACAAATGGATGAAGAATGAGATTATGGCAATTATCGCCGGCTCGTGGATCATGTGACATGGAAATGATTTCCTGGAGGAAAGGAATGTGATGTGTCTGGTTTCGACGCCGACAAAGTGTTTCTCGCAGAATACTGCAAATTGTTCAAATAATCACCGACTTCGCTCTTGCTGAAGATCATTTTGCGGAATTGTGTTAATTTTGATATGGCGCCAAATTAGTCTCACCACAAAACGAAGCTGGCCGGGGAAGGAATTGACATTCGAAAGTAGGGGCATTTCTTCTCATGTCATCTTCAGTGGCCTGCATGATCAGTTATAGGGGTCTTGGCGTAGGGTATTCACGAGAAATCTCTACGCCAGAAACAGCCACCGACATGGACTCTAACTAGTCAGGAGATATGCCCAATCGCAACCGGGGGGAGTTCTCAGACTTGGTTCAAGCACTTCGTCTTGGGTCTGCCAACCCCCTACCTGATGGATGGCATTCAAGATCCGCCTCGAGAGTCGTGATGATGTGGACATTTTTGGCACGTGCCCAAACTATCAAAGCATAGTCCTTTCGGTTCGTGGAAGCAGCTGCTTAACACTGAGTTCCACGCATACTCCCGTATTTCCCAACCTATCGTGGCGAACTCGCAACAGCACGAGAAAATCTCATTTATTATTTATGTCACAATGTATTCGCGATATTATTCTTTCGGTCATTACCCAAATGCCATGACCGCGGGTTTGACTGGAAAATATACTGAAAGCCGATGGCCTTGACAACCCGAGACCCCGAGATACTCGAACTTCTCCAACTCCCCACCATCATGTGGAGTCCATCGAGCTCTAGAAATAACCATAACCTCCGATTTGCCACGTCGACCTTCCTCCCAGCATTTGCACAGACAGCCAGACACGTATCGACTGCGCTGTGGAGCTCCGTCTGGGCGGATGTGAGGATAACTAAGAGTCCTTTTTAAGGAAGGTAGGTAGGCGGGGCTGCTAGTGAATTCACCAAGACCATATTGGTCCATTGTGATACCCACAGTCAGACTCCTACCACTGATCGACCACTCGAGTGACAGTGTCGTTAATTTGATCCCAACGGTAAATGGACCAGATTTGAAAACCAGATAAAAGCGTATTAACCTTGCTTTTACTGGGATTCGTACCGGGGATCCTACTAACCAAGGACAGGCACTTAGCCAACCACGGCATCTAGTCGTCTACTAAAGGGGCACATGGGCAAAGCATGCACGAGAGTTCTCTAGGCCACCTGATCCACCGCAATCGACTCGAGATATGGCTGAGCGCAACCAGATGAGTTCTAAGGCTTGGTCCAACCACCTCGTCTACCAAGCGGTCGCCTACCTGATGAAATGGCATTCAGACACACCTCGGAGGTCGTAGTGATGTGGACAATTCTGCCACGTACCCAAATCATTAAAGCATAGTCCCTTCCGTTCGAAAAACGAGCTGCTCAACATAAAGTTCCCCGCAATTCTGTTTCACATCCTATCAACTCATTCCTGAATAAAAACTGAAAACCGCTGACTTGGCTTTGACACAAGGATCGCGAGACACTCAAAGTCCGCCCAACTGCTTCAATGGAACTCCACCATCATTTGGAGTCAATGGAGCAGGCGTTTTAAAAGTAACCATAAGTGCAGTTCCGTTTGGGAGGATGTGAGGATAACTTAGTCCGCTAAGCAGCAAAAAGAAGATGTGAACAACTCTCCCCATGTGAATTTCCCTTGATGTTTTTTTTTCATCTAATTCGTCGTGAGGGATCCTTTAGTTTAAGGTTCGACAGTGTAGCTGTTATAAATGTGTCAAAGTGCAGCTGTTGTGTGGTATGACACTATCCCAACCAGTAATCCGCCTACAAACCTTCATCCAAATCCAGGCCACTCAATAGAAGATACATCCCCACGAACACCAAACGTTTCTAATTCAACAATTTAGGTTAGCTTATCTCGTAACACAGGTCATAAGCTATTTCCGTACCAAGTTTCATTCAAATGTGAGCTGTCGCTAAGGAGGTTGAACTCCGCATACATCTAACCTTTCTAACATTAATTGTCAAAGTAACTTATGCCCTAAACATGAGTATGAACAATGATTCAGGGAGAATCATCCAAATCATCCGTGCTGCACAAAATTTCTTATTTGAGACTTTAAATGTCGTTTGGTTCACTTTTACTCAACTTGCCGGAAAACTGGGAGTTGATCTGAAGTTGAATGAAGTTTGAAATTGGTCTCCACTCCACTCTCTCGCAGAAACAGTTGAAAATTGGTTTTGTTCACTACTTCAACGCACTGTCTTAATTTAAAATCCAGAAGTTGTCCACCTTTCAGCTTTTAAATTTCCCCTGGGATATTTTTGACAATTCACACATAAAATTGTCATTCTCAACTTTGAATTTACGCTGTACGCTGTTCGTGTGCTCTGTGAGAAGAAGAATTGAGAGCGAACGATTTAAGCAGAGATAATGGTTGGATATCTCTAATCTCTATCCTCCATTATCTAGGGTTTTCAGTTGCTGCTGGCTGTGTCAAGGAGCACAGCATAAGCGACTATGCACACTTGTAATGCTTACACTAATTAAGTCTGCATTCGCCTATTGAATTGATCCGAGCGAATAATATTGACGATTGGTCAGTGTATTGTTGTCCATAATTCAAGGGGTATGTTAAGAATTGAAAAATAATCTAACAAATACTGCATTATTTAAAATCAATTCGAAAGGGCCAGTATGTTCTCTCGTTTCTCGGCAGTGAATCATGTATTAGTTCGATCATCATTATTTTTGTCCTCGAAAAGGAGAGACGAAAAGGATGAATGAAATCACAATTCTTGAGCACATACAGGCAGCCAGGCTGGCAACTACGTAGTGGAATTGTCCATTGGTTGCATTGAGAGAGAGAGCGAGAGAGAGCGAGAGAGAGCGAGAGAGAGAGAGAGCGAGAGGGAGAGAGAGAGAGAATCCCTGATTTCATCCCTTAACTTCAGCTATTTCTGTTAGTTGAAGAAATGAAGAGTCGATAAACTCACGAGTTGTAAATCGAAAGTTGAAACCATACAATTTGAGTAAGTCCAGAAGTTGAAGAGAAAAATCCTTCGGTGAACAAAGTTACCCTAAATGGGTTGTGAACGTGGCCAGGGGTTGTGAACGAAATGACACCGTCTTCCTCCTTCCTTTGTCAGCATTTTTCGAGTATCACAATTTAGTAAAGATAGTTGCGAGTTTGATTTTAAATTTGGTATGCCATTCTGCTTGACGGGCGCTGAATGTGTTGGCCTGTGCACACTTTTCTCTCCATCCTTGACCATCGCTACGCAGTGGTCAGTTCTTTATACCAAAGGTCTCCTTGAGTTCTGTGACCCACCATAATTACAGTCAGCCTCCTTTGCCTTGCCTTCTATGGTCGATGTCGAAAATCCCTTACTGCCGCGAAAAAGTAAGTGTCCATTGGTTGCATTGGCAATCATACGCAAGTAGAAACCGGCGCTCCTTTTGGACATGCGAAATAACTCCTTTGTAAAGCCGATGAACAGCATCGGTCTAAGCTTGGAGCCCTGAGGTACTCCAGAATGACAGTTGTTAGGAGACTTCGCACTCTCGCTCAATGCACAGGAATATGAGTCATCTGTTGCATGGCAACGACATGCATTGCACGTCAATGTGACTGACAAGTTTCACATCAGTCCATGACAACGCCTCATGAAGGGTCTGCACCTGAACTTAAGCCGCCTTCTGTCTTTGACGATCCCGAGCCCGCTTCTTCCAGTCGTCAATACCAAATTGACTTGCACCCCGCCGTATAATCAGTCTTCTCCTCCTCGTACCCAGGAGACTGAAATTCGAATGTCAATGCGCTCGATGCCTCCAACCCAGTCTGCCCGACGGCGAGAATACATTCACATCTTCGCCCAGCCCACTCCCCCACCCACCTGCCATGTCCTCAGTCTGATCTAATCGCCTCCGATTAAATGTCAAGGCAGGCAACCGTTATTAGCCATTTATTCGATTGACATCCATCGCAGAGCTCACGACTCTTAAACCACACAAGCGTAAAACATCCATTCCCCGGCAGTGAATGACCCTCACAATGTCATGTGTGCACTGAGTCCCAAACCAACGAAGGTTCCACGACACAGTCATCGACAGGAAGTCACCCATCCACAAGCCTTCACATCGGCCCCGACACGCAATCGATTTTCAATTTCAATTAAGTTGTCCTCATCGCATTGAACAGAGACTCATCCCCAAATTCGATTCACTCCGAGTGCTTTACGACTCCAAACAGGTCTGGCGATGTGACGGGCGACGACGGCCTGATTTGTGAGTGACCTTCAAAAGGCCACACAAAAGTGACCGCATTCATGGGACACATGCCGTCTTAATTATCCAAATTAGACAGTGTGCCGGTGGAGGCAGCTGGAGCAGGTACTTGCCGGTGCTTTCTGCTTTCACACGACCGTCCTTTCGAAAGTGCACACGAGAGAGCTCGTGAGAGCCACTAAGCCATGACTGCCATCGTGGGCACACACAAAAGGTAGGAGAAGTTTACCACGGGGTTTTTATTGCCCATCAAGTGGTGTATGGCTTTGTGGCTGGTTGTCGTTAGTTTTTGTGTTGACGAACAGACGAACGGAGATGTGTTTAGGGAGTGCGCGGCCAGGATACTGTGGGCGATATGACGAAACATGCGCGCCGAGATAACATCGACTGTTTGGCACGTAAGCACCGCGCTCGTATCGGGTGCTCACGGGGTTTTTTTTGAAGCGTTACATGGTCATTGGGGGGAGAGTTGTTGTAGTTTGATGCGATCATAGTCTTTTCCAATTTCTACGAACAGCAGTTGGTTAGGTTCGACAATGACAAACAGTCGACGGAACTAAGGGCTGGTTGAGATCCTCTTGATTGAAAAAGGGACGCTGGCAACGACCTGTCAGTCAACCTCAACATCCTTGATATGGCAAATTGAGCGATGTTAGCCATAAAGTATGGATTTTCAAACGACCCGGATTGTCTGTCCATGAGGGGGAATGACGCTTTCATAGACTTGGGAACAGAAGCTGTTCAAGTGGGGATGGATATCAAAAAAATGATGTCATAATGTGGGTGGCGCTACACCCCGTGGAGGGACAGGGTCTAGCTTCTACAGTGGCCACTCGTGTTGTGCGTGCAAGGCAGAAGCTGTGGCCTTCCCCCGCCAATGGAAGGGACCAACAGTCTTACGCCGGCCCCGAACGGACAAGTTTGAGAAGCCTTTTCTAGACAGACTCTTTGAGCATTCAGTAACATTGACACGAAAGAGGTCGGACCGTGAAAATTATTTTTACTGTCGTACCGGGAATAGAACCTAGACACCGTGCGTTCAGGAGCGATGGAGTCGATGAACAGACCCAGAACGCCACGGATTCGAAACAGGAAGCGACAGGCAAAATTAGGTCTCTTATTACCATGAATACACCTCCCTGGCTAATACATAGTTGACGCCTTCAACAAGAGCAAATCGAGTACCACACCGACGATACCGATGTACGAGTACTAAACCAGAGAGCAACTGTGAAACAGTTGGAGTGCCACAAGGTTCACTTCTCGGGCCATTATAATTCACAGTCTTCTTCTGTGCTCACATTCGTCAAGAGAAATGAAAATCATTGCCGAGGACATCAATGTTGCACCATAGGAAGCAGTGAAGTGGAGCCTGCTTAAAATGCTGCAGTTTGACGAACTTAAGTTGCAGGCCTGCCAATAGCTGACCACAAAACATAGGCTGTTCTCATGGGTAGCCGCAAGAAGATGGAATTTCCTGGTGGGGAACTGATGGAGTCAAGGAATCGCCGAAGTTTCAAGTCTCCATTTAAAGCCCATGTAAAGTACGTGACCAAGAAGGCATCGTTGCACTGTCTTGAATGTTGACGACCATCGATGGGCCTGGGAATGGGTGTAGAAGGTATATTTCTAGAGAACCCAGCTCGGCTATCCTCTGCGCCGATCCGATTTGGATGGAAGTTCTTGTAGGAATCGGACCCAAATTATCCTGACATCAGTGTACAGGCTCTTTGTAATAAAAGAAAACAGCGGATCCTACACAATTGTCAGACGATGTAGCAACGTCCTAGCATATTAAATGGTTAGGCGAATCTCTCTGATGAGAGGTAGAAGAAGTTAAACAGAGAGGACCTCATGATTAATCCTATGACAAGCTTCTTAGATCAACACCACAAGGGGAAAATGGCCTCAAATGGTCATTCCCTTTGTTGAAACTTGGCCATAAAGGCTGATGGGAAGTTGTGACTACCATCTCACGCAGTTCATGTCTGGCAACGGTTGCAAATGTGTATACCATAGATACTTATATATGTATGGGTGGCGCTACAGTCCGAGCCGGACCTGAGCCTAGCTTCTCAGCAACCACTTGTGTTGTGCGTGCTATTGTCCTATGACGAGTGGAAGGGTCCTTGCCGACTCCGAACGGCGAAATTCAGAAGCTTTTTCTAGACAGGAGTGCTCTTTGAGCATTGTCAGTGACTCGAAAGAGGCGGAGCATTATGATAGGCGGTAATATCGGGTATCGAACCTGGCACCCTCTGCGCAGGCGTCGACGCACTTTCCCACTACGCCACGGCGACCCACCATAGATAATTAGCGTTTTAAAAAAGCGATTTAAAAATTTTTTATTTGAACGGGAACCATTTTCTAAAAATGTGATTAAAACTAGACTTAAAACTAATGTTTAGGGTCTTGGCCCAATGATGTACATTATTCAATGTGACATTCTGAATTAGTCTCCTTCCTGACGGGAGGCCACCGCTTAGCAGACCCGGGATCAGGTGGTTGAAACAAGTTCAAAAATTTGGCATAACTCTTGATGAGTAAGCAGTGGTTGCGGAGGATCAAGTTGCTTTGCTTGGATCAGGTGGGTCAGAAGCTGATAATGATGATCGGTTTAGCGGCCTACAAAGTCCAGTGCTTACATGGGGTTGTTCAAGTTCGTGTGCCCATGTTGGCCGCTTTGGAATGCGGTGGTGGTGTGGTAGCCGTTTAAGATTCGATGATGAGTCCTATCGATGTTCTGGCAGAATCCATAAAGCTCATTGTTCGATGTCGTTAGGAAGTTCTGCTCGCTTAGGAGACGGAGCAAGTTGTGCTAGCGTTGCGTCCTCAGATTCCTGACTGCCACGCTGAGATGGTTGTTGATATCTAGGACCTGCTTTCTGAACAGTGTCTGTGCTTAGTCGTGCAGCTTCTTGCTTGCTGTGGAGCTGAGACCGGTGCATATTCCTTTCGAAAATTGCAAGATTCTCTATGCTCGTCTTAGAAAGGGTGCGCTTATTGGGAAGCCGTACGTTAAGATCGGCCGTACTACCTGCTTGCAAACCAGCGGCTTTATGCTCTGGCTTCATCCATTTTGCTTGCCCATGAGGGAATAGATGCGATGGAAGCCTCGATTGGCTTTCAGTGTCAGATTCGAGTAGCTTTCCATGAAACAAACGCCGAGATACTTGTCCGGTTTGGCCGTTGTTATGCTGTGACATTTGGCTGCTGATCTGCATCCACCTCAAGATGGTCTCCTTAAGCACAAACACCCATTTCCCAGCAACGATACGAATATCCCACTTGGACTTGTCTGTATTTTGACCATTCGTGAGGTGTCAGGTGACACCGAGCTGGCAAAAGTCAGCGAATCACAGTTCACTCTGCTGGTTGGATGCGGCTGTAGGTTGATGATGGAGAAGCACGGTCCTAGCTGCAGTCCTTCCAAGAACATCGCGTATAGCAAAGTTCAGATTGCCAGGAGAAGCTGAAAGGAAAGGTCGAACTCGTTGCACTGACTGTCAATCTGAATCCGATTTCCCAACTGTCCTTGTCGAGGCCGAGCAGAAATATTGGGGGCTATAGTCTGATTTTGAAGTGGCTGTTGTACCATTGGTGTACATTATCCCAAGATCTAATCCAAGCCACATGCGATCGTCTTATCCACTGCTTATCAAATACGTGCAGCCGCTTAGAGAGTAGACAAACAAATCATGAAATTACCCCATGTCCTCATGCAGATCACAAGGTTTATCAGGTTTCATTGAAATCCGTGCTGTCGTTCGAGAGATAGGGCTGAGCAAACAGCCAAACTTTTGAAAATAAAATACCAGAGTAACCTACGTCCGAATTCAGTACATAAGCTATGTATTCATGGAGATTCAGTAAAATCTGTGTCGCCACTTAAGAGATAGAGCTCTACAAACAGAGCAGAGATTTCAGAGCTTTCTACCCTGAAATCGGTCTACTGTGCATAAAGCAGTGCAGTACGTGTTGGCTGTCCTCTCTTTGACACATTCAATGTAAACGTTTTCTAGATCACCCATCTATCCCTGCTGGCGTCATCTCTGACACTCCAGATTCCTTCCTTTCCCACCATTCCCACTCACCCACGTTCTCCAGCGAGTGTTGGCTCAATCAAAACTACACTTCCCTAGACCAATCGAAATTCAATTTTCAAACTGGTTCCACAAAGCATCCCGATTGCGGCAGCAGCACACACACGATGTCACGTCGCGGCGGACACCAACAATGGCTGAGCTTCCTACTCCCAACGCGATTCACGCAAATCCTGCGCAACTCCCAGCCAGCTCATTTATCTCCATCAGATGCCGATCCAGCAAATTATCCATATTTGTCTGATTACATTCAAATAGCGCTGCAGCTCGGGGAATCGGCCGCACAAGCCGTCGAACGTGTCCACGCCTTCACGCCGAACGTTCACTGTGCCTCGGTGTGTGTGTGTTTCAGCTGGCTGCTGCATCTAGGCCGGCATCTCAAATTCAATTGGCATCGCCTCGCCAGGGCAGATAATCTTGCCACGCATTGCGAAATTCAAATGCACGTGGCCGCCGTGCCGCGCCATGCTCTGGTCTTGCAGCATGTGGCAGCATTCTTGGTAATCGAGGGGCGCGCGCATACGCATCAAGATGTGATTACGCTCATAATTTCCACCTCAAGATACAGATCCATTATCCGCGGCGCACACACTTTCTCCTCAGTGTCAGACGGTGGCAATTACCGCCAGAGGCCTAGCCCTAACCGGCGGCTTAGCATTCGTCGGCGCGCGAGCGAGAGAGCAAGGCGGAAAAGGTGCGATAAGCTGGGTGGGTGTGCCCCACAGCGGCATAGAGTTCACGATGATGTGTGACAGTCGCACACCCCGGCGACGAGAGCGATCTCTTAAGCCTCGTTGAGTAGGTGGCGGCTCAGTTCTTTGACACGTTTTTCGGCTTCGGATTGATGGATCCCGTCGAATGACGTCGTTTGCTCAGCTTGTTGGCATCTATTGGCTTGTAAGACACACTCGATCGGAATGCAAATATTTGTCGCGGCGGTGGGCTAGTTTGTGCGCGGTCACCTTGGGAGTGAAGCGATGCGTGGCAAGTGTGATTGACTGGAGCCAAGCAAACACGCCGAGGAATTATCTAACTTCTTGGGGGCCTTGCGTGCCAGAGATAGTGGAAGGTCTTGCGATTTGAATCAAGGCCGACTGGGGTATTGTTGTGATAAGATGGGCTAAAGATAATGCGAGTCCATGATTGAACAAGAATGGAGCTTTAAATTAGCGCAGTGGACGTAGAGCTTCTTGTTCGCATTGTGCCCGATCTGAGTCATCAGGTGGTTACTTTGTGTGCGAACGCGTAGTCGGAAAGAGCGCGGAGACATTTGTGAGTTAAGTAAACCTTGTTCGAGCAGGTCTGTCCTCATGAACGCCGTGAGAAACAGCTGCTAAGGCCAGTGAAAAACTTCGCCGTCGTTTCTAGAGAATCACCATTCAAGATAGCCGATTGAAGCCGATTGTGTCCTTAAAGAGGGTCATACTGGGAGCGTCACACAGTGTGGTGAGTAAGTTAAGAGTAGGGGGAAAATATCAAACAAATACTAAAAAAAAAGAAAAATTTGTGCCAAAGGCTTTTCACAGAATTCTGAACAAACTTACCAAAGACATCAGTGTTCTATCTCTTACCATTTAAAAGTCTTTAAAGGACAAACAAACATTCACTTTGATTGGAGGCTTGTAACACAAAGATAAAAATAACTTAAAAAAAATACAATACGGTATGAATGTCCTTTCTGATCTTCACAAAATTGAGCAATAAATTCCAACATAACAGAAAATTTGTCGGTCGATCCGTGCGAACACGATTTGAAAAGGCAACTTCAGAAGGCGAAGATGGACTTCAAAGGTTGTTCCCATTAGTCAAGTGTCCATAAAGGCTGATGGGAAGTTTTGACTACCATCTCAAGCAGTTCATTTCTGGCAACGGTTGCCAATGTGTAGACGATACTTCTCGATTTCAAAAAGCAATCTGGGAAGTATTTTCTAAAAATCAGATTAAAACTAGACTTAAAACTAAGGTTTAGGGTCTTGGCTCAATGATGTACATTATTGAATTTAACATTCTGAATTAGAATCCCTCCTGGCGGGAGGCCACCGCTTAGCAGACCCGGGATCAGGTGGTTGGAACAAGTCCAAAAATGTTGGCATAACTCCTGATGAGTAAGCGACGGTTGCGGAGGATCATGTTGCTTTACACCCGCGAACCCTTTGGTGGATCAGGTGGGTCAGAAGCTGATAATGATGATCGGTTTAGCGGCCTACAAAGTCTAGTGCTTAAATGGGGTTGTTCAAATCCGTGTGTCCATGTTGGCCGCTTTGGAATGCGGTGGTGGTGTGGTAACCGGTTAAGATTCGATGATGAGTCCTATCGATGTTCTGGCAGATTCCATAAAGCTCATTGTTCGATGGCGTAGGAAAGTTTTGCTCGCTTAGGAGACGGAGCAAGTTGTGCTAGCGTTGCTTGCTCAGGTTCCTGACTGCCACTCTGGGATGGTTGTTGATATCTAGGACCTGCTTTCTGAACAGTGTCTGTGGTTGGCCGTGCAGCTTCTTGTTTGCTGTGGAGCTGAGACCTTTCTATAATTGCGAGCTTCTCCATACTCCATTCTTAGAAATTGTGTGCAATATTGGGAAACCGTACTTTAAGATCGGCCGTATTAGCTGCTTGCAAACCACAAAACACGATTTGAAAAGGCATTCCAAGAAAATAGATATTATTACATAAAAGAAAAGATTACTCTTTCCTCCTCTCCTTTGACGCATGCTTAATAACCCGTTTAGCCACCTCAAAAGTTAAATTTATGGCGTTAGAAAGGATGTCGATCGACCTTGGCGCAGGCTTTAATTTTAAATATCTTAGCTTGACAGACCTTACAACTGACGGATACAGTTTGATGAGACGTGTGCTTTTACACACATCCAGGCCAAGCTCGGCCTTTAACTGACTAAGGCTTTTTTTTAAACTGCCTGTCGTTTTAATCAGTTTCATGTCGGACGACAGCATTTTTTCAAAGGTCTGGAGCTCTCAGAATCCACGAGACTGTAGACTAGTGGCGAATAATTATTAAGCCCAATTTTATCAAACAGAGGCCTTGGTCTTTAAAGGCCAGAAGCCTTTTTAGCCATTTTCTTATTCTGACAAATAGCTCCCGAGTGGCATTGTAATTCAAATATGTTTTTTCAGTACGAAAGTTTACTTAGAAATAAATGTCAAATTGAAAAAAACCTTTTTGAAAATTTTATTTGGCTATATAATTATGAAACGGAGTGTATAAAGGGCTTTTAGAGTCCTCGAAATGGGTTTTAATAGAAATATAAACCAATCAATTGTAAGCACTAGAAATTAAACTCAGTTTTATGATTTTTTTTTAAATAATAGGTATTTTATTTTGCGACCCTTTCGTTCGTGCTCCTGACGTAGAATGAATATGAGTACAAGTTAAAATTAATAATTCTCCGCATGCTTGGCGATGACAATTTTAAAGAGGTACGTTTAAAGAGATCACCGGCAGCTCTTACAATGTAAATTGGTTCTTAGAACTTTATTCATTCTTGCTTGACTTCTTTTCGTTTTTGCTGTCTAGATATATAACTAAACTGTTCTCACTCCAGTCAAGAGTATCCAAAAGATGTTCACTTGGACCCTCTGTCTATTGTTGTGCTCATTTAATTTACAGGACTGCACTTCGGGTTCTAGCACTTACTATAACGAATTGAATTTTTAACTGAGCTCATGTTTAAATGGCGCTGACAAAGAGTGGGTGTATTTTATCGGGCTTGGGCTTATTCATGTATGACAAGATTTATCTCTCTTCTAAGTTTCAAAATCGTGGAAATCATATTTTTTATTTTATGTGAAAATTGAACAGGAACCGGTTGCCAATTTGGACTAGCTTATTGAATGAATCGAAATGTGTCCTTGTTGCTGTGTCTTTCATAACCCTTTCGATCATCTGGGGCGGTAAAGCGATGATTTTGGCACAAGTGATTGCCTTCAGCTCGTCAATGGTCTCAGGCACTTTGGCGTTCACCTTGCTTTCACAAAAAGAAGTCCAGAGAGGTAAAACTTGGAATTGGGTGCGCAGGAAATGTCGATATCTTTTGACAGCGTCTTTTTGAAAGCAGGGGCCTATATCACAGAACATACATCACATACATTTCATGCAACATACAAAACTGTCATACATTATACACATCGTACAATTTTCTGTTTCTCAGATTTGGTGTATGAGTCGCTGTAATACAACATGTATCACCTAGAGTGAGATTTATGCTCTGTGAAATAGGCCCCAGTAGTCCTTAGGACTTGTAGGACATTGAGAACGGTACACAAAATCTAAACTAGCCAACTGCATTCCTCCTCTCCATGAATTCACCCGCAATATTCGTCTCGCCAGGAATGCCCATCAGTATACCCTTAAGCCTACTTTCGGACGCACAGTTAAATTCAGAGACTCGTTCTTCAGCCGCTCTGCACGAATATGGAATGCTCTTCCCAAATTAATATTTCCCACAGACTACAACCCGCTGATATTTAAGACCAATGTGCACAGGTACCTCCTCTCCCTTTCTCCCTCTATACCTTCGGCCCGTGCTGTGACTTGACCCCGGACACATAAGAGTATTAGCAATCCCTTGAAAAAAAAAACAATACTAAAGCTGTCCTAGAGTTCGATAGGAAACGCAGTAGCAAACTGGTAAGCATAATAACTGGGCACTGCCTTATCAGCAACCAAGCCCGATGACTTGGAGCGCCCTACACAATTCTGTAGAGGCTGCTAGAATGAGGAAGAATAGAAAACCTCCGTACCTGCCCTGCTCTTCCAGACGCAAGCAGAAGATTACTAGGAAGTTATTCTTTTAACAATCTATGTAGGTCTAAGTGTGGCTGCTGTCTTTCCGTCAGTCTTCCGCAGTCAGTCACTTCGAGAATATAACAAACGGCATAAGGTACCTCAAGACCACCAATTTTTTAAATACGTTCAAAACAAACATCTAAAATGCCAACAAAAACACAGAGCAAAATAACTGAAAGTTAGGACTTTTAAGGTCTAAGTGCAACATAGTTCTTATAATGAACATGTTAGTCGGCCCAACCTACCTTACCGTCCTGCCTCTTGTCATACCTTTGTGGGAAACCATTATGAGCCTTCCCTGAACAAAGAAAAAGGCCGAAAGATGGTTTTGGCGCACACGCCGGCACAAATAGTCAGTTTTTTTTGGCATGCGATGGTCTTGTACTTGGATGTGGATTCTGCGGCAATATTGTTTGTCGACGGCGTCAGAGACTGCCGGAGAAATAATCACTAGTGTCGTACCGTCAACGCGCTTAGCTTTTTGGCGTCAGTGAAACGCACTTGAGCCAAGACTAAGAGGTCCAGTCCAGGTCCAGAGCCAAGCTCAAGGTCAGTGTCAACAATCCGCGCTACTGTTTGGGCGTCTTCCAAGCCAAGTGGACGATCTGTCGGCAACATCCCCTCAGGCTTTTGCATTTTATCCAACAACAAATGCAAATCATCCGCAAGGTGGTTCCACTGACGGCAAATTGCTCAGTGCAGTGAAGATATGACACATGTGTGGTCTTACTACTACATTCAGTTCTTCTTGGGTGTTGATGAAGGGCATGAGGCAGATCTTCCACTGTCCCGTGATCAACAAAATTCAAAAACAAACGAAGAAAAGTGTTCTTGTCAACTTATTGGCCACACGCTTGGCCGTCTATTTTAAATAAAACAGCCGCACTATTTCAGTTCTTTGTTAAGGTCGAAGTGAAACGATTCATGATTCAAATTTAATTGAATTGACGTTTCAAAAACGCGCCTACTCAAGCCAATTGGTTGATAAGTGTCAAAGTAACGAATGCTTACATCCCTGTCTTATAAATTTCAATCATTTCCCTAAGAATCGTTCAGTTGTAAATTCCACCCGTGAGTCCCAAGAAACATGAACAAATAAAGCAATTTTCCATTAACTTGATAAATATCGGCTCCTGAAACTCAGAGTCCCTCCATCGCTTCAAACTCCGTTCCCACTGCCTTCCCCTCCATCGCTTCAAAACCCCGCCTCCCAATCCACCATATAAAAAAAAATTTAAAGAATTTTCCAACCGAACGAGGGAGAGAAGCCAAAGTGAATGATAACGACAATCTGTCGCCATCTAAATTGTCCAGTCCCAACCGTTCAGTTCGCCCAGACGGAATCCCCCATTCTTACCCCCCGCTCAGCGTGGAAAGGGACTCCCTTGAGGGACATCTGCATACATTTTCACCAAGCAGATCCAAACCGAAAAAGTAATCGAATTATCATAGTAACGGGCAACTTTTGTTCTGCAAAATAAAAAGCAACTTTTCAACGCCCCCTCCCCCCCAAAACCTAGCCAACTTTGGTTCGCCCCATTCCATCCATCCTTCTCTCCACAAATTTATTTGCTTTTTTGCGGGAATTTTTAATGATTTTTCCTTTATTGCCTTGTTTTTGAGTCACTGTCGCTGTACAGTGACCCAGTGCTCAGTGCTGTGTGCCTGCACAAGGGAGAATGTGAGAAGACAATTGCTGTGACAAATGATGAGCGCGCTACCACCCCTGCACTGCAGGGTTTGTAGTTGTTGGCAAACGGATGAGTTTGTCACCCCGTCCGATGTGGCAAAACGTCAACTGTCACATGTGCACACACGAGGCTATTTGCACTTAATTTCTCCTAAAATTGCCAGCTCGGCCGGAAAGCGGATGTCCGGATCTGAGAGCGGGAATCAGTGGCTGCCCCCGAGGCCAGGGATGTCATGTCCCACCCTCGGGGCGGTCTAATCTGCGACGGAATTAAGCCGAGTTGGGCTGCCGCTTGATTGGTGTTGTGTTGCTGCCAAAAATAAAATACTCATCGTCGTCATTGCCGTCATCATTATCTGCAGTGGAAGGGGCCGCCCACCCTCCTTTAAGTCACTTAACGGACCTGGAATGCTGTCGTCGCTGTGTGTCGCTCTCAATCTGATTGACGGGTGGCTTGGATGGGGTTGCGTCGACTGATGGGGCCTTGATTTGATAACGAAGTCAACACACATATCCCAGTCGGCGGTGGAATGTGTATCTGCGGGATGTTACTGCGCGCGAGGTGTGGTAATCGTGGTAATTGCTATGGTTGGAATTCAGGTTTCGGCTTGACAATGAAGGTCGACTCAATTTCAGTTCATCACGCCGACGACGACATTCGCATGTGATACGCTTGGCAATAAAATTAGCGCTCAATTTTGGATAACACGGTTGTGCACTTGTCGGGATTAAAAACACTCCGTTCTCTGGGGAGACTGACGAGATGGCACTGTTTGATGGCGCATAACTCGCGCATAAGCAGCCATTGCGCGAGTGTCGGCGATGAAATGTGAATTTGTCTCATTGATTTTATAGAACACCGCGTCTCTGGTGGCGTTTTTTCAATTACTCACACTTGATTTATGTGAACGACGGAGATGATGTTGCATTGTGCTTGTTTTGTCTTTGTTCGAAGAATGGTGAATGGGCACTTTGTGTCATATGCTCCGAGGCCTTATGTCTTTTACACGCTGAATTGGGTCTTAAATTGAAAGCAATTCAAGGAAAGATGGTCCAATCGGCATCAAATGTCGTACGTTTCAACTGGCACGTCAAGCAATTCTTAATTTGACCCCCCGCCTCAAGAATCATTGAGGGACAAGACGGCAGAGCAAACAAAAAGGTCCTATTTGCTTCACAGGTCTGAGGCATGATCACAATTAAACCGTTTTATTTGTGTACAGCAGGACCTCAATCGACTTGGTGTGCGCAGTTGGAGACAGCTGAGTAAAGATCGTGCCGGCTGGAGAGGCTTACTGGTCGAGACCCAGGTCCACCCCGGACTGTAGCGCCACCAGAAGAAGAAAAGGAATTTGTGTACAATTTTAGTTCGTCCTTCACAAAGTATATGCTATCTACGAAAAAAGGTCCTCCAACACAGACGCCTTGGACAAAACTTTGCTATAGACAGCTCCAGCGATAACTTCCAAGTGGTGAAAGACTCTGTCTACCTAGGCTCCAAAGTTTAAGCGAACATTGACACCACCTCGGAGATAAAACAAAGGACCACACTTGCGCATCGCTGTGTTTCTGGGCTTGAAAAGCAGCCCTCTCTCGAAGAACCAAGAAGACCTTGATAGTCCCGTCCTGCTGTACGGCGCAGAAGCATGGACACTAACCAAACACGCCGTTCTCTGGGGAGACTGACGAGGTGGCACTGTTTGATATCGCATAACTCTGTTTCGCTGTTTTTGTCTACCTAGGCTCTGAAGAGGAGATCCTTGGTCGCTTCGAGAGGAAAGTCGTTCTTCTTTTATCTTTGGTCAACGAACTGAGTGACATCGATTTGGTTAAACAAGTTGGAGTCCCTCGTCTCAGATGGCTAGGTCAAGTTGAGCGAAAGGGCAACCAAGCTCCTGCCCGAAAAGTCGTGGCCTCCAACACCGATGGACAACGGGGAAAACCACTCATCTGGTGGCGCACGGAGCTGGAAAAGGACTTCAATCAGCTGGACGTACGTAGAAGGAGGCACAATACCATGCTAGATGGAGATGCATGTTGCCTGAGGCCCAGGTCCACCCAGGACTGTATCGCTAGCCAAAGAAAAAGAAGAAGCATGTCCTTCATCAGTGTGTCTGTCCATATCCGAGGCTTGTAGTCATCTGTGAAGTGCACATTCTTTACGTGAACAATTCAAACATCGCCTGTGCTAAGGACTGTGGCTCCGAGACATACCCAGCAACTGTGATGCGCACGAACATTCAAGGACTGACACCAAGGTCCCAAGAGAAGGCCGACAGTAATTCAAAAGAAGGAGAATACTGAGTCGGTAAGCAGAGCCAGTCGAGTAAGCGGAGGATCACATATCGGAGCCCTTGGGATCTCAAATATATAGCATTTAACGACAAGGGACCACTTTGTGAAGAGGATTAGAGGGCTCATATGCTCCAGCTTCCTTACTGCATAGAGGGCTACAACTACCGACATTCACAGGCGCATGGTGGTAAAGTACGAGGGGATCGTCGTCTACTCAATCGAGGAAGATCCCCTCGTACATGAAGGAACAGTATCAACTACGAACTGTATGTACACCGGCTGTACAGCGATGTGGGCCTAGCAAGGCTTCTCCGAATTTAACACATAAAGTGGCTGAATTATGTAGAGCGCATGGAGAACACAGCCATGGTCCGAAGAGTCTTCGCCTATGGTAGAACCCAAGAGAAGACGACTGCGTCAAGGGTGGCGCACCCAGGTGGAGACAAATTTCGACCAAAATGACTTGCGAACCTGGAGACAGCTAGCTAGACAGCCAGTTAGAGACGCTTATTGGTTAAGATCCAGGTCCACTCCAGACAGCTTCATATAAAGAAGAAGCAGACGGATCGTAAGTAGTCTGACAATCCACGCTACTTGTTCCCGAGCCCATATACCCAACCCCGCCGTTTCTTCACCCATCAGCGAAGGCTACAAATGCATCCCGTGTCAGTAACCTGTCTAAGGGCGTGAGCAAAAACGATTGGATGACGCACTTGGTAGAGTGCTTGCCCCTGGTTAGCGAGGTCCCCGGTTCAAATCCCAGTGAAAGCAAGCTTTTATCTGGTTTTCAAAACGGGTATCAAATTAAGTGGTCAATCAGTGGCCTGACTGTGGGTATCACAATGGACCAAATATGGTCTAAGTGAGCTCGAGAATGCGTGGTCGTGAATGAATAGCCTAAGGGCGTAAGCACAGTCGTTGACCCCACTAAGCAGACGCAGCCACACCCAAATCTGGTCGGGTTATGGAAGAATCCTTTTTAACCCGACCGAGTGCGCGTCAGGTAGCCTCTAGTGTCTAGAGTACTAGACGCCGGTTTTTGGCAATCTGTTTATCAGCTCCTCCGACGGCATTTGTGAAGAATGTTCAGCCCTGGTACAGACTCCACGAGGTTATTCCATTTTTGGGTGGGTGGTCGAGGGGAAGTGAGGGTAGGATTTCGTTGACAGGGATAAGGTGCATGCCTTCATGAAACGTTACATCGTAAAATCCCCTTCTTCAGTGCAACTCATCAAATAATGAAACGAATTCGATTCAAGTCCTTGGTCACGGATGAGTTGACGCACGAATTCAATTACAGGATAATTCTTTTAATTCGATACGAGATGGAATTTCGAATTAATCCAAGTAATAAAAAGCTTTTTAATGGGTTTTGTTTAATGGTGGTACATTTGTCAAAGAGCCAAAGGATGGTTGGATGATACCGCCACAGCACCAAACGGTGCATCTTTGTGGATGCAGTGATGCCTGATGGAACACTTGTGGGTTGTGTTCGATCCAATAATGGGAGTTTTGCTTGTAGACAATCCCGCTGACCCAAAAGTGGGCCTCGTACTCAACACAAACTTTGACGAAAATTCACATTTCCTCCGAACATTTCAAACGTCAAATTAGCGAGCTCACGGGGCTGCCTATGGGTGTCAATCGTTTGACAATCTTATGCAGTCAAACAATTCGAGTTGAATCTTTGACGATGCGCCGATGGTCAAATCAAAATTTCTCGGTCCTCCTCTATAGTGGCCGCTTCAGCGACTATGTTTTCTTCATTTCGCACCAATCTCTGTCTGTTTGGTACTCACGGTCAAGCTTGGTGCGCCAGATTGCCTCCACACTGAAGCCATGAATACGACCGACCTAAAGTAGCTTATTTACAACTGAGGCGAAACCTCGACGTTTTAGTAATCCTCCCACTTTCAGCAACCATCAAATATGCTTTATAAAACCACGCCCTTTATAAAATGGCAAGCCTTAGTGAATATTTTGACAACTGGATCTCATCGGTATCCTTGGCAGCTGCTGAAACGAAGCAACTGAAAGAACTATCATTCCTATCTGGTCACCCTTTAGAAAAGGTAACAAATTCTCTGCGGGTCCTGCTGCGCACCTTGCCCTACGTCTGTCAAACAACCTGCTGTCCACCTAGGAGCAAATTCATTCACACGCAGCAACTTTACAGACATGTCTTGGGAAACAACTTTACCGCCACACCATTAGCTAGGCTCATTGCTTCCTCAACTCGTAGCTTAAAACCTCTACCGTCGAAATGGATGTCTTTTGTCTCGTCACCTATTCTTGGCTTATATGAGCTGATCGGATCAAAGCACTGAACCGTCAAAAAACACTGGTAATCGCTTCGAAATTATGACGTAAGCCATCAAGGCGACCAGTTTCCCACAAGAACCAAATCTCTCCTCCTGCCAGAGTCCAATGTGCAGCGACGTCAATCATTTCATATCCCGCTCCTCCTGTGCTCTTCGACGACATCTTTATCATCTTCACACATCGCAACGCCTAGAAGACAAGTGGATAAGATTTGTGATGAGAAACGTAAGCCTGACGAGTGGCATTAGGCTTAAGCCAACTGCATCGAGAGACCAGCAAGGGTTTCCTTTGTTTGGGAGAACCATAATATTTTTTATGTAACTCCTGACGAGTTCATCGGTCCCTCATTTCCATGGCAATGCCCATACGTCTCGACACCCACACGAGGTGAATATCGAATTACTTAAGCATCTCATTAAGAGACAGACGATAATTTATTCGATAGAATGCGATGGGTTCTGGGGATTTAATCGCTTACATCTTCTTACCCTCTTGAGCATTCATTGGTCATTCATTTTGTCGCTGATAAGCATGGGACGCGGGAGACGCTGTCGTCGGCGTGGTGAATCGGGAAAACTCTAACTTGAGGCGTAGGTTTGTGGAATCTTCGGGAAATTGATTGACGGCTCTTTTTCCAATTTTTAACATTTTAATCGAAATGGAACGGAATGTTTTTTTGGACAGACTTATGTTCCGACTTTGAACGGTTGAAGCTCACGATGTGGCTTCAGAAAGATGGGCTCGTGGAACAATGCCAATGACCCGCTTTGTCATGAAAAAAGGTCTTTGTCGAATCGGATTATAAAATGGGTTTCTGAACATACCCCTGCACCTAGTGGTATTCACTATTCTAGCCACTAGCCAAGTCGTGGTTAATGAACACATCCACTGAGTCAAATAGTGTTCGATGAACAATACGCCAAGTCTTGGTTGATGAACACACCCACTGAGTCAAATGGTGCTCGATGAACGCTACGCTAAATCGTGGCAGATGAATGCACCCACTGAGTCAAATGGTGCTCGATGAACGCTTCGCCAAGTAGTGGCTGATGAACACACCCACTGAGTCAAATGGTGCTCGATGAACATTACGCCATGCCGTGGTTGATGAACACACCCACTGAGTCAAATGGTGCTCGATGAACATTACGCCAAGCCGTGGTTGATGAACACACCCACTGAGTCAAATGGTGCTCGATGAACGCTTCGCCAAGTAGTGGCTGATGAACACACCCACTGAGTCAAATGGTGCTCGATGAACATTACGCCAAGCCGTGGTTGATGAACACACCCACTGAGTCAAATGGTGCTCGATGAACGCTTCGCCAAGTAGTGGCTGATGAACACACCCACTGAGTCAAATGGTGCTCGATGAACGCTACGCCAAGTAGTGGCTGATGAACACACCCACTGAGTCAAATGGTGCTCGATGAACGCTTCGCCAAGTAGTGGCTGATGAACACACCCACTGAGTCAAATGGTGCTCGATGAACATTACGCCAAGCCGTGGTTGATGAACACACCCACTGAGTCAAATGGTGCTCGATGAACGCTTCGCCAAGTAGTGGCTGATGAACACACCCACTGAGTCAAATGGTGCTCGATGAACATTACGCCAAGCCGTGGTTGATGAACACACCCACTGAGTCAAATGGTGCTCGATGAACGCTTCGCCAAGTAGTGGCTGATGAACACACCCACTGAGTCAAATGGTGCTCGATGAACGCTACGCCAAGTAGTGGCTGATGAACACACCCACTGAGTCAAATGGTGCTCGATGAACATTACGCCATGCCGTGGTTGATGAACACACCCACTGAGTCAAATGGTGCTCGATGAACATTACGCCAAGCCGTGGTTGATGAACACACCCACTGAGTCAAATGGTGCTCGATGAACGCTTCGCCAAGTAGTGGCTGATGAACACACCCACTGAGTCAAATGGTGCTCGATGAACATTACGCCAAGCCGTGGTTGATGAACACACCCACTGAGTCAAATGGTGCTCGATGAACGCTTCGCCAAGTAGTGGCTGATGAACACACCCACTGAGTCAAATGGTGCTCGATGAACGCTTCGCCAAATAGATGAACAATACGCCAAGTCTTGGTTGTAGAACACACCCACTGAGTCAAATGGTGCTCGATGAACATTACGCCAAGCCGTAGTTGATGAACACACCCACTGAGTCAAATGGTGCTCGATGAACATTACGCCAAGCCGTGGTTGATGAACACACCAACTGAGTCAAATGGTGCTCGATGAACGCTACGCCAAGTGGTGGCGATGAACACCCCTCCGTGCCAAGTAATGTGGTGACGTTTAGGGTCCTGCAGTAATGTCCTTAAAAAATGTGGTCCTAGTGATTCCACACCTTCTCTTTACCCTCGCAGATCTCCTCCGATCTTATTTGTAACAACACAACTAACTAACTCTTCTTCTTTTTTTCAGTTCCGTGGATTGTCGTCCAGTCGAGCACCACAAATATGTTCCCCAACAGTACCGTCAAATCGATTCGAGAGCTTGAAATGTGCCCAAAGCTGCAGCTGCAGTTTCATCCCGACGCCAACGACTTCCCATAAAGCAATCAACAGTTCAATTTTAGCAAAACCAACAAAAAAACGATAAAAATAAAAACAACCAAATATTTTCGAATTTAAGTAAAAATCGCGCCCGAAATTACCGAAACGACAGAGACAACAAAACAAAAAAATAAGTTTCCCGATACAAACGACGGAACGTATCGAATCGCATTGGAAAGGAAAAGTGTGAACAATAACCTCTCGTGAGTGAGCGCGTGTGTATATTTTTATATTTTTGCAATGATGGATAACAATGCGTCAGGATTCGATGATGATCCACCACCAGAGCCGCGGGACGGCTGGCTGCTGGTGCGGATCCATGTGCCCGAGCTGAACGTCTACAAATGCCTGCAATTCCCGGCCGATCGACTTGTCTGGGATGTGAAACAGCAAGTGCTGGCTTCGTTACCTAAGGTGAGTGACTGTGAATGGAACGATGTATATATGTATCTACTTGCATGTGGTTTACTAACAAATGTCTTGGACATAGCCGAAGGACATTAAGAATTAAGTCGTGCCCGTGGGCACAGCATGGACTGCGGAGTGGGTACACTCTCACTGGCGTGCTTCTGGCGGAGTGAGGTTCGCTAGTCATCTCATAAAAATGCGATATGTTTGTGTTGTCGTCGTCGAATGAGCGAAGCTCATTACTGGGTTTATCTTCCGTCATCTGGCGTGTTGTAGAAGCTCGGCTTTTGTGTTGTTTCCCTGGCGATGGAATGAAGTCATTCTCTCGACTGTATCATGGATTTTGAAGATGATTTAGACATCGCCTGAGAGTTGAACTGGTGAGAGTCTTTGCAGCTGACGCTTGTATCCCTGTCAGCACAACTCTCACCACTCCCAGAAAACCTACCAAATCCCCCCAACCCAGCGATTACTCGAACACGTGTGGCCTCATTAGTGTGAGATGTCAAAACAGAACACCCATCTGTCAGAATTACAGACAGTAGCAGACACACAGTATTTGTATCTCGATCTGTGACCAGCGGATTAGACTAATTCACCGGACATCCGGCGTCGGCATTGTTCCACAATGGCAATCATTTGATTGTATCTTCGCATGCATTGTTGTCGAAATATTTGTGTGCGCACACACTTGTGTCAATTATCCGGCAAATTGAATGAAAATTATTTTGATTGAACCGAACTGATGGGTGAGTGCGGGACAATTGAACTGCAAACACACAGCTGGTTCATCCTAATCCCACAAATGAACTAATCTTGTAAGTTGAATGGTCCGAGGCACTTAATGGGCGTTTAAAGTTTTCAATCAATTGAGTATAATTGTCTGACAAATGTTACGGACGATGGCTATGTTTAATGTGATTTGGTCACGGGCATTACCATTCGCAAATCCAAGTGCTATCTGTTTTGATTAAATATGAAGGGAATTTGATTTGGAAAAGGGATGCATGATGCTATTCTATTTGCATGATCCAAACTTGACCTCGTGTACCCTGAGACACGATCCACAGTCAGCGTCAAAAGTGGGTGTACAACATATGGTAGGTGTTCCACTTTTAATTAATATTTAATTCAAATGGGCGCCCAAAGAAAACAATCTTAAATGCAGTTTCTAAAGCAATTAGTTATGCATTCAAAAGAAGGAAACAATATGAGGCTATCTCAAAAAGTATGGGCACGGCGGGTCAAAAACCAAAAACGAAACGAATTTTGGATCAGCATTTTATGGCCCTTCTGAGCTTTCCTTGCAAATAACCAAACACATCCATTTTTTGGTTATTGGACACCAAATTGACCACATTAGGTGCTACCTGAAAAACCTGTAGAAAGGCAGGTTGCCTTATGTGATTTATTTACACTTACTTTTAAGATGTGAATTTTAATTTTAATTTTTTCGGCTTATGACTCGCTGTGCCTACAGTTGTTCAAATATCTTGATAATTTTTCTCTACATTATGTAAAGTAGTAAATACTTTTAAGATTTTTTCTTGGAGTCCCGTGCGGCATTATTTTTTATTGAGAACCCAGACGCCCCTATACTTTTGACGCTGACTGTAGGTATTTAGAAACCTCATCTCAGGCAGACGAGTTGCCAATAAATCTCCAAATCCGAGCAATTTTTTGATGAAGGATACACCAGCTCTCCCTTGATGCTCAAAAATATCTTTGAACCCCTTGTGGTTAAGCCATAAGGATGATGATGGTGCTGTTCACTGTAGAAGCGACGAGGCTGGCTGACATTGACACTAAGTCACTTACGTCGGCGAGAAAACCGATGCAGCATTCCCTCCGGTTGTTTTTCCTTCGGGACAAGCGGCCACTGAAGACGAAGAAAGCTTGTCTCATCAGTTTCCGCCGAAATCGTCGGTGGATCCAACAAGTTCGTGAGTTACAATGGCGAAGGGTCCATTTATGAATGAGTCGGCATGCTCATTCTGATCAGACTGTGTGATCATCTTACTTTGAAACTAGGCCATCATTGTTTTTGTGTCATCAGACCACCTTCTTTGGTGCGATCAACCATGGTAGCGATGGACATGGGTGGTAGATTTGAACTTCTATACTGATAAAGTGGTGGGTTGCCGTGGCGCAGTGGATTAGTGCGTGGACTCCTAAGCAGAGGGTGCCAGGTTCGAATCCCCAATTTACCAACTGTCATAATTCACGGCTACACCTCCTTTGAGTCACGGACAATGCTCAAAGAGTATTCCCGTCCAGAAAAAGCTTCTCAAACTTGGCCGTTCGGAGTCGGCACAAAACTGTAGGTCCCTTCCACTCGTGATAGAAAAATACCACGCACAACACGAGTGATTGCTGAGAAGCTAGGGCCAGATTCACCTCGGACTGTCGTGCCACCGATATCAGTCCGGTGTGAACCTGGGCCTCAACAAACAAGCCTCTCCAGCCGGCACGATCTTTAGCCAGCTGTCACCAACTGCGCACACCGTAGACGCCTGACTAGGCTCATGCCGTTGTACAGTCCGTACAGTTCGTGGTTGAATCTCCTTCTCCAGTAACCATCAACGCAGACAGGACCAAAGATTCATCTATTTTTCTTATCATCGTGGTTAACGCTACCGTTCCAATTCCACTGCCGAAAAGCAGGGTCTTGAGTCTTGAGGCTGAGGGTGTTGCCATCAGCGAAGGATTACAACTAGTCGACAGAAGATCAGTCATAAAAATGAGAAAAAGTGTGGGGCACAGAACAGAGCCTTGGGGAACACCAGCATTTGTTTGGTGGATATCAGACTTGAATTGAACGGATCGAAGGTACGTAGTTGCAGATCCATAGAACATCAAGCGCAGTGATCTTGCTAGATCTACCTCGATTGTCCCAAGACTGGTTCCACTTTTCGGTGAGATAAGCTATCAGATCACCAGTGGACCTGTACTGCTCGTCATTAAGGAGCTGCCACGATTCAATACATTTCCTAAGCTGACGATTTAGCAGCGTTTCCATGACCTTAGAAAGAAGGGACGTGAGTGCCATGCGTCGGTACGAGGACAAAAGATGTTTTCCATCTGCTCAGACTTGAGACATGAAGAGCACTATGACTATGCAAATGCTACCGCAGTGGTTTTGACAGCCAAGAAGAACTTATTTGCAGAAGCTTTGGGGAAACACCTCCTCTCGACTGCAGATGGAGACACATTGGAATCTGCCGGACAACGGATGTCCCGTGACAAATCGCATAGCTTCCCCATTTTACTGTGGATAGAAGCTTAGAGACAGAGATGGGCACGCGATTGGACAATCATTTTTAGTCTCACTATCCAGTCTTCTATGGGATATCTTTTCTTAGAAAAATCCCTATTGTGAGTTCGTCTTATCTATGGTAATATTATAAATCTGAAGATTTTGTTTGGTTGAACGCGCTTATCTCAAGAACTAGATTTGATAGATAGTTCATTTATCGAGGAAGGTTTTATACATAACGTCACTCTGCGACCAACATGAGCGAAGCATCAATGAAAAATGTTGCAAAAACGGAAAGAAGATTCCTTTTTGTGAGCTTCCGGTGCCTGCGCTACTTTAACGGTTTAAGTTACGCAAAAATCATGTATGGTGGAATTGTTCCTCTTTAAAAGTTCGAGAAAAACGTCTTTGGCAGCATGTGTCTATCATTTAAGATTGACTCACTATAACCTTTTTAATGGTAATCAAATTTGTTGGAAAGTAATATTCTGTATGAAATCACGGGGAAGAGCCAGAGATAAAATGAAATCACTACTTGTCGAACATGGCCTTCCCTTCTCTCTCATCATTGGCTGTCAACTGATTTTCTCCCAAATCAGGCTCGGCTGTCACCTTCTTCATTGTCGATTTCAGATTTGCAACTTTCTTGCAACGCCCATCAAAATCAAGGGATCTACCACTCTCTAGATAAATTCCGCCGATAGCTTCCGCAAGGTGACACAATGCTGCACAAAATCAACTCTCATCTTCGCAAATTTACTTTCTCGCAATCTCAGCGATTCCACTGATTTCGACGACAGTACGATCGTTAGTGTTCTTTTATTGCCCCGTGACGCATCAGCGATATCGCAGAGGTGAGACTGTGCATGTAATTAATTTAATTCGCTGTTGCCATCTGGAATCTCTTCGGCGAGGGTCAATGACTGCTTCGAATTAATGTTGACCGAGAGATGCTTTTCACCGGCAACGGATATCCCGTGACAAATCGCACGAAAGCTGTTCCGGGACTCCTCTGCAGTCGCTTATCGATGCTTTCAGATCGTCCGGCGTGGTCTCTGTTATGCAGTTTCTCTGAAGTTGAATGAGTTTTGTGTGATTTTCTTTGTTTTCTTGTTTCATTCAACAATCGGCGGGAGCTTTGACCGAATAATGGCCCGATGCACTTAGGGACAAGATGAATGTTGGTCGTTTGTGTTGGGAGTCTTCCCGGTTCTTGGGCGTTGTTGTTGATGGAGCCAAGCCTGCTGTGAGATCGACTAAGGCTCCCTCGCTGCATGAGAAGTGGTTGGATCTTAGGACTGACGAGAACGAAGAAGAGGAGAGTGTACAACACCTTCTCTGCAACTGCCCTGCATTTGCCTCAGCTAGGAAAGCTACTCCAGGCTCTTACTTCTTCAATAATCTAAGCGCACTGAGAGAGACATCAATCAAATCGCTATTAGGCCTCATTGACAGATCTAGCTGGCGTTCGTAACCACGCAGGCCCTTCCTCTCTCTTTTTAGACAAACCCAAGTGGCAGTACAATGGGGGGCCTACTTTGGCCTAAATGCATCTAAGCCACTTACTACCTACCTAGGACTGATTTTGGGCACATCTCCTTGAAGCCACTCAACAAGAATAAGCTTTAGACCTCAAAAACCATGCGTTTACCGAAAACGTGACAACCTTCAAAAATTCCCAAAAACCAGTCCATGTCATGGAGTCGAAGCAGTTGTCGACAAAGACGATGCCACACGCCCGATGGACAGAGTGACGATGATTTCAATTCAATAGGAGCCCCAGTCCACCCCTTCCCATTCTTATCTCACCCCCGTCCCCAGTCGCCATCATCATTCACGCGAGCACACATCCTTGTTGACGCAACAACCACGCTCCCAAGCGACGACGCACTTCATATGCAATGCAGCTCGTGTCAATGATCACCAAAAAAATCGAATAAAATTTCAGTGGACACGAAATTGTTTGTAAAACAAGGGACCATAAAAACTAGAGATATGTACAAGCACACACTTCCTGAGAAAGCAATCGACCCCAGCTGCCGCACCGATCACCGGGTGGTTGCACGGCTCCCATTGCCAGTGCCACCAGTGCTTCCCCGTTGACAAAACAATTGCAATTGAAATTCAATTGACATTCGATTCAAATGCAATTATGTATCTGTTTACACACACGTTGTTGTTCGAATAGTTTTTTCTGGCTTGTGTCGCGTTTTATTTGTTCGCTCGGCCGGTCGGAGGGTCGCCAGGAAGCAACAACACCCATCGGGGGGCATTGCCGTCCGAGTGGGATGGCGGACGGCACTCGGCTCGATTCTAACAATTAACGTGCGCTTATGAGCAGACATGGACGCACATGTTGGTCGCTGAAGTTTGACTTGCAACATTTTCTCGCGTACTCTTAGTTCTCTGCATTGTCCGAGGTGATTACCGACGGATGATTGTGATGATTCTGCAACGGAACTGCGTGCTTAATTAACACTGCGGGTTGAAGGGGGATCGAGAGACTTTCTAGCCTGGCCCCTCAATTAGCCTCACAACTGGCAGCGATCAATGCCATCAAAGGGGAGCTCTGTCGAATTTGAAGCAGCACCGTGTGCTTTTTATGTTCCAGGACGGTTTTGTGTTGTTTCCTTTTTGTCTTGGATCACACTTCTCAGAGGACCTTTAAGAGAGTGGACTTCCCGAAAAAACGTGTGATTTTTGTAAACCTATTGTATTCAGCAAATTTCTGATTGTTCCTCAAATGGATTTTGTTTGACTGTCACTTTGTTTTTGATGACGTCTGCCGCTTGGAAATCACAAATGAAATATTACAGAGATAGGCGACTTCACAGCTGAATGTCCCCTAGTCCATCGACGAATTTGAGTGCCTTTTTGACGGATATTGACGAAATAACGTAAATGCCGTCCTCTGATTGGTCAATTTGGTTTATGGAACACATGGAATGGAACACGTTATAAAAAACATCTTAAGGGGAAAGAGAGGAAGAAGTTGGGCATCTCTGTAATACTTCATTTCTGTTGGAAATGATCAGTCGTAAAGGATGACAATTTATTCTGAAGGACCTAGCTTAAGTGAGTTCATGGGTAACAAAGAAGCAGATTTCAAATTTGCTGGTTTCATTTCCAGTCGTGTCCTTTAATGGTGTTACTTGGAGGGCGTCCCGGAGTTTCGATTCGACGAAGTTTGACCTTTTTCCGCAGAATTCTATGCGAAGGGACGAACACAGAAGCGAGAACTCAAGCGAAGTAAAATGAAAGAAATCGACCAAAAGATTGGCTAGATATAATAGTCTACTGTCAAGCCAATCAGGGCAGCCATGTAAATAAAATAATATTGGATTGGCTTCGCGATTAGCTCATTCGTTTCCACAAGCCAACAACCGTTCAAAAAATACTCCCATTGTTTCTTTAATATGTTTCTCAAAAAGAAACCATCTGATGGCCGAGAGACGCCATGGCGTGGTGGGTAAGTGCGTCGACTCCTACGCAGAGGGTGCCAAGTTCGATACTCGAATTTACCATCTTTGATAATTCACGGCTCCACCCCTTTCGAGTCACTTCACGGCTCAAAGAGTATTCCTGTCTAGAAAAAGAATCTCAATTTCTCCGTTCGGAGTCGGCATTAAACTGTAGATCCCTTCCACTCGTGAAAGAACAATAGTACGTACAACAGGAGTGGTTGCTGAGAAGCTAGGCCCAGGTCCACCTCGGACTGTCGCGCCATCAATATTATTATTAATTGATGGCCGAAAGCACATACATATGGTTGCGACAAGCATGGTTTTGGTCCTTCGAGCCGGAAGTTCTGACAAATATTTTGCAGAAGATCATCATGTTGTTAGTTCGGTGGCTACCATGTGGTAATGCCTTGCAGGTGATGAGACGCAATCTCTTAAAGTTGGTTCGTGGGGGAGAGTTGGCAGAGTTTTTGGGTCCCTGATCAGCTCCTCCATGGATGGTATCAGAGTCTAAAACTGTTTTGTCGGGATCACAACAAGGGACCATGCTCCAAATTTCCATAGATTTTCTCTGGGAAACAACCAGGAAGAGAGAAGATATGACGGGCTTTCCAAAAACTTGCTGGAGCACTCAGAACAGAACTCGAACTGATTACATTTATGAGCAAGGCTTCTCCAGCAACCATTCGTGTTTTGCGTTCGATTCTCACGTATGGAGAGGACTTACATTTCAATGTCCACTCTGGACAAGGAGGTTTGATAATATTTTTTCTAGATACGTACACCTTGACCATGGTGAGTATCTCGTAAGAGGTCTTGGCAGAACCTTCAGATGTCATGATCACTTCCTGTTTATCGCCGCCCATAGGACCCCACCATCGACTTAATCCTTAGTCGGGCTTCCGTTTTCTTGTCTTATCCAATTCTTCGATGTCCACTCTTGGCAGGGAGGTTTGACAATCTTTTTCTAGATACGTACGCCTTGACCATGGTGAGTATCTCGAAAGAGGTCTTGAATTTCCGAGCATTTAATTGTGAAAGGTGCTCATCTTTGAGTCTGTACCCAAAACCTTCAGTTGTCATGATCACTTCTTGCTTATCGCCGTCCATAGGATCCTCACCGTCCACTCAATCCTTAGTCGGGCCTCTGATTTCTGGTCTTATCCCAGTCTTCGTTCTCTAATTTATACCCCAGCTGAGTTTTAGTTAGGTTAATGTGTTTGCCACAACGGAAGCAGTTCTGGCCAACTCAGATCCTGGTTGGATCCATTGTGATATCACTAATCGGCAGCTAACGTGCCGTTTCCGTACTGACTAAATAAAACACCTGAAGATACCTACTGGTATGCTGGTGGCATATCCTGGATGATGCACTCCTTTGCTGGGTTACAGCCAATTAGTATTTTTGATAAACTTTGCTATGTCCAGAATTTTGATCCCAGACATTTCCTCAAGGCTATTGAATGAATAGTTGCTTAGCGTGTTTTTCCTTGTGCTGGACAGGTGCCGAGGTAGTGAAGTATAGTTTCTGCTTCCTCTTCGTACCTACAGCTCCTACAAAAGTCATTGTAGGGGGTACTCATTCTCCTTGCGTGTGTGCCTAATAGGCAATGACCAGTAATAATGCCAACTAAATTGCTGATTTCATTTCCTTTAAGAATTAGGAGAGCGCTTGTTGCTTTGGGATTTATTGAAGGTCATGTTAGCCCACGCGTGAAAGAACAATAGCACAACACAAGTGGTTGCTGAGAAGCTAGGCCCAGGTCCACCTCGGACTGTCGCGCCACCCGTATTATTATTATTATCATTAGCCTTGAAGTCCTACAAGTGTCTTATTCCATCCACTTCCGATAAGTAGCGTTGATGGCATCTGCAAGGAGGTGGTGAGTGAGGGATATGGGATGTCCTGATTGCTTGGCATTGGCAAACCCATCCCTGTTTTAGCTAGCCCGTCGGCCCTTTCGTTGCCTGGAATACGACTATGCCCAGGGATAGGGTTAGGCTGCATCTAACCGCTATCTCCCTAAGAGATAGACGGCGAAGTTGTACCATCTTAGATTTAATTGATGGCGTATCCAGAGCCTTGATGACCACCTGGCTGTCTTTGTATATAACGAGAGATATCCCGTCTATCGGGTTCATTAACAGTAAGCGGGCAGCCTCTTGGATACCCTTTATTTCTGCCTAAAATATACTACAGTGGTTGGACAATCGTCGGGACAGAGAGAAGGATATTTCCTGCGATGACGCAAACAGGAGAGGTGCTAGATATTCACTATGCACCAACCAGCATGTCCTAGTAAAGGGTCGTCCATGTATTTCTGATCACTAACCTGATTCCTGATTCCTGATTCGACGGCAGGGTAAGGGTCTGATAGCCTCCTGGCTACGGGAATATTTGGCGATCAATCGATTGATCACAGCGATTGGTCTTTTAGCCCTTGTGCTGCTTAATTAGTCGTTGTCACTTCTGCCGAAAAGACGCAGTGCCTGGGATCCATCAACGTGGCCCCAAAATTATGGCGGGAGTGGCCCCTCGTTTTTGACCCGTCAGAGTATCCTGCAGAGCAAGTCTCGGCCCTAATCTGTCTGTTCATCATTTTGTGGCACTATCCACACTGCTGGGGTTGACTTGTGTCCCTTAAGCTTATCATTCCGAAGCCCTGCCTCAACCTCAGCTCAGTTCCCATGAAACCGCTCTGCGTCTGCCGGAGGTCTGATCTTAATGCAGTCTTTGATCTTTCCAGTTAAGTTACCTTGCTGGCTGCCTAAGGCAATAATTAATCGGGTGAACTCTAGAAATAGGACAACACTGCTCCAGCCCGAAGAGTCTTCGACTCCGAACCAATGGGACAACACGATAGAGGACGCCCACGGAACCGATGGCGCACCCAGGTGGAGAAGGACCTCAATCAACTTGGTGTGCGCAGTTGGAGACAGCTGGCTAAAAATCGTGCCGGCTGAAGAGGCTTACTGGTTGAGGCCCAGGTCCACCCCGGACTGTAGCGCCACCAGAAGAAGAAGAAGAACTCTAGAAAAGGTTCCCTCCTCTCAATTCGGTTCCACCAAGTGACATTCAGGCCCTTGTGTCCAGTAACTGACATTGACTGGCATTAGCCCATGCCTCAGATGCTTGATTAAAATGCCCGGACATGAGAATGGCCACCTTGCGGCGTCCAGGCACCTTAAAAACCTTCAGCGTGAAACTCTGACGTCCAGCAGAAGAACTCCTTCCTTCTGTGTCCCCCTGTTCTCCTACCATGTAGCATAGGTCTTCTGTCTTGATCAGACACGACTGATGAACCTTAAGAGTCTCTCTGCAATGCATTGTCGGGTCCTAAAGAGAAATGCACCAGAAGTTGCATTTGAAAGTCAAGAACCCCCTCTAAGCCACCTCGGCAGATCTGTCCTACCTCCTCAAGCGCCATGGTCGCATTCGAAAGTCTGAAACTCTCTAAATCTCATACCTTTCTCTCCCTCTCAAGGATTAGCCCACCACGACCGACCTCCATGTCTGCCAAAAACGAAGAGGAGGCCTTCCGTCCCCCATCCGCCATCAGGGCCACGCCTAGACACAATTCCATTCCCATTTCCAAGATCGAGCGACAATCACGATCTTCGTCAATTTCCGAATTCCCATTTCGGGTCAGCCTTGATCCGTCAATTCGGCGATGCAAATCACAAAAGCAATTACCAGCGGCGGCGGCAAACATCACCGACGACGACGTGACCAAGTGATTTGTACTTACGAGTAAATTGTGCTCCAAATGGAAAACCAATTTGTGGCCACCCTACACTCGCTATCCCAGCCATCTGCCGTGAACTTGAATTCGACTCAAAGCCAAGCGCACACCGCCACCGTCGCACCGCGCCGCACCCCGCCTCTGCCTCGCAAAAAAACGTTTGAACACGACTACCATTGATTTGTTTACCAATTTTTACCGCATAATCGTCAACGTTCTCCGACAGCGGCGGCGGCGCTCGAGCGCATTTTCGAAGTTTCCATGTCAGTCAGCCGGAGCTATCGGGGATCCGATCGGATTTTTGGTCACGACTTTGCTGGTTGTCGCTCTTCGTGGCTGCGTCGCTCCGGGCGGAGGGCCCTTGCCCTTGTCGGTTGCGATTCGCGACTGGTGTGTAGTGCCATCAAAGGGCCACGTGCCTGGTTATTGCCGTTGACGGATCATTAAGTGCGAACCTGTCTTCTGGCGGATTGGAATGGGAAAGGTCGTAATTGGACGATGGAACGACGCGAATGAGCTCTTTAATGGTGTTAGGAGCCACTCACTTGGGTGAGGGCTGGCTTAGGGGTGATTAATCGTGATGTGCTCACGCAGCGCTGAGGAGTTAATTGATTCTTGGTGGCTTCACGGGCATGGGTTGCGTCAGCACTGTTCTAGTGATGAGGTTGGCTGGAGTGAGCTAGTGAGGGCCATCAGGTGGATTTTGAACCTATGATCGATTAGTCTGGCGATTCATTAAGACTTTGAACAAACAAGCGCTGGTCTTTAGAGTGGGCTGTGCTAACTGTGGTTGAGTGGTATAATTGCTTGAGTCTTCTCGGTGGCATTGCTTCGAACCACAATTTAGCTCAGACATCTGTCCTGAGGCGCATTCCTGTCGAACAGGCAGTGAAACACTTGTACGGCCTCTACAACACTCTCAATTGCCCAAGGCTCATTCCAACCATCTTCCACTTCACCTAAACCTCCCACTTCATCTGCTTCCCTTGCAGGAGTAGTTTGTCGAAATAGCCCCACTCAACACAGTCTCTTAGCCACTTAATGAGCAGCAACCCAATCAAATCCATCATGATTGCCAACTCTGCATAAAGGCATGAGCCACATGTGACGTGACCCCGTAAGTTTTCCGTTCAGACAATGGATGTGCGCTGAGTGGACTGGCAAAGGGAAAAGGGAATAGAATCAAAACGTCGTAGTCATACAACCGTCCCCCGCCTTCTGTTCTTCCTGTTCGTGCACTCCAATTGGGTAGCTCTTAACCCTTTTCGAGTGGTGGTCGATGCGATGAACAAATTTGCACGCAACCCTAATGTGGCTGTAGGGACGATAATGCTAACTACTGTGAGGTTAGCAAGGAGCAGCTCCTTGAAGTGATTGCAGGGATTGTGGAAGTTTGAGGGCAGAGCTGTTTGGGTCGTGACTGAATGGTGAAGACATTCTGTTCCTGCCACAGGAGGTTTCGAGAGTCAAGCAAAATAAAACCATGCTGTCGGTCCCGATCTAGCTGCTTCTGAAGGGCAGGCTGATTTTCGAATCCTCGTCTGCAAGCCCTGCATATCCTACATGTATCGTCAGAGAACTGCTAAGACCTGGGGATGTATTTGTTCGGAGCACAGTTGACACAAAGCCTCCTTCTGGTCAAGCATCCACCCAATTGTGAGGAATTATTATGCCCACGCGCCACTGTGCTTCACTCTCCATAGACACGCCTCTGAACTGTCAGATCTTCTTTTGTCTTGCGTTACAAGCTAAAGCTATGCGCTGGCCTCTCTTTCGTATTGTATGATCAATCTACTACCATTTTCGTCGTCGTCTTCAATTAAATGGACTGTTGGGCCAGGAAATCACATCCACCTGCCTCAATGTTTCTATATGACGACTTTTCCGCTTAAGTGTCTTGTCACTGAGTTCTTGAGTCGTTGAGTCATTGAGTCTTGTCAGCCAAGTGCGTCGCTGTGTTAAGCTGAAACTTTGGCACTTAATGGAGCGCTCCCACTGTGGTATTACTGAACATACCTCACCCAGGAAAGCCTCGTTCCCGAAGCCACCCTCTCTCAACTCCTTTCCATTCATCAGAGAGAGAGAGAGAGATGAATTATGAAAAATTGCACAATTCGGGGATTGAACCGGAAGCCCCCCTAAGTAGATAAATGGGTGCCCTTACTTAGACCAACATTTTGGGTCCAATGTGCCTTTGATGGATGATGTAATTGCTACCATGAGACTTTCTTTTGCCACAAAAACCAACCGGATTCATTCAGAAATTTTAGGAGGTTTTACAACTCTACACCGCACGAGTCGTCCAGCTGTGCAAAGAAATCCTTTCTAAGGAACTGTTCTGTTTTGCTTGCTAGGGTTTCAACTTCTGCAAAAGTCGTTGTGTGCTATGTTCAGTGGCGATAATTGGGTGCGGTGTCCGGTAAGGGCTTGCATACTTTCCTACGACTAAAGCTGATCAGTGATGTTATTCCCTTTTTTTTTACTCATCATCTCCAATTTCCTGAATGAGTCAACGTGCTTTGGCTCTAGTCGGCACGACTTGTGAGTGCCACCTTGAGTCGAAGATTTTTCGGACCGAAGCTAAGCCCATACGTTCCATATGGTACAGTGATCTTTGGCATTAGATTCGTTAACACATGGATAGACGCATGTAGCTGAACAGACCATACAGTTCGTCGTTGAGCCTTCTTTTCTAAATGCCATTAGTGCAAACAGCAGCATAGATCACGCCCACAACTTTTCTCTCGAAAGAGATCCTCTTCACATGATTTAGGCATAGTCCATGGCTCTCCAACGTACAGCAGGACGGGGATGGTGAAGTTCTTAAACTGAGTCCATTTGGTCTCAGAGAGGAATTTTTTAATCAACTGCCTTTTGAGTGAGAAAAACAACGATTGGCAAGAGTTATTCTGTTGTTGTTGGCACTGTTCACCGTGTAGCCAAGGTAAACGAAGTCCTCGAAGATATAGCTGCCTGTGGCTGCGTTCTGACAGAGTCGTCCATGTTGTGCATCCTTTCTCGATGAGAGCATATAGTTGGTTGTGCTGTCGATTCAATGCGAACAGATGCCGCTGAATTCCACCAATCACCTCAATGTCGTCCGCGAATGCTACCAATTGTACGAACTTTTTGTGAGATCTTGTGTTGTGGAGTGAGCTTTGCACGACCTTCTCAAATATAAGGTTGAAGAAGTCAGACGTCACCAGACCTTTATTTTCCCCAAAATCCCCTTGAAATGGTTGAATGGTATCATTCCAAGTTCGGTCCTTTCAAGTGGCCGCTCAAAAATGCCCACTTTTCCTAGTTTCCTTTCCCTCAAGTTGATTAAGTTCACAAGAACCTGCAAGCAGAAGCCCCGATCTATTTTTAAAACAAAAGCCCCTTCAACTGGCGCCCTCTTTCGCATTACATCCAAAGTCGAAGCCGATATCCCTCGTTCCACTTGAGCCGCTCCGCTGAACGCCTTTGATGTCAAGTGCCTGTGTCCATCACTCAATCTCGGCAAAGTGCTAATGCGACGGAAATCATTGCAACGACACACTGCAAGTGAACGGCGTCCCCCTAAGCCCTGCTCCAAATTGTCTTCGACCAGATGTCAACTCGAATCTCGTTAAAGACTGCCTACAACCGCCACCATCGCCAGCATAAAGCATGTCATCGCAAAGCGCCTGCCGCCACAGCGTAAGCAAAACCTCAATTCCATTTTCAGCTGGCTGCCTCTTAAGTTGACACAACCGCCTTCGGTTTGCTTGTCACCCACAAGCCACAAGAGGCGCACACGAACCAGAAATGAATTCATTACGAGCCGCAAGTGAGTGTTGTTCGCACATAAAAACCGAATCGATAACCAAATCGTCTACACAATTGACCCATCTGCATTATTTCCCCCCGCTCATGACCATAATCCTCGCCCTAAAAATGTCTGCCACCACCCCCGTGTGAGAGAGCTTTTTCTTTGATGTCTGTTCTTGAGTGGGACAGCAGTTTGCACATGGAAGTTGCCCTCACCTCTCATCGCCACCGCATGACACTTAACACACTTTCCGCAGTCTAAGATTACATACCTAATCGTTGTCTTAAGACGCTCTAATCAGTCGTTGAGCACGCACCACACATTCCCACACCAGCCTTAGTGACTAATAGCATGCCTTGGCCCCGCATGAGGCGCCCGTCCTCCGAAACTACATATTTCGTGCTCGTTTCTCGGTTGCATTATTAATTTAGCCAAGCGCAGCCAGCAGAAGGAGACCCATTCTCTCTCTCTCCCTGGTCTCTGCGCGCCTGTAGATACGTTTGTGTCCTTTTTTCGGTTGTTTGGCTGCTTGCTTGCCTTTTATTTTTTTTTGTTTTTGTGACGACGAGTAGAGAACTAACACACTTTTGTTCGTTGCGATGAATTTTTTATTCTTTATTGTTATTTATTTTCCTTTATCACTGTTTTCTCTTATTTTTTTCTTTATTTTTCTTTCTTTTTTTGTTCTCTTTTTCTTTCCGGACTCTTCTGTGCTTTGTTCTCTTCTTGTATTGCTTATGAAAAAACGAAAAAAAAAAATCAATGTATCACACTTTTTATCGCTTTTGTTGTTGTGTCCTGCACATTCGCACACACGAAACGTTGCTCCCATCAACGCCACCTGATTCTTGAACGCCTCTGGGATGGACTTGGACTCTTGTGCCGACGATGATGATGATGGTGATGATATTTGGCCCGGACCACGGCTGCAGGTGGCTTTTTGGTTTAAGGTTGGTGATGGTTTTTCCTTATATTCATATAAATTAATTATTTATCCTTTTTTTCATTATCCTTTCTATGTGTTTATGTGTGTACTCTTGTGTGTGGCTTGTAGTGTGTAGTGAGTAGTGAAAATTTGTAAAACTGTCACTTCTCTCATTTTGTTCTTCTTTTTTTATTCATGTCATTCATGAGGCGAATTAGGAAGTGTCCTGATTGCCATCAGCAAACTCATTAAAGCAGTAGGTCATCTTGGGTGTTGGCTTCTTCTTCTTGGTCTCCCTGAATTTTGTCATAAAACAGAGTTTATCGTCCCGGCATCGTGGTGTATCCTACCTAAAAAGTCCGTCAAGTCTTCATCTGGCTTTGACGAACCATCCCATTGGATGGACTAAACGACATTTTTAACCTGCTTCTCAATCGATCCCTGACTGTTGCTTGACTGACTCTGACTCCCTTTGATCAACATCCCGCCAACAAGTCTGAAATGTCATCTCGATGGTAAAGGGCGCCTCATTAAGCGCATCCTGGTTCGCCGTGGCATAGTGGGTTAGTGCGTGGACTCCTACGCAGAGGGTGCCGGGTTCGATACCCGAATTTACTACCTTTCATACTTTCACGGCTCCACCTCTTTCGAGTCAAAAAAAAAACTTCTCAACTACGCCGTTCGGAGTCGGCTTTAAACTGTAGGTCCCTTCCACGCGTCTCTCTCACAATAGCACGCACAACACGAGTGGTTGCTGAGAAGCTAGGCCCTGGCCCTCTACGGGCTGTAGCGCCACCCATATTATTATTATTATATTTAAATTTAACTCTTCTATCAATGCAATAGGTCTGGCATAATATTGCGAAGCCTATACAAAAACTGAAAGGTCTCATTGGCGGACAGCGACGGTCGCAGCATTTTTGTCCGGCTAAGGAAGTTGTCCGTCCATGGGAAGATGTGATGCTTCAAGATCCACATTCGTGACAAATTGTCGGCTCAAAGGGAACTGTCCGCTTAAGAGTCCGTAATTGGAGCATCCACTCTAACTGAATACAACTGTTAGCATACGCGGATGACATTGACTTGATTGGCAAAACACAGCGAAGCGTTTGCTGGCATTGAGGCGGAAACGGCTAAAATGGGTCTAGCGGTGAATGAGATCAAAACGAAGTATATGCTGTCATCAGGAAAGGACACACAACGTCGCCGTCTTGGACAGAGCGTCACAATGGGCAGCTATAACTTCGAGGTAGTCAAGGACTTCGTCTACCTCGGCTCGCAAGAGAACCGTACAAACAACATGAGTACCGAGATCAAACGCAGAGTAACTCTTGCCAACCCCTGTTTCCATGGGCGCAAGAGGCAACTGAGTAGTAGAGCCATCTTGCGAAGGACCAAGCTGACTTTGTACAAGACCTTGGTCATCCCAGGCAAGCTGTACTGAGCTTAGGCATGAACAATCTTAAAAGCGGATGAGGACGTCCTTAGTCTCTTCGAGCTGCTGCGTCGAAGTTCCACGTGCGATCTTTGGTCTTGTTTGCGTTGACGGTTCTTCGAGGAGAAGATTCAAACATGAGCTGCACAGCCTCTATAGTGACAGGAGCATAGTCAGGTGTTCACGGATCCAACGCCTAAGATGGCTAGGCCATGTAGAGCATATGGACAACTCAGCTCCGACCCGAAAGATCTTCGACACCGAACCCATGGGACAATGCAACAGAGGACGCCTCCGTTTAAGGTGGCGCACCCAGGTGGAGAAGGACCTCAACCAACTTGGCGTGCGCAATTGGAGACAGCTGGCTAAGGATCATGCCCGCTGGAGAGGCTTGTTGTTTGAGGCCCAGGTCCACGGAAAATAACGAAGAACAGTCAGCTGGCTGAAAAGAAAAGAAGATAGATCTCCTGACTTGAAGGAAGAAGATCTTGTTCTACAAAACTCTCATTTTGCCAGTCCTGCTATATGAAGCCGAAAGCTGGACGCTAAGCAAAACTGCGGAGCTGGTTCTTGGTGCCTTGGAAAGAAAAATCCTACGTCCGATATATAGTCCCGTCTGCGCGGAAAGGCGAATGGAGGAGAAGACACAACCGCTAACTCAACTAGCTGCACCTGGATGTGGATGTAGTCCAGAAGACTCCACTGGTTCGGTCACATCGAGCGCATGGACACCAATGCTCCAGCTATGAGGGTCGTCGAATCCAAGCCTCCTGGCTTGAGAAGTTGTGGAAAACCGAATCTCCGGCATAAAGACCAAGTAATCGCGGATGCAAGACAGCTTGGTCTTGATGCTGAAATGCAGCTATTGCTCAGGCTCGGACCCTGCATGGGTCGTCAGCCTGATAAGTAAGTAAGTAATCAGAGGCTTACACTGATGCTATATATTTGCCAGCTGTGATAGCAGGTGGTTTAGAAAACTCCTTTATTGAACCAATTTGGTGATTGCAACGAAACTGATCTTGCTCAGCTAACTCAGATCCTCGAAGTAGTAGGTCCCTACACGGAGTTCTCCTCTTCCTCCTCTTCATTTCTGCAACCTCTGCGAAAGTCGCTAAAAGGGAGGCTCATTCTAGGAGCCATGTTTCTCTGCAGCACAAAGGGCTGTCATAGCTAAGGACTGGCCTCCGTAGTCCGATTAAGCAAAGTGTGCATAATGTAAAGCCTTGTTACTTAATCTGGTAACCATAGTGAACAGCACGAAGCAGCATGTTCAAGGGGAGGAGTCGTTGACATCAATAGTGAAGAGCTATAAGCTCCCTTATATTGTATCAGCCTTCAACTTGAAGTAGCGCACTTTTCTGAAGTCGCTGACAATCTTCAGTCATCCCATCCATAAAACTGTTAGTCCCACACCCTCGTGAGAGAGTACCAGCACACCACTAGCAGTTGCTGCGTACCTCAGGCCTTCAAGTCCATCTTAAATTATATCGCCTAGACTCAACCACAAAATCCAGATCGAATATGGAATTAAGATCCGCCTTGGCAATCATCCAGAAACAACCCATCATACTCGATACTCCTCCTCCTTCATTGTTCACCCTTGCGCGCCACAAACGAGGGTCTCAGTCTACTGACCCACAAACCTTAGACGAAAAGGAGCATTCTTCGCACCCCTCCCACCCCCTGTCATCGATTTCAAATAAATCCAACAAAACAACTTCAAACGAAACGCCAACCAGATACCAGGGCGATAAATCCACTTTAACCTTTCCCCCGCTCGTTGATTGTTATTTGCTCGCAGCACGCTCCCCCCCTCGACTCCACCCCCATGTCGACAGACTGTGCAAATATTTTAAAACTTTTCAAGCTCGAAACCTAGACTTTTTCACACAAGCTACGCGCCAAATTGCCTCGTTGCATGCTAATTGTAATTTTCCCGCAACCGCCGAATGAGAAACGATGAACAAACGAAACGAACACAGAAAAACGGCACAAAACAAATCCGAACCTAAACTGTAGCAGCGGTAGGTATCGGCTCAGCGGCAACCTTGAGCTCCGCCAGTTACAGATACGGATGCACACGGGTGGGGGTAATTGCTTCGCATGTGCTCTGCTCACCTGAAGCATTCGTCGCGGTTTTTTTTTTGTTCGTCTTTCCATTCTTTCGCCGACACAATGGAACGTTTCCGTTTGCGGAAATTATCACAACCAGCAACCAGATAATTGAGAAAATTAGTTAATGAACGGCTCGGGACGAGCGCTGGCGAGGGATTTAAGCGCGGGGTGACGGTTCTATTGGTCGGGCTTAATTTGATTTGACAATGATGAGGCAGGCAATGTCACTTGACACAGGCCAGGTGACGCGACGAGGCGAAATGAATTCATTCTAGCCTTTTGTGGACAGCCGGTGCGTGTGAGGGAGCTGTCTGGCGGGGGGGCGAGCAAAGAACCCCTGAGAGGATTACAGACTGATGGCTCGTCTTTTTCTATGTAAATGTCGATGTCATTATCAGGGATTACGCGTGCGTGTGGAAGAATTTGCCGGACGGAATCTCGTGTTTCTCATTGAATGCCGATCGAAGGTGATTCTTCTTTTTTTTTTTTTTGGATTTGTGATGGCCTTTTTTTGATTGAGTCGAGTTAAGCGCATTAGAGGCGTTCCTTTTGACACCTTCCTGATGGTGAATGGAAAGGAGTTGAGAGAGGGTGGCTTCTGGGGGGAGGGGGAGTCACGGATACAATGGGACGACTTTCCGGTTTCTGGGGTGGGAAATGCCCAATAATACCCAAGTGGGGGACTTTCCATTAAGTTCCGAAGTATCAGCTTAACACAGCGACGCTCTTGACTGACAAGATTCCTTCCAAGCAGATTTGTGAAATGTGAATGTCGTGAGACTACGTCTTTTCACCAAAATTCGTCAAATGCCATCCCAACAGACACACAGGCTGTAAGAACTATTTTTTTTCCCTGTTCCATAGTACCATTATGAATCAAATTGTCTATGAGTGTTGTGTTCACCACCACTTGACCATGTGGAGGATGATTCCACAACAGTGGGTATTGCATCCATCGTACACAATGCACGATCTAAATCCTATTCTGGTGGTCTCGGCTGTGAACAAAGTATGTTAACATTGAAAAATTCAAGCCTGCGGAAATCATTAAGAGACTTTATTCAAGCCCGCCACTAAAACAAGACGGAGACTTGTTCCCCCATCCCGCTCTGGCCTTCCCTCCGACATCGAAAGAGCCAGCTCAGTGGGTCATGGCTGATGAGTGCTATTGCAACTGTTTTTTTATATCGTATTCTTAAGCCAAATTTGTCCATCAAAGGACGGCATTTACGTGTAACACTCAAAAATTCATGAATATCTGTCAAAAAAGCACTCAAATTCGTTGATGGACTAGGAGGCAATCAGCTGTGAATTTGACTATCTCTGTAATACTTAAATTCTCGTTTAGCCTATAGTATAGTTGAAATCTGGTGAATTATAAATATATTAATTTATTTGTCAAAATGACACTTGTTCGAAATATCAAAATTGATTCGAAGTGGCATTTTGTTCGGGCGAAATTCATAATAATCTTGCCGTAGTTCGGGCAAAAAACAATTATTTCAAACGAACAAAAATAATTCTGGTGAGATTCATGGTGAGGCTGAGTGAGACCGTTCATCATGAATGTGGGTGTCCACAGCTGTTGATCCTCACCTAATTGAGATCGATATGGCAAAACTTGATGTCAAGGAACCACTGCGGGAAGAATTTTAAAAGGACACAAAAATACAGGAAATATTAATTTCTGCAAAGAACAGGGCTGAACTGCAAAAGTCTATAAACGAGTCAAAATCAACAACAGGTTCCATTCCGACGGAAACTGAAAATGTCAATCAAATCCGTCGTAAGAAAAAAATGTTGATGAAAAACCAAAGTTTGTTCTCAGTTTTTCTCGCCGAGTGACACTGGATCGCAATGAACTAGCAAGCCCCTGTGGTAGGTTTGCTGTGTCAAACTAGCTGAGCTTGATATTGTCATTATGGACCTACGTCGCTCTTGTAAGGTGACGACCGCAACTCAAGTCGAACTTAGTCTTGCTTTAAATGGTAGCCAAATAGGCAGTTGGCTTGGGCATACATACTTTTTGCAAGGACTTGGTCCGTGACTACCACGTGTTGTTCGGAGATTTTGGAAGTCAGTCGACAACGATATTGCTCATGAGTTGTGTCCCATTTAAATGGTCACTCATACAAGTGAGGATTGGGTTAATTTCCCAGTAACTGCCTAAACATCCTTTTTCTTCTTCCTTTTCTTTATTTGTCGCAACAGTCCGGTGTGTAAAAGGGCCTCAACGAACAAACCTCTCTAACAAACGGAATCTCTATTTAGCTGGGTCTAGTTTCCAAGTAAGCGAACATCCTCAACCTGGGTGCACCACCTCATTGACTTCCTGCTTAATCCCGACCGTGAAATGGTAAATGTCAGCCAATTCCAATCAAAAAATATCAACTGAAGTGAATATCGAAAATTCCCAGGCAAGTAGTTCGTTTTGTCATCCTAGCGTTGAGTGGACGACAATAACGACTATCCTAGAACTGGTTGATGAAAAAAAAAAACAACAAAAATTAGATAGATTCTGTATGTTCATCCTTCCGCTCGTCTTGATGTGTCTCAGGTCCGTGATTTCGTTGGCAGAGTAGATATTCTGGGCCAAATAGTGGGTGGCTACTGGCGAAAGGACAAAGATTTTTTTTTGTTTCGAACCGATGTTGAATCGAAGGTTTTTTTTGACAGTTTTATGGGCCTACACATATTTTTGCTTATGTACTTAGAGAGAACAGGCGCTCTTGGTGAGACATAAGAATTAATAAGGTCCGAGACGGACCCAGGCCTAGCTTCTACAGCAACCACTCCTACTGTGCGCGCTATTTTTCTTTCACGAGTGGATGAGACCTACAGTTCACTGCCGATTCCAAACGGTGAAGTTTGAGAAGCACATTCCTAGACAGGAATATTCTTTGACCATTGGGACTGACTCGAAAGACGTGGAGCCGTAAATTATCACCGTTGAGCTCGGGAGTTGGTAGACTTCCTCTCGCCACGGCAAAGCGTCTGCAATGGAATATTGCGTGCTCTTTAATTGGGGTATCGAACCTGGCACCCTCTGCGTAGGAGTCGAAGCACTAACCCACTACGCCACGGCGACATAAGACAAGCATCAAAGGTAGAGGCCAGTCATGTACCCGGAGCACGATAAAAGTCATGGAGACGAGTACATTTTGTCTTTCATTCAATAATGCACTCGGTTTTTGTGCAGCTGAAGTGGAAACTGGTGTTTATTTAAGTAGTTGGTGGCTTCTGTTTTTTTTTTTTTTTTTTTTTTTAATTTTTCACAAATTTTAGACAATTTTCTACCCGTCTTCAAAATACCGACGATCTCTGAGCTTCTCAAAAGAAGGAAGGTCTCCACTGCGTCTGTCAACTTGTGACATGCTTCGGACATGCATCCACATGCAAGAAGTGCGCTTACCTAGCTCACCTCCTCTGGCAGAAATTCCGAGTCTTCAACTCTGCGCAGAAAACTGCATTATCGACGTTTGGAAGCGTCTGCCAGTAAATGAGAATACTTTTGACTGTACACGTCCCGAATTTGACTGACGACAGAAGCGTGTCCGCCAAAGGATATCCCCCTCAAATCAAAGGATATCGGAAACTGATGACCTAGTTATGCCTATCCCCTCATTCCACGAAGGATCTTATTTTTGTCAACATCGAACACACATCCGTTTTGGGGGGCAATTAATTAATCACGAAAAATGCCGAGAAAGTTGGTTGTAAACAAGCTGCTCACACGACACCCTGCGGCCTAAGGATAATAAGTCATGTCACAAAAACAGGACCATCCTTCATGGGGCGACAAAGGGTCCCCCAGTTGACCTAAATACGATGTGTGGCAGCCAAAGTCCTGATTTCAATATTCGCCCTCCCCATTCCAATGTGACCCACAAAAGGGAACAGCCATTCAGTTCACACTCTGCCATAACTCACAACATGCCGGCGTCAGTCCATTAACTCCAGGCGCACAGATCGAATCGAATGTAGCGAATGAATGAAAAATCCACCATAATTAGTAGCAATTAAAATAAATGCCGGCCGAACATCCGGACCGTGGATTCCCATTCGAATGGCCGCCGAACACGAGCCACAGAGCCGACAAGTGTCACGACCAAAGGGAGCGCATATAAATCATAGCACCAGAGGAGGGATGGTGGGTCGGTCGTCGACACGGGCGTGAAGTCAGACAGTTCGCGGTTGTCGGCTGCGGCATAAGGGCGCGCCATTCGGGACTGAATTGAAGCCTAATTAGCTAAACTCGGCCAAATCGCCTAAGTCGTCCCGGCAGCGGAGGTGAGATAATCGATTTTCTGTGGGAAGTCAGCACAATACGCAGATGCTGGGAATTCCGACGGGGCTCTGTGGTGGGATTCCGACTAAGCTGGCGGTGGCCTAATGTTCCTTTGAATGCGCGCATTTGTCCCCTTTGGACGGAGTCGCCCGGCCGGCCGAGGAGAGTGTTGTGATTGATTGCCGTGAGAATAGTGTGCGGTCGAGTTCAAGGTCTCGGTGTTTCGTGTGGGAATAGTGTGCCTGGCAAATGGCATGGCCGCCAAGTGGAGAAGGGTGAGTGGTCAACGTGCTAATGGCGAGTGCCTCCTTCTCACTTTGAAGATCCACAGAGTGACTGCGTGCCTCTGGTGAGGTAAGGGAACCACCAGCACAGAGAGAAAGTATCGCCCACTTCAAAAGCAAACATCACGACCCGATGAAACTTTAATTAGTCTGACCGCTCCCGCGTCCCAGTTGATGGACGATGACACGACTATTAGTCGCCGCAGCACAGATGTTCTGCAGTACATGACGTATCGCACGGTATACTAGTCTGCCGCCCACCCAATCCAATCCAATCCAATCGAAGAAATAACAAGACTTCATCACAAAATCGATTAAACGTTCAGAGTAAATACGAGGAGAAATTAAATTCGAAATTAAAATCGTGATTCGCTAGTTCATGACTCTGGGTGCTTCTTCACTTCCGGGGACGTGCACATAGCGGGGGAGCGCGCAATGGGCGCTCCGTTGTTCGCAGCCGTCGCTGGGTCACGTCGTCGGTGAATTTTATGCGCTTCCTCACAAACCGCATCCGTGAACTTTTGATTCAATCGAAATGGCAGAACTAGAAGGCGAGTGTAACGGGGAAAGGGAGATCCTTATCCACAAGCGGGCGGGCAGACAGTAATCTCGAAGGTGACGTGTGGGGTACATGTGGCTGCTGACAGATGTCGGCGAAGCCTAAAGTGGCTGAGGCGGATTTATCAAGTCATGCGAATGGGGAGAGTGCTCCTGATAGAGATCTGATTCCATTACAGGAGCAGAAGAAACCTGTCAAACGTCTGCTGCAGTCCGAGTGTGGGAGGAATTCGATTTCGAACAATTTGTCCGCATTTCACTTCAGATGTGGGTCGTGCAATGCCGGCATTCATGTTCTTGCGATTTGTCGAAAAAGGATTTTCAATTTTTGGTTGGAGTCAATGCGATTATGGAGTGGGGGAGCGTCGGCGTAGCTAAAGATAACTCGGCACCGCCATGTCGGAACTTGGTTGGCAGCGATTTCGAAACCATGAGTTTGTTATGCGCACGAAAGTTACGACCAAAAGCTGTATGATTAGAGTCAAAACCTGGGGGGATTCACACGTTAAGTCTCGGTTATAAGTTGAGTTCGAACAGAGAGATACATACAGTAGACTCGAGGATGTCAAAAGTTGTACGATTGAGTTTGACTTAAAGAAAAGTTTCCGTATGAAAAATAGAGGGAAATGCATGTAAAATGTGGCGCAAAAGTTCGAGTTATAGAGAGTTGCGATTTAGGGAGAGTCCACTGTACTAGGTTACCTCTTAAAACATGTTCCCATCGACCCAAAATCGCGTGATTTGGTTGAATTCGAGCTGAAACCTCTCATCTAGTTGAAAGGAGATTTCAAATGTCATTGGCCCTCAATTTTTTAAATGACCACCAAAACAACTGTCTGTTAACAGAAAATAATAGTGTGAGATGAGATTACCAGAAAATACAGAGAGAGAGAGAGATAAGACGAGAAAACGAACACCAAAATAAACTGAAAGTCACGCTGTAGGCATGTTTGGCTTGACAACCTCTCACTGAGGGATGAACTCGAAGGAGATTTCAACTAGATTTCAATGAAATCGGCATACAGTGGTGGTCCAGTAATGTTCGGGGGTGTTCATTAATTTAAAAAATTCGCAATATCAAGCCAATTATATTTATTTTTGAATAAATGCACGAATATTGTTTCTACGCATAACATTAAAATGTTTATTTAATTTATTAATAACAACTGGAACTTCGTCTTTCTTCTTTCTTCTTTATTTGGCTCTACAGTCCGGGGTGGTCCTGGGCCTCAACCTACAAGCCTCTCCAGCTAGCACGGTCTCCGGCTTCCTGTGCTATTCAAAGTAAAAATGTAAAACAGAAATACATCATATAAACCACGAACCATAAATCTTTTGATTAATTTTTCGAAAAGAAATCCCAAATAAGCGGTTCGCTTTCGTGAATTTTGAACGTAGCAAATTACAGATTTTTCCTGTAGACTTCTTATGACAAATATCTTTTTATTTCATTGGCCTTTGGTCTTGGCTTTTAGAATGTTTCCATTTATGGAAATGTGGCTCTCAGAAATGTGGTAATAAACACAATGCACAATGCCTGTGTCATGTTTGGGTATTCACTTTTCTTTTACGATCGTCGGCGGCAAGATCCACTATGTGTACCGCTCAGGTTTTTGAGAATCTTGCCTTCAATTTTCTTAATGGCTCAAAATGCTGGATTTTGGAATTCAAAATGTATTTGAATTGTCTTTAAGGGAGCCTCTCCTTATTGCACTCGTCAATAATTTTTACTTTATTTTCAACTGAAAGACGTTTATATTTTTACCAAGCTCAACGAACTAGTGGCACAACATAGAACGCGACCGACCATTTTAACTATAAAGCTTATGTGCTATTTTCGCTACATCGTTTTCGCTTGAAAAAAATCTCTTGAAAAAACTGTATATTCAGCGGCTCGTTCTTACCCCAAACTGTGAGATGTGCATACCAACAGATGGAAATACACAAATGCGCACGTGCGGCAGACAAAACGAATATAAATCCGGAACAAAAAGAAACTTGTAAAATCGAAAATATTGTCCGTCCAAAGTCAAGGGAGTTGCCTTGTGTCCTTGTGGCGAAAAAGTTGTCCTCCAAGGAAACAAAAGGAAATCGTTATTCGAGTGTCAACTCTTTTATTCGTACGCTATTTAGAGACACTAGTGCAATCCAAAAAAGTGGCCGTTGAATCGACCATTCGTTGTGGACTGGACCACCAACGTATTTTTAAATGTCTCTATGGCGATGGAGATCTTGTAGATAGATTGATGAATTTAATGACGCATGATTCGGTTGGAACATGGTTAAAACTGTTCCAGCAAGCATTCCCCTTAGATCAAACAGCGACTACTTCTTTTGGCCTTCTTTTTGACAATTCAAAATAAAAATGTTTGCTTCACTTTTGAAAACGCGTTGAATTAAAACAGTTGCCTTTTTTCAATCTAATTGGCCATAACTCCAGGCAGGCGCTAAAACCAAGCCAAGCCTTTACCGCACACCGTCTCCTGTGCTGTCTTCAAAAGCTGCAATTGACGCTAGCATATCGGGGTAATGACGAATGCTTTGATTCAACAAATCTAAAGGTCTTACCGGCCAATTCAGACGAGTGTTTAATCATCGAGTGTTTCTAATCGAGCTCATTTTTCAATTGGTCTCCATTCCCGTTTATGGCATGTAGGGCTGTCTTACTGGAACCTCATGACTATGTAAGAAGAAGAGAAACAAAAAAGGTTTCCTACCAATGAAGGACAGTAGGTGCAAGCATCATCTTTGGAAATAAATATGGGCCATTGATTCCGTCGGACCATAAGCCGAGGCAAACAGTGCAGTTTTCCGATTGTGTTGGCAGCTCCTGTCCAGCCTGAGGTTGCTCATCGGATTAAATGCCACTATTTTGGTTTAGACAGACAACTATTCTCGGACAGCGCTTTCCTTAATAAAATGGGATTGCATTCGGATTGGCAAAAATAAAGTCGTTGGAAATGTGGAAGAAACTCCACCGCATCCTGGCTGAGATCTACATCCTACACCGACCACCTGCTACCAAAGCTGCTCTAGCTATGATCTATAACCGTCCCCCCTTGATTTCCATATCGTGGGTTTTCAATCTCAAGACCATCTTCCGTTCAAAGAGAAGACGCTTAGAGATGAAGCTTCAATGACATTACTGCATTTCCCTTGACTCCAATTTTATGGATATGCCGTCTAACGCGCGGACGTCAGTAAGTCGACTTTCCCTGCTGAGCCAGGACTGAAATGTAGTCGAAACAATTTGACCAATTTACCAATGAAAGCACTGGTGCCTTCGTGAAGGTTAAGGTAAATTTGTGTGACTCTGGAGGGTCTTCGATGATTCTCGTCGAATCGTTAAATGATCTTTGAGGATCTAATCATCCCATCACCATATCGATTGTCGATCTATTGTAGCGTCTTTCAGTCAGAAACTGCAAGGACAAACGACGGATGTCGCCACATGTTCTGAAAGTCAGGCAAACCATCTGAATGAAGTCACCCAAGGAACTGCGATCATATTTTAACAAGATCCATCTCAGGTGGTTACTATTACTCCGTGAAGAACCCCCTTATTCTCTTAGTCGTGTCACCCAAAGGTATGTGTCACTTGTAGTCTCTTAGTCACTTTATAGCTTATGTTACTTTTGTCACCCTTAGGACGATCATATTTCGTGAAATGTGGCTAAGGAAATGCACAGGATCGCCCTGAGAGTGACAAAAGTCACCTAAATTGGATAAGGGAATACAAACAAATTTGTCGAAGTGACACAGAGAATAAGGGGCAATCCAGAAATGTCTAGATGGCGCAGTTGGTAGAGTGCCTGCCCCTGGTTAACGGGGTCCCCGGTTCGAATCCCGGTGAAAGCAAAGTTAATACGCTTTTATCTGGTTTTCAAATCTGGTCCAGTCACCATTTGCCGTTGGGATCACTATCACTGGAGTAGTCAATCAGTGGTAGTAGTCTGACTAGGGGTATCACAATGGACCAATATGGTCTAAGTGTGCTGGTGAATGCACTAGCAGCCGTCATGCGTACCCGTCAAAACATTTCCTCATGGGTGATGCCTCGTTACGAGACCATAATGGCTCACTCTCAAATTTAAACAATCCTATGACCTGAAAAGACTTAGCCGGCTGGGTCCCAGGCGGAAGATGGGGGAAGAGTGGACAACCATTGCGTGCCTTCTGTGCATCTCCAGAGTCCTCTGCTCCTAGAGGAAAACTCGTCTAGGGCTGAGTTCTCCAATAACCTGAAATGAACTAAGTAACATTTTGTGTCAATTAGCGACGAACTCCTTGTGAAAAGCTTTTACTGATTGGCAAAGTACGTTCGACAAGATTCAATTTACACATACAATAAAAATCATTTCAATGACATCGGCTTTAACGACTAATGCTTGAAACAAAATAGTGCTTTTGCGCTGACGTTGGCTTTCAACGCACACAATTCCATGGCCAAGCACAAAATACAGCGTCGACCTGCCTTAGTGAAAATTGAGAGTGATGAGAGGATCGTAATAAAGAGTAAAACGTAGTTCATCGCACGTCATTATTCAACATGTTGGATATTTTTTGACAGAGGGGTGCGCTGTGTGAGAGATTTTCTCCCAAATTGAGAGTTTTTCTTCCAAATTGAGAGTGTTTTGTGTCAACTGTCATTTGAGAAATGAAAACAGCTGATTCAAAAATAATAAAAACAAAAGTCATTTCAAGTGAGTGTATGCAGAAAGGCGGCAATATTTTACATCTAGTAGATTAGAGAGAGAACAGCTGATAAATTGAGTATTTGTATATTCAACGCAGTGCGTCATCTGAGTGCACTCTCTCCGTAACATGAAGTCGGCTGACGGCTGGTTTCAGGCATAAATTCTTCAGTGCCTAGAAGGTTGTTAAAAAAGACGGCATTACCAAATGTTCCCGCGCAAGCGATTCTTGTGACAAACGACTGTTCCAGTGTCTTGCCAATTGGGACGAGGGCTTCTCTGGGAGAAGCACAATGCCATTACCTTCAAAATGACAACTAGCCTTCCCTCAATTTCATGCAAAACTAATGGACTTCTTTCGACTTCTTGAGACACCAAACGATTAGTTCCGCGTTTCGAATATTTGCATGACCGAGCTTCGCGAAGTTCCCACCATTCACCAAAAGACTGGTCCCCTTTCGCACTGGCCATGGAAGCATCGAGAGCGAGAAGTTCATCTACAAGTCGTTGTTCTCGCAGCCTTGCATCCGGCGCTCCATTAATCAACGTCTAATTGAGTCTGTGATTTTGAAACGCGAACAATTTGTATCTTCCGTTCGAACACAAGAGGAAAAGATAAATTGTGCACGCGACTGCGAGTCACTATCTTTGAGGTGTTCACGCTCCAAATTCGCCGCGGGCAACTGAGCTTCCTCAGAGGTCACTTGCCCGAGAGATGTCGAGTCTCCGGAATTGCCACAACCGTCAACAAGATCAAAGCGCTTAGGGGATGGGAACTTTTTTTTTTACAACTCACAGCAGACAGTCGCCGAATTCGTGTTCGAATTGGTTTACAACTTCGCGGTGATTCGATTTCAAAAGTGAACTCGTCTGCACGCGAATCATGAGCGCCTCACCCACTTACGTGTCCTCCGTCTCCCACAGTCACTCGCGAACAACTCGAGGATTATGCCCGAGGTGGTCTCTCGAAACCAGTCTCTTCGCTTGGCGAACACGTGTCAAGGTGATTGCTGTTTCTGTAATGACAACCGGAGGCGTTGAATCCTTAAGTAACATCCTGCGATGCCAGACTCGCCCGCCCCGTGGGCTGGGGCGCTCCTTCCGTGAACCCAATTATCCTACTCCGCCGAGGCGAGGAATAAGACACAAAAAGACCAAACTGTCAAACATGGTGACATGAATAATTGAAACATTCAGCTGGCGGGTCGGGGATTCTTTTTTTTTTTGTGGCCCACTCATCTCGATTCTGCCGAAATGATTATGAGTTCGCATCGGGGCGGGGGACGAAGACGTAATAGCTTCGCTTGGGGATTTGTTTGAATTAATCAGATGCCGCCGCAGCCGCCGTTCAATCGCTGGAGATACAATTCATTTGTATTCCGAATTGAGGAATTCGCAGGAAAGCCGAAGGAAAGGAGGACCGCCTCTTGATTGAGGTCCTTGGAAAGTTTTTCGGAATTCAATTCGGCTTAAAGTTTTCATTTCGAATTGGATTGTGTTGGGGAATGAAGACTGGGACTCAGTGTTCTTGTGTAAACAAGTAAACAAGCCTCGGTGAGGTGGGAAGTGCTTTGTTGTCGAAATGGATTCAAAATAAAAACTGCTCTCCATGACACTGGTGGGGCCAGTGGGGTGGTGTATTGACATTTACTGGTGAACAAATTAATGAAAGGCTATGCTTCTGGGTAATCCTCTCAATTGGAAGCAATGTGTTCGGAATTGGTCGATGGTACCAGGTGTTCGGTTTAACAGCTGCAGGCGATGCGAATTCATTTACACAAAGGCGGAATGGACTTTGCTTTTTGGATTAGTATTCTTTATAGCTGCTGGTCCTAGGAGGGAGACAATTAGTTAAGGGAAGCTGCAGGTTATCTGTCATAGGACATGACTATCGGGTGTGACATGCTAGGCTTATTTGTATTGTATCCACTAGTTTGAGTCCTGCAGCTTGTTAGACAGTGAAGACCGAACGCAGATCGAACCACTGCTAGTTCGGTTTATCGAAGCATCAGAAGTTACGGTTCGAAGGACCAAATAAAAATTCGAAGTAGAGGGCAAGATTCTCTCTTCCACATCAACCACTCGTGTTGTACGTGTTTTCTTCTCTCACAAGTGGAAGGGACCCACAGTTTTAACGGCCAACTTAGAGAAGCTTTTTCTAGACAGTAATTACTCCTTGAGCATTGTCAATGATTCGCAAGAGGTAGGGGTTCAATTGCTCTGATCCACAACACCATGGCCTCCTCGAAGGACCAAGCATGGCCTTATTCTCTATGTTAAATGGGGCCAGATGCTGCACAATAAGGTGAGCGATAGAGTTGATTCTTGGTGCCTTCGAAAAAAGGACTTTACTTTGAATAATTAGTAAGCAGCATTTTAACGCTAAATGAGGTTAATGAATAAACAAGTTCCACGATGCGCTTGAGAATGACTCTGCTGAAGTAGTTTTTGTAGGAAGCCCAATGGAGAGGATAAACCCGCGAACCCTTTGAGTTGTACAAAGGAGTGAAGGTAGCTCGGAAGATCCATCGAGCTAGCGAATATCCATCGACTGAATGAACACCAAAGTTCCAAAGTTCTGAGGAGGTCCTCCAATCCAAAACTTAAATGTCGAGAGGAGGAGGAAGACCGTAGGAATTAATGACCAAGCGTCAGATGGTCTTGATGGCTGAAAGCATCGAACTGTCGAGGGTGTTAATCAACTATAGCGCGGGCTCAGATACTCGTTCTCCAAAGTGTCATAACGTCGATCAGATGCTCAGACGATGAACAGAACAAATTAAACCAAATTCATTGATTTATTGTATTTTAAGCAGGAATGCTACTCGAGTCTCAAGGGGTTCATGGCCACAACCCCACGATTTCGTATGATTTTATTTTTTCCATTGTCGCTCTATTGGTCGTTCCATTTCTGATCTCCTCGTGGACTTGTGCAAGTTGTTGGTGTTGTTGGTCCTCCGTCACTAACATTGAAAGCGTGAGTGTTTTCTTGTACCAACGACTTCACTCCGAACTAAAGATCAAACATCACCGGAAGAGTAAATAAACCTACCTAAGCTCCAGGATATGTGACAGAAAGTGGAGGACAACCCTGTGTGTAGTATCGAATCACCAGTGCTTTCGGACTTGTCGATGGTCAGATCACATGGTCTTTAAGGCAAGATTTGACATTCAAATAAGACAACAAAGATAAGAGCTAAGCTGAATGTCATGTCATGAGTATTATGACAAGTCGAAGACCTCCTCCCACGCTCTCACGCTCTTCCGTAGTGTTCCCAATACACTGCACGCTGGATGTAGAACGCGATTTTCAAACAGATTTTCACGTTTGGCAGCAAGGAACAGAATTCAGAGACGTGCATGTGTGGGAGTCATAGGTGCAATTGGGATCACACCGAAATCAGGCCTGGAGGCGCTACATTGAATTTTCTTCCAGTAGAGCTCTGCATGCAAAGGTCCGGTGGCTAGTTTTTAATCATCATTGGTCAAGTCGTGGGATGTGACTGGACTTCTCCCTTCCATGGCTTTGAAATACCTTTCAATTGCCACGTTCCAAGCAGGCACAAGTAATGACCTCATCGATAATACGATCAGTCTCATAAAAACGAATGAATCAAAGATGTTAGCAAGGCTTGTCACAGTCAATTTTTCCGAAATGTTAAATATGCCCTGTTCAGTCAAATTCCTTATAAGGTTCTTCCAGCATACGTCCTGGCAGTCAAAAAAGGGCGTAGAATACTACCAACGTTGGAGATTAAATCAGCCGATACTGTCAATCTTGTTGGCAGTCTGCAATCAAGTCTAAGCTGGTCTCATGCACCAAGTGGACATCTTCCCACAAAAGGGTCCAGCAGGGCCTAAGTGATATACTGCCAATGCTTGTCTGCTTACCAGCCTAAATCAAACTAAAATCAACTAAAACTAAAATCAATTGTCTTTAGACTTTGGTATTTGTGTGTTGCTCGTATTCATTCCTCATATCGTTTGCTTCTCGGTTTGGCATTCCTCTTCTTTGTCAGTTTTTAAAGCTTCACCCACTCTTCGGCGTGTTATAGATGATACTTGTGTTGTAGTATAGATCATGTCATCCTGTTTCCACTAGCATGCAATCAGCACCTCTTCCAACAACTTTGCTTGGAACATGCTTGCAGTCATTGGTTTTCGCTCAAATGTCCTCTGTAGTCCCTGGCTACCAGATCTAATCATCAAATACAGCCCAGATAGGCGTGTAAGAAACTTGCAATTACAAAGAGTGGTCCGATTTGACTCTGATCCCTCCGTTTGCCTCGTTATGGAGGTTCGAATTTTGGCAAGCGATTGAACTGTATGATTGTCACATCAACAGGAAGCTCGAGATTTCAATCACCACGCTGTGACATATAAGCTATAAATTGTTATATGATGCCACCAAGAACTTCGAAGACCCCTGATTCCCTCCTTAATGACTTGAGTGCTCCTTGGGCTGTCAGTACGCACTCCTTTACGAGGGTTTCGTTAAAAATAAACACCTGTTGAAACCCCTAAAATTTTCGGAGTAGCCTTAAGCACTTGCCTTTCACTATTTCACCAAGACATTATCCATGACTAAAAATGGCAAAACCTTATCTCTCTTGTCACCGAAAAAGGATCTCCTAACTTCCAAACCCATCAAATTTGTACCAAATTGAATTTGTAACCTCCTATTGAATGACTCTATTTTCGGAATTGCCTTTTACACATACCATACACCACTCCATTATAACATTATACATGGATAAAAACGGCAAAATCTCATCTTTCTCCTAACCGAAAAGTCCTTCTCTAACTCTGAAAATGACTAAATTTGTGTCAAACTGAATTTGTAACCTCTTATTGAATGACTCTATTTTCGGAGTTGCCTTTTACACATACCTTGCACCACTCCGTTAAAACATTATACATGGCTACAAACGGCAAAATCTCCTCTCTCTCCTGACCGAAAAGTCCTCCTCTAACTTCGAAAAACACAAAATCTGTCCCAAACTGAATTTGTAACCTCTTATTGAATGACTCTTTTTTCGGAGTTGCTTTTAACACATACCATACACCACTCCATTATAACATTATACATGGATAAAAACGGCAAAATCTCATCTTTCTCCTAACCGAAAAGTCCTCCTCTAACTTTGAAAAACACAAAATCTGTTCCAAACTGAATTTGTAACCTCTTATTGAATCACTCTATTTCCTAGATCATCACTCTGTTGTTCCATACTAATGTCTCTTTTCGTTTTTCTTCCATTTCAGGTAAGTCCTACACCCCGCTCATCATTCACAGCCACTCATAAGGTAATGTACATCTTCCACTGGCTCAGCTGGCGCAGGCCCCCATGTGGGGACTCAATTATTTAAACGAATTTATTGCTGGTAAACAAAGGGGCCTAGTCAGTTCATGGGTAGGGGGCCACCGCCATCTCATTCACGTCGCCACTGCTCTAAGTAACCTTAATTCAATTGCCACCCCTCTCGCGGTGTAACCCAAATGCGAAACAGAAACCACACACAACAACCGCAAGGGTCCTACGCACCCGCCCGTGCCACAGCTCCTGGGGAACATTTAATTAAACTTCTTGTTGGCTGCAATTGAATTCGCCATCCACCCCACCATCAGCATCTTCGTCGGTCAGTTGCGCCCTATAATCATGGGCCCCTCGTTCTCATGAGCGTTAAATTGAGCAGAATCTACGGCCCATGGCAGGGGAGTGATCCTTAATTATTTGCTCACCACACGGACGCGCAGAGGATGCGGACTTGATCTGAATTGCTCTCGTGATGATCTGTTAAGGCATCGCACATCGCTCGCTGCAAGTCTGAGGGTACACCCTTGGGACACGGATCATCACCACGACGACGACACACGAATCGGAGTGCTGCAGAAAGCACTTATCATCATCGCCCCGCTCCCCTTGTGCCGTTGCGCCGTGGTAGGCGATTCGCAAGACGGGCTCCACTTAAGGTTGGAACACCATCCACTTAGGCACTTTGCCTCGAGTAATCACTGTGGGTGGAGGATGATATCTTCGCAGATGATCGGCTGTCGGCTGCCGGCGGCGGCGGCGTCGACGCTGACGCTGGCTGTGCTATGATTATGATGATTGCTATTGATCTGGGCTCTGACTGCGTCCAGTTTTGCATACGCGACGCGGAGGAGAGAGTGCGTTGAACTATCGAGGAAGTGGGTATCGTTCTAAGAAATCCTGAAATGTGCGTCGTCTTGTAGGTCTCCGCGAGATCTCCGTGTGCGCACGCATCGATAATCGATTATTCTCAGTTGGATGCTTCGGGCCTGGCGCAGACGGGTTGTGGCTAAGCTCCTTCGAGTGCTTGTTGGCTCTTGATTTCTGCATGAACCGATGACGGCCACTGCGAAGCGGTATTTGCATGGGATTAGCACTTGAGACATGTGTTCTCGGTGGTATTGTGTTTGTCTAGCAAATTGATTAACGCCTCCTGAGGGGGTTGGGGGCTGGTGTGGTAGCAGTTACATTTTTTAAGTGGAATCGTTCTGCAAATGACTGTGATTGGCTTAAGACTGCGGACAGTGTGTGGAAGGAAGGAGATGGCTTTAAACACTTGGTTGATGGCGGAAGACGTGTGCAGTTGGTTTAGCGGGATTTTAATATATATAAATAAATTTGTTCGATCCCCTGAAGTGGACAATTTCTCACGACCGTGGATCTTGAATTGAAGTTTAATACATTTTCATGGACGGTTAACTCCTCTAGCCGGGCAAAGAGTAGAAACCGCCGCTGTCCGCCTACGGCTTCCACTGTACAGTGAAACTTCTCTATAGTGGACAGTTGTGGCATATTCTCCATTTTGTAGAGGTGGCCGTTCTGAAAGAGTGAAAATAAGCGGATACCTTGATTCCGGGACACTGGCGAAATGCCCGTAAAGACCACTACATTCGCAAGCAAACTACAATGTTTCCACCGATTCCGGGTAGCCGTTCCCAAGATAGAGGTCCACAAACATCCAAACTGGCAAAGTCACCCTATGTCATTACCCTGACCTTAGACCATCTTTCTTCGAAATTTCATCCAACTTCGGGCAGTCGTTTGGGAGATAGAGCTCCACAAACACCCTAGCCTTCTAATCTCGAATACTTAGTTAGCCTCACTCATGACATAACCCATCCCTCTACCAAAGTTCATCCAAATCCGCTCAGCAGTCTTGAAGATAAACCACAACAAACAAACTCCGAAACTTTCTAATTCAAAGTCTTAGTAGAATTTTGAATACAACCTTTGTCATGTCAGCAATTCTGTCTTAAATTTACCCCCCCGAATGCCCCAAGCACCTCGAAGCCAGCCGCGTCTCAACCACCCACCAAATGTCAATGATTGCCCGAATGACTGACAATCAGTGATAGCAATTTATCAACGTCCTTCGTCTCCTGGAACCTCGCCGAATCACTCTCCCTGTGAAAACTTTCGCCTCAGCGACGTTTGACGGGTTTCGATAATGTCCAGTGACCAGATGCGAATTCCCCCAAACGGCGGTGGTCCGAAATTGAATTGCAGATACCGAATGCAACCGGACTTACATGCCAGGGGGTGGGACCGGGCGGGAGGAGAAAATTTAAAATTCAAATGTATCGCGAAAAATGTTCCTTCAGGTGTGAAAATTGCTCGTTGCCGCCTGCCAGTGCCGCGTTGAGGATAATTTATCGTGAAGTTATGTGTGCGCCCATTCGGCCGTGTGCACCGAAAGTGTGCGGTCGGGACAGCAGCCTTGGCACTTGGTCTGCGGATGATTGCTGCAATTGTATGCTCGCTGCTGGTATAAGTCGCTTGTAAAATAGTTCTCTGTGTAGACAATTTCCTTGTTTTCCTTGCGATAAGTCACGCGAATATGTGGATACAATGTTGCCGGTGCAGTGGAGAAGGTCTTGCCGTTTGAATGGTGGATATCGGCGGTTTGTTTGCAAAGCAATCTTTTGTGCTTGCAACACCTGCTGGAGGAAATACGGAAATTCGAGCCACGTTATGGCATTGGGAGGACTGTAGATGGCGAGTTTAAGGTGTGGGACACGAGAATCGGAATATCTGGAAGGTCACGCACATGCTTGGAGTTTTTGAGTGAATTTGGAGTAACAAGGAGTAAGCTTGTACAAGAGACACCCTTCTGGAGGTTCCACAGATCTTATGCTTTTCATAACTTGCGCCAGGATTTTCGAGCGCTGTTTGTCACTGACTTTAAAGACAGGTGTACTCTCGTTGGCTAGGCCATGTAGAGCGTATGGACAACTCAGCTCCGGCTCGAAGAGCCTTCGACTCCGAACCCGTGGGACAACGCAACAGAGGACGCCCGCGTTTAAGGTAGGCGGGAAGGAACCTCAACCAACTTGGCGTGCGACACTGGAGACAGCTAGCCAGAGACCGTGCTAGCTGGAGGGACTTGTTGGTTGAGGCCCAGGTCCACCCCGGACTGTAGCGCCAATTAAAGAAGAAGACCTATATAGGCCGGTAAGGAACCCATCGAGACCTTCAGTGTAAAAAAAAATGGTTTTAGTCAAGTCCGTATTTTAGAAGATCGCGACAAACTCGCACGCCAACAATAGAGGCACTATCTCCTAGGAGTTGATACCGTTGTGAGCATACGGCGATGACATTGACGTAATCGGCAAAACGAAGCGAACCGCCGGATTAGGGTGGCTGACTGTCATGAGTAGCAGTCATTTAAGCCAGTTGTGTTACCACAAGCATCCGATGGAACCCCTTTAGAGCTTCTTATTGCATGAAGATGACTTGTGCTGATGCACCTTAATTCAGTCAAGTCAGTTGCTTGGAAGATGCACGATGGTGTCCCTCCTAGGCAATAGCTGGTCTGCAGGGGCGTGAATACCGATGCCGTATCAATGCACGGCTATAACACCAAAAAGACTGTAGCGCCACTGGAGTAGTCAATCAGTGGTAGTAGTCTGACTATGGGTACCACAGTGTACTGGTAAATGCACTAGCAGCCCGCCTACCTAACTTAACGTTGTATCAGCTTCAAACCAATGTCCACTACTAGTAGTCAGACAACCTATTTAACCTTCAATGTTTCTATGTTCTACCAGCGGCATTCCCTGTTCCAGACAGTCATTCTGCCTGTGGTGCTTGCTGGAGATAGACGAACCTGACTGACATCGTTCAAGGAACTCACAGTTCTGATGTACATTGCTGTGAAGTCCCTAATTTCCGAGCACAGTGGGCACACAGAGACGGTGTTCCCAGTCTAGGATCCGTGTCCTGTCGGCAAAAATATGAGAACCATGTTGAAGCCTCCTTTGATGTTTCCATTCGATCTCTCTTCCCACTTGTCTGTGAATGGCGACTATGTACAACCCACCTTTTCATCTTGATGTTTGGATCTAATACCTTGACATCAGGTGTTCTTACCATCCCATCAGGTCCTTCCTCCACATATGCCACTTTGTTCTCCTTGAGATCTCAGGGAGATATTCAGCATACCAACGTCTGATCAATCGTTGGTCCTGTCTGCGTTGATGGTTATTGGAGAAGAAGATTCAACCACGAACTGTACGGGCTGTACGGCGGCATAAGCCTAGTCAGGCGTCTACGAGTTCAACGTCTAAGATGGCTGGGCCATGTAGAGTCAACCCCGGACTGTAGCGCCACCAGAAGAAGAACTCCTTGCTCAAATGTTTAGCTCACCAACTGTATCGCTTGTTGTACGCATCCCTTTTACCAAAGACGCCTGGATCATCCGGTCACATCTTCGCCAAACACCATTAAGTTGAGGTAAGTGGTTTCGGATTTCAGCATCTACATGGATGTGCGTCGTCAGTGGGCACACATTTAGCTGGCCTTGAGCTTCTGAAAGGGGATTACGCAAGACATCTTCCCGAGGAATAACTCCTTGTTGAGTGGACTGCATTGGGTGTTCACAGGCCCCACACGTTCCACACGGGAAATAAGCTTACACTATTATCATCGAGAGCCGCTTGCATCTTTTTCACATCTTTCTTCATCTCGATCTTCATTCCGAGAAAATGAAGGTCGTTGTCGGTATAAAGATGTCGGGTAACAACTGGAATTATAACGAAACGACGACACTAAGCCTTGCTTTCATTCATTAGATTATTTAAAGGCTCTAAGATTTTATTTTCCCTCGATATCAAGTTCAAGTCCTTCTACGAGTTCTAGTTACTGGTCCTCCAACGTGTTGAAGGGGACTCAGGATCTATTAATGCCGCTCTCAAGAGAAACAGCAGTCCGAGAGAAGCCCAACTCTCTGGCATGCCAATCATCCCACGCTAAGCTTAGCTCCATATGTCGCACAAGCTGTGGGTAGACCAATAATAGATATATGCCCTTAGCTAGCTGCAACCCAGCTTACAGTTCAATTGGTTCTGATGACACGCCATAATTGCCGCCCTCGTAGTATAGTTGCAACGCAAGCAATGCACTAGTCTTGATCTCACACGAATTGAGGATCCAAGCCTCCGAAGAAATTATACCTTATACGCCGCAGCCAGCCTTTTGCAGGATTCCGCGTCGCAGATTTCTTGTTTCATGTTCTCTTTCACTAAAGTTTCGATCCTTTTCCCTCTCTGCACCCTTATTCGTTCCTCACTCCCCATTTAGTTCGAGTAGTTCACGGTGGACATCTGAAGTTCACGACCATATCTTGGAGTTCTCCATCACGTAAATTTATTCGCGGGCATACATCCTCATGTCTGGCAGCAGTTGAAGTGAAGTGAGATTACACGCCCTACGTAATGGATGTACACACTGTCTCCCGATGTCATGTCAGTCAAATGTCCAGCGACATAAAAATTGTTTATGACTTGATTTCATTGCCAACGCTGTGAAGAGGCGTCAGCAGTTATTGTCTCTGCCTGAGCACTCCTTTTGACCTGCAACAATTAAATCCTAGAACGACTCTTGAAGCAGATTACGTTCTTCAACACCAGGAGCTCTTGAATTACAGCCCCTTTAGCGTCGTCGTTAACAACACGCGCCAACAGCTGAAAGTCATTTTGTGTCCCCCCGACATGGTCAGCCATGGTCGTCCTTACAAGAAAGAATTTATTTCCCTCTTCCTTCATTTGATATGATTTCTTGTTCCCCGGAGACCGAGAGAGAGACTCGCCCTGGAAAACTCTTTTCAATTAATTTCCAGTTTTTCTGTGCCGCCCTCAAAAAAACGAAAAGCTTGTTCCTCCGTGGGTCTGGAAAAGCTGATTCCCCCAGAGGATTCCAATTAAACGAAAAACAGTACGATTTCGAGTTCGGTTTTTGGAAGACCGTTGAGAAGTGTAAACGACTCAGGACACGTCGAGGAGTTGGGAAATATTTGCATACACACATCCACCAGGGGAGCGACGATAAATTTCACGTAAAATTTACTCAAACGTGCGGTAGTTGTGAGGGCACAGAGAGCGTGGCAGGATGCAGGCGTTTGATTTGTGGGGGAAGATTCATTTGAGGGATATGCTCGCATGTGGTTACATGTGCCTTAGTGCGTTCGTTCCCAAGGGCTCACGGGATTCACTGTTTATTTGTTTTGCTCTAAATGGCATGCGATTGATTGAATGTTGTTTGCCCGTAGTGAAATTCAGTTGTTTTGTCTGAACGATGGATGAGATGAGAGAGTTCTGGATGTGGACTTGGCAGGTGGACTACAAAGGAAATGAATTCCCGACTAGTTGGAGCCTGAGAGGATGCGTTTGATTGGTTTTCTTAAAAGCCAAGCCATTGATTTCCTTGCAATGACTGCTTAATTGAGTGTTCGGCTTCTCGATTGCTTGGGCCCATGGAATATCGATCTTCTAAAAGGAGAATTGCACCACGAAACAAAACCCAGGCAATGCACAAAGACCTATATTTCTCTATCATCTGATCGCGCGGGGGATTACCGATGCACTGTCCCCGAGCAGTTGGGTTTATATACCCACGTGCATTTGACGTTACAATCTTGACTTTCAATCGACAACAAATTTCTGCATGGTATTGAATGTTGGTAGGACTTTGAACATCGCCGTTTGGAGAACCTCGTCTTGTGACATCTGTTTTCGAAAATCGGCTGAATTTCTTAAGTCGAGCTTCTAGCAGTGAGCTGGTGGATGTTCAGTGGCTACAATACTTAGCCCCAATCCTTTCAATCCTAGACTCAGCCTCTCTTGTGGACGTTGTGGATTGTGTTCACATTACACGTGACATATCGCATTCCGTCAGTCAGTTAAATGCACGTCCTTTTTGCATCGCTTCAGCTGGTGCGGCTTGTCAGTCGTACGTCATTGTCAAGTCGTAACAATGTTGAACGAACGAATCCCCTGCCACCACTCTTCACCAGAAGCAGCGTTCGTCTGTTCAATCGATCATGTGGAAAACAAGCTTTTCACAAATTCAGCATTCATTCCTGAAGACCGTGTCACCATCCCCATCATCCACACCCCCGTTCTGCTTCGTCGCACAGCCAAGGCAAGTGCACCATCCACTGCCGTGACACGCTCAAATATCTGTGCAATTCCTCATCGCATCGCGCATTCTTTTTTTTTTCACCCAAATTCTGTATGTCAATATCAACAAGTTTATGCGGCGTTACGTGTTGCTGTACCCTTTTCACTTGTCATCTCCTGAACATGCACTCAAGCGTTCAGTTCCAGTGAACTACATCAAAGGACCACACCATCGCGCCACCCTCGGGGGCAATGCCAACTAGCATACCAATCCCAAGCCACACAGCTGCGGTCGATGGCAAGCGCAGACCAACAAGACGGCAAAAATAATCCCCGCGCTTAAGAGAACATTCCAGATGTTTGCGCCAAGTGGACAAAAGTCTCAGAGCACAGAGCCAAGTCGACGTGTCTCGTGTTGGCTTCGTTCACTTGTGTGCCGTGCCGTGCACTCCGTCTCGGTCCATTGATAGGAGCCGCAGTTTAAAAATGTTGCAGTCACACATTCGGCCTCGGCGCTGCGCAGCGCTTTGCCAAAAACAGAAACCTGCACCAGCGAGAGAGAGAGAGAGAGAGAAACCCAAATCTCACATCAATTCATTTCAAGGCGGACAGCGGGAGTCCCCTAATCCTCCGCAAGAGCTCCCCTCGGAGCAGTGCCACACGACTGCACGTTCCAATGGCGGCCAGTGGAGAGCGGCTGGACGCTTGTGGGGCAGCAGCCGGCCATCCTAGGCGGCTGTGCGAAAACCCCCTCCAGAGAGCCAACCGCCAAAAAAGTGACTGTCGAGCGCGAGTCGATCGATATCCGCTTGATAAGCGGACCAGTTTTTGAATTTATGAAACTTTTTTGAGGACTTTCTGCAGTTAGCTTGCAGAGCGACGGCTGGCTGCCAGAAATGCCTGTTCCACTGCCGGGCGGCAGGCAGCGTGAGAGTGTTTTTTGGGGTGTGACAGTGGCACTGAATCCGGGCGCACATGGGCATCCTGCACAGGGCGTGGATAGCGTGGATATGCCTCTCGCCACTCGAGTCTCTACTTGCCTCTCGCATCGCGCCTCCCCACTCTCCACTCTTCGGAAGCATGTGTGTGGCGTATTTTTGTTTTTGCAAGTGAGTGCATACTGCACCGCAAAATTGCTGCACATTGTGTGCCAAACACTAATTAGTCTTAACCCACTTCTGAAGCCCAGAAGTGCCGGGGAGCAGAGAGATGGTTTTGTTCTAATGGAACTCGTGTGCGATGGGAATGTGTGCCAATTCGAGGAGATCACGGATGCGGCTGGCAGAGTGCACGGGAAGGAGTACAAGACGTAATAAGTGCTGATGCTGGTAATGGCTTGCGGAACCACTTTGGGAAACAGTCGGTGTGGCAGAAACGTGTTAATGGCATTAATTCGCCCGACATCGTGTGAGTTCTCTGGATCTGATGTGAGGGCCAAGTGGTCGGACGAGAATGCTTGCCGGACGGTGGAGGGAGGGGAGGCCGAATTGATATGAGCTTCTTTCGGAGTTCTAGGCGAACGGGGGATTATAGCGCGAGTCGTAACAAGTGACATGCTCTTCGCAGTTTAGTAGAGGACTAGCTGTAAGCCTTGAGTTCTTCACTGGTAAATCGAGAATAAGGTCTGTGCTTTTAGGAGGTTCCCGTGATGTGACACCGTCCTAGGGATAACGACGTCACTTTCAAATGTGAAGTTGTTCCGGAGGCCCCATTATAATAATAATATTGGCGGCGCGGCAGTCCAAGGCGGTTCTGGGCCTAGCTTCTCAGCAACCACTCGTGTTGTGCGTGGTATTATTCTATCACGAGTGGAAGGTGGCCCCAGTCTTGTTCTTCTTTATTTGGCGCTACAGTCCGGGGTGGACCTGGGCCTCAACCAACAAGCCTCTCCAGCTAGCATGGTCTCTGGCTAGCTGTCTCCAGTGTCGCACGCCAAGTTGGTTGAGGTTCTTCTCCACCTGGGTGTGCCACCTTAAACGCGGGCGTCCTCTGTTGCGTTGTCCCACGGGTTCGGAGTCGAAGACTCTTCGGGCCCGAGCTGAGGTGTCCATACGCTCTACATGGCCTAGCCATCTTAGGCGTTGGAGATGACCCCATTACGGACTCAATATACAGTGACAGCTCGCATAGGCGGACAGCGATGGTCGCAGCACTATTCTCCGGGTGGAGAGTGTATAGAACTTCAATTCAAAATCCACAGCCGTGAGAAATTATCCGCTCTGAAGAAATGTCCGCCTAAGAGAGTGTCCGTAGGAGCTTTCACTGTAAAACTCGTCGGACAATAGCGTCTGGTGGTACGTTGGCAAGGAACCCTGAGCATCGCTTGAATGTCCATCATCTGTTTGTGGCTTGGAGTAAACTCGTTCACACAGCAGACTTGTGCCACGAGTTCCTCTGTCTTCTTCCAAGCCAAATATATGTAGACGGCATTTTATCACTCGTACTTCCAACAAGACATGGTCTAAGCCAACACCAGTCTTTACGCGGTTATTTCCCAGCGTTTCACTCAGCAGATTTGCTGACTGGACCAGACAGAATCTTGTGGGTGAGAATGTAAACTATAAGGAACGGCCCATCATCGCTCAAGTTGTCGAGCGGTTCAATGACCGTCGCTAAATCCCCTGTAAGGCGCACCCCCAGATATCACCTTATTTAAGAACCGGGTACAGTGACGCCGTATTTACGAACACGCCATTCTCAAACACGGTCTTATTTCTAAACACCAAACAGGAGTTCGGTAGCTCGGTGGGTTAGGGTGGTACTGGAGCAAGATGGTCCACTTGACTCGGTTTCGCGTGATCTGAGTTAGCTTCTACTGGGAAACCACTCGTACTCAAGGACGAATACATGCAATGAAATCGTTGCAGAAGGGGGCACCCAAGAACTTGTTTCTCCACATTTTCCTGAGCTTGGACTTTTTTTTTGGTGAATATCTGATATACAGGCCATGGCGCAGTTGATAGAGTGCCTGCCCCTGATTAGCGGGGTCCCCGGTTCGAATCCCAGTGAAAGCCAAGTTAATACGCTTTTATCTGGTTTTCAAATCTGGTCCAGTCACCATTTGCCGTTGGGATCAAATTAACGGCGCACTATCACTGGAGTGGTCAATCAGTGGTCTGATTGTGGGTATCACAATGGACCAATATGGTCTAAGCGCACTAGCAGCCCGCCTACCTAACCTAACCTATTAAGGCCATAGTCATCGCGCTTCCATCATCCATGTCCGGCTCAAAATTATAAGCTCGAATTGAGAAGATCTTAATATTTTCCAGAGAAAAGTTCTGTGTTCAATTTTTGGTCCTGATTCAATGACGAACTGTTCTGGTTCCACAACGACATAGCCAAGCCAGTCGAATACGCCTAGGATTGAAAGGAGCTGACTAAAATTGTCGCAGGCTTTAAAGGCGTCTTGGTGAAGCCCCAGGTCCATTCCGGACTGAAGAGCAATCGGACGAAGATGTCTTGGTTCTTTGAATGACTCGCCACTAGAGTCGTTCTTCCTGTCGACGACGAGAGAGATAAGGAAGGACCGAGTATTTAGCCGAATAGCTTCTGGAACTAAAATTTCCTGAATGGTGTGTTTTTGTGATGTTAATTGTCCGGTATGAGGGTGCGATAACGCAGTTGGAATTAATTGTGTGCAGTATAATTTTAAATCAATTCCATTCGAGTAAGCCCAAGATGAGTATCAAAAGAAGAAACCATTGAAAAATTTGACTCAGAGAATAGTCTACCGCCAAACAAGGCGAAGACATGATTTAAATGATATAATAAGAAGGCTTGCTCTTAACAATAAGTCAATATTATTGGCTGGCAAATAGTGAACTTCCTTTTGAAAACGAAAACAACCTGCCAGTTCAAGTGTAGATAATTAGGTTCGATTATGCTCAAAATCGTTTGCACCAACCACCAAATACGATTGTGCCATATTTTTGTGATGTTGCACAGCATGTCCGTTTGGCCCATCTGAGTTTTTGTATTTCATGGACGTTCGTAAATATATTAGCCTTGTGTGCTTGTAGTGGTATTTCGTATTTGCCAGATCTCTCCAGTTAATATGCCTTCTTCCTGGTCTGTCACTGTGGCCTGGAACCCAAATAAAGCTGGCCTTCTAACAACGGTCACTCAGTTCGTCATTCTTGTGCTAGTGTTGAATACGAAGTAAAGGCGGATCTAGCTTTGCTGGCTGCTTGATGTCCCATTAGTCTGTTGAGGGTGATACGAGGATGGACAGTTTTGGTGTCCGGCACCCTGACTCTGAGCCTGATGGCAGTGTCTGCTGTAGTATTTCCAGAAGACTGGGCTGTGCTTAAGCACGCTGTTCCTTATACCTCGTTAAATTTGGTATTGTATTTTTCCCTAACGGCTGGGACCATACGCTAAGGATGAACCAGAGCCGTGTACAAATATCCAGAGGATTTGATTGGAGGCACCACTCTTGCTTTCTTAATTCGCTGGTCTAAGAAGTTTTTAGGTACCAGCTGAGTTAGGCGTCTGAGGGAGACGCACTCTCTTCTAAGGGACATCCCTCATAACTGGGAAAAATTTCTTGGTACTGTCACTGACCGCTTATAAGAGAGTTCCATGGACTTATCGCTTGTACATCGAGGGCCCGGTTGATCGTTAAATCGAGTACGCGGTGAGTTAAATATTTTGGATGTTTGGATCATCAGTTCCGCTTTGCTTGATTTGATACCTAGGCCGCATTGTCTAACCTAGGTTCTACTTTACTCAGTGCGCCCACCATAATCTTACTGATCACAGGCAGGAATTAATACGATATCAAGATCACCATATCAACCGCATAACCCAGCACTTTGACCCCATTCCTATTTAGTCTCAATACAGTGAAACTTCCTTCTACCTTACGGACATCTCTCTTTAAGGGACACCTCTATTAACGGACAACTCTTCATGGTCCGGGAATGAAGGTTTTCGTGTTCAACTGTAGAACTGCTGTCCACTGTAGAGACGCTTCACTGTAGTATGTCCTTCATGACAATAACCCCGAGAAGAGGAGAGATTACACCGCCCTGTGGTGATCCTCTACTGATTTATTTTATTATGCATTGAAATCTTGAATGCCTTATTTACCTTTATGTGGTGTGTGCTCGAATTCATATTGAATTCCAAATGGTTCACAACGACTGGCTAATGGATTAGATTCAGATTAATCCGCTGTTCTTAATACCTTATATTCGTACAAAGCGTGCGCTCATTCTCAGTCTCGTACTTTCGTACTGAGCTCCCTCCATCGGCAGTTCACCCTTCTCCTGTCTGTATTTGCAGCGCTCCATGACGCCCGTCTCCAGCCAATGCAAGGCACTGCGTGAGTCGCACTCCAAATCTTGCCGTGCTCCCACTTAAATTTCAGTGGTGATTCACAATCGCATCGCGCAATCTTTAGAATAATTTGAAACTCTCTTTAAGGCCGTTGCCGATGCAACACCCATCGCCACGTGATTAAGAACTCCTATCACAGACCTCGACCTTTCCTCGGCATCCCACGGAATTCATCCCGCCAGGACTGCTGGCCCAATAGACAAAAGAGTTGCATCAGCATTTTGCTAACACATCCATCGCAACGCAATCTGAGTCCCGTACGAATGCAAGAGAACGCTGAGAAATTGTGCAGACGAACCCAGAACGCCCCGAGCACAGTCACGTACCACTCGCGGCACATCTCCTCCGCCAAGCTACACGACCATGACCACTTAAAGGAAATCAAAACGACGACGACGCAAGCAGATCCCGTCTCGACCAATACCCCATGCATCCATTCGACGATTTCGCGAAGAATCTAGGTGGTTAAGAGCGCAAAGGAATTCTTCTCCTCAGTTCCTTCATCTGAGATCTAAACTTGGCCAGCCACCGACCACCGCCCAGCATCTCCTCAGCCCGTGGTCGTCATCGTGGCGAGGTATCATCGTTGAACGCCTCTCGCCGTCGCGTCGTAGCCCGCGGTGTGTTGTTGTGTCGTCCGATGATGATGATCCGTGAACGATCGATTTTTCACAATGACCAAGCAGCTCGGCTATCGCCGAAGCCGTAGAACAGCTTGGTTATGATAATCATTGCGATGGTGCCTCACATGCAGTTTGCGGAATCGCTTTCGCGCCGCCGTACATCGCGTCGCACTAATAGCACTCACTGGAGGTGGACAGCGTCCATTTCGAGTGTCCGTCATTAGATAACAAATGGAGTAACAACGAGTTTATGCCTCGATATATGGCACAATTGTGTCTACAAGGTGGTGAGGGGGAGGGGGTGGACACCGAGAAATGGGATGCTAACTAACTCATGTCATGATGGAGGCAATTTAAGTTGTGTTACTTAACGGTGTTCTGTGTCGTTTGTGCGCGATGAAAGAATCTTTAACACATTCTTTGCTTCTAGCATACAGTGTGTGCGACAAGAGCGTTCGTTTTGGAACTGTGAGCACAGGTGACTGCTTGAACTGGAACTAAAGTAGGCTTAAACAGGGGCAAACACACGCTCGCACACCAAGTCAGCGTTGACATGAACCATCGACGATATCTGTGAGGTCTCCACTTTTCCTGGAAATGGAGACTTTTCGAGGAGAAGCCTATTCTTTGGATCCCCAGCAGGCTTCGATTGAGGTTCACGTGAAAAAAGGACGAAACACGCGCTTGCACGCCAAGTCAGCGTTGACATGAACCATCGACGATATCTGTGAGGTCTCCACTTTTCCTGGAAATGGAGACTTTTCGAGGAGAAGCCTATTCTTTGGATTCCCAGCAGGCTTCAATTGAGGTTCACGTGAAAAAAGGACAAAACACACGCTCGCACACCAAGTCAGCGTTGACATGAACCATCGACGATATCTGTGAGGTCTCCACTTTTCCTGGAAATGGAGACTTTTCGAGGAGAAGCCTATTCTTTGGATCCCCAGCAGGCTTCAATTGAGGTTCACGTGAAGAAAGGACGAAACACGCGCTTGCACGCCAAGTCAGCGTTGATATGAACCATCGACGATATCTGTAAGGTCCCCACTTTTCCTGGAAATGGAGACTTTTCGAGGAGAAGCCTATTCTTTGTATCCCCAGCAGGCTTCGATTGAGGTTCACCTGAAAAAGGACGAAACACACGCTTGCACGCCAAGTCAGCGTTGACATGAACCATCGACGATATCTGTGAGGTCTCCACTTTTCCTGGAAATGGAGACTTTTCGAGGAGAAGCCTATTCTTTGGATCCCCAGCAGGCTTCAATTGAGGTTCACGTGAAAAAAGGACGAAACACATGCTTGCACGCCAAGTCAGCGTTGACATGAACCATCGACGATATCTGTGAGGTCTCCACTTTTCCTGGAAATGGAGACTTTTCGAGGAGAAGCCTATTCTTTGGATCCCCAGCAGGCTTCAATTGAGGTTCACGTGAAAAAAGGACGAAACACACGCTTGCGCTCCAAGTCAGCGTCGACATGAACCATCGACTAGGCGTCTGCTTCTCAGAGAAATGGAGACTTTTTGATGGTAAAGCGTTCCTTTGTTTGTAGAGCTGTATGAGGCTTCGGTTGAAGATCTCGCAAGCAAAAGGGAGTACATCAGATTCGTTGTCAAGTCAGCCTTGACATGAATCATCAACGATATCGATAAGCCTCCTGGAACTGGCCTTTTACTTGGATCTCCAGCAGGCTTCGACTACGGTTCACACGAACAAGAGAGATTTCAATCAACTCAGCACCCTCCCACACCTTCCCAGCCATAAGGGACCCACAAAATGCAACAAACCACGTTCCGCTCTCCACACTCCGACCATCATTCAGAAATATTTCAACGCGAAGTCACCCCAACGGCGAGACCAAATTCGAACCCGTTTAATCAGATTGATCTCCTTTCCAGTGTCGAGTCGAACATTCTACCAATTTGGCAGCATCAGCAACTTATTTACTTCATATTCGTCAAATCTAACCGTCGATTGACTCGGAATATAGTTGTTTTCAGCGCATTCCATCGGACGGCATGCCTTAAAGAAGCTGCCTGCATCCAAACGAACTTGTCCGCCTTCAGATTCGTCGATGATGACTTTACCCTGCACACTTGCAGCGAGTCCAAAGTAATTACCGTCATCTGCAGACGCGATGCTGCTTACGCAACGTACTCTGCGCCGCGCCGTTGTGCTATCTATGTGTGGATTCTCTCCCTCTCTCTCTCTCTCTTGCTCTCTCTCTCTCTCTGTGCACTCGTGCAGTTGCTGCACAGGTAAGGTACGGAGTTCCACATGCATTCAGTGCGTGTAACAGTGACTGTCTAACCGACCACATGTCATGCGTCCACAAGTCCATAGACACAAAATGTGTCTGCCTCGAATTTCATAATTTCTATCTCACACAGTTGCCCGCTGGGCGGGGGAGGGGGAGCGCAAGTATCCAGTTTCTCGCAGCGCTTTGATAAATTTGTATCTTAATTTGAACAAATATCAATCCCCTCGCATGCCCCACCACACGGTCGGGCGCGGTAATTGGATCTTCAATTCAGATGACCGATCCAGTTTCCAGCGTCGCATCATCAGCAGTTGCCGGCCGTCTATCGGTGTCCGTGGCGCATATCCGGCGTTGCCGGAGGCGACATTTGATGTGGATTTGTGGCGGAAATTCTAGACGGAAGGGAGATAAGCCGGTGGCGTGCCAACAAAGCCTTGGCCCCCCGTTGAATGGAATTTAATTAATCTTTTGAAACTGCGAGCGAGTTGGTGGTGTACACGTTCCCACTCTAGGAGAACACCTCCTGAAATAGATCGGATTTGTTTTAAAATCTACTCGGAATGTTGGCCAGTCTTATGTCGGTGCCATCGAGAAGGAGACGAATTGGTGGCTTGGCCAAGGTGTTGAACGAACTGCCTTGGCTACTGTTTGCGCGTCTTGCCAGGACTGGTCGTAGTGACAGTTGCTTGCCAATTTACGAACCTCCATTTCGCGAGACCAAACTTGAGCCAGTTCATCATCAATCTCGTTAAGTATGGTCAAAGGGTGTTTGTGGTAAAAGTCAATTGTCATGTTTCAGCAGCTGGCAAAGCTGTCCAGGGAAAGTGGCATGGTTCCAATAGCCTCGCAGCCACAAGCGACTAAACAAATATCTCCCCATAACGCGTTCTCCCTCAAAATACCCGACAGAGACAAGTGGCTTTCGAACGCCATTATCAACAACCACGGATTGACATATTCACCGACGGATCAGGCACTAGGGCCGGATTGTACTCGGACACCTTGCACAACCAGGAATCATTTAGACTCCCTGACATGTGCAGTGTCTTCCAAAAAACCGATATCCCACCGTCGGATATCACCATCTTTTTGGACACTTCACAGCCGCTATGCTGTTGCACTGAAATCAAAGGCCGCTATGAACTGCCGCGACTCACTAAGGAGCATCAGTCAGCACAAGGTCCCGGGCCACAGGGGAATAGTAGGGAACGGAAGAGCAGATTAATTGGCCAGAGAATGCTCTGAAGTGGACATCAACGTCCGATCCACCCACCGATCAGTGCATTGTACTGGACAATACGGCCCAACTCGTCTTGTCTCACAAGAGATGGCTTTCACATGACAAATTCAACATAGCCGGAGCTTAATAACGGCAAAACAAAGAAGTTTCTGGCGTTGTTTCGCAACTCAATCCGTGTGCTCGTCGGGATAGTCAGAAGACACTGCCCCATCAGAGAAATGCTCCGGAAATGGAATGCAGAATCCAGCAATCTCCGCCGGAGCTACGGTGACTAGGAAGAGACCGAAACGATCGAACATCTGCTTTGCCACTGCCTAGTTCCACAGAATCGGCGCCTAGATTCTTCACAGAGACCGCAGACTTAGCGAAAGCAGATAATATCGGCTACGTAAAGACCACGGTGTGGTTTAAGCCATCACGTGACAGGATAGGTTAACGGAAAGTGTACTCCACAAATGAAGGGATTCACAATGGGCCGGCCCTAAGGCCTTCAATCATCACACTCCCCTTCCACAACCTAACCTTCGAAAGATATCCAGCTGTCAAAATATTCAGTAAAGTTTGATATTTCATCGTGAGTCGTAACGAACGTGACGCAATTCTAAAAATAAAAACATCGAAATTTCAGCTCAGTTTAAATAAGCGTCGTCTGACCGGTTGTCATCGTGGCTTTAGTGTGGGACCTCGTACTGGCTAAACTTTTGTCTGTCTAAACTCTCTTTTGTACCTTAAGCCAGGAACCAGACTCAGTTTGGTTCGAAATTAAGAAGACAGAGCCAGGAAGAGTCGATTCGTCGCCGATCATCTGAATTGAGTTAGCCAGAGAGTCAACCGGGCTTATTTTTGGGTTGGACTTGGGTCTCGAGTCTACATCCGCACAGGCGCAACAATTGAAGGCGACCATAAGAAACGCCGTTCACTAGTCGGGCGCTGGAAGTCTTGCCCAGTGATCCAAGTTTTGGCCAACAGAGCCATCTTCTCAAAACAAGTGCATTTTTGGCTCAGCGGCCATATCATTGGCTCTTGTTCGGGCGAACAGAATCCACATGTGTCCTGACCAAGCATCAATGCTTAACGACTTCCACACATCAAGTCCGCCACAGAGTGTGCTACTCGAGCCAGTGGACCAGTAGACGGGATATACGCCAAGACTTGGGGTCTCGTCATTGTACATTGACTGTGTGCAATGATGGCGAGACCCATTCTCACATACGCCACCATCGTTTGGTAACCCAAAACCCTACAATAGACACCCCAAAATAGTTTGCAGGAATTACCAGGGAATTTCTTGTCTTGGAATAGCAGGTGCGGTCGTGCTAACCCTTTTACCAATCCTCATAAGGAAGATAGCTGCCGGATATGACATCAAACATGAGCTAGAGCACTAACCCGTAACTAAGCAGGCGACTTAACGAGTCAACTTAGTGTAATCAACTCTGTTCAGGCAGCTTATTCTCGTCAGGCTTAAGATATTAGAGAGAGAGAGAGAGAAGTGGCCCAATGGTCTGCCAACAGTAGAACCTGAAGTCTGGTATGGTTCATAAACGGATCAAAAATGTACTCTGGAGTTGGGTCGGATCTTTGCACAAGGATTTCCGTACCTATGAGTTCCACGCCAGACACAATCTCCTCAAAGGGCACTTAAGACATTATCGTTCAACCTAATGGACTCCAAAACGGGCACATGTTGGTTCGACGCATTACAATCCTTTGTCGAGGCACAACAATTGAATTTCGACTGTGTACCGAGCTGTGTGGACAGAGAGATTGCCAAGAACAAATCTGCAGATGAGCTTGTTAGGGGTGACTCGGAATCTGCGTTCATAGGGCCTGAAGCGTGCCGTAATGTCATTTGGACAGTAGCTACAACGCTTAACGAATAGGAGAGCTTGGGCTAGACCAATGGGGATGCTCTTAGGCACTCCAAACGACTCATCAGGTCTTACTCTTATAAGAAAGTCGTCCGCCTCGACAAGGCAAATTTTATGAGCTAATTTTTTACCGGTCACTGTGGCCTAAATTACCACCTTAATAAAATAAACCCGTGCCAAGACAAGGAATTGGTAGAGGCTGAGATATCCGAGCACATTTCCTGTGAATGTCCGGCACTACTCTGGTTAAAGAAACGTATTTACTATTTTACTACTTTCACTTCGGTGGAACTAAAGAAGATCCACTAACACAATGAGGCTATGCTGGCCTAAGTACGGCTGCTGTCCTTCCGCACAGTAGTCAGCCACTTCAACGTAAAGTGGTCCACTACAAATGACATCCTATCTTTCAAGACAAGGAAGCAGTACGTCCAACCCTGCGATATAACAGACCTCTTCAGGTCGCTGCGTCGTTGCCATGGCCACATGGGTTACAAAAAAGGCAAAGAGCATCCACAAAGATTGACTGTTTGGTGGGGTTTATGATGACACGGGGGCACCATCGCAGCATCTTATCTTGGAAGGAGACACTGTTACCCTCATTGGCCGACTTTCTGTGGCCGGAGTTAGACAATACCTAGCTATGGTACCAACGGCGCTAAATGACACACAAGCGACGCAGCCATTGAAGCAATAAAGAAGTAACTTGGAGACTGGGTCACCTTACAGCGAGTGTACATCAACTGGCCGCCCCCAATCATGCGTCTTGACACATTTGGCCTTCTTTAAGTTCTTCTTTTTCTTCTTCTGGACCTGGGCCTTTGCCAGTAAACCTCTCCAGCTGGCGCGGTCTTTAGCCAGCTGCCTCCAATATGCACGCCATATTGACAGAAGTCCTTCCCCACTTATATGAATCATCGGTTTCGTGGGCATCCTCTATTGCGTTGCTGTGGTGTCGAAGACCCTTCGCCCTGGAGCAGTGTTGTCCAGGAGCTCTACATGATCTAGCAACCTTATGATTTGGGTCGGTAGACACCCGGCTAGGTTCATGTGGCCTCTACAGCTCGTGGCTCCAAACAAGAGCAATCGCTTTCAGGACTTTTCTCTCGAAAGACCAAGAGTTGCTTCATCTACTCTTCTGATTGTCCATGCTTCCGTCCCGTAGAGTAGGACAGGGATAGTTAAGGGCTTATACGATGCCAGCATCAAACGTCAAGCTATTAGTCCACCCAATCACCCAAATTCGAGACACTGCCCAAATAATTCCGCACATATTGGCCCAGGTCATCAATAATTGGAGCGAAGGCTTAAGCACTGGCAGCCAAGTCACGACGGCTACTTGATGATATTCCATAGCTAATGGCAAGAGTGTAGCTTCAAAATAAAGCCAGAATCAATTTTGCATCTCACACCACTGTTGTCTTGTTTAAATTTACTTTCCTATCATTCTTATCTGGTCACCATGGATTAGAGGGACTCAACGCACTCCAGGAAAAGTCAATGAATCCGAAAACCCCGAATGGGACATATTCTGGAGTGGAACACAATGTAGAGCACGAGGATTAGGCATAGCCTGCAGCTCCATCCACGGGCCATATCGCAATCACCATCGTCATTCCGAAGGCTCGCCATGTCCAACAGTAACGTCCTGCCATTAATATTTATCACCGTCGCCATTCGAGAACTTACGGCCCGTCGCGGTCGTGAACAAGAACCAACCCGCCAATGCTCATCTCGCTCCGGCAGTGTCAATAAAATGAAACCACTTTTTACGAGGCGCACTCCAGTTGTAACAATTACTTCGTCCCAATCTTAGGGGGGCTTCACCCAATGGCCGATATTCCATTTCCACTGCAATTATCCATCCAGCCATTCCATTCCATTCATCGGGCGCGCTTAATGCATCACGGAATCCAGTCATTTGTGTACGCGTCGCCCAGCTGCCTTGAATCCGGCGCGCCATCATCACGGTGTGCATTGCGAAACCCCGACGAAGATCTATGGCCATCTCTGGCCACCATCATCCCACTTGGTGGCGTTTCAAGTGCAGAGAGCACAGAGCAGAGATCTGTGGTTGCAGGAGACGCGAGGACTTGGGTGGGGTGTGCGTTTTTTTCTGGTTGCACGATGACAGTACGTACTGTCCATCCATCTTGGGGCATTAATGTCGATTCATTTGCAGTGCAGTGCGCTGAAGTGGCGGTGTCCATGTGCATCTGCGGGTCGGTGTGTGTGTGTCTGTGTCCGTGCTTATTGTTTGTTTGACTGGTTCGGGTTACAAACGGCGAAGCGCACACTCGATTGACAGTTATTTTTGTGGCCCAGAAATCGGATTCAATTTCCTGCACTTGGACGTGGACGTCGTCGTCGGTTGGTCGCTCGTCAGTTGGGATTAATGGATCTGCTCTAGATGGGGTTTTTTGTTCAGCCATGGATTTATGCACTCCGACTGGGTTAACGATGGTTATCGCGTTGGTCTTGGGCAACACTGTGGATACACAGACAACCGCCCCCAGAGTTGTAATGTCGACTGGGGGGGTTAAGACTGAATGGCGATTGTCAGTCTATGGGGGGCCGGAGCTAACACGCGGAGTTATCGGGGTATGAACGGTGAGCGAGATGCGCGTTAGTTTGAATGACAGCCATTTTGGGCATTGACGTGGTGATGTGAGAGAGGGCTCCAGTGGACGTGGATTAAGTTCGTTGCAATGATGTGAAATGAGGCCTAGTAATCCATATTTTCATGCCACGGCAAGGCTTCAGCTTTTTGGGGTACACTCGTACCCCAACCTTTTTTGAGTGCCCCCCAATCAGTGGCGGCACTAAAATTTAACTGCGTCCAACTTGTGGAAAATAATTTAAAAATAAGAAGAACTATTATTAATTTAGAATTTAAAGTTGATTTCGAATTTTTTTTTTTTTTGGTGCGGGGGAGGGGGGGGGGTTGTTGTGGGGGTACGGTTGTACCCCACTGGATGTGAGTTTAGAATCCTTTCAAGCTAGGATGGCATAAGGGAACCCCTATACTGAAACACTACAAGCAACGATCCCTGTTCCTGTCACTTTACCAGGTTCTGATGCGACTGTGAACAATCTGACCGAACAATCTGTCGGGGCCTATAGAGCAGCAGACCATCCAATCCGATATGAAGGGAAAGCAGATTCCTCACCCAAAGATGATCTGTTCTCCGCGACAGAGTGTGGCTGCTAGGATGCACCCCTGCAGGCAAACTTTGGATGATTCTCTTGCAATCAGCCTTCTTCCCCTAAAACCCAACCCTCTAGCCAGCAATTTTAAGGACTTGTCCTATCCCAAGCAAAACAAAAAGTTACACCATCCGACAGCATCTGCAAAAGTCCATTTAATCATCCCAAGTGATGACGGATATTTGTAGGGAACATCCCCATCAGCGTCTGCAAACACCGCCACGAACCTCATCAAATAAGCAGAACCTCTCCTTCTCTCCTCCTCTCTCTCTCTCATTTCCAAGAGACAACACAAAACCGAGTCCTTTCCAAAGCTCAGACTGAAAATTGAAATGCACACACACACCCAACCGGCGACATGTCTCGTCAACGGCAATTTGTGAATTCCTTCAATTTCCTGTCTCCTCGACGGCTATGCACACACACACTCGTGCAGCATGTGCATCAGTCTCTCTCTCTCAGCTTCGTCTTCCTTCAAGAAAAACGGGGGCGGGATGGTGACACTTACACGAGTGGGCGTCGAACAATGGGCTACACGTCAGGAATATCCTTTCCTGCTGCATTCACGCTCCTCGATGTCAGACAACACCGCCTGCGGGGGCGCTTGGATTGCTCTGCCTGCACACAAACGGCTGGCTGATGATGAACGGAAATTGAAATAAAAATGGCAACTGCGAGGTGATGTGGCCTTTCTTGCATCCCTGTTCTGCTTGTGCGGCCACAGAGGGGTTGTCGCACTGCACGCCCTCTCCACTTTCCATCGTTCGAGCACATTCATCGTGGTCGTTAACACCGACACCACCCCCAGCGGGGTCTACACACCCTCCTCTCACTCTCGTCCGTCGTTCGGTTGGCCGGGCAATTGTGCTGCTCGCCCATGGCATAAACACTCATTTGCCCAAAATTCGACTGACTGTGTCGTAATTAAAGCGATGTCTCCTTGCCGTGCCGCCTAATTGAAGGCATCCATCAGTTTGGCCGGCAAACGCGGGGGACAACAACATGATGTGATTGGATTTCAAATTAGAGCAACAAGGGATGACGACCATGCTGATTGTGTTGTCGCATGGCTGTCGCGCCGGCCGTTTCGTGTCCTATTTGCATGTCCTCTTATCACTGGCCCAGTGAAGATGGGCAAACAGCGAGCAGCATGTGCACGTTCCCGGAAGTGAGGTGTTAATGAATACACGCCAGGAAGCTGGGCAAACATTGACTTATCCTTAACAATGGGAATTCGCATGGATTCGCCGCCTCTCTCGATGCCGGGGGAAGTCTACTTGCGTCAGCACTTGAACAAAGTGTGGACGTCACGAGTGGGGCTTTGTATTTTTATGTTTTAACGAGGCCGGCCGCGAAACGTGCCACGTTTTTTCCAGTGACAAGTGGCTTACGGATGGCATTTAGAGGGAACTGAGTTCGAGTTTGTTGGAGCTGCAGGTAGTGGGGTACGTTGGATCCGTGATGTGTTTGAGTATCTTCATGCATTGCTTAATTTTAGAGGCAAACAAGTCAGTTGACTGATACACCAGCGGCATCCGGTCAGATAAGGGGAATGCAAGGAATATCGATATCGAAAAAATATACAATGAAGGTCCCATGCTCATTTGGCAACCTCGCAGCCTCTATAATTAGCTGGATGTTTGCTCTTGCAATTTGAACAGATAGCCGTCGCCTCTTTACTAATGTCACAATTTTCAGAGAGATGATTGCCGGCGCACTTTACACATTTAGGTTCTTTTTGGCAATATGTTCATCCGCAGAGCCTCAATTTTTACTATAGACATTAAGATGCTTTTAGTTCTATCAATGCATTCGTGGATACTGGTGCTATACCATGATAGGGCGAGAAACACGGCAGTGAGTGAGGAACGTTGAGCAGTTGCTTCTTCTGCCGGAATGGCCTTTGCATCGATAGTTTGGTAACATTCCCCATCATCACGACTTCCAAGAGCGCTTGGCAGACACAGGATGAGGTGGTTGGACCGAGTCCTAAAATTCTCCTGGTTCGCTTGAGATTAACTCCTGATGAGCGAGAGTCGATAGCGGAGGATCGTGTCGCGTGGAGATCTCTCGTGGCTGCTTTATCCCCGCGAACACTTTAGTGGAATATTTATTTATTTATTTATTTATTTATTTATTTATTTATCTAAAATCTACAAATTACATATGTATTAACAGATTTTGTGAAGTGTTTTATAATTGTACAATATTTAATGATAAGTTAATACTTTATTTCAGAACTCAATACATTTTAAAAAGTAAAAAGGCTTAAAAGGTTACTTTTAAAGTGCTGTCTAGTATGGGACAGATCCAAATGTTGTGAATGTTCGTTAAAAACACGAATTATTCTTGTTAATGGTTCGTTTTTACAATAGTCTGTGCTATGAAACCTTTCAAATAAAGAATCCCAAGTACGGAGTGACCTTGAAGGCATATGAAATTGAATCTCAGATAAGAGACATGAGCATTTTATATGATTGCAGAGTATATCCCTGACAAATATAACATCGTGGATAATGCGTCTATTTGATAGAGACTTTATATCAAGCAGTTGGCATCTAGCTTTGTAGCTAGGATGAAAATTCCAGTGCATTTTAAAGAAGATGTACTTGGTGAATCGCTTTTGAACTTTTTCAATACATTCGGAAAAAGTGCTGTAAGCCGGGTTCCAGACTACGACCGCATATTCAAGGAAAGGTCGGACTAGGGAAATATACAGTGCTAATAAGGCAAATGGATCAGTAAATCCTTTAGTCGTTTGATTAAGCCGACTGCTGAGTTGGCTTTTGCTAAAATATGAGAGATATGATTTTGAAATGAAAATGGGGAGTTAAACATAACACCCAAATCTTTGACACTGCTTACAGTCGAAAGATATGAATTACCAATTGAATAATTAAATTGGATTTGAGAAGCTGAGAAGAATATGTTGGGCGGAACATGATGATGATGGCATAGTTATTACAATTGATGGACCCGCCTTTTTTGTGGCTAGAGCGAATGCAGCTGATATTTAAATGGGAGGCATGCTTTCGTTTTTCGGAATTCCGCAGAAGATTCGGTACATGGCTCAGACTATTGCCACCGGCTTAAGCCCCATCGTGTGGTGTCCAGTTCGACAGAACAGACTTATCAGTTGGGACATAAAGGACATCCTCAAGTTCATTAAAACCAACAACTGGTTATAGGTATAACTGCACACACGAAAAGAGCTAAGTGAGAAAGAGTATAGTGGGTCAACGAAGTGGCGGGGAAAAGCCGAATAGTGACAGCACAACGGACCTTAAAGGTCTGAGAGAGGCAAATACCCATGAGGGTTTGCCAGTCACATCTACCTACCTACCACCACTCTCATGCTGAAAAGGAGTGCTCTCAGTGCCGGTGAGTCAGTCTGGGGCAGATTCAGTGTCTCTCCTTAGGCAGACTCCTGCAGTCAGACTCTTGGCTTTCTTATAAAACGCTCGCAATGTCTGTTCTTTTCCCTCAGCCTCTTGGGCACCTTTGAGCTGACAAATGATCTTTTATTTAAGTGACTTGTTGACGATAGACCTCTTGAACTGCCCTGGCTTTTCGTTTGCAGCGCCTGTCACATTGATGGTTGCTTCCTCTGCTGAGACTCGCCATAATGCCACGAGTCTCTTGTCGATGGTGGCAGGTGGCTTAAAGTGGTTTCCTCTACCTCCTTGAAGGCTGCACGGCAATGTAGCCACCATTAGTTGAATCTTTGAGATTCTGACAAAATCGGATTCAATCAAAAATCATTTATACACAAAGAGCATCTGTTTTATGCTCAACTTTGCCAGTTCCCAAAAATCGTCAGAGACCCCAATACATTCACCAACTCTCCGATCTCAAAATTCACTGAGACCAGCAGTGGACAAGATGACTGCATAAATCATGCTTTGAGTGCTTCCAGGAAACACAAGCTTTTGGTTAACTCCGTGCCATTTGCACTGGCAACAGATGAAGGTCCCGTCCCCCTGCTGGTTCCCAGAAGGGACCTTCATTTTTCTCAAATTCCAGAAAAATGTAACAAGCTTGCTCCAAATGAAGAGAGGACTTAGCCACAACCTGTTCAGGCAGTGGGAAGGCATTCATTCGTGCAAGAGCCTTCCTGGGAGAGACTGTCGCTGAAAGACCAGCACAGTTGCCAAGCCTGCGATGAGTCACAAGGCACAAGGCACAGACTCTAGTCCCTTCACAAAGCCCTCATCAGCGGCTTCTCGCAATACCAATGAGCTTAGTGCGGTGGATTGAAATATTTCAGAATTAAATTTCGCGGGCAATTTATACCCGTGTGCAAACACAATCGTCTCCAAAGCCTCTCCGCAGTCAATGGCGAAGAAATATGGATGGAGGGGGAAAAAGAGAGTCGTTAATAAAGCCCCAAGAATGAGGAGACCCATGTAACGAGAATCACAATGAGAAAACGGTCCGCGCACACAGCACCTAGTCATTGACCTTATCTCGCACGTAGCAGTCTTTGCTGTCGCTCCTCCTCCGCCTGCTCTGGTTGTCGTCGGGTTCTCACTGCGGCCCGCAAAGCTAGTCTCCTTCCCAGCCCATGGCACGCTGTTGTTCTGCAATGTGCGCCTTTCCTGCATCTCGACTTCCCTGACAGATAGATCTTTCCCTCCGGTATGCTGCTGCCGCTGCCGCTGCTGCCATGCCATGCCATGCCGTGGTATCTCTCGCACTCTTTTATTCTCTCCAGTGAGTGACCATAACTGCATTCAACAGATACTCGCAGGTAGAATCTCTTTCACAGATGCACTGTGTGTGCATTCCATTGAAATGCTGCTGCTGTCGGCGCGCGCAATCCATAGATGGATAGATTTCACGATGTTCTGCATGGTGGAACGGGTTGCAGCTCGGGATCTGTAAGACGAAACTAACAATCAACTTGGCCAATTGCTGATGGAGGCGCATTTTTCTTCGGTCGCCGGACCGAAACTTCGAGTTCCGTTGACACCTTGAATTGTCGTCAACTGCAGGAGGAGTCGAATCCGAATCCGAATCCGAATTCGAATCCGAGATCGAAACAAATGACTTGTCCCGCGATCGATCTCTGCCTCCAGGGCAATCTGTGCATCGGCTCGGTTTACCGTTGTGTCCGCCATCAAACGAGAGTAACTGAAGTCATAGATACAATATCTCGTCAGCGTTGAAGCAATTAGGGTTTTTGTTCGTCAATTCTTGGAATTGACAGCACGATTACGCCGCCGCGCCATCGACAACGACAACGACAACGGCAATGACGACGACGACGAAGAAGACGATGATGATGATGATGACGATGGCGACGGCGGCGGCGGCGGCTGAGACCACGATGTGGACATCGACCCACTTTGTAGACTCGATTCCTGATGGTCCAAGTCCAGTTGCTAGACCGCGCCATGATGGGGGTCCACCTCGCCACGATGCGAGAATTAACCGATTCGATTTGTTTGTCTCAAAACAAAAAGGAAAGACAAGCACAAAACAATCAAAGCCAACTCGGGCATCAGATACCACGGAGAAAAAAAAAAACAAAACAAAACAAACGAGAAGAACAACCAGAACCCGCAACAGGAAGATGGATTGATTCTGATACAAATATGGTAGCCTCGGGACGGATAGATGGACGGGTTGCGGATGCCAGTGGAATAATTGGTAATAATAGCTCACACACACGTACACAGGCGAGGGAGAGAGGGAGAGAGTGAGCCAGAATTCAGAGTACAGTTGGAAGTCAATGCTCGTCAGACAGCACCGACTGGCGGTGCTGTTTCTTCGCAGAGGTAATCGTTGGATTTCATTTAAAGTATGTATCTCGAGGGGTAATTATGCATAGTTTTGGTGAGTAATAGGCTCCTCAATTGCTGCGGAATGCCGCCGTCCGAGGGGGGGATTTAGCTCGTAGATGTGGTTGTAATTAGTTCGAATTTCATTCAGACATTCCGGAGCGAATTGCTGCGCTGTCATTGGGCTGGTCTAGGCGATGAGGCGAAGAGGATGGAGTTTTTAGTCGGTTGACTTGTGGTGTCCAGTGGATTGGAAAGTTAATTCTGCAAGAGGATGTGCTCTCTGAAGCATTACACTTCCGAATTCAGATCGCCTCGAAACAGCTTCACAAAGAGGACTTTGGGCGCCGATCAAATACGGCTGTGGGGAAGAATGGAAGTGTGACTTGTTAAACTCGAAGGAATGCTGTCCATTAGGTTTCTCCAAGTCCTCTCCCTCTGAGGCGTCTTATTCTCTTAAACCTTCAGGCGACAGGTGCAGGTGCGGTTGGTTTGCTTTTGCCAGAGTTTCCTTCTTAGATCTTTTTATTATACTCGAGGCAAAGCTGTCCGTTAGGTTTTTCGAAGTCTACGGCCTCCGGGACATCTTGTTCTATGTTTTTCTCGATACCCTCTAGCCTCTTAAACATTGTCCTTAGTCTTTGCCTGCCGACTGTCTAAAGTCGACCCTTCTCCTGTTTTTGGCCGTTCAGAGTTTCAGCAAACGTTCTTTCCCTCACTGAGGCGACGTCTATCTGTAGCCTTCTGCGGTGTCCTGCCTGCATTTGTCGTTTGGGTTTAGTCTACAATAGCTTCCTCCCGTTTATTCTGTCTCACACGCCGCCGGCTTTAGACTGACGACCTTCTCTGCGGTGCCTTTGGGAGGACTTATCTCTTGTGGTCTGATCAGCTCACGGCTGGCTTATGGCCCCAGTTTGACCGTTCTGGAGAGCGTCCATCTTTTTCAGTAAGTCCTTTGTCGTGCGCCACTTTTTGATTAAATTGAATGCAGTCATTGTTGTAAGGGAGTTTCAAAGTCGATTGCAGATTTACACTCTCCCTCATCATTGTTCTGTCTTCCCCCCCCCCCCCCCCCCCCCCCCTCCCCCGACCGGCGTCATTGTTTCGAAATGCCAAGCATGCATGGCAGATAAAAACCGAAGAGAATCGCCCGAAATTCCTCCCTTATCAGGAACACTTGCAAACGCTGTATCAGTTCTTGTAATTATCTAGAAAATTGTCATCATCATTACTGACTACCGACTGCCGATTACCGACAAGGCACTATCAATAGTCAAACATTTTCGCACTCGCTATCTGCAGATGCTAGACACAAGCAGAAGCTGCTTCCCGCGGGGGCGATAACGACTCGGGCACGTGCCCTGTTAATGTGGCCCCCTGCACAAAAGCCGAGAGCTGCCATCAGCAGGAGCTGCTAATGAAATATTTTCATTTCAACTAACCCACCCTGGCTGAGACGGCGGCAGAGATAGTGGCCACAACTGGCACAAGCCCTCGCCTGGAGACGCCACGAGACACACGAATAATTACTTAAACACGCGCACAGAGGTGAGCCCGCATTCAGTCCTCCCCACGGGCGGAACTCCCAGCCAATGACCTCTGGGAGAGGTTAAGGGTCACCGAAAAGGAAGCGCCAGCTGAGAGGAGAGCGAGCATCCAAGACCGTGGTCATTATCAAGTCAGTCCAATCGTTGAATTGAACGTGGCATCCTTCCTACCACCCTCACCACCCCCTCCTCCACCTCATCCGCAGGGACGTTGCACTCTAAGCGCGAATGTATAAATAGAAAAGTGCATAAATTAACAACAGCCGGGGGGTGTGACAGGGAAATCTTAGCGCTGCCGTGTCACAGTAGCAAAGCAGCAGCAAAAGGAGGAATCGTGACAAATTACAGTTCGCCGTGTCACCCTCGCTCAAGAATTGTCATCACGAGGGGGATGCGTTTGTGTTCTTTCGCCTTGCGGTGGGTTGCCGTTTGGAGTGCTTCTCCCCGCCCTGCAGACGGTCCGTGTTATGATGCGATACACACCCGACACATAATTTCCTCCTGCTCCCTTGTACAAACGAAAGGGTGGGGCGTCGCGCCACTGTCTCCGAACACCGTACAGCGGGCGGAATGTTTCTAATTAGGGTGCGTGCGATAAGGGGACGTTGGATCTGCCATCGGTGTGTGTGTGTGTGTCTTCCACGAAGGAAAAGAGGGTGACGGTTTGAAAATAAATTTCAAAGTGAATCAATGCGCATAAATCTCGTGAAGTGCTTTGTGTTGCGAGTGAATTTTTGCCAGTTAAACGGGGTCCCCAGAGGGGACCACACAGGCTGGCCGGAGGCAGCAGGGTCTTTGAGAAATGATGCGATATCCAGTGACTGCATTCGCAATGTCATTTGAAGGAGAAGACCATGTGACAGATCAGATGGGAGACGATTGTTGTGCTGTGGAGGGAAGACGGTAGAGGCAAGGCAGGGGTATGTTGTAAAGACGTCATTATGAGCAGCGTCGGAGACAAAGCCCGTGAATCTGCTCTGAAAGGTCGCCAATGGAGCACAAGTTGAACTCAGAGATGGCGTGGGACTACTATTAAATGATTGGAGCAAGTCTGAGGATGTTTGCCACTAGCGTCAACTAGGGCCACTACGCAACCCTTCTATTGTTCTCTGAAGAGCTGAGGGAACTCACACAAGACCCCGACCAGCGAAGTTTTTCATTGACTGTCGTGGAAATGAAGGTTACTGCGCCCAAGGTCTAGGGCATAGGACCTACGTTACGGAAAGACTACTGAAAATCTTATTTTATTCCTGTGGTCATACACTTCAAGCCTATTTTTCGGGAGGTTGGAATCTTTTAAAGACGACACTCAGCCCGAGCTAAGGAACAGTGTGGGATTTCCGCCCACCTCTCCTTCTACCCCCGGTCCTCGCGGCACTGCCATCAAGCGAGGCCTCATAAAATACACTCGTTCGATTGACAGCTACCTGCGCTGCGTTTCGTTGTGGTTCCTGCCGTCATTGCTCCTTCATGATAGTGGCCACGTTTTCACTTACTGCTTCCCAAGCTTCTTGTGTGTTAAGCATCGGTGTGATTATGTTCTCTAGAGTAAGGTTCACTCTCAGTTCGTTCGCCAACAAGTTACGGTCTTCACGATATCATGGACCTTGGAACATTGTCTGTTTCGGGCTTTCCACTGCTTCTGTGCAGTGGGATGTCTTCATGTCCAAATCTGAAACATTCATCGCCAGTAAGCATCGGCGGCATGTAGAAATTCAGTTCACTGTTTTCTGTTGATCCAAGGGTCGATTTTGGGGATCAATTTATGCGTCCATCTGCCTTTGTCAGAGAAGTTCCACCCTTCTGCGAGGTGTGCTTTACATGGCAGTCCATCGTCACTGCGGCTCGTTGCTGTTGGCGTCATTGTTCTACTGGCGCGATGTTTCCATGCAGCTTCTCTGGTGAGGAGGTGCTTATTGGCCCACCCCGAACAGTACGCAAGCCTCAAGCCTCAAGCAACTAGCGTGCTCTATGGTCAGCTGCCACCAGTTGTGTTCGCCACGCCAAGCTTGATCGCTCTCTATTTCGTTGTACAACGTGCTCGTAGTCGAGAGGGAACGGAGTCAAGATTAAGTCATTGACTGTTGGATCCAGAGTATTATCCAAAATGTTCAGCAATTGGGATCCACACACTTTCCCCTGTACAGTTCAATTAACATAAGCAACGGACGCCATTGATTTAAGTGAAATTAGCGTGTTCACGTCTGTTCCGAGCGCAATCAGAGGATTTACTGAAAAAATAGCGCGAGGAGATCACCACAAATTCATTATTTATTAAAAAACGATGCTAAATGCTCGTTAATTCGAAATAATTACCGCTGAATACTTGAAAAAGTGTAAATAATTTAGTAAATACGTGTTAATAATAAAAATATGGGTGGCGCGACAGTCCGAGGCGGACCTGGGCCTAGCTTCTCAGCAACCACTCGTGTTGTGCGTGTTATTGTTCTTTCACGGACCTACAGTTTAATGCCGACTCCAAACGGCGAAGTTGAGAAGCTCTTTCTAGACAGGAATTCTCTTTCAGAATTGTCAGTGACTCGAAAGAGGCGGGGCCGTGAATTATCAAAGGTGGTAAATTCGGGTATCGAACCTGACACACTCTGCGTAGGAGTCGACGCACTTACCCACTACGCCACGGTGACCTAACACGAAAATACGTGTTAGGTCACATAAAATGAGAAACCAGAAAAGAACACCGACTCAGTCGAGAATGTATCGCCTTAACAGACTTTATTCAACAGAGACCGTCCATAATATCGATCAGCCTTTTTTATAACATTCGTATAACAGTTGTATAACACAATGAGTATGACATCAGAACATAATCTGATTGAGATCATACGACTTAATTGAGAACTTTCATAATTGAGAGCATAATTGTACATCGTTGAGAGGATTACGCTCTTCGTTGAGAGTCGCCGTGGCGTAGTGGGTTAGTGCGTCGACTCCTATGCAGAAGGTGCCAGGTTCGAATCCCCATTCTACCAACATTCATAATTCACGACTTCCACCTCTTTCGAGTCACCCACAATTTTCAAAGAAGATTTCTTGTTTAGAACTTTGCCGTTCGGAGGCGGAGTTCGACCCTTCCACTCGTCAAAGAACAATAGCACGCACAACACGAGTGGTTGCTGAGAAGATAGGCCCACGTACGCCCCTCTCTCGTCTGCAGCCGCCAACGACGCCCCATGGGGGTTGGTTACCCCATCTTCAATCGCTGTTCGGCCTGAGAGTAGGAGTTCGCTGATAGAGGCTAAGTGCAGACGCTTGTACCTGCATGAGACGGCATATCAACGCTTTGAAATCAAAACTAAGGCCAAAACTAAGTATATGCTGTCATCAAGAAAGGACACACAACGTCGACTTCTTGGGCAGAGCGTCACAATGAGCAGCTTTAACTTCGAGGTAGTGAAGGACTTCGGACTCGCCTCCGAACAACATCAGTACCGAGATCAAACGCAGAGTACTTCTTGCCAACCGCTGTTTCTATGGGCTCAAGAGGCAATTGAGTAGTAGAGCCATCTCTCGAAGGACCAAGCTGACTTTATTCAAGACTTTGATCATCCCAGTCCTGCTGTACGGCGCGGAGGCATGGACAATCTCAAAAGCGGATGAGGAAGTCCTTGGTCTCTTTGAGAGAAAAGCTCTGCGTGCGATCTTTGGTCCTGTTTGCGTTGACGGTTTCTGGAGGAGAAGATTCAACCACGAACTGTACGGGCTGTACAGCGACATGAGTCTAGTGAGGCGTCTTCGGATCCAACGCCTAAGATGGCTTGGCTATGTAGAGCGTATGGACAACTCTGCTCCGGCCCGAAGAGTCTTCACAATTGCTCCGTGTAGTATCGTATCGGTGACATCTGCCAGAATGCATTTTATGTCTGAATTTAAAGAGACCATAGGAAGGGTCTCAAGCTGCTCATAGTCCATGCTTTGGAAGGCAGCTCGCTCTTGTGGTATTCCGTTCAAAGGGCACGAAGAGACACTTTGCCTCATCCTTGTCATCCCGGCTTCATCAAGGCTAGACTGATTTAAAGGCGGTAAAATCCGTCCGAAGAGAAAATCCATCCGAAGAGTCTTCGACTCCGAACCCGTGGGACAACGCAGCAGAGGACGCCCGCGCTTAAGGTGGCACACCCAGGTGGAGAAGGACCTCAACCAACTTGGCGTGCGACACTGGAGACAGCTAGCCAGAGACCGTGCTAGTTGGAGAGGCTTGTTGGTTGAGGCCAAGGTCCATCCCGGACTGTAGCGACAAATAAAGAAGAGGAAGATATATCTCATATATGAATTGCATTAAAAATGATTGTATGTGGAAGCGTACAGAATGACACGATATTTTTCACTTTAGTTAACTTCTTCGTGCACGTCATGTCTGTTAAAAGGAACTGGGCACATGTTCTTTTGGAAGCTAGGCGATCCATATATGGCTCCGCCTGTGGCTCCAGCTTCTGACCCTTAATCGGTCTTGGAGTTGCTCATGACCATGTACTTCCTTCTCATGCAAGTTCCAAGAACGGGCAATATATAGACGATGCGAGACCGAAGGACATGCTCCCCAGCATGAAACAGCTTGAAAAGAAGTGGAAGAGGCAAGCTCTTTTCCGAGCAGAAACTCCCTGACCTGGTTGACCAAATTGTCAGCTTTCGAGTGTAATTTCAAGATCACTTTCGACTTCTAACCGTTGTGGCGTCGACGCCTACGACCAAGTGGCCATTTTCGATTCCCAACTCGGAAAAATTTTATAATTCACGTCTCTACCTCTCAACGCTCGGAGAGCTTATTTGTCAAGAAGAAGGTCTTTGTACCTACGTCGCCGTCCCGGCCTGCTAATGAAAGCATTTAAACCAGCTCCCTAAACTCCCTTCAAGCAATTGCCCTGTCTCCTCATTGGCCATCTCCTACAAAGTCTCTCCCTACTCACCGCCAACAGGTCCCGAGTGCATTCTCCTTGCAATCCACTTGCACAACCCTCCACCCAAGGGCACTGCCAATGGATTACGAGGAACACCAAGCCAAATTCCTCTGCGCACAGCACCACTTGGCATAGACGCCCTCCTCATCACAGGCCCTTCTGCAATGCGGTTCCGATTTAATAACAAAACAAACACGCACGCCAAGCACCTCACTGCGGCCGCAGGCCAAAAATTACAACCTGTCAAAACAGATTACGCACAAGAAAAATCATCTCAAAAGTTCACATCCTGCAGGTTCCTCCATCGCTTCGACTACATCCGGCTGGCGGTGCGGGGCGGGGGGCAGGTTGCATTTGTGTATCGCTGGCAGTCATTTGGTGCCAACGCAGCAATTTGTTTTGCTCGTCAGCCCCGGCGCGGCGCACCAACCACGGGAGGGTCCAAGTTCGTTCCCTTAATCTATTCGAATTAACAGAAGTCCCCCCGCGGCCCTCGTACCTCCGCGCGGTGTAATGAATTGCATTCGTGCGTCAAATAGCGCTTCATTTGTTACACATGCGCGCCAAGTCGGTTTAGATATAAATAACCTCCTAAACTCGGAGCGAACTAGCTGCGACGGTGGGTTCTGGAGCACTGCTGGGGTGGTGGCACGAGTCCACTGCACTCAAGATTCCGGGAAAGAGCACGACTGAAGCTGCACAGAGGAGCTCTGCTGCTGCAGCAGCAGCAGCAACGGCAACGGCAGCTCAACCACCTCAAGGTGAAATTCCATCCGTCGTTGGATCTATTTCATGTTTCCTTGTATGTTTTTTTTGTATTTCTGCATTTTATTGCCGGCTTGCTGTTCGTCGCATTGTTCTAGATACGGGCCGTGCAAGGAGCACTTGTGCCGTGCCGTGTGTGACTCAGAGAACGAGTGAGGAGCCAGCACTGATTCTGGCCCGAGGCGCTGCTTGTTGATCTATTCGACGGAGACCGAATGAGGCAAAGGGTTCAGTGCAGGTCGTGCTCGAGAGATGATGGCCCAGCCCTTGGGCGCAACGTGAGTCGTCGGTGTGTGTGCAGTGCGCCTGCCTGATGCATGGGGTGAGATGACTATTCTTTCTCGTTGCGTGCTTCGTAATCTCTTTAGGCCATTAGTTCTCGGAAAAAGATGTTCGGTGGGCGTGTGGGTGGCTGCGTATGTGTCATGTGCCGTGAGTGTCTATGAAATTGGTTCAGAATTCGGACTGCAGAGGTTAATCTGGAGGTGGTCATCGTAGAGTGAGAGAATACTGGGGCTTGGGATTGGGTAGGACAAGTATGAAACTTGGGAAGTCAAGAGACAAAGACTGGGAGAAAGGGAGACAGAGAGAGAGAGAGAGAGACAGAGAGAGAGAGAGAGAGAGAGAGAGAGGGATACGATCAGAGATCCGAGACTGGCAAAAATATCTAGGCCAGGATTGCTGCCAGCGTGCATCTATTACAATTATTTAAAATCACGATTAATAAACAAAAAATCTTAGAATCGACAATTGATAATCTCCGACCATCGACCCTTGTCATCTATTGTCGATTACAAAAAATCACCGAGGGTCGTTTGTTTAGTCAGTGACTTTTTGAATTTCCCGCTTAACTTTGAACGCATCGCAAGAAAGACGTCTGTCAAGACCAAGCTGTGTCATTCAATTCACTTTTAACAGTCATTGAATAACGACAAGATGGCGCTGTTGGTTAGTGATGCACATTCGCACTCCGTCAAAACCAAGTGAAGAGATTCAAATATTCCATCGGAATGACCGCTGTGCGCTAACAAGAAATACCAACGCTATTGAGGTAGTCAGAGGTATTAAATACTTAGGAGTCACCATCGACGAGAATTTTCCTTGGCGTGAGCACATCAATGTCCTGCGCCTACAACTCAAGAGGCACCATCTTTCCTATGACGTACCTTAAACGTTACACAAACGTAGAAGTACTAAGGCAGGTGTATTACTCGTTAGCATTAGATATGGCATTCTGGCATGGGGAAACGCAGCAAAATCTCACATGGACAAGATATCTAACCTACAGCATCGTCTTGTAAAAAATGCTAGACCTTGTAATTCAAATTTTCAAGCCCTAGTTGTCAAAGCAATCTTCCAGATGACAACACTGCTACACTACATGAGTGACCCACGGTTTCAGCAACCCTTAAGTCACTCGATAAACACAAGAAGACGAGCCCAAGGGATGCTTGAAGTTCCGGAAGCTTTCAACTTGTACGGAGACCGTGAACTACGATGCACTGTCCCCAAACTAATAAACTCGCTGTCACAGTTTTTTAAAGTCACTCCAAACTTCAAAAAAAGGAAAAAAGAGTTAAGAAGATTTTTACTGCAATCTCATTACGTATCTTAGAGTTTTTAATTCGTACATTTTAAAGTCACTGAAATAAGCTTGAAATTTAACCAAAAACTTGAAACATTTCTACATTCTTTAGTTTTAAGTTTACATTAATTTTGTTATTATTGTAATTTTTTAATTTATGTAAACTTAAAACTAAGGAATGTAAAGTCACTTTAAAACCTATCACAATCTTTTTACAACCACCTGCAGATAAGCATTTAGCTTTGCAGGTAAACCATTGTAAGCGAATAATATATGTAATAATAAAAACAACATTCGCCATGCTGGCTTTGGTTAGCAAGGTCCCCGGTTCGAATCCCAGCGAAAGCAAAGTTAATACGCTTTAATCTGGTTTTCGAATCTGGTCTAGTCACCATTTGCCGTTGGGTTCAAATTAACGACACTATCACTGCAGTGGTAGTAGTCTGACTATGGGTACCACAATGGACCGATGTGGTCTAAGTGTGCTGGTGAATGCCTCCTACCTAACCTAACCTAACTTAAAGTCATTGCAAGCAGCCTTCATCCTCTCTGGCTTGCGCAACAGTCCGATGTGGACCTGGGCTTCAGCTTACACTCCTCTCCCTCCAGCACAGTCTCTCGCTAGTTTCTTCGAGCTACGCACATTCAAGCGATTGAAATGCCTTTCTAGCTGTGTAACCCACTAAAGGCATGGTCTTGCTTTACCGCTGGACTGGAGTCTAAAACTTTTCCGACCAGAGCTTCGGTATACATTCGCTCTACGTGGGCTAGCCATCGGAGACGAAAGACTAGAACTCGTTTGACCACATCCATGTCACTGTACAGCGTATACAGTTTGCCATTCTGTCTCCTCCTCCAAACATCAGCCAACACATACCGGACCAAGGACTAAACGAAGGACTTTCCTTCCACCATCCCCTGCCATACAGCAGGACTGGGACCATCAACGTCTTTCTTGCATAGGGATATCGTGCTCCTTCCCGAGAGGGCGTTATTCCTCACTTGGCGTCCAAGTCCAAGCAAACAGCGATTGGCAAAGGTGATCCTTCGTTTCATCTCCGCGGTGGTGTCATTGATTGGATTCACCAATGCTTGGTGGATGATGGGAAACCTCCCCTTTGATTCTGAACAATCAAGGTTATGGCTGTCTAAATTGACGCTTTGTCCAAGACGTCGGTGGTGGACCCTTTTGTGGACAGCTCATACTTTGTCTTACCTTCATTCACCTCAGCCCCTTCCTTCTCAATGCTCACAAAAGCCCCACTGACCGCGTGGTGAGTCCTTCTGATGATGTCAAGGTCATAGGATTATGCGAGCAGGAAGATCGTGCCTCTGGTGGTGACGTTTGGAGAGAATGAAGTTAGTTAAGCCTCAATAAAGACCAGGCGAAGCAAGCACTCTCCGTCTTCATTCGACTGGCGTTCGAGTTTTATAGGGATGCCAAAAACTGACAATCCGCTATATTGCCTGTCTGAAATTGCTCACTCTTCCAAGATCTTTGATTTGATCGACGGCGCATTTCGTTGAAAGAGGCATGACAAGTGAATTACGGCCATTACAACTGAAATCGTCAAAAAATTAAAGCCAACCTGTTTTGCACTTGTTCTGACCGAGTTTGGTCATGTGTACCCGCGAATCGGTCCTCCTCTCCTTCTCGAAGCAGGAGGCTCGGATTCGAAGATCCTCTAGCCTAGTCCATACTCTCGAAGTGGCCTATTCAGTGTAGTCGACGGATCTTCATCTCTGCCGCAGGCAGGACCATGTTTTCGACGTCAAATTGTCCTTTTCTTCAAGGAGTCTAAGCTGTTTTGCTTCGTTCAGCTGTCGGTTCCACACACGAGGTCCCGGAATATAACAACGAGTCCGAAAGTGTAACAGTCCCTTTATCGAGGCCTTTCAAGCCCAGTTATTTTGACAAACCGAAAAAACATCGACTGGCAAGGACGATTCTATGTCCGATCTCCAACGACACCTTAGATTTGTGCCTAGAGATACATAGCCTAGAAATTGTAGCTGTCACTCGGTCTTATATTCCAAGCGTATAGTGACCGAACAATTCTTCCTCGACAACATGTCCTCTGAATGTTCCTCCGCTCTTTTGAGACACTTCTTCTTCTTTATTTGGCGCTACAGTCCGGGGTGGACCTGGGCCTCAACCAACAAGCCTCTCCAGCTAGCACGGTCTCTGGCTAGCTGTCTCCAGTGTCGCACGCCAAGTTGGTTAAGGTTCTTCTCCACCTGGGTGCGCCACCTTAAACGCGGGCGTCCTCTGTTGCGTTGTCCCACGGGTTCGGAGTCGAAGACTCTCCGGGCTGGAGCTGAATTGTCCATACGCTCTACATGGCCTAGCCATCTTAGGCGTTGGATCCGAAGACGCCTGACTAGACTCATGTTGCTGTACAGCCCGTACAGTTCGTCGCTGAATCTTCTCCTCCAGAAACCGTCAACGCAAACAGGACCAAAGATCGCACGCAGAGCTTTTCTCTCGAAGAGAACAAGGACTTCCTCATCCGCTTTTGAGATTGTCCATGCCTCCGCGCCGTACAGCAGGACTGGGATGATCAAGGTCTTGTATAAAGTCAGCTTAGTCCTTCGAGAGAAGGCTCTACTACTCAATTGCCTCTTGAGCCCATAGAAACAGCGGTTGGCAAGAGTTACTCTGCGTTTGATCTCGGTACTGATGTTGTTCGAAGCCGAGTCCGAAGTCCTTCACTACCTCGAAGTTAAAGCTGCCCATTGTGACGCTCTGTCCAAGACGTCGATGTTGTGTGAAGACAGCATATCCCCCTTTTTCAGCAAACGCCTCATTGACGGCTCGCTGTGTTCTGCCAATTACGTCAATGTCATCCGCGTATGCTAAAAATTGTACGGACTTCTGGAAGATCGTGTGGCTTGTGTTGGCGTGTGAGTCTTGCACGATCTTCTCCAGAATGATGTTAAAGAAATCACATGACAGCGCGTCGCCTTGTATAAAAGCTTTTTTTACAGTGGAGGTCTCGGCGAGTTCGTTACCGACCTTGATGGAGCTGCGAGAATTCTCTATCGTCATCCCGCACAACCTTACGAGCTTGGCAGGAATGTCAAAACTAGCCCTGGCGTTGTATAGCTCGTCCCTATGCACGCTGTCATATGCGGCCTTGAAACCGACAAAAAGGTGGTGGGTGTCGATTTGCATTTCTTGGGTCTTTTCCAGGATCTGCCGTAGTGTGAATGTCTTTTGAGACAAGCTCGATTTATATGCTCTTCAAGCACTGTGAACGCTTTCACAAGGACACATTGGGAATCTATGACATCCGGATAACCCATCTGGGCAATATAAGACATCCCCTCCAGTGCCATATCGAAGAAATCACAGACGACACGATACATCAATTTTCCCGGGATCCCAAACTAGGCCATCGTATCAAATAGTTCCGTCGAATGTGGCAAGGTGTTTAGGGATCTGAAACTCGAGGTAGTCAAGCGTAGTTTCTTCTTTCTCCTCTTTCCTGCAGCTCCTGTGGAAGTCGATGTGCGAGGCTCCCATTCTTCTGGTTATTGGCCACTAATAATGCCCACAATCTTACTGATTTCATTCCTGTTTAACATTAGGAGTGTACCTGGGTTCTTTGGATTTATTGACGGCCAGTAAGTACGGAGTACGGAATTGATGGCATCTGTAAGTAACTAGGTGTTTAATATTTGTAGAAAGCGGTGAAGGGGTGTCTAAATATTTGCCAATGGCAGGCCCGCCCCCAGTTCTAGGGGTACCACTATGCCCAGGCACCCAGCATAGGGTGAGGTTGCACCGCTACCTCCGTGAGTGATGGACGGCAAAGTTTTGATTTCTGGTCTAACCCGGGCCTTGATTTCCGCCTGGCCATCTATGCATATAGCGATAGATAAGGGCAGCCTCTTGGATAGCTTAAACTTCTGCCTGGATTGCCAGTAGGCCGGCAAGTCAGTTGGAGGGACAGGGAGAAGGAGATCTCCCCCGAAATCGTGGATACCCTTAGTCCAGTGCCTTCGAACCGTCAGTGTACCTCGAGAGTTGGAGATTTCCTGACTAAATCTCTTGGCCAGTCGTCTCGATCTGGGATAAGAAAGTCTATAAAGAGGATCGAGTGTAACGATCGGAAATGCAGATCTTCTCGAGGATTTCTTCTAGTGTGTATTTTTTAGCTACAATCGATCCGCACTGGTGAGCGTCGTCGGCTTTAGACGTTCCCACAGTATGTTGAATGGGATCATATAGGCGACGACGACGAGCAGGGATCGGCCTGTCGATGCTGATGGGGCATATGGATCTGATTTTTGAAGTTTGCAGGACATTGATCGGTGTCAGGATGTGCTCGGATATTTATTTCTCACCTAAGCCACGGTTGTGCTCTTAGAATCTCTGTAGTCTCCCTACGGGATGATGACTGGAAGCAGCGCGCCCAGGACCGTCAAGAATGGAAAGCAGCTATCGCTCAGGCTCGGACCCTGCATGTGTCGTCAGCCTCATAAGTAAGCAAGCAAGTATGTCCAAACAGATGGCTCAAAAGGATATCCTAAGAACAAATGTGTCGCTCATCATGTTACTTAACAACAGCTGCATTCTTCAGTTCTATACCTATTTCGGTTGGGGTGTGGCTGGGACTTTCATGTTGTTCACGGCGAGGGTCTGTTATCGATTCTCCAGAAAGCAGGATTCAATTGAAAAAGTCGATGTCCTCAAAGTCAAGACCTGTAGTTCTTCATTCCCACTCTTCTCGGACACTTTCCTTAGATGAAGTCCACAAGCTCACATGCACCACCATTCCATTTAAATGTTCCCTCCCACCATCATTCACACTCACCCGTCCCCCCGAGTTCCAAACAATCGACATATTTTCTGGAACCCACTCGCAAGGCACAAGCCCCTTCCATCCATCATATCTGCTGCCATTATCATTACACGCCAAGGACGTAATTACATCTCTCATCAGTCATCACTCACATGGAACTCATGCTTTTAAACTTAAATAAAACCATCAACTGGGAAGTATCCTCCCGCTTTCGGTCGCCCCACCGCCTACCGTCCACAACCCACCGCTCACGCCTCAAGCGCCCCAAGCATTGTTAAAGTGGCCAAAGACGTACGTAAGCAGAATCCATCTAAAAGTGAAAAGAAAACTTCAAAACTTTATGGGTCAAGTGTATTAAGACAACGCCTATGGTGTTCCGAGCCGAGCGCGGAGGAGCTCTTAGAGCGTCCTCCGTTCTGACATATCACAGTCCGGAGCACAATGACACTTCAAATGCATCTCCCCCTCCCCCTCCCCCCACTCTGTTCAACCAGCAGTTGAATGCTTTCCACACGAACGAGGCGATGGCTGCAACTTCCACCACAACACAATGCACAAATGAAATCGATTCTGGGGCGGTTGGGCGTCTGGGGCTTGTCCACCGGGAGGGTGTGGTATTGTTAGCGAAAAACTTGCCGGGGATTGATGACCAAAATTTGCATTTCTTGATCGAATTTTTGAAAGAAAACTGAACCGAACTGAGTCTAACCAAATATTTCATCCCTTCTCCTTTTTGCAGGAACTTAAGGAAAGTTTCAACTACGGACTATTCTGCCCGCCCTCGAACGGCAAAGCCGGAAAGTTCCTGGACGAGGAGCGACGCCTGGGAGACTATCCATTCAATGGCCCTGTCGGATACTTAGAGGTAAGTCGATGGCTTAAGATGTGACGCTCCGATTGAAAGGAGGGGTGTGATGCGAATAAATGTGAAATTACCTCGGATATGGCGAAAGGTGCTTAAAACTTCGACAAGAGATGAATTCAATTTATTTCAAAAGAAATTCGAAGCTTTTAGGTGCCAGAGAGTTTGAAGAGAAGCGCGGTGCGGCATGCGGGCAGCTCATTGTTCGGGGAATAGTTTGAGAAATTGGGGCGTTTTTCTTCCCATGGCCAGCAATCTCTCTTGAGTTGATTGCTTTGAATAATCTGTGGAACGAGAAAATCAACGGAAGTGTTGGTCCTGATAAGGGGACTTGGTTAAGTTGGGAAAAGTTAAGCCGCAGTCAATATGCAACCAAGAGATTAAAGGCTGACGTCTACAGTCGATTGTAACAGGCGGCTAATCTCCTATTCCATCTGAGAAGCTAAGGTGGGCGGCGGGACGGTTAAGAGGAAGGAAAGTCAAATATTTTCGAAAGGCGTTTCACACGCATACCATCGATGGGAGACTGTCGCCGCATTGGTAGCAGTTTTTGAACGCAGCGCCACCAAGACGTGGATTGAAGAAGGATATTCACCAACTTTCTGTGCGCAACGGGTGACAACTAGTTGAAGACCATGCCAGGTCTGGAGTCGCGATTTTTAAACCTTTTCATACGTCATCCTTTGACCTCTAAAGCGTCCCAAGTCGACCTGGCTTTGACTTATGTGCCCCCTTTAGCGATGGTTTCAATCGTGACAGACGCCTTGGAATTTCTAATGTCCAACGATAGTTGTTTCAGGCCCATTGTTCGTCCTGGAAGGCGGAGCAAAGAAGAAGATCTTAGAGAAGTTTGAAGGCTTACAAGATTCAACTCTTGCAAGAATTGACCATAGTTTCTGTCCAAGTTCGTCGATCAATGTGGCCAAAATTAACTCTCATTTGATTTGCTTTTTGTCGTATTATTGTGCTTAGCCAGGGGAATTTAGGAAACACTGAGTATGCCAATAAGTGGAACTGCTCTTACATCACGGAAAAATTCAAAGTTCGGATCGGTCGTGTGAACTAGAGGAGTCTCAGGATCATATTCTCTGTTCTAGAAAACGATCAACAGGTGGTGATCATTATCCCATTGGTGTCTTAAGGTTAAGGAGCTGTGTTTAATATCCTCTTTGTTCCCCCCATTGAATCACCGAAAGGACGGTTCTATATTTTATCTCGTGAAGGAACATAAGAGGTCTAAGAGATCTCGTGATCGTGAGTTGGATCTCGTTAGTCTGTGTAGTTGTGTGGTCAAATGGACCTTTGTATCAACAATGTGAGACGTCCCTGTCAATGTGTCTGCGGGCCAGCGAAGTTTTCATGTTCCCAAAAGACCCACGATCAGCAGATCAATACACATTACACACCACCATCTTCGTCGACTTCAAAGCAGCATATGACAACGTGAATGTGGGGAGTTATACACCGCCATGTCTAGTCTCAGGCATTCTTGTCGGACTTCGGAGCGTTTTCGCTGCTCCACCTAGTTCCATATTCAACTCATTGAGACTTTCACGTCAAAAAAGGTTCTTAGACAAGGCGACGCGTTGTCATGTGACTTCTTCAACTTCATTGCGGTGTTTGACAGAATGAAAAAATGGGCAACCAATGAGGTGTTTGTTAACAGGCTGTCCACAAGATAAAATCTGCAAAATCGAAGGACCACAAGCTACAAGACCTATGTCCTCAAGTTGAATGAAACAGTGTTGGTAAGACCCATTGTCACATTCGTGGCCAGCGTCTGGTGGCCAAAATCACTCCAAAAGTCAACGGCAACAGGTTAAAGAAGGCATTGTTAAAGTGGCCAAAGACGTACGTAAGCAGAATCCATCTAAAAGTGAAAAGAAAACTTCAAAACTTTATGGGTCAAGTGTTTTAAGACAACGCCTATGTCTTCAACAGTCAATGGCAACAGGTTACAGAAGGTGCAACGAATTGCCTGTCTTGGAACAACGGGTGCCATGTGGGCGTGCCCCACAACAACTCTAGAAGCTATAGTCGGACTAACTCCCCGACCGATGTTCTTCAAGAAGATTGCTGCCAGACAATTACAAACCAGGTAAACTAACCTAACTCAATTCCTAAAAGAGACATGTTTTGTACAATACCTGATATCATGGGCAGGCAACATTGTTTCGGCAGTCTTGATGAATTTGACATACTGGACCGCCCAAAGTGGACCAATGGTATCCCGACACTAGACCCTTGAAGTCTGGTTTGAGATGGATTCTGTGGTGGGGGCAGGAGTCTTTGGATCCAACACAGGGATTTCGGTACCAATGAGGTCGAGGTTTACAGTGCTCCAAGCCGGAATCCATCGAGATCTGGACCAGACATAACCTCCAAAAAGGTATCAAGGGCACACAGTGGGCTCTCCCTAAGTCGAATTGTCAGGGGATCCCATAATTTGTTCGAGTTATAGGGAGTTTGACTTTGAGAGAAGTTTTTGTGTGGAAAATTGAGGGAATCCATGTAAAATAGAGTTTCGACTTAGAGAGAGTTTCGACTTAGGGAGAGTCCACTGTATTCTCAGACAGTCAAGCAGCACTAAAGGCACCTTCGTCCAATGTAATGGACTCCAAAACAGTCAATTGCTGCTATGACGCTTTGCAATCCCTTGCCATACGCAACAAAGTGAAACTTGGCTGGGTCCTGGACATAGAGGGATTGCAGACAACGAATCCGCAAATGAGCTCGCGAGAATCTCCGTTCATCGGTCCAGAAACGTTCTGCAGTGTCAATTGGACAGCATCTACAACTCTGATTAACGAATGGGAATACAAACTTCCCCTAGACCACACTGGACACGTGGTCATGGTCTTAGGCAGTTCGAGCGATTAATCAGGCCTAATTCATTGATGTAAAGAAGTACTCCATCTTAACAAGAATAGCTTAAGATTGTTGAACAAGCTTTCTTTACTTGCCCCTGTAGCCAGAAAATATCACCTTAACAGACTAAACATGTGTCAGGACACGGTTTGTTGGCTTTGCCTCTAGGAGGATGAGACCTCCGAGCACGTCGTGTGTGCATGTCCGGCAATAACTTGGTTAGGGAAACGTATCTTCCATAGGGAGATACTTATGTGGAATTAAAAAATCCCACTACAAAAGATTTACTATCTTTCATGAGGGAAGTGGTTTGTCTTTTGTCCTAAACCCAACTTTTCGATACAATAGATCTACCCCGGTCGCGGTCACATGTCGTTGCCTACACGGCATGGGTTGTATAAGCGGTAAGACACACTCTGTCTGTGTTCATAGTCACTAGCGTACTTCTATTGAACCTCCCTAGTTCTGTTAAATATATTTATATTGTTCGCTGCTTGCACGCTGTTGAACTTCAAAAACAATATAAAGCTTGACTGGCTCAGAGGTGTACAAAATGTGAAACACACAGAGTGTGCGTAAAACGAAACGCTGGCGTCAATGGGAGAAAAGTGGTCGTAAGTCATTGAATATCGGTACACCTTAGATTTGTAGAGACAGGATTGTTAGGTAGGTCGTCGCGTCAACAAAAAAAAGGACACTAAGCTTGTGGTAGTCTGAAAGTTTTCTAACTAGGCTCTAAATCTAAATGACGTGAAGTCGCACAGTTTGGCAGAATGTACAAAAAGAGGAACACAATCTATCTCTCTAGAACTCTTGGGAATAGTCTCATAGTTGAAGACCATTCCAGGTCTGGAGTCGAGATTTTTAAGCCGTCTCATACGGAATCCTTCGACCTCTACAGCATCCCAAGTAGACTTGGCTTTGACTTCTGTACCCCATTTAGCGATGTTTTCAATCGTGTTCTAATCGATGCAGACTCCTAGGAATAGTGTCCAACGATAGTTGCTTGAGGCCCATGTCTCATTCGATTCAGGATGATAGAATGCTACAGCATTTGATGCTTTCTTGTTCCTTACGCTTAAAGTTAAATGGAATATGTGGAATATATAATAATATAGAATGCAATATAATTGACGCAAAAACAACTCACGCATTCAATTAAGAAGTGTCCTCTAAATCATTTCCACTACCGGCATCCATTTTGTTCATTTGTTCATTGTTAATAGGTTCCGACAATGCCCTCTGTATTCCTGAGGTCCTTGTTTCTATGGGTTTATCTCCACAGTTGTCGATCAAATTCATGAGAATTGCTTTTTGTTGGTATAAGCTTTCAGAAAATATCAAAATTGATAGAGAGGAGCCTTCTTGTAGGACTAGCCAAAGTCACATAGTCTATTTAGTCTTTCCCCTCTCTCTATAATACTCATAATATCTCTAATAAATCTAAATATTTGGGGATGCTGTATTTTTTCCCTATTTCCGAAAAATATGAAGTGAAATTCTGGAAAGTTTCATTGTTTTATCTTTAAGAACAAAGGAGCGGAAAAGCATGTACTTTCTTGTTTCAAAACTACCATTTTTTGGCGAAACACATGTTCCAACTTCCTGAGTCTTCCAGAATCCGTGAACAAACGAAACAAAACTGTTATCTTCAACAGATTATGATGCCATCGAACTATTTCTTCTTCTTTTTTTGGTGCTACAATCCGGGGTGGACCTGGGCCTTACCAACAAGCCTCTCCAACTAGCACGGTCTCTGGCTAGCTGTCTTGCTTGAGGTCCTTCTCCACTTGGGTGCGCCACTTTAAACGCAATCGCAGGCGTCCTCTGCTACGTTGTCCCACGGGTTCGGAGTCGAAGACTCTTCGGGCCGGAGCTAAGTATTCCATACGCTCTACATGGCCTAGCCATCTTAGGCGTTGAATACGAAGACCCCTGAATTTTTTGAATCTTCTCCTCCAGAAACTGTCAACACAAAACGGAACCAAAGATCGCACGCAGAACTTTTCTCTCGAAATTACCATGGACTTCCTCATCCGCTTTTGAGATTGTCCATGCCTCCGCGCCGTACAGCAGGACTGGGATGATCAAGGTCTTCAAAAAGGTCAGCTTGGTCCTTCGAGAGATGGCTTTACTACTCAATTGCCTCTTGAGCCCATAGAGACAGGGGTTGGGAAGAGTTACTCTGCGTTTGATCATGGTACTGATGTTGTTTGGAGCCGCGTCCGAAGTCCTTCACTACCTCGAAGTTAAAGCTGCCTATTTTGACACTCTGTCAAAGACGTCGATATTGTGTATCCTTTCATGATGATAGCATATATTTCGTTTTGCCCTCATTCAACTGTAGACCCATTTCAGCCGCTTCTGCCTCAATGCCAGCAAACGCCTCATTGACGGCTAGCTGTGTTCTGCCAATCACGTCAATGTCATGTGTTGGCGTGTGAGTCTTACATGATCTTTTAATATTAAAGAAGTCACATGACAGCGCGTCGCCTTGTCTAAGAGCTTTTTTGACATTAAAGGTCTCGGTGAGTTCGATACCGACCTTGATGGAGCAGCGAGAATTCTCTATCGTCATCCTGCACAGCCTGGCGAGCGAGTTTTAAGAAAAACTAGACATGGCGTTGTATAGCTCGTCCCTATGCACGCTGTCATATGCGGCCTTGAAATCGACAAAAAGGTGGTGGGTGTCAATCTGCATTCCTTGGGTCTTTTCCAGGATCTGCCGTAGTGTGAAAATCTGATCGATGGTGGACTTCCCTGGCTTGAATACACACTGATATGGATCAGGTTATTTATGAAGGGCTCCAGGCGAATACACAAAACGGCAGAGAAGATCTTGTAAGCCATGTTCAGGAGACTTAACCCTCGGTAGTTGGCGCAGTCAAAGGGAGGACGGAATTCTCGTCGATCATCATCCTTATCGAGTGGAACATTCTGCCTGACAGCGGTATAGGTGTCATCATCGCCGTTTAGCAGTCTGCAGAAATGGTTCTTCCAAATTCTGAGTATCGACTGGTACCACGACTGCCATCAAATACAGTCAAAATGTTTTTTGTATTTTTGATTTTTTAACTGGACCTGCCCTACTGTCTGGCGTGGCGTGGATATCTAGGTACGATATGAAGTGCTGGATTGGTGCTGAGTGTTCTGGGTTCAATCTCTCCTCTCTTTCGGCTCACTGACTATGCGCAGACGGTAAAACTGTCGAGAAGAAGCTTCTCTAAATTCTCCACTCTTGGTGGAACTATACCACGCCCAATGAGACTGATTGTTGAAAAAGGTAGGTCCAAGTCGATGCTAATCCCACCAATGTTGCGAGTACTAGGTCTTCAACCTCCCGCCCAAAAGCGATTATCAGACTGTGTACTTCCAGAAAATACCTGTGTCTTCTATCTTTCGTCACGACTATGATTTTGGTACGAACTTGACTCTTCAGGCATTGTTCTCCCCTTAAATCCCAGGCATTGCATCCTAGGAAGGAACTCTGTCTCAAGCTAAATCCCTTCACTCTACCAGAAATCACAACATGGTCAACTACAACATAAGGGACCATACTTTGTTTAAATTCTTTTAATTGCATTGAAAAACCCCACGACCTCTTCCCAGATCCAGTACCTCTCACGGACTGATCGTGAAGCTGATTCGTAAACAATCTGCTCTTCAGAGTCGATTACGAAATCAGCAGCAACCACAAAACCGCGCTGCGTATCTGTTCCCAGCGGCCGACTTTGAAGTGCAACACTGTCTAGCTTGTCTCTCAGAATCATGCAAACCTTGGTGAAATTTTCGAGATCCATTTGTTTGCTGATCTATTCGCCTACCTCCCCTCGCCGCGCCCGCCACCGCATTCACACACGCAACATCGCCTTATCCGCTGGGTCAACACAGATAACTTTATCATAAATTACCAAAATTCCACAGATTTGACTAATCACGGGCGGTTTTCCACTTTCAGTTGAAGTACAAGCGCCGCGTCTACAAGATGTTAAACCTGGACGAACGCCAACTGAAGGCACTGCACACACGAGCGAATCTGCGCCGATTCCTCGAGTGCATCAACGGCGGTCACGTGGAGAAAATCGCAAAGATGTGCGCCAAAGGGCTGGACCCGAATTTCCACTGCCCGGAAAGTGGTGAGACCCCACTGACCGTGGCCACCGGAGCTAAGAAACCAAATAAGCTGCTCATCGCCCTGGTAAACGGCGGTGCCCTGCTGGACTATCGGACAAAGGATGGCGCAACTGCTCTGCACAAGGCCGTCGAGAAGGACTCCCTGGAAGCCGTGACGTAAGTGTTGAACATTCTTATCTCTCGCCCGTGTACATTCAGCGCATAATCCACGTCGCCATGGATCGCGGATTTATGGGCGAATCACTTGTCGACCACTTTTCTTTTTTATTGGGCCATACAGCACTTGTCGCCTAATTAATCGCCAACTTGATGGAAGTTAATTTTGTCTTAATTCAGAGTGTGTGCGGCATGCACCGTGCCCGTGCGAAGGAAACGAGTCGACAAGTGCCAGGCCAAAAGGCGGCTTTTTATTGCCGCAATTCCGAACAGTGTTGGCCATATATGCGTGCCGCGGATACCTTTCGAATGTTTCGAGTTACTGCTGCGACACTGGCGGGCATGCGAAGCGCGCCATTTTCGGGCAAAGTGACCACGGTTTAAGACCACCTTTTGTGTGTGGCTAATAAACAGCTGGCGACTGATCAAAATTCATTTAAACTGATTGTTGGGACGTTTGTTTGCTTGCAGCACTCTCCTCGAGCTTGGCGCATCACCCAACTACAAGGACGGGCGCGGCATCACTCCGCTGTACATCTCGGTGACGAAGAAGTGTGATCCTAAGATAACCGAGAGCCTGCTGCACGATCATGCAACGCTCGGCATTCAGGATAACCAGGGCTGGCAGGAAGTGCATCAGGTAAGTGATTTGCGTTGGCGAGCGGGTCGAGACGTTACACGGTTGTTTTGAAGGATAAAAGGTTTTTGATATGATTCGAAATGTTTTTTTTTTGGTTTTTTATCTAACTGCGCACATTGAAGGTAAAATATTTATTTTTAGACATCACTGGAAGATGAAAGAGAGAGCGGTTGACATTTGAGATGTTGCCTTTGGGGAACGGAGAGGCGCATGAGGTGGTGTTGACTTTGGAAGGTGACCTTGAAAGTTTTGCATCGGCGTGGTGTCATTTTTATGAGAGATTCCCTAGAACTTCGGATGATTCCAACCCATTGTCCAGATACGTGATATCTGGTGATCCGAATTCCAATTGAATGGTCTCTTCCGTCAGAGGATGTGGTCATCGAGATTGATCGTGTCTTTCAGTGGATGACGTGTGACATCGTCTTGGTAGCGCACTGAGCTCTTCACGTAAGGACCATTGGAGAAAGTATCTTTGAGGAAATGTGGTCCAGCAACTCGTTCAGTTCGTGAAACACACGAGCAGTGACTTGGTGTAACGACGCGACGTCTTCTTGGAGAAGCTTGGTTGGTTTAGGTATAGTTTCATTACGGACTTCTGCTTCACAATGGACTGCAGTTCACTTTTTTAATTCAAACAAAAACAAAATGACAAGAGTTAAGTCTGGCAAAACTTAACCCTAATTTTTATTCAATACAATGGCCCTTCGCTTGGCCTAAGTGTGTCTGCAGTCCGTATACGCTTCAGTCAGCCACCACAACCTAAGCTAACCCTAATTTTTGAAATTAATTCGCACAATTTGCAACAGTTGTTCAGACGTTTGTCTATTCACAAATGCCGAGAAAAACTGCAAAAATGCTGATGCTGACAACAAATCAAGTCTCCATTGTCAAATAAGCTGTAATTTTGGAGTCTTCTGGCGGATTAATTTCTTTGGCTTAACCTAAGGTAGGATTTTTCAGGTTCGCCCTATTTCATGTGGGTTACCATGTCCAGCCATCCATCTCCAATCTCCACAGGACGTGTAGTAACATTGCTAAGAGCTAAGGAACTCGCCTAATATCTCACAAACCAGGAATCCACAACGCGTAGAATTTGCCAGGCAGCATTTTTCTGTTGCATTAAATTGTATCTTGTTGCAAGCAAGCATTGTACATGCTCACATCATTCCTCTCGAAAAATGTTTGTAGCACTTGCGGCAATTCTTTAATTGGATGTCAAAGCTAGCAAAGCCACATGCAACCATATATCCGGACTCGAAAATTGCTTGCTCAACGTATTCGTATGATCGGTTTAATTCTTCAAACATTTCGCTGAAGTTTATTTAGTTGATGCGATTAGATTTCTATAACCCTTCATTTTCAATTTAAGTTTGAGACGATAAAGTCGGACGTTTTTTTTTTCATGTTTAGGTAACCGTGGCAAGACCAAGCAAGGCATTGAAAATTAAATTATTTCTTTATTTATTTCAACCCCTGCCTAGCACTTATTATAGAGGAAATGTGCCTCTCACCAATTGCCGCAAGACAGACTATCCTCAGTCCTGCACATCTTTATTCCATCGCACGGAAACTTAGGAAATTTTTGCTTAAGTGTAAAGTGCGCGATGTACAATTTACTTTCTTACTTTTACTTACTTACTTCTGTCCAACGGTCAGCTATCCTTACCCTTTAACTGGCAGGGCTGCCCATATTCCTGTTACCCTTAAATCGCACCGACGAACAAGTGGTATCGAGGCCGACTATAAAAGAAGACGCCTACTACTCATAGAAGTAGAGTATTGTCCTGTCTTACCCATAGACCCACTTTTAAACGCAGTCGTTGCAATGCCAGTTAATGTTCACGCCTCACGGTTTTTCCCCGATCCCGACAGTCCAACCTGTGTATGAATGCAGTTTTCCGGAAGATCACGCCTCATTTATTGACCGCATATTGAAACAATCACAGCATGTCATCGTAAGCATTTTTGACCCAGAGACGTAATTTCACCATCCACTTCTTTCACAACCTAGTGAATTTAGCTGGATAGTCACAACTTGACATGACATAGATATACAACCTTGATCTCAGTGCGCCAATACGACATCCTTTGATCCACGAATATCCAATGCACAAGGTTTACCTTCCAAGGATCGTTTAACTCAAAGGCAACATTTCATTGTAGATTAATAAAACAATAAACAATATTTTGGTGATGGAAATAAAATAAAAATATAAATAGTCCTTAAAGTAGTTCTCCCTTCTATCTAGCGGTAATTTGTTTTCAAAAAATTAAAAAAAAAAGCTCTGGTTCTTCCAACAAACTTCTATCCTCTAACTTCAAAACTCCAACATTTTTTCCCTCCCCTTTATATAAACAACTTGTTTCCCTAAAAACAAACATAATGAATTTCTTAAAAAAAAAAAAAAAACAAATATAATTTCTATATAATTATAATATTAGGCATGCCGACATGGTCTGGTCCACCATTTGGAACATTTATTGTTTTATGGTGCGGACATGGATGGCCGTAACGCTTCCGGTAATACACCATTGCATGTATGCGCTGTTAACAACCAAGAGGCTTCTGCTAGAATGCTTCTTTTTCGGGGTGCCCAACGTGAGGCACTTAATTATGCAAATCAAACTCCCTATCAGGTATTTATTTCTATTCTCTATTTAATTATTTAATAACATGTTTGTGTTTATTTTCTTTATTTTATTTTATTTTTTTGTTTTTGTATATGACTTTACTTGTTAATTAATGTAACTCTTAACTCTGTGTTGTGACTTGTATTATTCTGTAATGATTTTCTTTGCGGTGTTCTTGTGAAGTATTCTAGTATTTGAGTTTGAGTTTTTTGGTGTTTTGTTGTGGCTGTTGGTTACTTTCCTTGTAAATTTTGTTTCTAAATCTAGTGAAATGTGGTTGAAGTGTTGCGATTATTTTTCTTTTTTTTTTTTTGAGGTAAACAGCGGTTATTTTAAGTTTCCTGTTTCAGGTGACATCAGTGAAATTGTACCTCTTTCGAAACATGTCCTATCCTATTCCTTTAAAAAAAAATAAGACAATCCCAAACGTTGTACTCCCTTTAGGTCGATACCCTCTTCTTCTGGGGAATTTATAAAATGTAGCATAAATATATCCACGATCAAGGATATTACGTAGTTGCCCATCTTCGAACTGGAAAATTGATTATAAAGTGCGACCAAGGTGGTAATTCACAGAAAACAGGTCTAGTTCTCTTCTCCAGAAAATATCTGTCTTTCCTGTCATTGAGTCTCCCAAAATGTGTGGAAGCCCTCAAACGCTGAATGACAGGGCAAACTTCCTACGTCTCATCCTAAATACACAATCAAGCTGGAAACGGAACATCCAAAAGTCCTCACGACTTTATATTGCTGTCAAAATGGCTATAGGGTCCAAATGGAGACAGCTGCTTTTCATGGTCCGCTGGATCTTCGCATAAGGTATTCAGACCCCTACTGCCGTATGGAGTCACAATTTGGTAGGATGCGCTCGATGAAGACATCCACTGCAAACTGCTCTATAGGGTGCAACGGATGGATTGCATATGTATCTTCTTCGGAGCCTCAAGAACAACCCCATACGAACAGCCTCCCTAATCTTCTGCCGTCAGACCTAATGGACAGAAAGCAGAGGTCGGCATGGCGAACAACCCCATACGCAGCTCCGAACAGCCTCCCTAATCTTCCGCCGTCAGACCTAATGGACAGAAAGCAGAGGTCGGCATGGCGAACAACCCCATACGCAGCTCCGAACAACCTCCCTAATCTTCCGCCTTCAGACCTAATGGACAGAAAGCAGAGGTCGGCATGGCGAACAACCCCATACGCAGCTCCGAACAACCTCCCTAATCTTCCGCCGTCAGACCTAATGGACAGAAAGCAGAGGTCGGCATGGCGAACAACCCCATACGCAGCTCCGAACAGCCTCCCTAATCTTCCGCCGTCAGACCTAATGGACAGAAAGGCAGCGGTCCGCATGGCGATTAAATTGAAATCGCCGTATATAAAAGAAATCTATTTTAGGCACTCTACCTATCCTTGGCGGATATAGATCCGTACCCGAAGACACCGATGCCATGACACATAAACTCTGAAGGATCCGCCCCAGATCATTCTGGAAGTCTGAACGCCAGACGCTGGGTAGTCCACTACAAATCTTCACAGATGGATCGAAGTTGGGCGAAGGCGTGGGCCGTTGTGTCTATTCCGAGGAACAACATTTTCAACAGTCATTCCGGCTATCAAGTCACTTTAGCGTCTTTCCGGCAGAAACCATGACTTCTGCTAAAGCGCCAGAGACGAGGAAAACGAAGAGATTATTGTGCATCTTCTGTGTTGTTACAGCGCTCTCTCCATCCGTCAAAGAAATCACTTAGATAACTACTACATACTTTAGCAATCTAGCCGATCAGTATCAGTAGTCTCCACAGCTTTATAAATAAAAAGCGTCAACTTGTTTTCGGAATAGGATCAATTAGACCGCGTAGTAACACTGGGCCTACTCTATCGTAAGTGTGGCTGCTGTCACCAGTCAGCCACTCCAACCTAAGCTAGCTTCATCATTAATGCAGGCATTTTTTTTTTGTAGAGATTCCATTTCCTTGGTGAACATGCCTCAACTTTGCCTATATCAGATAAGCGATCATGGCGATCATAACCTGCTCGACGAATCAGAACCTCTGTTTTGTTAAAAGTCTTCAAGGTTTTTAAAAAGTCCAGCAATTGTTAAATGATCAATCGTGAACCACTAAACATGAGTGTGTCGAATGACGGATCGGTTTGCCGTATATGGTTGAAACAGGGATGTCTAATCCGCACCGTGACTAAGATGCCCTTAAAATTTGTTCAATTTCAGAGATATAGTCCGTGGGATAATTTTGTGTAAATGATAAACCAAACTAGGTATCTACGAATCAGCTGTAAATTCCCATTTTTATCTCATACAAACCATACCGTAGTTAGTTGCAAGTTGACCCTCATCTCAAGCTACACTTTAGTCCAAAGGCTGGCGAGGCTGAGATTTTATCAAAGGAAATTCTGCAAGTTCTGATAAATGTACCTTTTGGAAGTAAAATGAATATCACATTTTATCGATTCTGAATTTCCTTGGAAGTACACACATTTCTTATAATTTGCAGTCTTCATACCGTGAAACTTCTCTTATTTGATACCACTCTATGAAGGACACCTCTCTTCACGGACAATTCGCCATGGTTCCGGCATGGAGATATTCGTAATCCCCCCCCCCCATTCCCCTTTACTCCTTCAGAACGGACCCCCCTAGATTATGGGCAAAGCTAATGGTCTAGGTGCTGTCCGCTATAGAGAAGTTTCTCTGTATACGGATCCATCGATTAAGATCAAAGTATATAATGAAGGTGGCAACAAATCTAGCAAATCTTCTTATGCGTGGAAATACCATCTCAAAATATGTACAGTTGCACAGTTTCGAGAATTAGTTTGCATTTTTCTTGGATTTTATTCATTCAGCTTTCGGCTGTTATTTTGGTGTATACAACAGGGCAACGTTTTACACTGAAGGCGACTATATGTAGCTTCCAATGGCTGGTGTTCTCATTGGTGACCATTGTTTCGAAACAAAACTTACACGCGTTAACTAAAGCAATCAGACGAACATACAGAAAGGATACACTGACCATATTAGCTGTAACACACTGTTGCGTTGTCACTGCCGACTTCGCGTTACGAAGGAAGTTCGTCAACATGCATGCGTTGAAATGACAACTGAGCTTATCAGCTATTTAGTCATCTCTCAATTATCCGAAGAAAAATATTCTGTCGTTCCCAGAATTCAAGTGCTTGTGCTTTATACCAGAAGTGAAGTATTACAGAGATAGCCGACCTCACTAGTCCATCGACGAATTTGAGTGCCTTTTTGACAGATATTCATGAATTTTTGACGGTTATTCACAAAGAACGTAAATGCCGTCCTCTCATTGGTCAATTTGGTTTAAGAGACGTTATAAAAAACAGCTGTCAAACATTTTAAGGGGCAAGTGAGGTAGAAATCGGGCTTCTCTGTAATACTTTATTTCTGCTCTATAGATAGACTACTTCAAACACTTTTGACAGCGTCATTTTTATCGTTTTCTCAAATGAGAGAATGCTATTCACGTCAATTCGTGGAAAGCTGTCCAAGAGACGCACAAAATTCGTCGATGAGCAAGGGCACAATTAGTTGTAAAGTCGTCTATCGCTCTGTACTGAGTTTCTGGTCTTTCCTGGATCCACTTCTTTTCAAATGACTTTCGCAGTTAAATTACTTGTAGTCAGTTGTTTTCATTTCTCACGTGTGAGTTGACACTAATATTCAGAGAAGGTGAACGCAACTCTCTCTGAAACTTATCCCACATGTTGGATGTTCATTTAACCTCCAAAATGATCGTCTCATTTCTTCAATTTTACCGCCACCCAGAATTTTGTGCACTACCCTTGAGTTGTTTTTGCTGAAATACGGCGATAGATCCAACGCAGCATTGTGTTTCAACCGTGATAACCGCTTCGTTCAGTTTCGGAATGATTGTTCAAAATCCTTTCAAATCGTTCTCCACGAACGTAAGTGCCAAAGCACAGATTCAGAATCTAGTCCTCGTCTTGTCCGCATGATGCTCCTTTGTCTTTTCAGCAGTATAATTGGCCTAAGTGTGTCTGCTGTTCGTATGCGCGGCAGTCAGCCACCTCAAACTAAGGACCCTTAAGCCGATTCGAAGGCCATATCCCATTGATCACAAAACATCATTCTATCATCCAACCCATCATCAACAGTGCCACACTGTAAATGTAGACCTTGGAATCCATTTTTGTTGTATTTATTTAAAAAAAAAAACGATTGTAAATGTTTTCGTTTGTTAAATAATGTGTTTAGTTTGTTCCATGTTTTATGTGTTTTTTCGCCTGTGAAGTTTTGTAAAAAATAAATCACCTTTCTTCGAATTCATTCACGTTTTCCTAAATGTTCTCCTATTCCCCAGGTCGCAGTTATCGCTGGGAATCTAGAGCTGGCTGAAGTTATTCAAAATTACAAAACCGACGACATTGGTAAGTACCGCCTCGTGCCCCACCCTCAGAAACTCTCTTATCCTTGTACACGAAGATCTCTAAATAGTTTACTCCATAACTATATACATAGATATATGCATTTTTAAAGTTGATTGTTGCAATTATCTGCATATTCTTGCATTACGTTAAATATAAATAAATTCAATTAATTGATTGTTTTTAGTAAGTTCGTTATTTTTTTTTACGGAATAAATCTCTTTTGGATTGTTTGTCGTTTTGTTAGATAATAAGTTTCAACGATTTTTCTTTCTTTCTTCTGTTTATTCAATTTCGTTTCAATCTCATGACATTTCATTTATTTCTTTTGGTTTTTTTCTTTCTGTATAAAAAAATCATCCATTTTTATTTTGTTTCAAAAATTTACTTCTAATTCATCGTGGCTATCCAGTGGCATGTAGCCTCGTATTGTTTCATTCACACGGTATAATATGTACATTATTGGTAGGATCCATTTTATGAGCTTAAACTAGCTAGGGTAGCGTTGACGGAAGAGTGCTAGTACCGTGAACTTGTTCTATCCCTTTTGAATATGACCCAAGAGAAAAACAGGTTCGCTGTTAGGTATGTTAGGCATACGTACATTTTGCAACGTTGTGGAATATTGGGTAGACTTTGGCACTCTCTCTAACCTCTATTGCGGCAGCGCAATTTAAACGCCTTCTCACTTCCTGTGTCTATTCAATTGATTCAAATTGATCCTTGTGTCTATTCAAATTGATGGGGTCTTAAAAAGACAAGACGTTTGACTGATCCCAAAATGTCTGGTGGCTATCTTATTCGGTTTTAGCGGGCTTTACCGTCCGGGGTTGACCTGGACCTCAGTCTACGTGCCTTTCCAACTACCACGGACTTGGGCTAAGCAGTTACGTACACCCAGCTGTTTGAGGTCCATTTCAAGCTGGACACGCTATCAGAGGCAAGTGGTACAGATACCATGTTGTACCTCGGGGTCTTTCCATGCCAGAGCGTTGGTGTCCATTCTCTCTACATGACCATCAGACTCAAACATTCGAAGTCGTCTGACAAGGTCGCTGTCGTTCTTCTCCTCCGAACTCCTGCGAATATATCATACATATAATGAACAAAAATTACATATGATTCTTGAAAAAAAAATAATTCGGAGGACTTTCTGTTGCCTACATTTCACATCAACTCAATTTCGATTAGTTGCCGCAAAATGCAGTAAAAACAGCCTTAAGTTCCATTTTTTGACTAAATTTCGATTGTCGATTTCGGACTGACTCAGAAGACGAAAATTGAAGCCGTTTCCAAAGCCGTCTCATTTTGGATACATACCCATTGGCGTCGTCACCCAGTGGCAAGAGTCATCGAATTTATTACACATTCGACTGGTTTTCTTCTCAAATCAACAGCCTGCTTCTTAAACTTGGCCGTTCGGAGTCGGCATAAGACTGTAGGTCCCTTCCACTCGTGAGAGAACAATAGCACCCACCTTGCTGTGGAAGCTAAACCCATCTACGGGCTGTAGCGCCACCTAGGCGCTAAGAGCATACCTATATTCACAAATTCTTATAGAAGGGTCCCTTCCACTCGTGAGAGAACAATAGCACCCACGTTGCTGTGGAAGCTAAACCCATCTACGGGCTGTAGCGCCACCTAGGCGCTAAGAGCATACCTATATTCACAAATTCTTATAGAAGGACAGTCCAGGGGCATGTCGGATGAGCTCATCTAATTGACTGTCTGTCTTCTCTGTCATGTTAAACTGTTTAGACATCTGGCCAGAAAGGAAGTAGGTTCTATAGTGATGACCAACTTCACAGGTTTTTGTCCTCTTGTCTATCGTCGAATTTGAGTTACTTTTTGACAGTTATTCGCGAAAGAATGTGAATGCCATTCTCTGATTGGTCAATTGGATATAAAAAATGGCTGTCAAAAATCTTAAGGGGCGAGAGATGTAGATGTAGAAGTTAGCTTTCTGTTTCGACAACTGGATGGCGCAGTTGGTAGACTGCCTGCCTGGTCCCCGGTTCGAATCCCAGTGAAAGCAAAGCTTTTATCTGGTTTTCAAATCTGGTCCAGTCATTTGCCATTGGGATCAAATTAACTGCACTCTCACTGGAGTAGTCAATCAGTGGTAGTAGTCTGACTTGGGGTATAACAATGGAACAATATGGTGTAAGTGGGCTCGCCTACCTTAACTAACCTAACCTAGCTTTCTCTATAATACTTCATTTCTGGGTGTCACCGAAAGTCAGTCTAGGACGTTTCCACCTTTGAATGCATACAGATCAGTCGTGGTCGTCGTGGTATAATGACTATGTACATCCAATCCTGAGTGTCAAGGTCTTACTCCTGCCACGAACAACCACAGGTTTCGCCACTCAAGGTCGTCTTAAAACTATGGACACCCTTGGATCGTCAAGGAACATTGAAATGCACATCACTAGTGGTTGTTGTAGAAGTTGGCTCCTCGGACTGTAGTACCCCCATTTTATATACCCTTTTTTATTAAATTGGAAACTTTCCGGGGATGACATCATTTCCGTCTTCTAAGACCAAAACCAAGGTGCATTGAATGCTCTAGCTCTATGGAACGAAGGTCTTTTAGTAATTTCACTCGTGGACTCTTGGTTTCGAACAGTTTGTTATGCCAATATTGAAAATAAATAAGCTGCCTTCACCCAGTTAGCTGAAGTTATGCATTGTCTCCTCTATGAGTCTGCATTGACTCAAAGTCGAAGGAACACTTCTCTCGAGGAGTTTTTTTAAATGCAGTTGTCACTAGATACTTTCATCAAATTGATTTGGGCGGACCTAAAAAGGAAATTCCGTCGAATTTTGGCATTCCTCTTGTTAGTTATAATTTGTGTCCGCGTGCAAGAACTTAAGCCAAGCTGCTAAGTCTGTCTTTGCTTGAGGCTGGATCTTCAGAGTCGGGAGAGTCAATAGGAGAGAGTAGCTATATAACACATTTTCTGTTGATTTCGTCATTTCAAGTTATCAAGCTCCATTCCCTTCTCATATTCCATGAAGGCTCCAAATCAACATGACACTTCCTTCTCGACCCCATTGACAGTGCGTAACCATTTCATCCCCAACCACTAAAAGCTATCAAGTCCCAGTAAAAATCACATGAAAAACACTCCGAATTGCTTACACCTATCGATTTCCGAAGAAATCTCTAAACTGAGTAATTTAATTAACTTTTTGTTTTATTTTCCCACACATCATCGGCATAAATCATTTCTCATCAAAATTAAAAATTAAATTCAAAAATCGATTCATTCCACATAACTTTGCGTTTAATTTATTAAAAATAATTAAAATATTTGACAACCCCCTCCGCAGTTAAAGCATCCAATCTTCTCCCCCCTCATTCGGCCATCAGTTATTCATTCAATTTTCAATCATCTCATTCAAAGCATCCATTGGATGCACCCTGAATTTGTTAATTTTTGTTTAAGTTAATTTCGATTCATCATACTTATTCAACGTATCCGCATCCGTATATCCCATTGAATGCTTGTTATGCTCAGATCGAGTCCCTTTATGCTCGTGCCACCCACATACATAGTATAATTCATTTTCATTCTAATTCATCCTATTCGTATGCTCGTATAGTGTTTATGTTAATTTTCTGTATGCATAAATGTTAGATGTTCGTTAAATGTTCGATTGTTGTATAGTTTCGTAGTGTATGCTAATGTTCCTAGCCGTTCGATCTTATACTTAAATTATCGTACAATTGTCCTTAAGATGCAAAGCTAGCCCGTTGAGTTCGAATCGAAACGTAAGTAAAGTATATGTTTAAATGTTCCTTTTTTTAGGATGAAAACCTTATTCTTTTTTTGTATTCGGTGGAATGAGAGGAAAGCGCCTATGTTCAATTTTTGAGGAGGACGACGATGTAGTGAATTTGCTCTCAAATGAATAAAAGGTTGATAATGCCTACCAACTGCAATTACCTTGAAGACTGATTACAAAAAATTGGCCCAAAATATTGGATGGCTTAGTTTCGAACCCCTAGGTCTCTTAAAGAGGTCAAGGACTTCTTCATCCGCTCTTGAGATTGTCCATTCTTGTGTGTCCTACATGAGTGTCTTACAAAGTTAGCTTGGTCCTACTTGGATTGTAAGCTTTTTGACTTGCTCGCTAATACACTCAACGCCTTCCGGGCGAAATCCATTTCTTTGTACCATCTCCAGATTTCGCAGTTGAATCTTCTCCTCCAGACTCCATCACCACAAACAGGCTCAATGGACGCACGTAGAGGTTTTCGCGAAAAGAAGCGAAGACTTCTTCATCCGCGCTTGAGACTGTCCATGGCTTTGTGCCGTTTAGCAGAATTGGCATGTTCAGTGTCTTATATAAATTCACTCCATGTGGCGAGCTAATACATTCAACAGATCTTTGTCTTCCGGGCGAAATAGTCGTCTGTGGACAATTTCCAGGATTCGTTGTGTGGTGACTGTTTCCCCATTTACGTGGCAGACAGATTAGAAGTATTCTATCGAAGGTACTAAGAGCCAGCTCTGCCGCTCGATTTATTGCCCAGCTTCCTAAACGTTGGTTGGTGGGTCGCCGTGGCGTAGTGTGTTAGCGGGTCGACTCCTACGCAGAGGGTGCCAGGTTCGATACCCGAATTTACCACGGCTCCACCTCTTTCGAGTCACTGACAACGCTCAAAGAGTATTCCTGTCTAGAAAGAGCTTCTTAACTTCGCCGTTCGGAGTCGGCATTAAACTGTAGGTCCGAGAAAGAACAAATGAGTGGTTGCTGGGAAGCTAGGCCTAGGTCCGCCTCGGACTGTCGCGCCACCCATATTATATTATTATTCCTAAACGTTGGAGCTTTCTCTAGGCAGGCTTCCTCCTTCTCAGTGACTCGAAAGACTTAAAGCCGATAACAAGAATGACTGAGCAAAGAATGTAAGTTTCGACGCACCACGACCACCGCGGGTGCATTGACAGGATAGGGACATTTAAGGAGACCTTGGAGAGAGATCACTGGAGGAGATCACTGGACTTTTACTGCGATTAAGCTACAGTCATTTATTTGTCTGTTCCTTAAGTTGCGTCAAACTCGAACTAGAACAACTGCCCTGCTGTAGATTAGGTGAGTGGGTCCCTTATCTCCAGCTGGACCTATTGTGATGCCCCTGAGAAAATGAATCTCCTATTTCAGGTTTTATTGCTTTGGCTTAGTCCACCCATCCAGAAAACCTGACAAGCCTGTAAATGGAAGTTAGTGGCATTTCAAGTTCTTGGAGATCTTGGAAGAAACACCTTACTGGCCTACTGCTGGGGATGGAGAAGAAACATTTTACTGACTTACTGCTCTGCTAAAGTCGTAGTATAGACTGGATAGTCCACCCCTCTCCGTCATAGACCAGGACTGAGATGAGCAAAGTCTTGTATAAAGTCAACTTAATCCTTCGATGGAAGTCTGTTTTATTAAACTTTCTCTCAATTGGAAACAACAGACAATAGTCAACAGAAATAACGATTGGCAAGTGAATGTAGTTATCACAGTTGGCCCTAATGTGAGTGCACTTCACAGTCAGTGACTTGACATGGCAAAAGCAACTCATCATCTTCGGTTCTAGAAAATCCGGTCTTCTCTTAAGTCCTTCTCGAATAATTTGAGTGCCGTGACGTGGGAACATTTCTTTTACAATTCCGGCTCTGAGACCCTTCAAAAGATTCCTTTCAAATCTCAAAAAGAAATTCGGATCATACGATTATGTCAATCCGCGTAAACAATTTATCCCTATCTCGAACTAAAAAACCGAAAGTTAAAACATTATGTTTTGTTAAATTGGAAATTAATCTGAAGACTTCTCTGGATATTCTGATACCGTACTAGAGTAATTCCTAGGGAGCGCTTGTGATTTCACGTCGGTACATGTTCCTTGAATCAAAGTGTCATCACTTTTCTGTGAAACTTCCGAATCCTTTTGAATACATGACTTGGAATTCTTACCACATAGAAAGCCATGAATATTTTTTGTCGAATCTTCGAAAACATTGTTTCAGCGTGAATAACGTACCATCAGGACCTTCGTTTCCTGCACGTGTAGACAGTAAAAAGAAAAAGAAGTCAAGAAGAGCTATCTCTTTAAAAGTAACCCTTTAAAATTGTCATCGCTAAGCATGCGGCGAATTATTAATTTTAACTAGAACGATGTCAGGAGCACGAACGAAACGGTCACAAAATAAAACTAAATTTCTTATTGTTTAAAGAATCATAAAACTGAGTTTAATTTCTAGTGCTTACACACGGTAAGCCTTATTTTACCCTTCGTCGAATCGATGAAGTCCATTTTTAAAGCTAACTCCTCTCTAAACTGTGGTCGCCTTAAAGCTTCGATTTCTAAATTAAACTCTTGTATATGTGGTTAAGAATATACAACAAATTTTATTTTATTTCAACAAAACAAAAAATTGGAAATGGTGTTCGTCGATTTGAAGAAAGGGAACCGTACACCCTGACAGTTCGATCCTTAATTCTCGCGCCTAAGCCAGAACCTATTCGCTTTGGTTGAGTGTGGCCGAAATCGAAAGAGGCAGTTGCCCTGTATTACCTCTCAGGTAATATCGGTCTTCATCAATCAATGTCGTTTGTAGTCCTTCGAGGAGCGAAAGGGTTATGCTATGCAGTGTGTCATGAACATTTTTATGAAGTTCGTCTCAGCTCATTGACTCGCTTGCTTTATTGTCTATAGTAAGATAACTCAAAACTATGTTTCATAAGTAAATAGTAAAATGTTATTTTCGATTTTCTTGAAAGAGGCGCTCATGTCAACATGCTCTGATCTTGCTTTTGAACGTGGCACACTTGAACCTTCACGGTCGAGTCATTAGCTTTCAAACCGGTTTCGTTGGTGATGCCTCTGAAAGTAAGTCAAGAAGGCAAATTTTGAAATTATGGCTGGGAATTTGAATTTGAATTAGAATTTTTTTCTTAATTTCTTCAATTACTGACGTCCAAGTGATGAACTCTTGGATGTTGACTTATCAAAGTAGATTTGCTCGTGGACGAAGCTCTCTCATTGAAGCGCTCGCTCCAATTGGCCAACAACTGATACAGTCGCTCTTCACAAGCCTCTCTTAAGGCGAATTTTTTTTACAAACAAAATCAGTCGTCATGGAAAGGAACAAATGATTTAGTGATAGGTGCAGACTATATAGCCTACTCACCAAGTTCCCAGAGCTTCTGACGAGTCATTATATACGTGAGCAGCCTTGCGTTGCCCTGATGGCACTATTCACCTCCGAATGGTCACAGTTAGACAGTTACTTCATTCAGAGGGTTCAATTCTTATATTTTTGCTCCTATTACCAAGTCACAAAATATGAATTATTTCCCTTCTTCGTTTAAACGACCTCGAATAAAACCCGAAAGAAGGTACTATACTGACAGCAGAACTCTTCCTATCATGCTTTCAACATGTTTGACAGCGTGTCTTTTATCGTTTTCTCAAATCAAGAGGATCAATCAGAGATTGTCATTCAATAACATTTTCAAAAATGCGTAAAAAATTGTTAAAATGTCGCTCAAATTCGTCGAAGGACAAGGGGGAATTAGCTGTTAAGTCGGCTCTATAATTGAAATCTCCATTTAGTTTAGGACAATACGAGGCATAAAACGCGAGAACTAATTTCTAAGCCCAGCTGTTGGATTAATGGATTTATTCTTACTTCACCTGATACACTTCGTTCCATAACTATATAGCCACTTTCAGAAATAAGGTTTAAATGTAGGAAAGGTAGCGAAAACTGTTCATAAGTAGGCTGTAGAGCTGTCCTGGTTTTCAGATTAACTAAATTTGGCACAAATTTTGGAGGGTTCGCTGAGGAATTTCTTCCCGAACTCTATTCACTGTTCATTTAAGTTCGCCAATTATTGCAAATTGCTTGTTCTCTCGTAAATTTGCCGGACGAGTATTCCCACAGATTTTCTATGGGATTTTGGTCCGGTAAGCAGGCTGGCCACTCGATAGTGCTAATGCGACTCTGCTGCAATCACATTCTGGTAGTCGTACTCGTATGGACCGACGCGTTGTCCTGCTGGAAAACAAGCCTTTCTCCTTGATGGTGTTCCCAAAAATGTGTACGATTCTTATGAAGAACTCCAATGTATTCCACTCTATTCATTTTGGTGAATGGAGAAGCCAATGTGTGAATGAAAATACACTCCAAGCCGTAATAATACCACAACCAAAATTCCGCTTGGAAAAATACACTGGATCCTTCGTCAAATCTCTCCAATAGAATTGGAACCCAACTGGACCAACAAACCAATCAATTACCCAAAAACCGAAAAAAAAAAATAATTAAACATCTAAATTTTTAATAATAAAAAATAATTAAACATTTCTTACATATCTCTTAAATCACCCGTGTCCGCCCCCATGGTATTGAGAGCGCGATTATATTGCTAGAGGAATCTTCTGCGTGCTAGTGTGGATCTTGTTTATGGAACTTTCTAGCGATATGCTAAATCTAGTCAGGCAATCGAGACAGGGTTTACTACACCATATTTAGCGTGGAGATTACTCAAGCCCACTCTGACTTTCACACTGACTCCAAACATGTAGACAAACAAACAACAAAATTTCGGCCCATAATTGTGGAGAAGGACTGAGTTGAGTCCTTACAGATACAGTCTGTATTCAAAATCTCATCAGACATATATTTTTTTTTTGGTTATTTAAAATTATTTGCTAATGTTTTTGTTGTTTCGTCAAACTCTGTTCCTGCCAGTTCTTCTTCCTGGCGCTACAGTCCGAGGTGGACCTGGGCCTCAACCAGTAAGCCTCTCCAGCCGGCACGATTTCTAGCCAGCTGTCTCCGACTTTGCACATCAAGCCGATTGAGGTCCTTCTCCACCTGGTTCCTTGGGCGTCCTCTATTACGTTCTCCCACTGGTTCGGAGTCGAAGACTCTTCGGGCTGGAGCAGTGTTGTCCATGCGCTCCACATGGCCCAGCCATCTTAGACGTTGAATCCGTAGACGCCTGATTAGGCTCATGCCGCTGTACAGCCCGTACAGTTCGAGGTTGAATCTTCTTCTCCATTAACCATCAACGCAATCAGGACCAACGATTAAACGCAGAACTTTCCTCTCGAAAAGATCAAGTGCTTGCTCATCCGCTTTTGTGATTGTCCATGCCTCCGCACCATAGAGCAGGACAGGGATGATCAAGGTGTTAGATAATGTTAGCTTGGTCCTTCGAGAGAGGACTCTACTACTCAATTGCCTCTTGAGCCCAAAGAAACAGCGACTGGCAAGAGTATTTCTGCGTTTAATCTCGGTACTGGTGTTGGTCGTTCTGTTCACTTGCGAGCCGAGGTAGACGAAGTCTACGTGGTCTGTGCAGGGACCTCACACTCCACGTGCAGAAACGAAAATAGTTGTCCTTATTTCGTTGTCCATGGTAGGGTCAGCAGTAGGGTCATGCGTATCCGAGGCTTCTCGTCGTTTCTTTTTCACACGGTGGGGAAGTTAACCCCACGCGTAACCCCCGAACCTAGTGGACAAGGGGGCCGCTGCATACATTAGTTCACCTCTAAGCGGTTGCTTTAAAGGCTATCCAGAGGGCGCCGTGAGGAGGCTGTATGTCAACTTGACCTGTGCATTTAACAGGCTCGTTGCCGAGTTGAGAGCAGTCAATAACTTTGCCCTGCATGCACAGGCCCATGCCAGTGCCGTAACTAGGCTTTTATTCACCCTATGCGAGCTTCTGTATTCGCGCCCTCGTATGCGTGTAATTGAGGTTGGTCCTGGTCATTTTTTCCGCCCTCCTGAGCCTACGCTCTGTGCAAGAACTGATTTTGACGAAGTAACAAAACCATTACATTTCTGCTCAGTTGTGGGTAGGAGTTGTCAGAATTACAAGTCTGAGGAGATTTTGAATACAGACTGTACCTGTCTATCCTCTGCCTCTTGCCAACAAAATTCATCTTACAATGGCCATATCGCTTCTGTACTTGTCACATATTCCTTAAACCGAAAGGTGTGCCCTCACTACCGTAGAAGTCTACAAACTTATGCTGCTCGATGGTGGTTTTATTTAAACGAACTTAGCTGGCAAACAAAACGCACTACGGCCATGGATTAAATAGCAATGGAAAGTGCAATGTTTCAACTAGAGGTGGAACATTTCAAATTGCAAAAAAAAGTCATTGAACCGTTGCCTCTTAACACTTGCAAACGTACCCCACCTAGGGGCGGTGGTAGGCATTACAGGGTCAACTTCTGATCCAAAAATTCACGAAAATGCTACCCCTACTGCTTGAAATTTTTGTCGTAAAAGACAACCTTTTCGTCGTCAAGACTGCCTCCTGCTGCCGTGAACACTCACAAGTCTGTGACCCTGAATGACCAAAGTGTCACTTTTATTATTTATGTACCGTCGGGTCTTTGAACAATAAAACGTACCCCAAACGTGACCAAGCCATTAATTGCCTCAAAGTTGAACACATGACAATTAAACCGACTCAACGTAAACACATCATTTTCGTGTAAACTAGCTCCATCATCCGTCATTTAATTCCGCGAACAAAGGAGTTTGTTTTGGTCGGAAATTCGCATTCGATCAGATACACATCCAATCCTTCAGCGTATCCATTTCTTCAGCCGAATCTTCCCCTCCAGTGTAAATGTCTGCCTTCGCTGTGTTGAAATATCACTCTGCCATATCGTCAATCTCAAAATTGCCGGCGATTTTTGTTTTTTTTTTTTTTCTTTCGTACTGTACACTTGGCACCGATTTATCGATAAACAAATTCAGTTCGACGACGCCTTGCAGCAAAGCAGCGCGCAAGCAAAACGCTTACTGCCGACGCTGCGCTTCATATTCCGCGCCACACTCGCCCGTAGACCTGCAATCGATCGTGTTTGTGAAGTGTGACTATTAATTTTCTTCCTCAGTTTGTTGTTGAATTTTTCTTTTTTCTCTTGTGTTTTTTTATTTATTTATTTATCTTACGTTAAGTAGATTTGATTTGTGTTCATTAATATTGTTGAAACGAAAACAGAAACCAATTAGCTAATCAAAACGACAAGCAATACCCGAACATACATTCTTCGGAGATCAGCATAAGAAAGTCCCTCTGTGCCTTGTTTGTGTGTGTGTGTGTTTATCTCTCATTATCCTCCCAATCAAATTCACAGTACCCTTCCGCGGCCCACCGCGTTACAATCCGAAGCGACGCTCTGGAGTTGGATGGATGACAGGCAATGGAAGTCTATGTGGTGGCGGTAGTCTTATGGGTACACTTACGCGTAACAGCTCATGTGGTCCACCGTCTCCATGCCCCTCCGAACACATGCCATATAGTTCGGCAAGCTCGAGTCTATCTGAGGGATCATCAGGTCATCGATCGCATGAGGATGATATCAGCATTGTCACAGGTACCTTTTTTTGATTTTATTGTTTTTTTTTTATTTATTTAATTCGGTTTTGTTTTATTATTTTTGTTGTTGAATTGATGATTGTTTAGAAGTTTTGATTGTGTTCCATGTTCAAGAGGAAGCATTATTATTTTTGGTGTCGGGGGTGTTTTGTTTTTTTTTTAAGGAAAAAGTAGATTTGACTTTTCCTATGCGACGCCGTTGCGTACGAAAGTGTCACTAAGGCTCTCTCTATCCCGATGCAACAATGTCAGAGCGACAAGGGGAATGTGATGGCGCGGAAAGTGCGACGTAAAAGTATATGAGTGCCAAGACAGGGTACTTTGTCATCACTCCTTCCGGTTGGAGACCCGTCATGCTTGATCGTGGATGTTCTGAGGACACTCCGTGTCTCATTGCGAAGCAATTAGGATTTACTTTCTATTGTAAGCTGTCAGATGATCAGACTGAACAGGACTTAGAACTCTCGTCGGCCTTGTCACTGAGTACAGTGCCACTGCCCTCAGAATGAGTCTATCCTACAATTACTTCTGCAAAAGCTACAGGAATGAAAAGGCGAAGGGCACCATCAGGCAACTATTCTGCTCTTGCAGGGCCCCAAGAAAAAGTCACTCACTTAGATTCTTCAGGCTCCTGGTTCGTTCGATTTTTAGATAAACTTAGGTCTACGCAAGCACACAGGCCACTTATCGGCATGATAGAAGGTTACTAAAGAATTAACACTCATGTCCAAAGCGTGGGGCTAGTGAACAATGATTTCTGCAGAAGCTGCCTGGATGAGGACCAGCCCTCTACGTGCAGTGCACTCGCTACCTATAGGAACCCACTTGTATACAAGCTGAATGACATCAGTGTCAGGCATCCCTACTACTATGTTGAACGCGCAAACTGATACACGGATAGAACCGACTAGATCCGCCCTGTAGTGCCCTGAATGGGTGACCAAAGAGCCTTCAAACTACATCACTTCACAATGATCACACGAATGTTGCTTCGATCGCGTTCAGATGGATATGCCCAATCCGGAGAACAGCAACAACAGCAAGAGATTTCCCATTTGAAGAAAGACTGCTGGCCCACATCAAAAATCCGCAGAAAGTCGATCTCACTTAAGTCCTTCAAGCCTGACTACTGTAAGGCCCTGAGTGACTTTTTCTTGGGGTTGGGACATAAATATGTTCAATTATGTTCCACTCCACGTTCTCCATAATTTTTTAGCTAGAAATGAGCAAGACTTACATTTAAGTCATTTGAACCTATGCCTGAAACACAATAGTGCGCCGACTTCATGTTACGATGACGCACTGCGTTGACATAAATACTCAATTTATCAGCTCTCTCTCTGTCTCATCTACTAGATGAAAAATATTGCCGCCTTTCTGCATACACTCACTTGAAATGAATTTTATCGTTAAATTATTTTTAATCAGCTGTTTTCGTTTCTCAAATGACAGTTGATACAAAATGCTCTCAATTTGGAAGAAAACTCTCTCTCACAGCGCACCCCTCTGTCAAAAAATATCCAACATGTTGGATAATGACGCGCGATGGTGTACGTTTTACGTTTTATTACGATCCTCTCCATCTCTCTCATTATTCACTGACGCAGGTCGACGCTGTATTTTGTGCTTGGCCATTGAATTGTGTGTGTTGAAAGCAAACGCCAGCGCAAACGCACTATTGTGTTTCAGGCATTATAAACACAAAATTATTGATGTAAGTTTACTGACAGCATTTCGGGTGGAAAGTGCTACATTCTCCTTCCACCACTCCACATACGAAATATCCATGGACTGTGTTCATAAAGTATTCGCAACGAATAATATTAATTTTTCACTTGTCTCACATGAACATTTTATGGTTTGGAATTTCGACTACCATCTGAAGAGGTTACCCACTTGATCTTCGAATTAAGTGATTTCTGTTTGTCTACGACACTCCGTTTTAGCTCGTTAACAAATGTTTTCGTGTTGATCTTGTTGTTCACGCACGAAGGTACCCTCATCATTGACGTATGCATTCCACCTTTTCGTCGTTTGCTTTGAATTTTTGTTTTACACAAGCTGCTGGAATTTGTCAGTGATACTGTTTCAACAAGTCTCTCGACGACATCTGTTTGATCAACTGGAAGCTAACATATCGTGGTTACTACGTCTTCGCCCTGTTCTATTAGCAAGTCATTTTAATACACAGTTCTAGTCGTACTCTGCGTCTTCATCGAACGACGTTTGTTTAGTTCCCGCCTCCGACGTGACAACGTGAAGTTAAAGTTAAATCGTTTTCTAGGTCTGTCAGCACATATTCAGGGATTCAGCTGAAACTGGAGAGTAAGTGACCAAGATTCTAATCCCTTCGTTCGACCTTTTGCAGAGGAGGACGCAGTTTTAGGTCGTATGTCAGTTGCTGACTGGTGTAGATGCACTTTCAGCGTCAATTGGATTCATTTTTTGCAATTTTCAGGAAAAAATCAAGGCCAACTTTTTTTATCGCTAAACAACAACAAAAGATCTTCCTTAAAATAAGGCAAGGCAAGGTGTTAAATCATCTCCAGCTACAATTGTTTCCCTACTTATGATTAATGCATCAAGTGATTTCCATCGACTGCCTAAACTAGACTTATGTCAATCGGGACATGTATAGCTCCCGGAACTATGCCCTCTGTCGGAAACATTTCCTATCATTCCTTAAACTCAACTTAAACGTGTCCATGTCCACCCAACGTCTCCATAATTTGTGTACAAAAATTCTATACAAGGCGACTCATTGCAAGCACACTCAATATAGTACAACACGTTTGTGGGTACCTGAGTCGAAACTTTGTGTGGACGTAAACATGTATCATTCGTCCATACATGTATTTACATAGCCATAGCCATTATATCCTTCCCTTCAGCGGCGATATTTGTATGGAACCTCATAGTTCCACGGACATGTCTCCGGGAAGCAGTTCCGAATCGTTCCATGTCCGTTCCATCGTCGTTAAGCTGAACTCTAACATGAACATTGTCCCCATCTCAAGACACAAGCACCTGTAATTTTATTAAGACACCGAAGTGATTGAAGCCGCCATCCTCCTGGCCTTAACTAGATACAATCGCCATCTTCCTGGCATCATACAGGTCACAGCAAAAACATAGACTCTTGCTACTTTTCCTACTGGATGGCTGCTGGATGGCGAGTTGGTAGAGTGCCTGCCCCCGGTTAGCGGGGTCCCCGGGTACCCTCTTATCTAGTTTTCAAATCTGTTCCAGTCACCATTGCCGTAGTCAATCAGTAGTAGTAGTCTGACTAGGGACATCACAATGGACCAATATGGTCTAAGTGTGCTGGTGAATTCACTAGCAGCCCCCCTACCTAATCTAACCTTCACTTCAGATAGTATTCACACTTATGCCAGTCTAGTGTTATTGTGATACCTCGCGGACAGTATAACTTCTCCCCCTCCGCCTGCTTCGAAACGAACTGATGTCCGTCCCCTAGTAGTCCCCTAAATGTTTTTTTCCACCGGTTTGCCAGCAGTGCTGCCAAATTTGCCTTTTCGCGGTAAATTTGTCTCACTGTACCGACTCAGTAAAAATATATGTTTCTTGTATTTCACGAGGATTATTCAGTGAACGTTGGAAATTATTGGTAATGTGGTGATTCTACTTTCGTCTTGTGGTACAAATCAGGCCTGTTTTACTGAGAATCTATACTCAGCTCAGTATTTCTTTTACGCGCGAAGCAACAGCAAAACAAATTACTGAGCAAAAAGTACTTACTGACAGACAGAGCGTTGAACATTCAAAATCACAGGTGGCGCTTCAACTACCACCACTTAATCATAGATGTCGCTGGCAAAAATTCGGGAAGATACAGCAGCATTATCAACATTTGTGTTCCAAATCACGACTGCATTGGCGGGCTGCTGCATTGTGCAATGGATGGTGACCATTGTGATAGCCACAGTCAGACTTCTACCACTGATTACTACTGCAGTAATTGTTCCGTTAATTTGATCCCAACGGCAAATGGTCACAAGAACAGATTTGAAAACCAAACCACTGGGATTCGAGCCGAGAACCCCGCTAACTCTACCAACTGCGCCAACCACTCGTTAGGACAACGTATCCCAATTTGTAATACGTCCTTTGTTCGATATACAACCGCTTCTGGTGAATGAAACCATATTTGTACAAACATTGACAACCAACGGCCAATACCATTTGAATGTTGGCGTTTAGTAAAGTCACGAACCAACCAACGAGTAAAGAGCGTTTTATTGAGAATCATTACTGAGCTGAGTATAGTTTCTTGATAAAACATGCCTATCATTTCAAGACGGTGTCAGCACTGATGACGATATATGGGCTCCTAGGCACCTCATCAGCTCCTGCATAAATCATTGCACGAGAAACCCTCGCTAGAGCCATGCATGTACGCCGTTGAGCATCTCGGGTGCTGGCCGCCTACTTAAGGTCTACCCCTAATGAATGTACGTCGGCTTATGCGTTGGTATGTCAAAGCCCAAAATCGAAAGCACCCCTCGTCAACTCCCAAAATGCCCACAATTGGGAAACCAAAGCCAAATTAAAATTACCAAACAGCAAAAGTGAACGAAACTAAGCAAAGCCCTTACCATGGACACGGCGCATCATTTCTGTGACAACTAAGCTTAATTTAAGTCTACGTACACCCATTACGGCTGGGCCCATATTCTGATCATGTTCATTCATCCCTCAAAGCTCTTGACTTCCTTGAACAAAGCAAAGCCACTCCCACCTGAATTGAAACCATCAATTATTCTCTAGTTATGTTCGTGAAACTTCTCAGAAAATCAAACCTTACCCCCAACCAGATGTGAGCTGACGTCTCATTTCGTTCGCATGCTCTATAATTCCATCAAAGTACACGTTTGAATTGGGAATAGTTCTCTCTATTCCCAAGGAATACACATCTTGCATGGATTGAACAAAAGGCGAACTTCCAAGAATAATATTCAAAGCATTCACTCGTTCATCATTCTGTTCCCCTATCAATTGCATGGCTGCTCACATTTTCTCTGCAACTTGGTGAAAATTAATCAAATTGTTATGGCAATGAAATCCAAGCCACTGTTTTTCTTTAGAAGCCCATTGGAATGCAAGGGGATGCCTTACGGGTGTTCATTTGATTCGGGAACTGTGTCTAGCTCAGGTGAAGTCAATGGAAACAGCAAATGAATCCCTGCCCGTTTTTGGGTCTAGGCTAATCATTATTCGCAGACAATCGAGCCATTACACAGAAATGAGGTGGTATACTGTGGGCCCGATTGCGAGTGTCGTTTGTCGACCATCAACCGACTTTTATCGACAGTTGACTGTGTACTGTGATTGTTGATTGTGATCTACACTCAGTGACAAAAGTCTACGTACACTAGAAGTTCGAGTCAGTAAACGAGTTATTCTCTAGTAAATTTGTATTCTGATTGAATTTCCGTCAGTTTCAACACGAGCTTCAGTTTTTTTTACTTAAAGAATTAAGGAAGTTTGCTGTGGTTGGGCCTTACTCTGAACTGTATTACATCTTTGAAGAAGGCAGGGTGTCCTTTCCTCGACGAGTTGCTCAACTGGTTCCTCCATCTCGAAGCAGGAACTTTGGATTCGATCGAGTTTTATTACATTTGAGTTCTGATCATGCGCTCACTTAAATAAAGAGAAGTGAATGAAACTGAACGCAGCTCAGCAAAGCGGTTATTGAGGTACAGAGTCATGTAGGCCATCGCTGTAGGTTTGTCAGTATAGAAGTATTTCTTCAAATACGTCTGTATGTTGCCCATCTGTCTATCTTAGAGCTTGGCCGCACTCTTTGTTATGTTCATTCATATTTCGGACTAAATAAACATTCCAAACATTCTTGCACCGCAGCTGGGCAACTTACGCAGGTTTCACTGTATTTACTTGAGGATACTTGAGGTTGAGACTACACCCACATCTGTGTTTACGATTGTGTCTTCTGCACTATGGACCTTCCTCGCAGACAGGTCCACACATTAGAGCACAGAAGCCAATACGATTTAGCCTCAGCATCCTGGCTATCTCCCAACTGGGTCTTTTGCAATACTGTCCTGATCGTGCGAGACGCCTATTATCCTCATTATGGTCATTATGGTCATTATGGATTCGAAACGTCTCTTTATCCATGCATGCTTGTGTACGTCACTGTAATTGTCTCATAAACTGTCACTAATCCTCCTGAAAGGAGTGTAATCGCACTGAGTCATAACATAACAGCATACTATCGCCTTTCATTCTTCCCTGACGCCTTCCATCAAGATGTACACATAGAGAGTGGGTTTTACTCCTTTTTATGAAGTCTAGCATGAGTAACGAGACAGTACGCTGAAGATTCTGGCCTAAATCTCCGGCACGAGCGACTTCCATAATTCCTCGGTCCACCTAATTCTAGTGGCTGACAACTATAAAGGAATTTACTCGGTCTGGGAGAGGCGAGAAGAGACCAAGCACTTCATCATCCCCCAGAGGTATGAGCGCTATACATCAGGACTTGGAGGATCTGTGCCTAATAAAGGGTGTACCATAATTCACGCAAATCGTTATTTTAGCAGGAAATAATGTTTATTAATTAAAGTTATGTTTGGAATAGCCCCACGGGTAAATGACCACCCAAACATAACCTCAATCTGTATACTCTATGTGTATAGAGTGTGGTTCCAATTAAAACAGTGAAACTTCTCACTAGCGGACAGCAGCGGGACCATCATCATTCTTCGTTTCGTGCGTGTCCGTACTGAAGGATTTGAAATACGCGAATACCTTCAAACCGGGACCATGAAGAATTGTCCATAAAGAGGGATGTCCGTTATAGAGGGATGTCCGTAAAGAGAAGTTTCACTGTATTTTCTATCAAAATTAGATTTTGCTTGAATTACGGGACACCCTTTATAAAGTCAGCTTGATCTATCGAAGGACCAAGTCCTTATTAGTTCAATTGTCGCTTGAGCCCCTCAAAACAGGGGTTGGCAAGCTTAGTGAGGGTTTCTGGGAGAATCGATCGGCAAGGGTCCCAGCAGTCCGTTGCGATTGTAATTTTCCAACGCCAAACCGTGGTTTACTTTCTCGACTCTCCTGTTCTCTTTGTATCCCTGGCTACAACCATGGTTGACACTTCTGAAAAAAAAAAAAATGCTTCCAAAATTGGTAAAAAAGGTTACCAATCGAAGTAAAAAATTACCAAATTATTCTAAAGCTGGTAACAGACGTCCATTACGTTCCAGGAACGTGTCAAAATATATATTAAGTCTACAGGATATAAATTAAGTCTACAGCCGCGTGTGGTTCACTGGCTATTTGTATCAGTAAACTCAAGGAATGCCGCTGCCAGCACGGCGATCAAACCCAGGAGTTTGAGAGTCTACTCTTCTTATTCTTCTTTATTTGTGGGGCCTCAACAAACAAGCCTCTCCAACTAGCACGGTCTCTGGCTAGTTGTCCCCAGTGTCGCACGCCAAGTTGGTTGAGGTCCTTCTCCACCTGAGTGCGCCACCTTAAGCGCGGGCGTCCTCTGTTGCGTTGACCCACGGGTTCGAAGTCGAAGACTCTCCGCCCCGGAGCTGAGTTGTCCATACGCTCTACATGGCCTAGCCATCTTAGGCGTTTGATCCGAAGACGCCTGACTAGACTCATGTCGATGTACTGCCCGTAAAGTTCGTGGTTGAATCTTCTCCTACAGAAACCGTCAACGTAAACAGGACCAAAGATCGCACGCAGAGGGACCAAGGACTTCCTCATACGCTTTTGAGATTGTCCTTGCTTCCGCGCCGTACAGCAGGACTGGGATGATCAAGGTCTTGTATAAGGTCAGCTTGGTCCTTCGAGAGATGGCTCTACTACTCAGTTTCCTCTTGAGCCCATAGAAACAGCGGGTGGCAAGAGTTACTTTGCGTTTGATCTCGGTACTGATGTTGTTCGGAGCCGAGTCCGAAGTCCTTCACTACCTCGAAGTTATAGCTGCCTACTGTGACGCTCTGTCCAAGACGTCGATTTTATGTGTCCTTGCTTGATGACAGCATATACTTTAGACATTCACCGATGGACCCATTTTAGCCGCCTCCGCCTCAATGCCAGTAAACGCCTCATTGACGGCTCGCTGTGTTCTAGACGTCAATGTCATCCGCGTATGCTAGCAGTTGTACGGACTTCTGGAAGATCGTGCATCTAGTGTTGGCGTGTGAGTCGTGCACGATCTTCTCCAGGATGATGTTTAAGAAATCACATGACAGCGCGTGGCCTTGTCTAAAAGGCGTCTACTCTATGGACCTTATTTTCTAAATGTCATTCCGCCTACCAAATCACTGTATCATCTTTGTGCAAGACACTACAGCGATAAAGGAAGCTCCCGGACACTGTAGCATTTCAGAAAATTGCGAAGCAGACGAACTCGCTAGAAACGGCACTATCTCAACCCTTTTTCCGGACGGGGAATTGCCGCCCTTGGCTATCGCTACTGTAGAACATCTACTAAAGCTTGAAACGCTTACTCACACCAAACGTAGATAGTCTTCTGACACAGGCTCACAAGACTATTGTCGATCTAAAACGGTCATGCGGTCTGATCAGACAACGGCTTTTTTAGAAGGTACAGAGATGAAGAGGTGTGAGAGAAGCTTAGCTGTCAAAACGAACAATTGAGCGCATTCAGTATTTTTTGAATACGTTTACATGGGCGGCTTCAACCTAATACTCTTACGCACATTCACATCAGATGGTGTTCGTATAGTAATTGAATAGCCGTGTTTTTTTCGATAGTGAAGTGAAGTAAGATGCCAAAAAAACGATTCGAAGTGGCTTTGATTTTTATCTGTCACAATATGTGAAGAAAACAATTTATATGTTCGAATCGCTGTCAAAATACATGAAAAAAATTCGAACTCGAATTTTTATCGACAGTCACTTTTCACTGCCGATGTTATAGGCTGCTATAGACAGTAGGTTGTTGCATGTGCTTCACGTGCAAAATCCTACTTCACTTTTTATAAATTTTTGAAAAAAAAAACACGGCTAATAACTTTGGTAGGCAAATTAATGAATTTCAATTGACTTTTCGTATTTATTACCGAACCGAAAAAAGTTACCAAATTTGGTTAAAAATTACCAAAGTGGCAACCTTGGCTACAACAAGGATATGATCCGAGTCGATCTTAGTTCCGGCCTCAGCGTGATCACTTACAACGAGTAAACGCACGAGACGACTGCTTACTAGAGAAGTTTTCCCGAGTCTAACCTCAATTGCTCTTCTTATTTCAACCACCCCCTTGCGGGCCGTTCCTCTTCTCACTTCAGTTTTCAATCGTTTTGGCCAAGAAGTGAGGTTAGTTCCTACCTCCGCACTGAGGACCCCTTTTTCCTTCAAAAATATTCCGAAACCAATTTATCTCTTTACTCAACCCACAAGGTTTCCTTCCTTAACCGAATCCATATCCCCAAACAACTGGAACACATCCCTCAAGCAGCTTCCTTGGGGAATCCTCTCGCCTTCCACTCCTCCGCGACATAAGAAATCACGTTTGTAAACACAACAGCTGCCAAATAGTGGGTCATTATCTAGATTTGGGACAAGTACTCGCATAATCCTCCGCCATGCACATGTGCACAAAAGGTATTTACAGTCTCTCTCCTCGTCCACCGATCGTTAGAGTCACTCCATCATGCATGCTGCCGCAATGTGAAATGAATTTATTTAATAGCATCCATGTCAATATTTGCCTTGCATGTAATTTTATTCCAGAGAATGCACTTGGACGTGTGCCAGCACACAGAGTTGGCACGGCGTTTCGCGCAGAGAGGGAGCACCAGGCGTCATTTGAACTTGCTCATTCCCTTTATTTCTTTCTCTTTGTGCAGATAAAAGTCTCGGTGACACCAGTGACATAATCAGTGACTCCTCTGGCGTTGGAACGAACTCTGATAGTGCAGCATGTTCGATTGGACATCCCAGCACAACGGTGGTGTGCATGGAACCGTATGCCGGCAATTCGGTTGGGCACATTCGACTGCAGCCGGGCGATGTCATTGAGGTGGTTGGGTCCACGGACTGCGGCCTGCTGGAGGGCTACGTGCGTGGCACCAACGCGTCGGGATTCTTTCCAGTCGAGTGTGTACAAGAGGTGAATATTCGCCAGAAGAATATTACGAATGTATCAACAGCGACCAGTATTTCGCATTCACATCACCAACAGCAACAGCAGCAGCAACAGCAACACCAACAGCCGATGCAGCAGCAGTACCAGGGATCGCCGGGCATGCAACGCCCGCTGGCACAGCTCAGCAATGGCGGGGGCGGGCATTACAACAGTGCGACAGCGCCAAGGATGAAGAAACCGTAAGTCTGGCAATAAATTCTAATCACCTTGACTTGAGATTCATTTGCGCCCTTTTCCTCTGTGCTTCCAGGTCCATGGGCGAACCACGCACGGTAATTCTTCACCGCGCCAAGCGCGGCTTCGGTTTCATTCTTCGCGGCGCCAAGGCCTCCTCGCCGCTCATGCAACTGAAACCGTCCGACAGATTCCCAGCTCTGCAGTACTTGGACGACGTGGATCCGGGTGGCGTCGCCGACATGGCCGGCTTGAGACCGGGTGATTTCCTCCTTGCCATCGGCGGGGAGGATGTCCGCGCCGCGTCCCATGAGAAAGTCGTCGACATGATCCGCTCGTCAGGGGCTCTCGTCTCTATGACAGTTATATCGCCACAATATCCGCATCAAATGCAATCAGCCGCCGCCGCGGCCGCAGCCGCAGCCCAGCAGCAGCATCAACAATTCCAAGTACAACATTACCAAGGTCCAAGCACGCCACAGGCCGCACGGCAATGCTCAACACTTCCGCGCAAAATGTCGCTCGGTCAGCCGGGCATGGGTGGAAGTGGCCGCATGCCCGCTCCGATGCCGCCACGCCGCGATCCGAAGACCACGCTCAGCGTGGGCAGAGCCCGTGCCAAGTCAATGGTTGCCGGCTTGGAGAACGGCGGCGAGAAGGACGACGAAGACATTCCGGCGAAATCTAGTTCAATTGAATCCATATCCACGACACCGACGCAGAATCCCAGCACTCCAGTGCAGCTGCGGACTGCGAGCATCAAGGCGCGACCCACTTCGAGTCGAATCACGGCCGCCGAGCTGGAAGAGCTCTTCCAACGGCAGCAGGGCGAGACTGCTGATGGCATGAATCGCTACTCCACCATGATGACCACATCCAGATTCCAGTCTGGCACCGACAGCGGCGCAGCCACCCCGCCAAGCAGTGGCTCCCCGATGAAGGGCCCCCTGGTGTACGCCAGTGTGGCCGAAATGAAGCGAAAGAAGACTAAGAACGGCACACTGCGCGGCAAGCCGTGCCCCATTCCGACTGTCGGTGCTGGCGGTGGCGACTTGAAGCGATTCCACTCGACACCCGACTTGAATTCCCATCTAAACAATTCCTCTTCTTCGATTTGGAACGCCGTCGGCAAGGGCCACCATTCGCAGGACGACGTCGCTACACTGCACGCATCCATGCAGAGGCTGAATCTGCCGCCACCAACACATCCACCTCCGCCGCCGCCTGTCGGCCAGGTGGTCAAGGTCGATGTGTCCCGGTGTTCGTCGGAGTACGAGAGCACCATCACGCTCCAACAGAAGCTGCAGAAGCGTGGCGACGTCACCGACAGCTGTGGATCTGCAGACGGTGTCGCGTCCAGTTTCAATCCATCGGCTAACGCCAAGCTGTACGCCTCTCCACAGGACCTCAGAAATGTGGTCGGATGGAAACTACGGCGAACAGCCTCCCAAGAGGTAAGTGTCACCCTGACGTGTGTTTGTGGCTTGTTTCTTACGGCGTGTCTTTCTCCTCCTTTCAGAATCGCCACAGTCAACAGCTGGGTCAACCGTCTACTACCGCCGCACAACCTGCTCTGCAACAACCCCCACCAGCGCCTCCACAGCCCACAACACAACTGGTTCACCAGCAGCAACAAATCCAACAGCAACAGCAGCAGCAACAGCAACAGAAGCAACAAACTACTACCCCAGCTCAAAAGTGCCAATATGCGCAGCCGACAAGACAGTTTGTGGGTGGCCAACATGCTGCCCACCATCAGCAACAGTACTCGCATCCACAGAATGGAGCCCCTATGCCAACTGGTCCAGCACCGCCAATCCCAGAGCCAGACTACAGTCTCAGTGAATCCGACGGGGAGGACGAGAATTCAATTTTGGTCGCAAGGAACACGAAACTCAACGAGAAAATCGCGTTACTCGACATGCCTGAAACAAGCGGAAACAGTCACACCAGGTAAGCATCCTCCCACCCATCCGCTGACTCTCAGACCCACTCACAGCCCCCCTTTTTCAGTGGCAGCAGTTCTGGGGGATCCATCTCGCACTCCTTCTCCGTGGATGAGATCCAACGAATCCGCACCAATCTGAAGACATCCAAATCGTATCCCAACGACTTACTGAAACCCGATGAGCAGAACGGCAGTGACAATGCCAACCAAACCAACAACAACAACAACTCACGCTCACCGCCAAATGCCGGCGAGCATAACGAGGAGGGCGACAATTCATCGTCGGGCGTCAGTAGCGACCAGGAGATCCCAACCAACGCTGGCCAAACCACAATGAACCAGGACACTATCAAGAAGAAGCCAATAACCCTCTCTGTTGGTGCGGCCACACCAAAGCATGCACCACTAACGAAACAGCAGTCGCAACAATCCCAGCCAACCAACCCATCGACAGTAGCATCAACCAAAGTCAAGACCTTACTCATAACGAGCAAGCAGTTAACATCCACCTTGTCGCCAGCAATGGCGTGCAAAATGAGCGGCCCCAACCTGCGCAAGCACGAGGAGCCGATCACTACTGTGGGCAGCACCAAACACAACATCAGCACCAATAACAACAACAACATCAACGATCATGACACCGAAGAGGAACAACGCAGCGAGGACGACGGCGAATTGAGTCCCAGCCCGCCGGCAAAGGCATTCCAACGTCACAACTCGCTGACGCGAAAGCAAGCGGCCAGCATTGCAATGGCTCGAGCAACACGCGCCGCTGTCTCCCTAGTGCAATTACCGCCGCCCATTGAAGCGGACAGTGACACCGAGTTGATGGCGACATCAAACGGTGCCACCGGAGCGATCGGAAATGCATCGTGCACCGAGAACCTTGTCTTAGCTCCGCCACCGCAATTCTGCGACTGCAACGATGTGAAGCACACGAAAAGTGCTGGTGGCGTTGTCCCGACCACTGGCGGGGGCAGCAGTGGTGGACCAGCTTCGGGCGCAACTGGAAATCGCGTACGTATTGTCGGGGCAGTGCCAAAAGCAAATCGCTTACATAGTCAATAGAGAATAAACCACTTTTTAGAGAATACGAACGAACTCGAGGTTCGCCCACATAAACATACCTTCTAAGTTAATTAATTATAGTGAAACAATACAAATATGCATATATTAACATTACACGTGACGTGAATCACTTCACGCTCCAAAAGAATATATAAAAAGGAATATTTTATCCAAGCTACACTAACAGTGCGTACACGTCTAGCATCTGCAGGAGAGCAAGGAGGGACGCTAAACTTTTTTATATACGTAGACTCTCTCGCTCGAACAGAAACACATGAATAAATGTTTTGAATGTAAAACAAAAAAAACAGGAAAAATGCCAAACATTTCTAAAACAACTCAGCAACAAATAAAGCTTCGCATTTTTGTTTCCAGATCGAACGTCGAAACTTGTTCCACACTCCAACGCAGTCGAAGGGAGGATGTCTGTAGTTTTGAAAGTTTATTCGGCGGAGTTCGGAAAGTGTTTTTAAAGCATGCTTTTAGGGGAAAGATTAAAGGGAAAGGGCATTTCTTTTTTTGATAACGTCTTTTGAGTGTTCGAGATGTGGGTGAGATTTTGGTTATGCTGTGGATCATGTTGTCGATTCCAGAAACTTGTGTGGCGCTTGGAGCCAATGACGGACAAGCTACTTGGACGCTAATAATCTTTCGATGTGGGATTTCTCGAAAACCTGGTGCAATCTCAACTGACGATAAATTAGCTGAGAGAGGCTAGTTAATTCAGCACTTCTGGCCAGTTTCACAAGGGAAGTCCACGCTCCACTTCTGATTTTTCACAACATTCATTAAAGCCTTGACCTAGGTTTTGTGTCTCACTCAGACCCATTCACAGGCGGATCTCTTTGTTTCTGAGACATTCTTCGAAGTGTATCCACTCGTTTGGATAAACCGAAAAATCTCCGTGAATAATTGTGTAAGGGCTTCCATTTGTTTCCCGAGATGAATGAGGATATGTCGCCTTCACGGACTTCTCTTTTGTGTCCCGCTGACCCGAGGGTATCAGAAGGTCCCAAGAGCTCACTCATCAATCAATGACATTTTGTAAATGTTTAGAAATGACGTTCAAAGTTGTATCCCGTTTCTATGAAACAATATTGTGGCCGTAAATACATAAAGCGCCATCTTTTGGAAGCTGGACACGATGCACTTATGCCGTTTTTACAGCAAACAGAACTGGAAACTTAGGTATTCACAGAATTCTTTGCTTGCCTCCACATTCCGAGGTTAACCTGACCCTCAATCAGAAAGCCTCTCCAGGTAGTTTATAGCCAGGCAAGCACTCTTCCCAGAGACGTTATGAGAAAAATAGCAACAGCGTGGACAAAATCAAGAAGCAAGAGAGGTAGGGCTGGAATACCTCTTTGCTCATTGATTTCTTCTTCATTTCCACGTGCTTGGGTCTTCCTTGTAAGCTCGTCAGACAACTGCTCCTGATTGTCCCCCAAATACACATGTCATTTGTCAGATGCGCCTGACTAATAAAAATTCACCTTTCGCTTAGGAACTGTAAGTTGACTCTCTGCCATCTTGGATCAGTATTTCAAAGTCGGTCATGTTCCTTGTGGCTTGATGGAAAATAAGGATTCACAGCTGAACTTCCAATAACTTCACTGTGAACTACTGTGGAAATCGCACATGTATGACAACCTTCATGGGACCAGACGAATTTCGTTGCTATAACCAATATTCCCCAAATTCCAAGGCTAGGTACTCTAAATTCATAAAAGACCACAATTTTAAGCCCTTCATCTTCTACACCAGTGGGAGGAGAGGCCGGGAGAACCACGGCGTTTTCAAAACTTGATACATTGACGAAAAGCTGTGTGAACGCATCAGTCTCAACATTTTTTCTCATTCTCTCTTTATTTTTCCACACACCACTGATTGTAGAGTGATTCTATTCAAGCTCCTTCGCTAGACAAATATTAGACTCACCAGCCTCTCCAGTCACCAGATAATGTGGACAAATCTTTCCTTTTCGACTTTCCTTTTCGGCACACTTCACTCTAGATACTAATTCTGGACAGATAACTATTCCCTCATTTTAGCCAGTGTTGAGGCCCAGCAGTCGTTGTTACAAACACTTCCATTTCAGATGATTAATTTTTCGTAACTATATCCGGTTCGTTAATAAAACCGACGTCGTTATAAGTGATTTAGAAAAATGGCCTACATAAGTCCACTCCAACCGTTTTCCACAAAAGGTTTTAAAAAAACCGTAGACTGTTTATGAGTCCTTCATTGTCTCTGTTCCTCAATTAAGACCTACTTCTTCTTCTAATGGCTCTACAGTCCAAGTGGACCAGGGCCTCAACCTCTCCAGTTAGCTTCACCTCTGATTAACACTCTCTACAGAGACGGAACGAAAAAATGGCATAAATGGTGCTCGACAAAATCACGGAGCAAGAACGCTAGATGTTGAATCCACATCGCACCGGATGTGCGACATATTGACAGAATTATTTGCTTGGCTCCACAGTCCGTGGTGAATTTGACCCTCAATCAGAAAGCATCTCCAGCTAGCTTACTACCAACCAAGCACTCTTCACAGAGACATACCGAAAAATAGCAAACAAAACGCTCTTGGACAAAATCAAGAAGCAAGAGAGGTAGAACTGGAATCTTTACTCTCATTGATGACTTATTCATTTTCACGTGATCAAGTGATCTTGCGTTACACGGAAGCTTGTCAGGAGACTGATACAGATTGTCGATGATTCATACACGAAGTCACACGAATACACGCACATACCAGGGTCTGACTAACAATTCAATGTTTCTCTTAGAAACTGTTGGCCGCCATTCAATCAGCCTTCCAGCCCGTGCTCTTTAAAGCTTGATATTCATGGCTTGACTTCCAATAACTTCACTTCAAAAGTCTTGGCTATAATCGCCTATTCGCATTGTCTGCAGCTGAACGACTGCCTTTGATTCAGGAAGGAGTAACTTTCACTTGAAAGATCAACGAGATTAATGGCCTTCATAAGTCCACTCCTATCGATTTCGAGGGAAATGTAAAATAAATGGCCTTCATAAGTCCGCTTCCATCGATTTCAAGGAAAATATAAAAGATAGACTATCGATGCGTCCCTCTTTGTCTCTGTGTCTCAATTAAGAGCTTCTTCTTCTTCTAATGTCTCTGTGTCTCAATTAAGACATTCTTCTTCTTCTAATGTGTCTGTGTCTCAATTAAGAGCTTCTTCTTCTTCTAATGACACTATAGTCCCGAGTAGACCTGGGTCCCAGCCACCAACCAATTAAGACCCAGTCATCCTTTGATGCATTGATCCACTCATTGCGACGTCTCTTTCAATGATTCAACTCACGATGCGATGACTTTCTGTCGTTGACTTAAAACCATGTGATTTTTCTTTGTATTCCTAGCTGCTCTTTAGAAATGTCATTGTGGGCCTTTTCTGGTCTAGATCATGTACCCTTCTGGCTGCTTGCCACAACTAATGACCAGTCGACACTTCAGGAATTGATCCAAGAATCAGCGAAGTCGCCCTTAGTCTTGGTAGCCAATGTGCCTTGCCTATGATATCTCCAACACTTTCTGACAACGCAGCTAACCATGGCCGCTGGTCAGGCTTGTAAACTGCACTGGTAATTGCCAGCACGGTTCGTTACCCGTTAGTCTCTGCGGAACAACCGGAATTTCCACAAATTCGCGGAATTGAAGCCACATGATGCATCTGACGGATACAAATTCTAGTATAATGAGTTTCCATTGTACCGCCAATCAGAGATAAGAGAGGAGAGAGATATCCAACTTCTACCTCCCTTGTCCCATGATTTCATCAGACAACGTTTCGTTATAACCTGTTTCGTCCAGTGTCTGCGATTACGTGTAAAAGTGTGTGAAATGCAGAAGGGAATTTCACCACACTTCTATTTTTTACAGATCAAAGCCGTCATGGACTAGGGGTAGAAATGGCCAAAGGTGGATATCCCTTGGCCCTTTTATCTCTGCCACCAACTCTTTGCTTTTTATTCATGACTAATTTGGACTGTTCATTTGAGCCTTCGCAGAAAAGGAGATCGAGTGGCTCGAACTTGAAACACCGCCAAGTACGTTAGCGTCCATTTTTAAGGCAATGATACAAGAAGCTGTTAAGCTCTCCTCTTCTCTCATGGAAGACCATGCCTGCCAAATAATGCAGTTTAGTGTAGGCTCTGAAGTTGTCTTCCGGCACACTCCAAAGACTGAATAAAGAAAAGATCTACGACCAAAGAAGAAAGAGCAAGTTCCGCGACCATTCAAGGAGGATTTATAGGCAAACGAAAAATCACGAGTATGGTCTTCTTTTCACCCCTCTTGCCAATGCATTTCTTTGTCCGACCAACAGGATCTGAATGTGTTCAAGAACCCCTTCACTAGGTTAGATTATGGGGTGCCGGCTGAGCCTAGACGAAACTTGGTTATGTCCCCCTGCGAGCTCATCAGCTATTTGTCCTACCTCTTCGCGTCTCCCTGAGCTTCAACCATCAACCTCCTCAGCTCCTTCGGTCCCCTAAAAGCCTCTAACAGAAATCCCCGAGCTCGAACTGTTCTATCAGAATGACATGCAACGCATAACTCGACCACAAGACATGCTCTCTCCTTGTTCTATCTCTTCGCGTGGCCCTGAGCCTCAACCATCAACATCCTCAGGTCCTTCATTCCTCTAAAAGCCTCTAACAGAATCCTAGACCTGGAACTGTTCTCTCAGAATGACAGGCAACGCACAACTCGACCACAAGACATGCTCTGTCCTTGTTCTATCTCTTCGCGTGGCCCTGAGCTTCAACCATCAACCTCCTCAGCTCCTTCGGTCCCCTAAAAGCCTCTAACAGAAATCCCCGAGCTCGAACCGTTCTATCAGAATGACAGGCACGCAAGACATGCTCTCTCCTTGTTTTATCTCTTCGCGTGGCCCTGAGCCTCAACCATCAACCTCCTCAGCTCCTTCGGTCCCCTGAAAGCCTCTAACAGAAATCCCCGAGCTCGAACTGTTCTATCAGAATGACAGGCACGCAAGACATGCTCTCTCCTTGTTCTATCTCTTCGCGTGGCCCTGAGCCTCAACCATCAACATCCTCAGGTCCTTCGTTCCCCTAAAAGCCTCTAACAGAAATCCCCGAGCTCGAACTGTTCTATCAGAATGACAGGCAACGCACAACTCGACCACAAGACATGCTCTCCCTTTTATCTAGGAACAGCCAAAACTTTCAAACATCTCTCGTAGGCACACTCGTCTCAGCCACCCAGGCATCATAGCATATTTGAAAACCAACGTACGCAAGCATTTTTCTAGACTCTTAAACACATTTTGCACGGTTTTACAAGCAATTCCCGAAAGAAACAAAACACAACAAAACTTGAATAGAACAGCGTTTAACTACAGCATATTTTGAACGTCATCTTATCACCAAATCACTTAAGCATACTCGTACTCTCAGAGCAAATTACACACATACATATATGAGCGCACAGAATTTTTCAATATTTAACAAGTGTATGTGCTGATTTGATATACATATATATACAAAATAAATATATATATAATCTAATAAAATAAAATAAAATAAAATAGATAGACGCGATATGAATAAAGTATTACTACTGTACTAAAACAAAAAAAAAAAAAAAAAAAACTAAAACATTTATAATTTATTTACAACACTCACAAGTGAAAAACAAACAGCTGATGAAAGAATAAAAAAAGAGAAAAGAAATAAAACTGATATTAACAAACAATTTATATAAGAGCATAATTTTAATGAATCTGTTTAACCTAAAATTTGTCTTTAGACCCCATGCATATGTTGATGATGAACACACACACACACATTCGCATATACATTTATAATTACATAGATATACATATATATATATAAAGAAGAGAATTAGTTACAAATACGAAAGAACTAGACAATTGAGTAGAAAATAATGAGTATCTGTTAGAGTTTTACTGAAGAAATACAATGTGTAACTTTTGATTTGAATGTTTATTCACCGCACGATGAGGTGGGTGCAGATGTTTTTCAAATCCGTTGGCCGCACGCTGGCAGGCGATCACGAATCCAATGGAATATTTTTTAGTTTACATATATTTTAACGAAGTAATTCTTAATTGAAGTGTATTATATTAATTCAACAGGAAGTAACAATTATTATGGTTATATTAGATTTATTACATGTAATATTAATTTAGTATTGAAATGCATATATACTATATGGAATATAAAACAAATAAAAGTCAAATAATATGTAATAAAAATAAAAGTAAAAAAATACATTGTGTGGTTGTTGTTGTTTTCTCATCTTCTGACCCTCTAAAGGGGTAGCGGGGGTAAACCACGTACGATCCTCCACGATCGACTCTAACTCATCAGGGATTTTATTCCCAAGCGTAATCAGACGAGCTTATGGACTTGGTGGTGGAATCGCATTCAAGGCCCGCCTCGGAAGTCGTGATGGTGGGGACAATCGTGCTACATGACCAAACCATCGCAGCATAGCTCTTTCCGTTCAATGAAGCAGCTGCTCAACGTTGAGTACCTCGCGCACTGTCGTGTTTCTCAGCCTATCCCGACGAGTAATTCCCACAGCAGCACGAAGAAATCTCATCTCAGCAGCTTTTACGACGATTGAAGAACAGTCGAAACGATCTGGTCTCAAGAAACGTTCCGTCGAACACCCCTTTGGTAGTGAGTGAGCGAAGGAGTTTGATGCGCCTCGGGGAAAACCAACCTCACTATGGAGATCCTATGTAGTGTCGCCAATGGCAACCGCTGTTAATCCGGTTTGTCCTAACAAGTGGGCTCAAGACTTCTGAATAGAAGGACACAGACAATACTTAGATCTTGCTAGTCCTGCTATATGGAACCGAGAGCTGGACGTTAGGCAAAACTGCAGAGCTGATTCTTGGTGCCTTCGAAAGAACAATTTTACTTCGGATATATGGTCTCATATGCAAGGAAGACGAATGGAGGAGAAGCCACAACCATAGGATATAAATGTAGTCTGAAAGGCAAAACTTCGTCGACTGCACTGACTCAGCCACATCTTGCGCATATACACCGAGGCTCCTGCTAAGAGGGCCTTCAAATCTGAATCTCCTGGTTCGAGAAGGAGAGGATCTAGTTTACAGACCAAGTTAACGCGGTCGCAAGACAGCTTGGTATTGATGACTAGAAACAGTGTGCACAGGCCCGTCAAGATGAAAGCCTTTTTGTTGTCAGTCGCAGACCCTCCAAGGGTGTTGTGGCTGATAAGTAATTAAGTACGTCAATCATGTTACTTTTGTGCACGGTTTTTAATCTATTCGATTTTATTTCTTTAAGAAACTGGATCTCTTCTCTTTTCTATTTCTCTGGAAGAACTGCCGAAATTTGACAATTTATTTAATTCGCTTCCAGCATTTCTAATAATTGCATCCCAGCAATCTTGATCCCCAAGAAAGGAGACCCCTTTGACTGCGCCAACTACCGAGGGAGAAGTCTCCTAAACATCGCATACAAGATCTTCTCTGCCGTTTTGTGTACCCGCCTGAAGCCGTTTATAAATAACCTGATAGGTCCATATCAGTGTGGCTTCAGGCCAGGGAAGTCCACCATCGACCAGATTTTCACACTACGCCAGATCCTGCAAAAGACCCAAGAGATGCAGATCGACAACCACCACCTTTTTGTCGATTTCAAGGCCGCATATGACAGCGGGCATAGGGACGAGCTATACAACGCCATGTCTAATTTTGACATTTCTGCCAAACTCGTCAGGCTGTGCATGATGACGATGGAGAATTCTCGCTGCTCCATCAACGTCGGTAACGAACTCACCGAGACCTCCACTGTAAAAAAAAGCTTTTAGACAAGGCGACGCGCTGTCATGTGATTTCTTTAACATCACCCTGGAGAAGATCGTGCAAGACTCACATGCCAACACTAGAGGCACTATCTTCCAGAAGTCCGTACAACTGTTAGCATACGCGGATGACATTGACGTCTAGAACACAGCGAGCCGTCAATGAGGCGTTTGCTGGCATTGAGGCGGAAGCGGCTGAACGAAGTATATGCTGCCATCAGGAAAGGACACACAACATCGACGACTTGGCCAAAACGTCACAATGGGCAGCTATACCTTCGAGGTAGTCAAGGACTTCGGACTCTGCTCCGAACAACTTCAGTACCGAGATCAAACGCAGAGCAACTCTTGCCAACCGCTGTTTCTATGGGCTCAAGAGGCAACTGAGTAGTAGAGCCATCTCTCGAAGGACCAAGCTGACTTTTTACAAGACCTTTTACAAGGACTGAGATGAGTCCTGCTGTACGTCGCGGACGCATGGACAATCTCAAAAGCGGATGAGGAAGTCCATGGTCTCTTCGAGAGAAAAGCTCCTCGTGCGATCTTTAGCCAGAGACCGTGCTAGCTGCAGAGACTTGTCAGGGTCAGGTCCACCCCGGACTGTAGCTCCAAATAAAGAAGAAGAAGAAGAAGCAATCCTGGTCAATCCCTTTCCTTGGAAATGTGATAACTTATTTAATGGCTTTTGGCCACCGTGTCCAATTTTTTTCGATTGTTCGATTGTCTCGAACTTCTTAAGAAGTTTTGTCCACGTACGATAATTTTTTTTGTAAAATTCTGTTCGTTTAAATTGAGGGAGGATCGTGGTGTCTCGCGCATCGGATAGAGTTATACTATGATTCCACCGAACCCGAATTGCCATTGATTACGAATTTGAATACCTAGGTTATGTACTAGGAAAGGTACAGAACAGACATTATCTTTTGCAGAAGTCTCTAGAGGCAAAGCTTCCGCCGTGTGCTTCGAATGAAATCAATCAGGACGCTCAGCACGTAATTTATCGTCGTTTGTTTCGTTGCTGTCGTGTTTTCATGCGTTTATGAAGCGAAACTATCGTCCAACATTAGCAATTGGATGGTTTCAGATGATTGACGTCATACCTGATTAAAGCATTAAAGCCAAGGTTAATGGTTTATCAATACAAGTCTTACTTACTCACTCCAGCAACCGATTCCAGCAGACTTCCTGCGGTAGCGTCATATTTTTAGAAGTCAAGGGCTGTGTGGAAGCGTTGCATTGCAGATAGATGGATCTGGAGTCTCTTAATTTGCTCACACCAATGTGGCCTGGAACTGTCTGTCACATGAGTTATCACTGATTGCGAATTGGGTAGCCACAGAGTGTCACCTGCACTTTTGTTCACGGCGATGAGATGACTCCTAACACCCTGGAGCAGGAAATAGATGCCGGACTAGGATCAAGTCAACCCCCAACTAACTTTTCAGGAGCTTCATTTATCCAAAGTCTTGAAGGGACAAGAATAGACCTACCAACAACGAAGCTCCTACACGGCCATAGGACGGTGTCAGCCGATAAGTGGGAGGAAATCTGTTCCTTCATATCAAATGTGCAGACCGAGCTAAGAAGGCTTCAAAGAGTAAGGCGAGCCGAACAGGCAAATACAGTTGATTCAGCTTGAGCCGCTAACCAGCCCCGCAGAGGTAATACCTAACGGTAGTTCCATGGGGAGAGTGGTAGAAGAGTGCAGGGTAGGCGTATTCCCGAAATCGAGAACTCGGATTTTGCTAATCGTGCATGCTAATGGCACGGGATATAAGTATCTGCTGAAGATTGCCATATCGTTGGACGTAATAATACACATACACACACACATATCCTTTGAAGAATTTTTTTTTTATTTCAAATATCCTAGTACAGCATTTCTTTCAAAGCTGTCTATTCCGAGTCGTCATGGTAAGTCATCACAGAGAGGAACTTCAACTCAACTCCTTAACCGTAGAAGGCGTATGGAGAGTAGGCGTATGGGTAGGCGGCGGCGGCGTATGGGTAGGCGCCTCCCAAGAGGACCTGTGGAGATGGAGCTGGGTTTGGTCCGGGTGCTGGAGCTGGGACAGCGCTGATGACGGCGAACAGAGCGACCAAAACGAAAACGAACTGAAAAGAAAACGAAAAGGATTATGAACCGCTATTGACTGCCGTCCGCTGAGTCGTCCTTCTTACCAGCTTCATCATCTTGAGAGTGTCTTGTGAGAATCTTTTCCGGTTGAGGGGTGAAATTCGAATGTTTTCCCAATGGCCAATGTCGGGTATTTATAGTGGTCACTGAAACGGCGAAGACCGATGATCCGATCGGTAAATTATGCGTTCGCCTCGATTGGGAATTCGGCTCACGCTCGGCTTGAAGTAGTTTACACTTTAGTCGGCTACTCAAGTGGCTTTGCATTCTCAATGAGCTCGCACCGGCAGCTCATAACTAAATTGAAATTAAGTAGTTCCTCTAAGCTTTCAGCACCTCACACATGTTGCCTGTTATTATTGCCACCCGGCACCCAATGCACCGAATTTTATGGTCGAAACCGGTTTGGCACGCTCTACAATGGAAACCTTGACACCACATGCGAACTATATCCTAGAAATGTTTCGAATGGATATTCTCCTTGGATCTGAATTTTGAGTACCCTTTTAAAAGCAACTGCGGGGTGGAATGGAAGGAGAGCAAAGAGCGCACACTTCGCTGGTAGTTCTTAAAGTAAATCGCTAGACTAGAAGATGTTCTTATGGTCATGGTCTTACGCGCAGGAATTACTGATATTTTTGAGGCCTTACGCGCAGCAATTACTGATATTCTTGAGGCCAAGATGCAAGCTTCCATGGAGCCCCAAAAATGATTACCAGCTCTGAACAACTAGCCAGACACGGACATTATCATAAACATCTGAAGTAGCATATAATTATTAAAGAAAATGGGAAGATCACTTTGCGATCCGAAATAAAATTTTGTCGAGAATTTTATCGAAGTCATAATTGGCTATACATGCTTTTTTTTAAATCCCGAGAGAATTTCTTATTCCTTTACCTTTTTCCCTTAACGGGAAAAGTACACGCTATTAAAAAGCGATTTTAAAAAGTTTTTATTGAACAAAAAAATTATCTTATGAGCCTAGTTGTAGGCTTACAAACTAAAGGTTAGGTGTTGGCTCAACAATAGGGGCCCAACTGATGTACATTGTTAAATTTAATGTTTATTGTTATTGTTTATTCTGTGTATCCTACAATGGCTTGTCCCTACATCGGGTTGTTCAAATCCGTGTGTCCATGGTGGTCCTATTAGAAGATGAGGTGGTGGTGTGGTAGCCGATTGGTGATTGCTGTCGCTGTTCTGGCAGAATCCATGCCGGTCGTTGGAAAGTTCTTCTCGTTTAGCGTTGATGGCCAGTAGCTGCTTTCTGAACATTGTCAGCATGTACTGTTGAAGGGGGATGATGCATGCTTGGTCGTAAAGTTTCTTGTTACTATGGTGTCCTTGACGGTCTCTATCGAAGATGAGTCCGGTAAATATTCGCAGTATTTTTGTTTTTTTTTTCGAAAACTGCGAGTTTCTTTATGCTGGTCTTAGATATGGTGTGCCATATTTGGTCAGCTGCTATATAAGCTGCTTGTAGAGCATCAGCTTAGTCATCTGGCTTAATCCATTTTGCTTGCGCATCAAGGGATAGGTGCGATGGAAGGTTAGGTTATCCTTCTTAAGGGTCAGTTTCGAATGTCTATTGAACTTTAACCTTTCTGTGAAGTTAACGCCAAGATACTTGACCTCCTCGTTTATTGATATTTTTGTTGCGTTAGAGAGCTCCGGACAACGCCACCTTAATCTGCTAAACGAGAAGAACTTTCCAACGACGTCGAACAACGAGCTGCATAGATTCTACCAGAGTAGCGACAGTAATCACCTTCGCGGCTAAATCGGCTACCACACCACCACCTCTATGTGGGTATGCTCCGACATTTGGTTACTGATCTGCACCCACCTCGGAATGGTCTCCTAAAGCACATGAGTACCGATTTCCCATCGTTGATGCAGCATGAATACCCCATTTGGTATAGTAGTCAAATTTGTTTGGTGTTTGGACTTCGACCCTTCGTGCGGCTATCTGTGGTGCCGTCGAGCTGGCATAAGTCAGCGAGTCATCTGCAAATAGACAGCATTTAACTGTGTCTGTTGGGTGTGGTTGATCTGCCGTGTAGATGCTGAAAAGCCATGGTCCCAGCTTCGATCCTTGTGCAACTCCCGCCTTGGGTGCTCCGCTCTGTTGATTTGCTGCCTTCAACATAGAATCTTCTGGAATGCAGATTCTATAAATTATACTTATGCGGTTGGAGGGAAATCCCATCTGGTTCAGCTTGTAGATGAGTCCCTCTATCCAGACCGTGTTGAAGGCCTTTTCAACGTCCAGGAAGCAGACGACGGAGACCAAGACGACGGGGAACTTCGTTAGAGGATGTAGCGTTGATTGCTTCTCCCGGAATCCGTGTTGCATATCCGGGATGACTATAAGGTCGGTGGACCATCGCTTTAGATTTCGCACCATCAGGTACTCCAGGATCTTGCTTATATCACTCAAGAGCGATATAGACCTGTATCCTGAAACACTGGCAGCGTTCCCCTTTTTTGGTATTGCGACATTTTTTGCTATTTTCCACTTGCTAGGAAAGTAGCAATTGTTGATGAAATTGTTCATGATGATGATGAGAAATATCATCACCGAAATATCATTCGCTTCAGGACGAAATTCAAAATATTAACGGCTCCGGCTGCATTCCTTGTTGGGCTACGTTCAATAGTTCCCGCGATTTCTTCGGCTGTTGTGGGGTCTTCGTTTTCTATCGGGTCGTCCGCTGTGTTGGTTTCTTTTAAGATGATGTCTGGTGCGTATGGGTTGCCGATTGCATTGACGTAAGTGTTGACTTTTGCGACAAATTCCGGGTCACCGGGAGGTGATGGTTGAAAGTTGCCTTGGAAGAAGGATGATAAGGCTTCTGCTTTCTACGCCGGAGGGTTTGCATCTCCTTCGCTTGTTGTCAATATTTGTGGAAGCTTCTATCTTTTTAATTAGCTATAGGTACATGCTTATTATGAATCCCGGGAGGAATTTCTTATTCCTTTACCTTTTTCCTCGCTATTGGCAATCTCTATCGGAATGTTTTCTCCCAAGGTTAATTCGAAATTGTATTCGAAAATTTGATCGGAGTATGTGCTGACATTTGAGGCTAACGTTGGTTTGTGTATTAGCTGGTTTGAATAATTTCGTTGCATACTCTTGGAACTCCAGCGTGCCATAGTACCAAATAGTTTATTTTGATTTGTCTCGTATTCGATTTTTTCTATTGTATGGTAGTCGGTTAAGTGTTTGTGCATACCACTGATTGAATATACACATAAACTTAGTTTAGTTTCATATTAAAATTTTAGAAGGCAATTTTATTCATAATTATAGTCGAGTTTAGTTAAATTTCCGGCACGTCTACGATTTCCGGGGCGCCCAGATTTGGAAACGCCATTTTGTAGATCTCGATGAAATAAGAACAAAATATTGATTAATAGCTTAGTTTAGGGGATTTCGAAGATTAAAAATGTATTTTTTTGCAGTGAAATTGAAAATCATTTACCTTCCGTGCAAAAAGAGTGTTGCATACTGGCAGGCGGCAATTTGATTATATATGTTGAAGCCAAGTCTAAGAGTATGCACCATTTTTGCATTTACTTCTAGAAGTACGTCACACTCTGTAGCAGGAAAAGATAATACTTTTTAATTTCACTGCAATTAGAATATAATACATTTTTAATACTCGAGGTCTCATAAACTAAGCGATAAATCAAGATTTTGTTTCATCATATTTTTTTTTCTTATATCGTCGAGATCTACAAAATGGGGTTTTTAAATCTTGGCGCCCCGGAAACCGTGAAATCCCCACTGAAAGTGTACGGGGAAGTTCTGCCCAACAGAATCCGCGGCAAATAAAAATAATTTGTATTATAAAAAATAAAAGAATGTCTTCATGTTTACACTCCAGCAACACAAACATTTCGTATTAGAAAAAACTACGTTAGCAACACTTAGTCGAAAATCATATCTATTACGACCCGAATGACGTCAGTGGAAACAAAACAGAGCATACCTTCAGGGTATATTCACGGATAAACAAACGTCAGATAAACTTCACAAGCACGTGTTGACAATCACTTTTGTTTGACATTTGCGAATTGAGTGGATTTTAAAAACACGAGTAAAACATTCTCGTGGTGATTCTAATTTGAAAAAGGGGTTTTATCAATTTTAGTTGTCTCCTTGAAAAACGTTCTCCAATGGATACTTCTTCGCCCTCTAAGGAAGTTGAGAAGGGGGCTTCGCCTGAATCCAAACCACAAGATGAAGAAAATAAGCAGAAAAGTGCACCAACGGATCCCATATGCGATTCAAACGGTAAGCAAAGCTAATTTGCAAAAATCTTGCAGTACGTTCTTCAACTGTTATATTTCCTTCACAGCTGAGAAGGCAAACACTGGAGATCTACACGTTCAGAATGTGGAAAATGAAAGTGTCAGCCTATCCAACGTTTCGAAGGAGGAATCAACGGCTGTGCCCACTGAAAGTGGAAAAGTTAGACCCGCTGTTGTAGAAAACGTGCCCCAAAGTAAAGATGAACCCAAAACGAAAGATTCCGTTCAAACAGAAGAGCAAATTACCGCTTCTGCTGATTCACAGATCAACAAAGACAATACTGGCCCAGAACAATCAGATTCCACGCCACAGAAATCAGTCGAACTCATGGAAACAGCAGACGTTCACTCAACCACCGCGCCGGAAAATAAAGATGAAGCACTTGTTGCCGGTTCCGTCCAACCGGAAGAGCAAATCAAGAACCCAGACTCCAGTGCCTCAGTTCAATTGCCAGCTGCTTCGGAATCGGAACCAGCCCAGAAGAAGGCAGACGAACTCATGGAAACTGGAGACGTTGATTCGACTACTGAGGTGGAAGCTAATGCAGTCAATGACCTTGCTATGGAAGTTCCACAGAGTGCCAGTGTTGCAACAGTGTCAGGTTCCCAATCAAATCAAGACCCACAGCAGCCTAGTACCTCTACTAAAACAGTTGATTTAAGCAGTGAATCAGTGACTGAAGTAATCGATATCTCCGAGGCGACACCAGAAACTCAAAAAGATTCCGTCCTATCCGGCCAGCCAGGCAGTCTATCTCTTCTCGCCGAAATGTATGATTCAGGCAACGATTCGGACGTCTGCGAGGTCCCGTCCATGACGAATTATCAGAACAGAGTCGTCGAAATCGACTCAGATACAGAGTCCTCATCCTCGTCGTCCAGCGATGACGAGGCAGATAATGAACCGATAGATGTAGATCTACTCAGCGCAGTGCACGCAGACGACGATGAAGAGGAAGGCGTACGCAATTCCCGATCGCCAAGGGTAAAGGGCGAGTTCCACTTGGATGATCTTCCCCCCATTCACGAGCTGCAAATTACCGTACCTGAAGATGAGTGCACAGAACTTGGCAAGGTGCAATCAATTGTTGAGCAGTTGGTGCTTGTCAACTCACTCCCAGGAACGGTCCCCTTGGACCTGGACACAGTTCTTTTCCTGGACAAGGGAAAGAAAGTCCTCGGTGAGATCTTCGATGTCCTGGGTCAGGTTTCTGATCCACTCTACTGCGTAAGGTTCAACTCAAACAAAGACATCAAGGCCAAGGGCATAGAAGTGGGCCAGACGGTGTACGTCGCCCCGAGAACCCAGCACACGCAGTTCGTGATTCTGGCGAATCTCATGAAAGACCGAGGATCTGACGCCAGCTGGGAGTACGATGTCGAGCCTCCAGAGCGATACCTGGACTACTCGGACGATGAGGAGGAGCGTTCCGCAAGACGAACGATTCGAAACCGAAACCGTCCCATGGATGCTATCGACGAAGGACCGAAGAGGTCCCGTCCTGCAGATTCACCCTCTCCCTCAGGCTCAAGGCCCTACCGTGCCAACCACTACGATGGACCGAGGATGCCACCTTATCCAAACAACTACAGGATCGCCGGCAACAGTTGGCATTCGAATTACCCACAAAACTACAACCCGCACCAGCAGTACTCCCAGTACCGGCCGCCACCAATGCATTACAGGCCACCTGCACGAGGCATGCCACATCGGCCGCCGGGACCACATCCGAGCATGGTCGTGAATCCGTATGCTATGTACCCACCGCCGCATCTCATGCAGCAGCCGTTGTTCCCGCCGCCGACACACCAGCCACCACCGCCTGCGCCACCGGGACCACACGGAGGGTATTAGTGGGGTTATGTTTTTTTTATTATCTTGTGTATTATAGGTCAGTTGAAATAATAAAGTTTTACGTTAAGACAAGGAGAAGAAGAATAACTTGTGTTTTTTCTTGTGTGAAGGGACGGTGCTTAGTGCGTGCGGTTAGTCGAATTTCTCAAGAACACCAGCAGGCTCGGCTCACGAGGGGTGTCGAATTCAAAGTTATCTGCTAAGCCACTACCATTCCACGCCGCAGCTCACTGAAAACCATTTAACATACGAGTATGTCCATTGATTCTAATTAAGGGTCTCCAGCTAATGAAGGCCCTGGCGCTCAATGGACTATAGTCACGCATGTTATGGTATGTTGTGTGATAACCGTCATTAGCTGGAGACCCTCAACTAGAAGCATCATTTTGACGGTCATCAGGCGATTTTCTCTTTGATTTCAGCTGCATCTTGAAGCTCGTTAAATGTATACACATTCTAGCAGCTGTTTCCTGTTGCGAGCAAGCTCTGAGATTGTGCCATGGTAGTGGACCATACTGCTTACTCTTCTTCGCCCCTTCAGCCTCGTTGAACGGATGGCGCATCGTCCTATGAGACAAGGAACAGTGGTCGTACAAAGCTTGAATTACAGACAATCTTGCTGATAGTCTAGTCATTCGTCACCAGGAGAGTATTGGTTGTTTCTCTGGTTGAACGAGGGCCATAAAAGCATTCCAATCTAGCAGGTCATAGCTATCTTCTTCCAGAGATGCAAGGTAATGTTTTCTCAACTACAGTGGCTAAGTAACTGTAAAAGTAGTAATTCCACAAATTCCACTGACTGTTCATTCGTCTTCTTCATTGATTTCTCTGAGTGGGCTTTCAGACCACTGTGTGTTAAGGTGTATTCGATTTCTGCTTCTGATCAAGTCCAAGAGTGTCCTTTTGTGTATATCTTGTACCAACGATAGACATCCTCGGGTAGAAAATAGCCACCAATGCATCGGGGAGACTTAAACTCCCTAAGCTTAGCCGATGGTGTCTGTTGTTTTTCCGAGGATATCTATTTGGAGTTGGTGGAGAACTGATGAGGAGAGAGCGTAGATTTTAGTGCTCCCGTGATGCCGATACATGCTAACCTTGGTTATGAGATTTTCGTCAGAGTTTTTGAATTGACCAGATATACAGAATAACGAATGAAATTGAAGGAGCATTAGAGGAGAAAAAGATCTGCTCCACCGCCCTACTTGAGGTCTCCCAGGCCTTCGTCAAAGTCTGGCATGAAGGCCTAAAATACGAACTAAGTAGGCTTCTACCGACAAGCTTGTAGAAGATACTAGAATCTTATTTCGATAACAGGATATTCAGAGTTCAACACGGAACTGAATACTCCGATTTTAAAGAGATCCGAGCAGGAGTTCCTCAAGGGAGTGTCCTTGGCCCTACATTGTACACTGGAGATATTCCTAAAACTGATGGTACACCTGTGGCTACATTTGCGGATGACACAGCGATCCTGTCAACGGGACGTTCAGTTGAGTCCTCAACTGAAAAACTGCAACGAGCTCTGGATAAAATAAACGAATGGTCAAACCGCTGGCGCATTGCTCCCAATGAGACCAAATCAACGCACATAAATTTTACCAACAGAAATATTGAAAATCTACAATTTTTCATCAAGTCTGTACAAATACCGTACGGTAATGAAGCAAAATGTCTTGGTGTGACACCCGATGCGAAACTCAAGCGGAAGGCCCACGTGAAAAAGAAACGGGATGAGCTCGAACACAGGTGTAGGGAAATGTTCTGGTTACTTGGAAGGCACTCCAAGTTAAGCATGTACAACAAACTGCTATTATACAAGCAAGTACTGAAGCCTATATGGACTTACGGCTATGGGGGTTGTACCAAAGCAAACAACAGAGGATTTATTCAGTCCTTGCAAAATAAAATTATGCGGGGTATTGTGAAAACTCCCTGGTTTTTCAGGAATTGTGATATGCAAAGGGACCTAGGGATGACTACCGTCGTTGAAGAAATAACGAAAGCTAAGTATCAGACTTCGTGGTCATTGTAACAATCCTCCATCCTCCAAACTTTGGACATGAGACGTTTAGTACGCCGACTCCAGCGTACGAGACGTGCAGCAATAGTAAACTATCCTAACGATGGTCATGGCAGGTGATTTTTACCGAAGGTCTACCTGCAACGCGCGAAAAGCTACTAGATAAGGAAACTTAGTTGTAGTAAAGAAGAACCAAAAGGAAAGTGTGTTTTTAGTCAGTAAAAATCTGACACTACTATGTGGACACGGGTCCCATAGTGTCTTGTTGAAGATTTTCACCAACCCAAGCAACAAAAAAACAGAAAAAAAGTTCATTGCTGGCTATTGGACTAGAACACCGTCTGCCAGAATCGGTCTATCAAGCACTGTGATCAGCGAATCACTGTCTTGGACGAAACATTAGACTTCTTCGAGGGGATTAAGCCAGTTGAGTTGAGCCTGAGGATTGTATGCACATCTGTGTACGAATAGCTTGTATAGTTTGCACACAGCAGAACTGTGGTGACGCACATTGTTGTGAGCGTTACTTCGGGTTGATGGCAGTGATGTGATGACTAGGGCTGCACTCTAGGATCACTAATTTTTAGGACCTCTTAAACGAAATTGATTTGACCAGGCCGAGACAGTTTAGGCAAACTGCCGAAGTCCGGAGTAGGGGTAGCCGCATAACTACTGCAGATCTGTTTCTCTGACATTCAGCTTACCTTCCGTATTATATAGCCAATCTATCAGGGAAAGGTCTTTCTAGAGACAGGACGTTATTGTCTTTTGTCTCTATTGTGCCCACTTTTGATACTCACATGCATCTCTTTCCAGAATTGCATTGAGGGTGATGGGCTGCTATGCGCGAAGGTGGAAGAGTTTTATTCTAGAATATTATCTCTAAGCCATCTTAAGGAATCTGAGAATGAGAGATGGTTCTAGTGACTTCAAATCTTTCTCTGATATCAGGTGCTTGGCCAGATATGGTTGTCATTGGGAGCTAGTACCTCACTAACTCCCAGTACATGTTCTGGAACATCATTAGATTCTCCACAGAATCTGCAGAGACGGTCTTCTGATGCTGCCATTCTCCTTAGATGCTCTGTGAGTCTGCAGTCCTCTGTTAGGAAACGGAGGTTGTTCTTGCTCATTTTAATACATGTCTCAAACCTCTTTCGATTACATTAGCTGTGTTTTTTTTTGCAAGCGTATATACGCTTAAATTTGAAGTGCACAAAAAAACGATCATCCGCGCTTAGTGATTCATCATAAAATCGTGGCAGCACCGACAACAATTATGACATTTGCTAAGCAGTCGGTGTTGTAGTCTTGGAAGGTGATGGTTGATCTTTGATGGTCACAATCTTCGTTTAGTGACTGTGTAGCGTGACTATCAATTTAAAAGGAAAAACACTTAATAATTATTAAATAAAAAAAATAATTCGTGAAATGAAAAGAATCGTTTACGAAGCCAAAACGGAATGTATAGCAGACACACTCTGAGTATACCAAAAATTGCATACTTATGGATGCCAGTAAAATTAAAAATGATCTAATACATCAATCAAACTTGCAGACGTAAACCACATACAGCAACATGTATAGCAGACACACTCTGAGTATACCAAAAATTGCATACTTATGGATGCCAGTAAAATTAAAAATGATCTAATACATCAATCAAACTTGCAGACGTAAACCACATACAGCAACCTGTATAGCAGACACACTCTGAGTATACCAAAAATTGCATACTTATGGATGCCAGTAAAATTAAAAATGATCTAATACATCAATCAAACTTGCAGACGTAAACCACATACAGCAACCTAAACAATGAATGAATGAATTCGGGAATGAACACACAGAAATTATTGATTGGAAGCATTGTTTTTATCCGCGCTTATTCCTTAAGCGGCTATTCCTTATAGGATTCGTGTTTAGTGTATTTTACATGCACATTGAAATTTAGTCGTATATACGCTTGCAAAACCCAGCTATTGATCTAAGAGACTTGTGGTTCATGCCATAAGCGCTGTTCCAAGCTTCTGCCCGTTTCCTTCATTCTAGTTCCCTGAATTCATCTCTGAGGACATGGTCTTCTGCAGCTCAGAATGGTTCGGGTCCTGTGATGGGTTCTGTCCATGGATTCGAAGTACTTTGTCCGTGGTCCAAAAACCGCTGCCGTTGCCCCTGTTCCTGATCCGTCTGTATTATACCACTTCGATCTGGACGTTTTCCGCAAAGGCATACTCTTTGCGGCCAAAAGAGGATTGGCACTGCCACGTGTTGGTGGACCTCAAAGTACTGAGTTAGAAGGACTGGGTCTTGCCGTTCGTAAGGCATTACTCACAAGGCACTTCACAGAGAAGTGGCAAAATAGGTGGAATGAACAAATCTACGGCAGAACAACGTACCGCTATATAAAGAATGTGTCCTTTGTGGATGATAGAGGAGGGTGCACGTTCAACATGCTTCTTGCTGACTGGGCACAGGTCCTTGAACGCCTTCCTCTATAAAAGATCCCTTGCGAATACAGAGTCCTGTGACTGCGGCTCCGACTTGGAGGACTGGGGACACGTCTTGTGTGTATGCCCACCGTATTCGGATATAAGGGACCTCACAGCTATGAGCTGTCGAGGAATCATATGATCTTAGCCAGGTTTTGCTATCTACAGATAGTGCCAACAGACTCAGTATATTTGCTACGCAAATATTCACTAGACGTCAAAGCAGATCAATTGATTAGGATAAGTAGGTAGGTAAGGCAGGTTCTTCGTAGGAGAATAGGGATTCTTGTATATCTCGTTAAGGAAGGTCGTTGAGCTAGCAGTACTGGGTATTAAGGAACCCAACTGTAGTAACCGATTGGTTGCGAAGTTCGACCGGAGGCTATATTTTGGTACCGCACATGAAACATAGTTTCAGCCTGACCGAGCGGTTGGCCCCCTTGTGGGAGTATCGTGGTGGCCGTGGTTTAGATCCAAGAGAGTAGGGAATAAATACCACCTAGTCATGGAGACAATTGCGATTTCCGCTTCTGTGACATGCATGGAATTAAAACCTAACTCAGTGGGGTTTTGCACTACAACCGGGTGCTGCGACCCTTAGAGCAGCAGAGGTGTTAGATAGGCCTCGTCCCTTACCAAGGGAAAGGAATTGTCCCTTAAGACATGATCTTGATTGGTACTTGATGTAAACTCAAGGCGTTGGTCGGCGTTTTCCTGACCCTGGGTGTGAGGACCCCGTGGTATTAAGCCCCTGAACGGCAGGTGATCACGTAAATCCATACACTTACTGTATTATGCAACTCAGTGTGTGGCCTTGCTCCAGACCTCAAACAAGTTTCTGAGTTTTAAACCATTGTATATTCAATTCGACTACAACACAAAGTTAGGAGGACAATAAGACATTCACAAGGCTTTAACTAGACAGAATTGAACATTTTAAGCAATTCCTCTTCTTTTCGTTTCACGCGATCGTATGCATCCAGGACATTTTTAGTCCTGTCACAGGGAGACTTCAGGGAGCTCCCAAGCTGCACTCTGCTCTCATCTCCCGGCTGTCTGTGAAATATATTTATATGCTTGTCAGATAAAAGAGAAACAATGACGCACCAACAAACCGTTTTCTAGTGATGGCCCCTCTGTCCATGAATTCCTTCAAATTTGTCAAATGAACTTCTTGCTTCGCAGAGTGCTCTTCGAATTTTCTCGTTTCCTTCAAGCGCGCCTTTAATTGCTCCTGTTTCTTGAGTTCATTGTCTCTTGCGATTTCCCGTAGAATTTTAGCCGATGGAAGCAGCACATTTGAAGCGTCTCCACTCTGACAGTGAGTCGCGATTAGTTCGACCTCATCCACTTGGATGCCCTTCTCAGACTTATTTACTTCGGCATCTCCAATGGCTGAAGGAGCACTCTGCTTGGTGCTGTCTGTGGTTTTCTTGGAACTCCTTATCGAAACGGAAATATTTGAAACGCCAAGAACAGACTTCTTTGAACGTGCTTTGACGGTCCCTTTTGATGCGGGATTTTGACTCGCTTTCGCACTCGTCGAAATGTTGGAGAGTTTACCATCGGTGGAATTTCCGCGGAGCATTGTTCTAAATAATTTTCTATAACCGAGGGTGAAGAACAAAAATGTACAATCCAAAGTGAACCTGAATTTCGAATTAGTCGAACAAGGGAGAATTTTCAGTTCGACATGCTCATAGGATTCCTGGGATCGATTTGAAAATAGGTTTATGGTTGAGTGAAGGTTTTTAAGATGTGGTGTGAAAGAAGGTCCTCTCAGAGACGCTCTCCCACCTGTGTGACAAACTGGATCATTCAGTAGTTTTGGTTTGAAGACGGGCTTGTGAGAGAAGATTCTGGATCAGATCTCCATTCAACGAACGCTGCATTCATCCACGATTCATGGAGATCACAAAAGAAGTGTGCAGAAATCGAGGGTAACTTCCTGACGTAGCGGTATGATGGCGCAGTTGACTAAGTGCCTGCACCTGGTTATCGGTGTCCCCGGTTCGAATCTCAGTGAAAGAAAAGTTAATACGCTTTTATCAGGTTTTCAAATCTGGTCCAGTCACCATTTGGCGTTGGGATTTAATTAACGGCACTATCACTGGAGTGGTCAAACACTGGTAGTAGTCTGACTGTGGGTATCACAACGGACCAATATGGTCTAGGTTAGGTTAGATTGAGGTGGCTGACTGCCGCGCATACGGACAGCAGACACACTTAGGCCAAGCATAGGCCCACGCTAGTTACCACGCGGACCTTAGGCTACCTATTCCGCAAACCAATTTGTGCTTTTGATAAAGCGAAGAAGAGGACTGATTGGGATGCCGCTCAGTTCAGCTAGATTAACAAGGAAATGGGACCCCAGAAGTCTGATTCTACGGGACGAGAGAGCACTGCAGTTACCTAGCAAGTGTTCGATGGTTTCTTCCTCATCCTCGTCCATGCAGCTTCTACAGAAGTCGTTATAGGGAAGGCCTAGTCTAGAGACGTGAGTTCCGATGGCATAATGACCTGTTAAAATGCCAATAAGACTGAGAGTTGGCATGCTTAGTCTGACCAAGGTAAGGGATCGCTTGGGATCGATCATAGGCCAGAGTTGTTTGCTAATGAGGCACTCTGTGCCTGATATCCATTCGTGGTTTTTTTGAGGAAGCGTTTCAAGCTTTTGCAGATGTTTTGTAGTAGCGATAGGCATGAAGGGTAGGTCTCCACCCGGAAAGAGTACGGCGTTTGTTTGTTCCCTTTCTAGCGAGCTCGGCCGCTTCGCAATTCTTTGGAGTGTCACAGTGTCCCGTCACCCACATAAATTGGATGTTAAACTTAGCCATATCGTTAAGATATAGGCAGTTAAGGGCAATTAAGGGGAGTCTTGCAATTATAGGTGACTGAAACTGGCTATCGGAACAGATGACGATATCTGTGCGCGATATGACATTGTTTTTCAGCCAGGATAGGGCTTCCTAAATCGCTATAGTTTCAGCCTGAAAGACGCCACAGACCTCCTCTTGCTTGCAACTGGAAAATCACTCGGTACAAATCAAAGCCGCAAAAATTTTGATTGAAAAAATGTTTATTTAAATTAAAAAATATATTTTTACAAATTAACTTGTGTTTGCAAACATTTCTTTGTTCATTTTGTTTTTTATTTTTTCTGTTCACATCTTATGATGAATTATTTTTCTTAATTCTTAGGTTAATGCATTCCCTATGGATACCGTGTAGCACTGAAGCTGCAAACTGTTTGTGATCATTAGTATGTTTATCTCTTGCTTGCGTGAGACTTTTCTGTTGAAGTAAAAAATATATATTCAGATTTGACTTAAAAACTAGACACATTCCCATCCGTCAACTAGCACTTTAGTTCGCTCTCTCTCTCTCTAGTCTCTAGCCCTCGCATTAAACGTTATACTTTGTAATCAGCGCCGCCTGTTGGTTGGATATTGGTACATGAATGGAAAAATAAAATTTCAATTGAATTGCATGGTTTTCTTTGTTTGTTGTTGTTTGATGGAAAAATGAATGAACAACTCTACGAGATTAAATTAGGAGATTAATTAAAGATTAACAAAAACTATTACGAAAATAAGCTCTCTAAGATTAAACAATGTTTACTTTTACTTTTGCATTTTTGCTAATTTTTTTTTATTATTTAATTGCGCAGTTTTGTTTGCTATTAGTAAGTTGTATGCTCAGTCTTGTTAATAATTAAATAATTACAATGCATTAAAAAACAAACAATGGAACAGTCCTCTCTAGAGTTTCACGGTAAATCAAGTCTCTACGTGGAACTGGGTTAAACTTAATTTTTGGACTTTGGGCGATTATTGGTTTAAGATAAATCAGCAAATATGGATTTCTGTTGCTGTAGCTGTATTATGATGGGTGCGAGTACACATATAATAAGTTGTTTATTTTCTACACTATTCACACATACACGCATACAAGGTTAGTGTACAATTACATGGGGAGAAAAAGTATGTAGGTTATGTGTAGATCATTTTAAAATTATTCGTCTAACCCCACAGTCCATGCAGAACTTGGCCTGTTCCAGGAGGAATCGCGTTCCGCACTCGTGGCAGAACTTGGATGGTCTGGCCGTGGCCGTTGGGGAGGCCGACGTGGAGGAGGGGTCTAGATTGTTGGTACTGCTGTTGGTGCTGCCCATGCCACTCATTTGTGCACTGTGACTGATCTTGTTCTCGAGAGCCGCCGACGATAGCGGATGGTTGCGATGGAACGTCGCCCGCGCCTGATGATCCTGCAGACTTGGAAGATTCTTGCTCGCCTTGATCGGGGGTAGAGAGTTGTCCGAACCACTGCTTGAGCTGCCAATGCTAAAGTCGCGACTGTGGTATTTTTGGGTTTCATTTTTATTCAAATTGGAATACTTGTACTGCGTCGGACTTGGTGTTGGGTACTGGAACTGGTACTGTTGCATTTGATCGTGTGGCGTTGCTGGGGTTCTGGCCCGGTTGGACAAACTGCTGTGATAGCGCGGGGTTATGTCTGCTGTTGGACTCTGCCGGGAGAGACTGAAAATGGGAAAAGGATGTGATTAGAAAAAGAGTTAAAAATTGGTTTGGGAAAAGGATGAGATTAGAAAAAGAGTTAAGAAATGGTTTCGGTTGGGGATGACGGCACGTCGAAAGGAGTGCTTGGGATTCTAAGGGCTTCTTTGCGTTGGACATGTGGAGACAGGCGTAATTGAAGACCTGTCTACGACTTTAGCAGAGCAGTAAGTCAGTAAAATGTTTCTTCTCCAACTCCAGCAGTAAGCCAGTAAAGTGTTTCTCCCAAGATCTCCAAGAACTTGAAATGCCACTAACTTCTATTTACAGGCTTATCAGGATTTCTGGATGGCTGGACTAGGCTAACGCATTAAAACCTGAAGGAGGACGCGAGTAAGAAATATGAGGTTCATTTTCTCAGGGGCATCACAATGGGTCCAGCTGGAGATAAGAGACCCACTCACCTAATCTACAACAGGGCAGTTGTTCTAGTTCGAGTTTGACGCAACTTAAGGAACAGACAAATAAATGACTGTAGCTTAATCGCAGTAAAAGTCCAGTGATGACCAACAAAGGTCTCCTTAAATGTCCCTATCCTGTCAATGCACCCGCGGTGGTCGTGGTGCGTCGAAACTTACATTCTTTGTTAACGGCTTTAAGTCTTTCGAGTCACTGAGAAGGAGGAAGCCTGCCTAGAGAAAGCTCCAACGTTAAGGAATAATAATATAATATGGGTGGCGCGACAGTCCGAGGCGGACCTAGGCCTAGCTTCCCAGCAACCACTCATTTGTTCTTTCTCGGACCTACAGTTTAATGAACGGCGAAGTTGAGAAGCTCTTTCTACACAGGAATACTCTTTGAGCGTTGTTAGTGACTCGAAAGAGGTGGAGCCGTGAATTATGCTAGGTGGTAAATTCGGGTATCGAACCTGGCACCCTCTGCGTAGGAGTCGACCCACTAACACACTACGCCACGGCGACCCACCAACCAACGTTTAGGAAGCTGGGCAATAAATCGAGCGGCAGAGCTGGCTCTTAGTACCTTCGATAGAATACTTCTAATCTGTCTGCCACGTAAATGGGGAAACAGTCACCACACAACGAATCCTGGAAATTGTACACAGACGACTATTTCGCCCGGAAGACAAAGATCTGTTGAATGTATTAGCTCGCCACATGGAATGAATTTATATAAGACACTGAACATGCCAATTCTGCTAAACGGCACAAAGCCATGGACAGTCTCAAGCGCGGATGAAGAAGTCTTCACCTCTTTTCGCGAAAACCTCTACGTGCGTCCATTGGTTCTGTTTGTGGTAATGGAGTCTGGAGGAGAAGATTTAACTGCGAAATCTGGAGACGGTACAAAGAAATGGATTTCGCCCGGAAGGCGTTGAGTATATTAGCGAGCAAGTCAAAGAGCTTACAATCTCGTAGGACCAAGCTAACTTTGTAAGACACTGATCACCATAGTCTTTCTGTCCCGCCTAGAAGCATGGACAATCTCAAGAGCGGATGAAGAAGTCCTTGACCTCTTTGAGAGAAAACTTCTGCGTGCGATCTTTGGTCATACTTGTTGTGATGGTTTCTGGAAGTGAAGATTCAACCACGAACTGTGTAGCCTTTACAGCGACATGAGCCTAGCCAGGCATCTCCGACTTGGTCTATTAAACGCCAAGGGCACCAGTGGGAAAACAGAGGAAGTCTGCGCCTAAGATGGCGCGACCAAGCTGAGGAGGACCAACTTGGTGTACGAAACTGGAAACAGCTAGCCAGGGCTGTAGATGCTTCTTGGTTAAGGCCCAAGTCCACTTCGGACTGTAGCACCACACAAAGAAGATACGGTTAAAATTGTTCTATTCCTAGGACGATTGACGGTAATGAGGTCGCCTCCTTAATTTCGAAAGAAATAAGGTGCGATGATGCCGCCAAGCCAAGTAACCAAAAAAAAGTTGATTGATGGTGTGGATTCTGGCTTGACGGTATCATCGGACCTTATTTCTTTCGAAATTAAGGAGGAGACCTCATTAGCGTCAATCGTCTTAGGAATATAACAATCTTGGTGGGTTCTTTGATGTTTGGTCGAACACATGTTGATTGTATTCACTCAACTAAAGGCTTATTGCTTACTCGCTTATTGACATAGCCGCTGATCCAAAAATAGGCCTTGTAGTGTCGGCTCACCAGTTCGTCCGCAATCACAACTGTCCTGAAACAAGATTGGACATTGACACAAGACTACAATGATGAGAGTTTAGATAGAAACTTGGCAACATTACGGTCTGGGCTAGTCCGAGAAGATGAGTTTTTGGCCAAAATTCGATCTCGTCCCAACATTTCCAAAGTCCAATTATTGAACTCACTGCGATATCTACGGTCGCCTGGCTTCAACTCTTGTAACTAGCGAGTGCAAAATAAGCCAGTTTGTCTCTTTGGCGATGCACAATGTAGCTGATTGGCGGTGGATCGACATTTCTGAGTTTTCCTCGATATTGTCAGCAACGGCAAAAATCCGTCGACTGCACTGGCTCGACCACATCGAGCGCATGGACACCAACGGTCCAGCTAAAACGGTCTTCGAATCCGAGCTTCCTGGTTCGAGAAGGGAAGAAAGACCGAACCTCCTGTCTCAGACGCAAGGCAGCTTGATATTGATAACTGAAAACCACGTGTCCAGCACCGTCAACGATGAAAGGCAACTCTAGCTCGGGCTCTGACCATCCAAGGGTCGTTGGTTTGGTAAGTAAGTAAGCAGGATGTCATTGGTGGCTTTGGTGCAAATAAAATTGCTATCTAATAATAATAACAATAATATGGGTGGCGCTAAAGCCCGTAGAGGGCCAGGGCATAGCTTCTCAGCAACCACGTGTGTTGTGCGTGCTATTGTTCTCTCACGAGTGGAAGGGATCTACAGTTTAATGCCGACTCCGAACGGCGAAGTTGAGAAGCTTTTTCTAGACAGGAATACTCTTTGAGCGTTGTCAGTGACTCGAAAGAGGTGGAGCCGTGAAATATGAAAAGTGGTAAATTCGGGTATCGAACCTGGCACCCACCAACCCACGGCGGCCCAGTTTTTTCTATACCAATCTCGATAAGTAGAGAATCAGCAGTTTTGGCCATCCATATTTATTATGCATGGTCTCATTTTTTTCTTATTTTTTGGTATCACATGTAAATTGCGATGACATAGGCAGAATGTCTGTGCTACGTGCTATGATTAAAGACATTTTTAAAACAGTAAAATTATGTTGTTCTCAATATTTTGTATGAATATCTTTATACTATTTTTTTGTGTTCTTTGCAGAACTCACACGCTAACACAAGAGGCACGATCTTCCAGAAGTCCGTACAACTGCTAGCATACGCGGATGACATTGACGTGATTGGCAGAACACAGCGAGCCGTCAATGAGGCGGAAGCGGCTGAACGAAGTATATGCTGTCATCAAGAAAGGACACACAACATCGACGACTTGAACCAAGCGTCCCAATGGACAGTTAGTCAAGTACTTCGTTTTTTTTTCTTCGTTTACCTCGGCTCGCAAGTGAACAGTACGAACAACACCAGTATCGAGATTAAACACAGAATTACTCTTGCCAACCGCTGTTTCTATGGGCTCAAGAGGCAATACTGCTCCATCCCGAAGAGTCTTCGACTCCGAACCAGTGGGGCAACGCAATAGAGGACGCCCAAGGAACCTTTGGGTACCAAGGTGGAGAAGGACCTCAATCGACTTGATGTGCGCAGTTAGAGACAGCTGGCTAAGGATCGTGTCCGCTGGAGAGGCTTACTGGTTGAGGTCCAGGTCCACCCCGGACTGTCGCCAGAAGAAGAAGAAGAATACTATTTTTTTCAATTTATATTTCAAAAATTTAGAAATAAAAAAGGTAATTTTTCAACTTGAATGTCGCTGCTACCGCTCAGTATTCTGCCAAAGCAGAATGGCGGAATATATCATAATGTAAGTACAAGTACAGGTAAATGCACAAAAGAAAGAAGAGTAAATTAAAACGTGCAAAACTGGATGCATGGGGATCGGCTTGGTTCTTGTTTTATTTCAGCAGTTGTAATTATACGAGTTCTATCACTGGTGCCTCCGTGGCAAGGAGACAATTTTATTGATGAAAAACCACAAAAACCAAAAGATGTATGTTTTGGTCGCCACTGTATGTTGAAATCTGAAGATCTGTGGGCTGCTGTGAACAGTAGGAATTATGTGCGATCGAAGCAATTTCGAACGGAAGAGGAACTCGAATTCCCTGAATAACTCGTGACCGAGCAAAAAGGTCGAAACCGCTCTTCGTTAAGTAATACCTAGCGGGAGTGGAAAGAACCCGAGGGAAAGAACGGAAAGACTCCCCGGGTCGTGGTTTTAGTCCGTAAGAATCTGGTACTTACCATTGGCCATTGGTGCCTATGAAAACATTCCCAGAAAAGAAAAAAAGAGTTCAAAAGAAGCAATCTCGTCGAATTTTAGGTCACATCAGCGAGAACTCCTTAAGATAATGGACGATCGTAACAAAGCCTTAAGTCCCACGTCGTGGACGATCGTAGCAAAGCCTTAAGTCCCACGTCACCACTTGGAATGACAGCGAACCCATTGAATCGGTTCTTCTTCGTCGATGAACAGATCTTAGAATCCACATAAATAAGAAAACGACTTGAATTAAATAGAATACGACCCACAAATTTTTATGTGGCGTCCCTTGTGAACACTTGGAATCGCTTGCTGAAAGCATTTAAGCATTAAAAAACAGCTCCCGCCAGCAGTGCGTCCAATAAATCCCGATTAAGATCCGTCGCAGAACGAACTCCCCCCATCGCCGTGCGGCGCGGCAGCCAAAGTCTCGAGGACCATGGCAGAACCAAGTGTCTGGCTGACGTGACGACGTAAACAAGTACCCCTTTACGTCATTAGGCACATAAAAACCCCTCGTGAATGCGTTTCTAAATATGGAAAACTTCATTCACACATCTCCCGCACGACAGATCATAATCCGTGCGCCCTTCTACACAAGGCTGGGTGCTATTTTTAGGACATGGGCATGAAAGAGGCAAAGACAAAGAGAACAGACTTACCTTCCATAAGCCGAATCGGCGCTGTGCTTTGGTTGGACAGCCGCACAGCTGCTGCTGCCGCGGCCGCTGACACTGCCGCTGCCACCTCTGCGCACTGGATAACACTCAATGCTGCTGATCTCATCTGAATCAACGGGATAGAGTGAGCTTCCGGTTACCTGTATTACACTATTACCGTTCAGCTGGTCCTCAGCGTCGGCCGCTGAGTTCGTGTACAACTCCCGGAAGTCCTCGTGCATTTGCTGAACCAGATTCTTCGCATTGTTTAGCCTAACATTTGGAAAATCGTTCAGCAAATTGATGCGTCTCCTCCGCAGGTGATCGTCGCTGTCGTCGCCGTTGCCACGCCTCTGATCATGCCCATCGCGACCGTCGTCCTCGTTGTCGTCCTCACCGTCGCCGTCGACATCAATGTCGGTGTCCTCGATCTTGCGAAATTTGTTGTCGTTCGCGTCCACCTCCTCGATCTGTGCCGTCGGATTGGCCGCCACCAGGGGATCGTTCTTCGGATGCGGATCGTTCTCGTTCTGATCGGTCTCAATGCTGATGAAGATCTCGCCGCGCTTCTTGTTCTCGGCGCAGTTCAGGTTCTGCTCGACCTCCTGCTCGTACTTGCGGGTTGAGTTGTTGCCGCTGCTGGATCTGTAGGACGAGATGTTATCAGTTTGCGTGTGGGAGCGGTTGGTGAGTGTGGTGCGGTTCAGCAGGAATTCCCGACAGTCCTTGAACAGCGACGGAAACTGGTCGTCGTCGTTGTCGAAGGAGGAGAGGAACTCCTCGAAGTCGAACTCGTCGAATGTGGACGGCGAGAATGGCGGTATGTTTGGTGTGGATGTTGTGGATTTGGTGGCGGTTGCCGAGAACAGGGATCTGTGATGGAGCTGGTGTATGTCTGGCTCGCAGGAGGAGCGGTTGTTGCGTTCGTCGTCGGCGTCGTTTTCACGGGCCTCGCTCTCGGGGGAGGCGTCGTACAGAAATTGGTTGCGGCCCGGACGCATTTTGCGCTTGAGGTTCCGGCTGTCGCCGCTGGAGTTGCGGTTGCTGTTGGAGCAGCTGTTGGCTGCGGGTGTCGCCTTGAGTTGCGGCGCTGGCGATGGGGCCCGCTTGAAGGTCTGCGGGCTGGGACTGGAGTTCGCCGACGACGAGAGATGGGGACTGTTTTCAGCGTGATCAACCTTCTCCGTCTCGGCATCGGCCCGTTCGCCATGCTCCGACGTGGACGTGGACGATGACGAGTTGGACGAGAGCGGCAGGTCGCTGCCGAGCTCCATCGGCAGGTTGTCGCACACGTTGATCAGCTTTGGGTCAATGTAGTCCCTGTCCACTTCAGGCAGGCGATCTCGCGCGTCGAAGATCAGGTTCAGATTGACTGGCTTCGTCGCTAGTGGGGACACAACAGCTGGCGGCGTGGGCCTCTTGCTTTGCTGCGGGGAGGCGGTTTGCTTAGCCGACGCCGGCTTGGAGATGGGCTCTAGTTTGATGGCGCTCAAGTTGCCTGGTCCCCCGTTTGAATTGTCACTCCTGGCGGGGGTCTCCGTGGGCCGCAGCTGCTCGTCAGCCGCGGCGACGCTCTTGGCGGAGTTCTGTTTGCTGAGCGTGTTGCTCTTGTCCTTGAGCTCCTTTGTGTTGATCACCGGACTCTCCACCGCCTTGGCCTCGTTCTCGTACTTCAGGAACACCGCCAGCGAGTCGGTTTTCAGCAGACTGTTGTTTCCAGTTCCCACGGGTGGCGTCGGCGTGTTCTCCTTGCTGCTCTGACCGGGGGAGGGCAGTTGGAGGCGCAGATTCCTGCGATTCGCCGCCGCATTTGAGTCTCGCCGAATGACCCGCGGCGTGTTCGTGATGGCGAAGTCGTTGACGCACACAGATCGCACCGGCATCTCGTCGTACTCCTCGGGCTTGAGGAAGTTTGACGAAATGGGGCCCTCGTCCGAGAGGCCGCGCTGAATGGTCGGCCGCTGCTTCTGGCTCGTCGGGAAGAAAATCGAACGCGTCGGTACGGGAAGTGGCGACCGACGCGGAGCCCGCAGGGAGGACGTACGCCGGAAGTTGGACTTGACGGTGGTCAGGGCTCGCCGAGGATTGGTCAGGGACGAGGTCGATGTCAGGGACGTGGTCATTTTGTTCGGTGTGATGGGTGTGGCTGGTGTGGCTGGCTTGTGTGCTGCTTTGGAGACGGGTGTCAGGCTGGGTTGGGAGAAGATGCTGTCTGTGGGTGACGACGGGGAGCAGAGCTCCTCCAGCTGCCGCTTGGCCGACAGGAACGGGTCATACTTATCCGAGAGTCCACTGAAATGTTCAGAAGGTGTGATTAGGCATAAATACAAGTTCGGGTGGGCGTGTCTTAGACTATGCTCGATACTGTCAGGAATGAGAACCGGAAATTGTAACGTGTCCCAGTGTCGTGCACACGTGTCAACAAACCGCCCGTCAAATGTGTCGAAAGAACAAAGCACCACTTGCGGCGGCTGGCAATTGACACCGCATCCGACACTGAGCACTCGTTAAGGCGCGCTACAAACCTCAAGATGAATGATTTATGATTGGGCAAGCAGGCCGGGACTTGTTGCGATGATACCACGGTTTCGGCCTGACACGATGCGCTCGACGATGACGACGAGCTGTCAAAGAATTCAATGCGTTCCTTCACCAGGCGGCGGGCATTGTTAGCGCCCGACAACGCGGACGCTTCGAGTTTCGGCAAAGTTTCTGGCTGCGCTCGGGCTGCTTCCACTTTCTTCCTCTTTGACATTATTTTTGGATCTGATTTGGGCGCTGCGGCAGAAATAGAATTTTTTTCGTGACAGGAATCAGATAAATGGATACTCGTGTATCGAGTTGGAGGAATTTATTTGTAGTTTGGCGGTGGTGGTGATAGTGGGGGGAATGTGTGTCTGTGGGGTGTGTGGTGTTTGTCTTTGGCTTGGTGTCGGGGGTGTGGAAGCATGAGGAAGCACATTGCCATCAGAGGGCACAAGAACATGCAATTAATTGTACAACGACTCTACTTTAAAGTTGATTAGAAGATCCACTCGTGTGTGGGGCTTTCAGAAGTTTTGGGAGAGGACATCTTGTCGAGGGCTTGGCAAGTGATTAATTGGATGCAGTTCTAAGTTGCAGTTGACCTTGGGCGGGTGGGGAGATGGGGGGAGAGGCAATAAATTCAGCATTTGTAACATGTTTAACCTACAGGCTAGTGGATTACTTTGAGGCACTTTAAGACGTCGCTTTTATTTCAGGTTAGCTCGTAAAATTAGTCAGTTCGAAGATCGTTAATTTTAAGCGGCTGCGATTCTTTAAGAACGCATGACGGATGGGCAGCACTGGAGAGTCAGAAGGAAGGTGACGAGACGGGAACAGACTGGAGTCTCCGAATAAACATACAATTGAAGCACTCTTAGGAAAACGACAAGACCAGGGATAAGTCAGCACAGAAAAGCAGGAGACTTTAAATTTATTTCGGAAGGTCACTGTGAGACTAGAATCAAGAGGAGTAGTTAATCATTGGATGCGCCGGGGTCCTCTTCGAGAAGAACTACGCACCCATAAGGAGGAACCAAGCAGCTACAGCATCCCCTGCAGACCAACACACACTTGATGGTCCCCTGCTAATCTTCACAGATGGCTCGATGATGAGGGGACCGAGGGCTATCATCTACTCTTAGGCTCTAAATATTCAATTAATCAGTTCGATTACCGAGCCATTGTGTCGACTTTCAGGCAGAAAATATGCAGATCAAGGAAGCATCTTCGTAGCTAGATAACAATGCCATATCAAGGAAAGATGACGCCACTTGTTCTGATAGCCAGGTGGCTATTAAATCGCCGGATGTAGTCACACTTAACTCGAAGACTTTCCAGAACTGCCGACTATCTCTTAACGAGATGGCCGTGGATTTTAGCATCAAGCTCATGTGGATGTCGGGACGAAGCTAACCAACTGGCTGAAAAGGGCACTGGTTCAGCTTTCTTTCCGGGTGAAGTTTGCCATGACTGCGCCTAGCTACTGCAACACATTTTCTTGTAGCGTATCGCAATCCATCACACCAATGGCAGATGGCCTGATCCTGCTACGAAGCAAGTATGACCTTCTCTCAATCCGAGACGATCACACAGCTTGCTCAGTTCTTAGAACTTTTACCGGGTTGGATCTCATGCCTGTAGACTAAATCTCTCCTAAATTGAGAGCTTACTGGTTAATTGATCTAAGCAGTGTCGGCCATCTTCATCGCTTTGTTCAAACGACTAACTTTTTTGAGGAGTAGGGCTTGGAGTAGGTCCTCCAGTGACTGACGCACGCCACTTTAGCCACTTTACCCTATGCGCCAGTAAATAACATGGAGACGAGTATTGTTCTTTCATAAGTGCAGGCAGGAATACTCTCTGAGCATTGTCAGTGAAATGCCGAGAAAGTCAACCTCAAAGTCTCCCAGTGACACTTAAGGTTGAGAACAGACTTGTTTTAGACGCTGTTCAATCATAACAACTTCTAGCAAGGTACGCTAGGATCCCATCATCAAGTACATACTCGTAGACATCATCTGAAAACCCCAGCAACTGGAGCGAATATTAGACGTCCTCATAGCCTAGGCTTCATCGCTCTATCTTTACAGCTAGCTTATAATTTTAATATGTTAGCAAAGTCCTTATCCGTATAATTTGCTCTTTCGGTTGCACTCTCTCTCTCACTGTAGAGTGGTACGAATGAAGGAGGGAAGGGGATGAAATTGTCTTTTTAAGTTCGAGTTGGGTAGTTCCGGACCTGTATTCAACAAGCCCAATTTCGCATACACGGTTCACATTTGCATGCGCGCATGTATTTCATCAATGAGCGATCGTTTTCAGATTTTTAGCTACGTTCGTAGTTCTTTTAGCTTACATTGAACTAAATGAACTAGAAGAACGAAGTATGTACAGTAGACTCCCCCTAAGTCGAATTGTCACGGGATACCATAATCTGTTCGAGTTAGAGAGAGTTTGATTTAGAGAGAGGTTTTTGTACGGAAATTTGGGGGAAGTGTCTGTAAAATATATATCAGAAACGACGAGAAGCCTCGGATACGGATGACCCTACAACGATTTTCGGTTCTGTACGTGGAATGTGAGGTCCCTGAACAGACCACGTGCAGCCGATGAACTTGCGGAAGCCCTCGAAGCTTATAAGGCAGATATCACCGCCATTCAGGAGGTGCGGTGGAATGGGCCGGGCAAAAAGAGGATGAAAAACTGCGATATTTACTTCGGCGATTGCTACAAAGAGCGAAGGCAGCGCTTAATCGGATGCGGGTTTGTTGTTCGAGGCAGACTTAGGCAAGAAGTCTTAAGCTTTAAATACATTAGCGAGCGCCTCATAACAATCCGCATCAAGGCTACATTCGGCAACATCAGCCTGATATGCGCCCACGCCCCAACGGAGGATAAAGATGACGACAGCAAAGACGACTTTTACGATCTCCTAGAAAGAACATACGATCAATGCCCCAGCTACGACACCAAGATCGTTCTAGGAGATTTCAATGCAAAGCTGGGCAAGGAAGACATCTTTGCTAGAGTCATCTGGAAGCACAGCCTGCACGACAACACGTCCGAGAACGGACTCAGGCTTTTGGACTTCACGCGGTTCCCTCACCTCAACATCCACAAAGGGACCTGGCGGTCTCCTGATCAATCAACCGTCAACCAAATTGATCACATTGCGATCGACGTCAGACACTCCTCCAGCATTTCTCGATGTCCGAACTATCCGCGGAGCCAATATCGACTCGGATCATTTCCTTGTTGTAGCCAAGGTAAGAACACGGATATCGATAGGCTTCGACAACTGAGTAGAGCAAGACCAAAACAGTCTGACGTCGGAAAGCTACAATCGCAATTGACCGCTAGCAACTTTGCCGATCGAGTCTCCCTAAAGCTCTCACAGAGCCCAACCCTGCCAGGCGAAACAATCGACCAACAATGGAACCGTAGTCAAAAAGCCATCAGAGAAGCTGATCTGGGTTTTAAATCGAAACCTCAATAAAACCCCTGATTTGACAACGAGTGCAGGCAGGCACATTCAGCGAAGCAAGCAGCATACAAGGCGACGCTGGACAGAAGGACGAGAGTGGTTCGTGAGCTCTACGAACTTAAAAGAAGGGAAGAGCAATAGCGATATCGAGACTAAAGTCGAATAAAGCTGCTGGTGCAGACGGACTGTCTGCGGAACTGTTTAAGGCTGCTGGAGATGAGCTGGTGAGGTACATGCACCAACTCATCTGTAAGATATGGTCGGAGGATGCCATGCCCGACGAGTGGAATCTCAGTATCGTTTGCCCGATCCACAAGAAAGGAGACCCCTTTGACTGCACTAACTATAGAGGGATAAGTCTCCTTAACATCGCCTATAAGATCCTCTCTGCCGTTTTGTGTGAGCGCCTGAAACCATTCGTCAACAACCTGATAGGTCCTTATCAGTGCGGTTTCAGGCCGGGGAAGTCCACCATCGACCAAATCTTCATACTACGCCAGATCCTGGAAAAAACGAAAAAACAATACAAAGCCATGTCTAGATTAGAGACATTCTAGACATTCCTGCCAAACTCGTCAGGTTGTGCAGGATGACGATGGAGAACTCTCGCTGCTCCATCAAGGTCGGTAACGAACTCACCGAGACCTTCAATGTCAAAAAAGGTTTTAGAAAAGGCGACGCGCTGTCATGTGATTTCTTTAACATCATTCTGGAGAAGATCGTGCAAGACTCACACGCTAACACTAGAGGCACGATCTTCCACAAGTCCGTACAACTGCTAGCATACGCGGATGACATTGACGTGATTGGCAGAACACAGCGAGCCGTCGATGAAGCGTTTGCTGGTATTGAGGAGGCGGCCAAAATGGGTTTAGCGGTGAACGAGAGCAATACGAAGTATATGCTGTCATCGAGAAAGGACACACAAAATCGACGACTTGGCCAAAATGTCACAATAGGCAGCTATAACTTCGAGGTAGTCAAGGACTTCGTCTACCTCGGCTCGCAAGTGAACAGTATGAACAACATCAGTACCGAGATTAAACACAGAATTACTCTTGCCAGTCGCTGTTTCTTTGGGCTCAAGAGGCAATACTGCTCCAGTCCGAAGAGTCTTCGACTCCGAACCAATCGGACAACGCAATAGACGACGCCCACGGAAACGATAGCGCACCCAGTTGGGAAAGGACCTCAATCGACTTGGTGTGCGCAGTTGGAGACAGCTGGCTAAGGATCGTGTCGGCTGGAGAGGCTTACTGGTTGAGGCCCAGGTCCACCCCGGACTGAAGCACCACCTGAAGAAGAAGAAGTCTGTAAAATATGTCGAAAAAGTTCGAGATAAAGGGAGTTTCGACTTAGGGAGAGTTCGACATAAGGAGAGTCCACTGTAGTTCAATAAACAGATTTGAATTAAACTGAGCGCTCTCTGGACTGAATTCAAATGCACAAGCCTAATTGAGAATGCTCTGGGTTAGAACAATCGAATTAACTTTTACGATTAATCTCTGGCTTGTGTTGCAAGCAGAAATTTAAATTCAAATTGTTTGAATTCAACTTAATGCTGCCTTCCCACATAACAAAGCCGCCAGGTTTCATAAATTTTTTTAAGCCCGTCGGCCTTCGCCGTATATTTTCGAGGTATAGAAAACACAGGGTTCCTGCGAAACCGAGTTGCATCCCCGTTGAGTTCATCCGTCCGTGAGAGGTTGTCAAGCCGAACAAGTCAGTCTTAGTGCACTTCAGTTTACTTTGGTCATTTTGGTGATAATTTTCTCACTTCAGCTTTCGGCAGATAAGCCGCTCGGGCTTCGCAGATAAATTAAATAATGTAAAACTGATTTTGGGTGGGTCGCCGTGGCGTAGTGGGTAAGTGCGTCGACTCCTGCGCAGAGGGTGCCAGATTCGATACCCGAATTTACCACCTACAGTGCACATTCCCTAAGTCGAATTGTCAAGGGATACCATAATTTGTTCGAGTTAGAGAGGGTTTCACTTAGAGAGAGGTTTTTGTTTTGGAAAATTAAGGGAAATGTGTGTAAAATATGGCAAAAAAGTTCGACTTAGGGAGAGTCCACTGTATCATAATTTACGGCCCCACCTCTTTCGAGTCACTGACAATGCTCAAAGAGCATTCCTTCCTCTCAAATTCGCCGTTCGGAGTCGGCATTAAACTGTAGGTCCCTTCCACTCGTGAAAGAACAAATAGCATGCACAACACGAGTGGTTGCTGAGAAGCTAGGCCCAGGTCCGCCTCGGACTGTCGCGCCACCCATTTAAAACTGATTTTGAATAAATGAAATAAAATAAAATAAATAAATTTTATCTCTTCCTATTTACTGGTGTTTTCACACTATTATGTCCTGTAAAACAGACTCCTGTTCTGTTCTGGCCATTTACAAATTGAGAGCGAGTGACATTTGTTTTGACGGGCACTTGTAAATTGAGAGCGAGTGTCTTGAAAATTGTGAAAGAATCGTTGGGGACGGCCTAACAATAGTATGTACGTCACGAGTGCTTGCTGTAGAAGCTAGGCCCTGGCCCTCTATGAGCTGTAGAAGCTAAGCTCTGGGCTGTAGCGTCACCCATGTTATACAAGGGCATAGACAGCAATCAGAATTCGGATATCGGTTCCAACAGCAAAACTGTCGAGATGAGTTTAGGGCAGTTGAGCCAATATTTTACACGTCGACGCCATCCAAACGTTATCACGTAGGCAGCATATCTCATGCTAAAGTTTCAAAACCCATTTAAAAACAAAGTGCGATCGACAGAGACATGTCAGTTTCAGTTGCAATTCAACTCAACTTCATGGCGTAGCGTCGCTGCCATTCAATTGAAACCTTGTTTAAAATCAAGATAAGCTTCCAAATTAAGTCGAGACATGGCACCAGTAGTCACGTATTCACGGGAATTCTAAAAATGCTGATTTCAAACTACACCGAGACATGCAATTGGCGGACACGTATGAGAAGTTTAAAAGTTCTGAGAACAACAAGTGGACGGGTGGGGACGGTTTGCGGAATGCAAACAATTCTGTGCGAAAACAAAGCAATTCAGAAGACAATTCCTTGGAGCGGTTGCAGTGTCGATTATTTGTTGTCGTTGCGATTTATTTGAATGTGGATGCCGGTGACTAATTTGAGGTTAGGCTTTGTCTTGAGTTGAGTCAATAGGAAGGATTGGTTGTTAAGGCACGGGTGGGGCGGAAATCATAGAAGAACAAAACTGCTTTCAAGTTGGGAGCAGTGAGCACCAACTTCACTCAATCCTCAGCAAGTTATGGCTTACAGCTGCCTTACTGTACGAATATTATAATTAACAGAGCTGAGCTGCTTCGCCGCATACCTCCCACACAGCTGAACGGATTTGGGTGAAACTTCGTTCAGAGGTTGCTTATGTACTGAATTGGATTCGGACAAAAAAACGTCCCGATCTCCAGATAAACGAAAAAGCCAATTTCAGTCTTGTGATGTATCCCTCTTGTGTGGAAACTATTTTTTATCCAAAGCGAAAGCGACAGACGTTTAGGCATTGACAAATAATGAAAACGATTCAAAGCGATGTTTGTATTGAGAAAAAACCTTGTTAGTTCCAGTCATGCTGTATGGACCAGATACGTGGACACTAACCGCAGCGGACGAAGAGATTCTTGGTCGCTTGGAGAGCAGGGCAGTATGGGTAAATGGCCTGTCTTAAAACACCAATGGATATTTTTTGTCTTTTATCTGTTAACAATAAAATTGGCAAAAAAAGTTCTGCGTGCGATCTTTGGTCCTGTTTGCGTTGACGGTTCCTGGAGGAGAAGATTCAACCCCGAACTGTACGGGCTGTACAGCAACATGAGTCTAGTCAGGCGTCTTCGGATCCAACGCCTAAGATGGCTAGGCCATGTAGAGCGTATGGACAACTCAGCTCCGGCCCGGAGAGTCTTCGACTCCGAACCCGTGGGACAACGCAACAGAGGACGCCCGCGCTTAACGTGGCGCACCCAGGTGGAGAAGGACCTCAACCAACTTGGCGTGCGACACTGGAGACAGTTAGCCAGAGACCGTGCTAGCTGGAGAGGCTTGTTGGTTGAGGCCCAGGTCCACCCCAGACTTTAGCGCCAAATAAAGAAGAAGAAGAAGAATAAAATTGGCACTTAGACCCATTATACTTGCAATCCTTCAATTTAGAATTTCGAATGCCATGGTCGCCGTCGAAAAAAACTTATCCACGCTTCAGCCTGTAGACGCAGCTTTAGAAGTCCGAAGGGCAGAATTGAAAGACGCCTTTACGATAATAAAGTGTGTACAAAATTAAGTGATTAAATTGAGATCAGGTAAAATAGTGTAAACCCTTTTCTACCGCAAGCGCAACTTGTGACTCAGACCGCCCATGGCGGTGCCCTTGAAAGTTGTTGGTGATCGTTTCAGTGCGAGAGTGATTGAATAGAAAAGGAGGAACACGAGAGGCTATCGGGGAGTTTGTCAGCCGGGCCAACTTTTTTCGGGAAGATAAGTGAAAATAAAGTGAATTGAATTGGAGGCCGTTGTCTTTTTTTTGTGGAGTGACTTGATCTTTTTCCTTGGGTCGTTTTCTTAATTTTTTTGCCTTTACAATCGATCATACAATTTTGGAAGAAGCTAACCAATTTTGTACAGCCATTCCGAAAATAGGACCCAGACGCAAAAGAGAGTCAAATAAACGAATCCGTTGGATGATTACGAGGCAAAGAGAGTGACCAGAACGCTCAGCCCTTGAATTCGGAGTGTTTCGGAACGATTGACTTACTAGTTGCTGAATTGGAAAGGAGGTTACGACTCTCGATACGTTTGAAAAATGTTGGTAAATTTGAAAAAATTAAACAAAGGTCCTGTTTTTCAAATTTTCAATTTCTACAAATTTTCAGGGCCCAAAAAGTCTATCAAGAGAAAAGGTTAGAAGTCAAATCTTATTTGAGACGCCTCGCCAGTCGGGTGGATAGGACGGAAGGCGTTTATAGATACGTAGGAACGTTTTGCATCTGTAGCCATCATAGGTCGCAGCACGGCTATGTGCGAATCTAAGTTTTCAACATTGTCTGCGAATAGGCCTCAGAGGTGTTGTTACCCTTTGAAAAGGAAAGGTTCGTTGATTTTTAATGTTTTGACGTTTTAAGGAAGGACGTTTTGTTTTCATCATCGTCATCTTCTTCTGACGCGCATGATCCACTAAAGACGTCGCTAGAATTCAGTACCCACGAGAGAGCTCCATCTAGAATCCATTCAGCAGATCAGAGTCTTCGACTCAAACCCCGAGGGACATCGCGGTAAATAACCACCACGTCCTCGGTAACTTGAAGGGGACCTCAATCAGCTGAACGCGCGTAGCTAGAAGCAACTAGCAAAAGACGGTGCTGGAGTGGTGGCGGAGGCCCTGTAGACAAAAAAATTATTTCAGCCTCGTTTCACTGCGAATTCCCTAGACAACCTCCCACAATCTTCAGTCTTTCTTTGTTGATCTTTACGAAATGATTGCTGATCCCCACATGGACCATCTTTAAATAAACGAAAAACTGCATAAAATCCTACTGAAAGCCCACACATTGCACAGAAAGCCCGCACACATAAACAAACACAAAGTGAATCACAACACAAAACACAAAACAAACACACACACATATTCAAACCAAAGTTACTAGGATACTACGTCCGTCGGACATCAGTCGGACACGGCGCAACGGTACAATAGATACCTTGCATGTCAGCATTCAGTTTGGCCAGAGGCAATGGTCGTGTGGGTCCGCTTTTGAACTCCCTCTGGAACAGTACCTCCAAGTCGCCATCACTCATCGGAGCGGGGCCGTCTGCACTGCCGAGCGTGTTTGTGGAGAGGCTCTTGATGAAGTCTAGTTTGGGCACGCTCGTCGGCTTGGTGGCGGTGCGTGGCGGGCAAACGTTTCGTCTCTTGCCCGTCGTCGGCTCCGACAGTGATGGCGTCGATGACGGGTGCAGCCTGGATGCAAGTGCGGGCGGCGTCGGGGCTTTCTTAAGCGGGTTTAGCCTAGTGGATGGCTTGGAGCTTAGCGAAAGATGAGGAATGGATGAATATCCTGACAGTATCTACTCTCGACTGAGGGTGGAGGCTAGATTATCCCCAGAGAGGGGTGCGTACTTACCCGTCACTCATGAACGATGACGTCATCGAGGACGTCATGGCGGACACTTTCGGATGGGCGTCCTCCGGGGAGCCGTGCATCGGGTCGCCGTTCTCGTCGTTGAGACACGAGTACTTGTCTCTGTTCACAGACCGCTTGGTTCTGAAAAGAGAAAGCCGAACCATAAGACTTCGGAGTCGGAGACTGACCGTGGACAACTCACTTTAGGCAAGGCGCTCTGTACTTGATCCTGGCCTCGAGGCGCTCCTTGGCAGCAACCTGAGAGTTGGTACTGTTCTGCTTGATGGAGGCAATGAGGGCCTTCTCCTTGCACCACTCGACGTGGCGATCGTAGGCCTTGACGCCAAAGCACCTCTCACAGTAGGGGCATGGTTCCGCTGGCGGTGGCTGGATTCGTTTGGGCACCACCGCAGCGCGGGTTCTCTCCTTCGGGGCAGAACTGGAATGGCCCGTCGAAGAAGTCATCAGATTGGTCGAAGTTGGCATGGGACTTATCATCTTCCTGGCGGCAGCTGGGGTGACTGCCTTCGCCAAGACCGGCGGCTTGGCGACCTCTTCGGAGGGCCTTCGCGGTGAGAGGACCGGTGGTGGCGCCTGGAAGGAGAACATGTACATCGGGGGTTTCAAAGGAGGCTTCGACCTGACACTCACCTGATGTGGTTTGGGCGATAGACTCTTCTCAGCTTTGGCCGGTGGCAATCCAAAGTTCTTGGGCAATGGATAGGCGGCCAGTTCAGTGCCCTCTCGTCGTTGCCGCGATGAGTCGAAGATCTTTCGCTTCTTCACGGTCATTTTCTCGCAGATTCGCATGTGTTTCTCGAGGGTTTTCGGCACAAATGTGCGACTGCATGTTGGGCACGGTATCAGCTCGAGGCTGACGGGCTCCTCGGTGCCCTCAATCGTGTTGTCTTGAAAAAAGAAAAAAATAAAATACGTGAGAGAGAAAATATAAGAGACGTGTGTTTTTTTTTTGTGTAGACTTCAAAATAATTGAAAATTTTGAAAGTTTTGTGAGTGAATTCAATAGCTAGAGGGATTTGTAGGGAGTTTAAGGTGTTTGGGGATTTTCATACTAAATCGGGAATAAGTTGTGGAATGGCGGAAGGTAAGGGTTTTTGGACGGTAATGAATGAAGAATTCACAAGAGACGAGTGGTCAGAGAAAAAAATGAAGCAATACGATAAAGGCCCATTTTATTGTGGGCAAGAATGAGAAGGAAAACTGCGCACGTGACCATGGCAAATAGGGCGGTGGCTGGAACGATCGAAGATGCTAAGAGGCACACATCGAGTGCTCCATCAGACTCCCTGATTATGGCAGAGTTTTCCAAGCGGGTGTCCCAGCCCTTCAAGGATGTGTCCACCAGCTGATATGACCATCCTAATTGACAGCCAAGCGGCCATTTAAACAACCTCTTCTTCTTCTTCTTTATTTGGTGTAATTTTTGCCGCAGTGAGGTGCTTGGCGTGCGTGTTTGTTTTGTTATTAAATCGGAACCGCATTGCAGAAGGGCCTGTGATGAGGAGGTCGTCTATGCCAAGTGGTGCTGTGCGCAGAAGAATTTGGCTTGGTGTTCCTCGTAATCCATTGGCAGTGCCCTTGGGTGGAGGGTTGTGCAAGTGGATTGCAAGGAGAATGCACTCGGGAGCTGTTGGCGGTGAGTAGGGAGAGGCTTTGTAGGAGATGGCAAATGAGGAGACTGGGCAAGGGTTTGAAGGGAGTTTAGGGAGCTGGTTTAAACGCTTCCATTAGCAGGCCGGGACGGTGACGTAGGTACAAAGACTTTTTTCTTCACGAGACGTGAATTAAATATTAAATTAAAAATATTATTAATTAATTATATAATTAAAATTTTTCGATTTGGGAATCGAACCTGGCCACTTGGTCGTAGGCGTCGACGCCACAACGGTAAGAAGTCGAAAGTGATCTTGAAATTACACTCGAAAGCTGACAATTTGGTCAACCAGGTCAGGGAGTTTCTGCTCGGAAAAGAGCTTGCCTCTTCCACTTCTTTTCAAGCTGTTTCATGCTGGGGAGCATGTCCTTCCGTCTCGCATCGTCTATATATTGCCCGTGCTTCGAGCTTGCATGAGAAGGAAGTACATGGTCATGAGTAACTCCAAGACCGATTAAGAGTCAGAAGCTGGAGCCACAGACAGAGCCATATATGGATCGCCTAGCTTCCAAAAGAACACGTGCCCAGTTCCTTTTAACAGGCATGACGTGCACGAAGAAGTCATTAACTAAAGTGAAAAATATCGTGTCATTCTGTATCCTTCTTAATGCAATTCAGCTATCAACTTGCTATAATCCTCTCATATATACATGAGATATATCTTCTTCTTTATTTGGCGCTACAGTCCGGGGTGGACCTGGGCCTCAACCAACAAGCCTCTCCAGCTAGCACGGTCTCTGGCTAGCTGTCTCCAGTGTCGCACGCCAAGTTGGTTGCGGTCCTTCTCCACCTGGGTGCGCCACCTTAAACGCGGGCGTCCTCTGTTGCGTTGTCCCACGGGTTCGGAGTCGAAGAATCTCCTGAGTTGTCCATACGCTCCACATGGCCTAGCCATCTTAGGCGTTGGATCCGAAGACGCCTGACTATACTCAGATGTACAGCCCGTACAGTTCGTGGTTGAATCTTCTCCTCCAGAAACCGTCAACGCAAACAGGACCAAAGATCGCACGCATCATCCGCTTTTGAGATTGTCCATGCCTCCGCGCCGTACAGGACTGGGATGATCAAGGTCTTGTATAAAGTCAGCTTGGTCCTTCGAGAGATGGCTGTACTACTCAGTTGCCTCTTGAGCCCATAAAAACAGCGGTTGGCAAGAGTTACTCTGCGTTTGATCTCGGTACTGATGTTGTTCGGAGCAGAGTCCGAAGTCCTTGACTACCTCGAAGTTAAAGCTACCGATTGTGACGCTCTGTCCAAGACGTCGATTTATGTGTGTCCTTTCCTGATGACATCATATACTTCGTTCAGCCGCTTCCGCCTCAATGCCAGCAAACGCCTCATTGACGGCTCGCTGTGTTCTGCCAATGACGTCAATGTCATCCGCGTATGCTAGCAGTTGTACGGACTTCTGGAAGATCGTGCCTCTAGTGTTGGCGTGTGAGTCTTGCACGATCTTCTCCAATGTAAATAATCTCGGCAATCTCAAATCCATGCTGGTGACAAGCTGTCACGAAGCCTTTAAGGTTCTCAGCTAGCCACGATCGATTATTATCTGCTGCTGCTATCTCAGGCCATAGGGACGTACCAGGAGAGTGGCCGAAACCGATCAATCCAAGTTAATCCTGTGGATCAAATCACCAAAAGTGGGTGACACGATCGTGGACCTCTCTAACCACTCGAATGCTTTGGCCCAAGTTGAGCGGTGCAAAAACCGAGATAAGTGCTACAAAAATCTGCTCGCGAGGGCAGTTGGATCGCTATCCAGCCATAATCATCGGAAGTACCAGGAACTAGAAGTAGCAATACACAACGACTTCAATTGTAAGAGGAAAATGTGATACTCTTCACTATCTTTGCCAGTTGAGACGTTAAAGTGCATGATATAAGAAAAATCCCACTAAAACTCTTTTCAGAATCAAAAGGATATCAGGAAGGCAGAGCCAGACATATACACTACGGGTACGAAGGAGGATTAAATAGGAGACATTTCCCCGACGGGCATCACAAGGTGTCCAACCGGACCTAAGAGCTCCGTGGCTTAAGTCCGTCTACCTATCCTAAGCTCTGTGTGACGCTGTCTTCAATGCTAGGCGAACGATAAATTTCAACACTCTCGGAGGTTTCTATTATTCAGGGTTAAAGATATTATTCTTTTCTTAAAAACTTAAACACAGTGAGACTGAAAAAAAAAACACACTGCTGGTAGGGGGGCTGCTGGTGCATTCACCAGCACACTTAGACCATACTGGTCGATTGTGATACCCCTAGTCAGACTCCTACCACTGATTGAACGCTCCAGTGATAGTACTGTTAATTTGATGGTGAGTGGACGAGATTTGAAAACCAGACAAAAGCGTATTAACTTTGCTTTTACCAGAGGCACTCCGCCAACTGCGCCATCCAGCCGTTAGCGGTTCTGCCAACCGCGCCCAGCTGAACGTTGCCGGACAGTAAGTCGGAAAATTTAGCAACTTTCTATATTTAGGAAGTGTTGTTATCGTAGTTGCTAATCGTAGTGGCACCGAACTGCAAGCGGTCATGAATCTGAATCATGGACCCACGATCTGGAAAAGCAATGTTTTCAGCTTGAGAACTGAGCTGCGGCTGTTCGTGGAATCGGTGTTACTATATGGATGCAGTACCTGGAAAGTGGACACCCGCACCACAAGAAAGCTGCAATCTTTCAAAAAAAAAAAGTTCTTTCCTAAGAAATATCCTTAGGAGTTTTTGGCCGAGTCGTATCTACAACTAGGAATTATACCTGAGAACGGCCCAGGGATTTTAAACGTCGACAAAGTGGCAGTGGATTAGACACACCCTACGGTGCGAAGACAACTCCACTGCGCAGTACGCCATGCAGTGGAATCCGCTAACCCAGACATTAAGTTGCAGCGGGACAGTTGAAGAAGAATCGAATCTTTAGGAATGAGTTGGAGAGGGAGCAGAAACGCGTTGCAGAACTTCGAAGGAGATGGCGCACAGTCGTGGTTGCCCCCGAGGGGTTCAAGGACATAAGTAAACACAGTAAGAGTTTGTATTTTTTTTCCTGGCGAGCGCATTTGCTCATTGCAACAATAGCTGATGTTGAAAGTGTGGACGACGTTGAGATGGAACCCGTCACCAGTCTTGGTCACACTGGCAATCCCACTACCAGCTGAATTGCCTGATTTTAAGCTTCTCGACACAGGACGGCAGCGTTTGAACGTACAAATTTGTTAGCAATCAAGTTGAGATGTCTGTTAAGCACGCATTCGAAATCATCCACCGGCGAAAACCCACCGCAGATCCTTGTCTGTGACATCATCAGCTGCAGACCATGCGAAGATTCGACTCGTATCCGTTGACCAGCTGTCGATGTGTCAATAAGGAACATCATGTCAAGACAATTGCTGAATATTTGGCTGATGTTTGCAAAGTATTTGACCCCCGCGAGTGGGTCGTTGTGGCGTAGTGCCAGGTTCGAATCTCCAATTTACAAAGATTCATTATTCAAGGCCGTATTGCCAAGTCCAACCGATGTATGCGTGTATCTTTTGTTAACAATTAATTTAAAAAAAATGTCGCATTTGGATATTCCATTCAACTAAATTTGTACCCTAGTCATGTGGGAAGGTTGCAAGTAGCTTTACGTTGGCCCTTCCACGTCAATTGTTTTTCTTTATATTTTGTCGAATTAGTTAAAAACGATCAGTTATCTTTCGGTAAGATTAAGGGGGCCATTGGAACTAGTACCAGGACCTGTACATACCCAGTCCTCGAATCCACCACCGAGGGATGGCGCAGTAGAGGAAGACCGCGACGTAGGTGATGCACGCAAGTGGAAGGACACCTTAACCAATTTATGAATTATGGTTACCATTTTTGGGAGTAAATGAGAAGCAAAACTTTTTATTTTAACACGAACAACCTTCTTAATACACAGCGATCTCACCACTGCTGATCATCACTTCTATGGTCTATTCTATCGACAGAGCTGTAGCATTCAAAAACAACGCCACCCATCATACCTCAACCTCCACCTCCCGACTAGCTTGGCTTGTGCTCGCAGCATGTTGAAAAGAAATAACATAACCGTCCGCAAGTGTGGCTGGGCTTGGGTTACAAGCTCTGCTGTACAGACTGTCCGTTTCAGCTTTAGCATATGTGAACGGATGAATGCTTGCTGTTCGATGTATGAATGAAGGACTTAGGGACGTAACTCGTGCGAAACTGGAGGCAGCTAGCTAAAGGTCGGGCTGGCTGGAGACCCTTGTTTGCTGAGCCCAGGTCCAATCCGGAATGCAGCACCACCACAAGTTAGTAAGGACATGTCTAGAACGACCTAATTCTCGCTCGAATTGTGTGAGTTCTTGCAACGTCCTACTAGCAGACCCACATGCTCTCAAAGTTCGGTGAGAAGTTGTTTGTGATTTTGCAGTTATCACCAATCACCCCTTTGTCCAGCAAGGTTAACAATCATTTGAGGAGATGCTTCTCGACTGTTGAACTTTCAGTGCACCAAGAATGGACATATCCCTCGTTACTCGTAATGTCGAGGTGGTGGTGATCAAGAATTGTGAGGACTTTTGTTGATAACAGTGAATGATGCTTCGCGCTAAGTTCGTTTTTTTTTTTTGCAACGAACATGACATGGTCTTGTTGTTAATGGTTCTGCGCCACGAATCAACACTGTGACGCTGTGGCTCCGATCCGAAGCTTCTGTTCCCCTCTCCTCTTCTATCTTAGCCAGCTACAGGCACGAGATTTTTGTTGGTTCCAAATGGGTTGGTGTACGTGGTGAACCACCTCGTCGGACGACCTGCCAGCAGCCGTGCAACGACAAGCCTGCCGCTGTCCTCCTCCTCGAAACTGAGGCCACCCGCTTAGCCTGCAAGGGACACAACTGCCTCCCCATACCGCAGCCAGTCTCACTTGAGGGCCTTCACCTTCGATGTACTCCTTCCAAGAACCAGCTCCAGTTCCGAATTCCAGCACAGACAGCCAGCCCGGAGTTACTCTTGCCACTGATGAGCAATGAGCGGCCATAAAAATTGACTTCCTCAGAAATTCAGTGGAAACTCGTCCGGAGCACAACCAGTTCCTTTCAAGCAACCAACTCTGCAGCATGACCTCTTCCATGTCAGGGAAAACTAATTACTCAGCCCCGGATGGTGGCAGACCACTACCTCCCGACAGCAGTGCTCTGCATCGCCACGAAGCTAATTAATTTTACTCTGGAACCAGGACTGGTCTCCTCGCTCCCCGAACACGCATTGCCATCAATTAAGCGGATCTCCGAAGTCACCGCAGAGTATGAGCCCTGTGACGTAATCTCGGTGGAAATCGTCTCCTTCTGCGTTCTGCACGACGACGCGACGCCTGTTTGTTTGTAAACGCCACAAACATTCGATTGTCTTGTTCGGCCCGGTCCGAGAGCCAACCACCGCCTGGCCCCACGGCTCGGCTCTTAAATTAGAACGTTTGTTGGCCGTGCGCGCTGGGCCGCGCCGCGCCGCCTTCTTGCTCCACGGCGCGTCTGGTTGGTCGTGTTGGCTGTGTCGGCGCAGCATTTAATCCGCAAATTGATGTGCGTAATGCAACCGCAAAACTCTTTGGAAACGTGACTCTGTTCTTCCTCGTGTGTGCTGCCCTGGCCTCTGCCAAGTCGAGGCATTTTATCTGCCGCGATGGTGAGTAATGGATATTCTAAATCGAGAAGAACTCCGGTCGATATCTTGCGGATTGCAGGCGATAAACTGTTTAGAATTTGCTGCGGTCGGCCTGGCGGTTTGTTCTGTGGACCGTGTTTGTTGTGGCAGATCTGCGCAGCCGGGGGACGACGGAGCAGCTTGATCTGGTGACGCGATTGTGCGTTTTTGTCGGTCGGGCATTGGTATTTCCTGGATCGGTGTCAGATGTCAGGCAGGCCTCAAGAGGTGTGCTGCTTGCAATCAGTTGCGACTGCACTGACATTTCCCGCTTCACTGCTGTCGGCCGTCGTTTTCCACCGAACCCACTCGACCCTGTGCAGTGCTAAGCCGCGCCGCACCGCGCCGCAACCAGCATCTCAAGTGCATTGCGCAGTAAGTCACCGCGGCTCGCTGGCTCGCGAAGAGAACAACATAAACTTGAACGAAAAACCGTGTAAGCACAAGCATCTGGCGGGGAAAAGTTGTGGGAGTTTGTCACGCGTATTGTCACGGTTCGTAGTCACTGTTAATGAGAGAGTGGCGCGGGCAGTTGTCTGGCAGCGCCGATGCAAATTCAGGTCTCTCAGAATCGGCAGCAGAAGCACGTCAGTGGCAATGGCAAGGCATTCCGTGCTATCGACACCGCGAACACTCCCATTAGGCAACTGAAACTGTTCCGATGTTTATGCATTCAGCATGCGATGCCGCGCCACCCCGGGGACTCCACCTCGCACTCCACAGCCGCTGCGCTGCTGCTAATTGCTGAGAGTGGAGAACAATGTGGAATGGCACAAATGTATACAAATTAATTTCGACAGATAGCTAATCAGCGATCAGGAGGTGCTGCAGCTACGGGCCGTGCCAGATCTTGAACGTGCTGCCATCGAGTCTGAGGCAAGACTGGGTGCAACGGTACGCCGCTGAGCCGTCGAGCCGCCGTCAACGTCATCGCAAGCGTGAACTATAAATCAGAAACGCTTGGTTTGGGGGGCTCTGAGTTATGGCTGCGAGATCAGACTCTTACTTGCCGTCCGTTTACACGGCTAATTGGTCCCGAGCGTGAGGGACATGCGCCTAATCAAGTGTGAACCGTAAAAATGCGCTCGTACGTGAAGCAAACGTAGAAAAGAAAAGCGTCTGCGGTGCGATTGTTTTGAGAGGACGTGGGCCAATGGACCGTTAATGAGTCTGACGAGAGCTTGAGACGGGTTTCTTTTTTCTTGTGAGCCTTGACCTTTATCCAGCTGTCAGATGTTCAGGTTTGGCAGTTGTTCAAAACCGAAACAGATGGGGATGTGCAAAAGAGATGGCAACACTCATCCATTTCATCATTTGACATCCACGTTTCAATCACTGACAGCGAATCGAAATGCCATCCGAGATGGAATTTTTTTGGTTTAAGATTCAGACCAGAAATGAAGTATCACAGAGATGGCCGACTTCACAGCTGATTGCCCCCTAGTCCATCGATAAATTTGAGTATTTTTTTGACAGATATTCATACATTTTTGACAGTTATTCACGAAATATCAAAAATGCCGTCCTCTGATTGGTCAATTTGGTTTAAGAAACCGTTATAAAGAAAACAGTTGTCAAAAATTATTATACTTCATTTCTGATTGAAACGTGTTAAAAAAAAGCAGTGATTTTGTAATAGATAAGTTTCGCGTATTCGAAGACATTGCTCGACAGACCTTGATCCACTTAATCCTGCAATTGAGCGTACTTCAGTTTTCTTCAGAGACTGTTTGTGTTATGGATTTCTAAAGGGATAGCCAACAATGAGACGCAGGCTCTACAGAGTATATAACTGTCATTAACGAAAGACTAGATGTCGAACCATATCTATCTAATTTACTGAGAGACCAGCATGTGGGCTTGTTTTCTTAAACTCGTCAGGGCTCTCATCGCGTAACTTTTCATACGACTTACTTACTTATCTGTATATATTTGGCAGACAGACAGCAGCTAGCACGGCGATTAGATTAAGATAAGTGATCAGCTGGAACGACCTGCAGTCTGGACATTCAACGATCCTACGCAAGTATACCTCTACTCTACCTAAGAAGAATTTCTCAACCAGCATACCGCCCAGATCTTACTGAGAGTCTGCACATCGGACGCTGGAACGTCCACTGCGAATCTTCACAGATGGATCGAAGATGGATGCAGGTGTGGGTGCTGGTGTCTATTCCAAGGATCTAAACTTCCAGCTAACTTTTCGCCAACCTTATCACTGCAACGTCTTTCAGGCTGAAACTATAGCGATTAAGGAAGCCCTATCCTGGCTAAAAGCAATGTAATATCCCGATATCGCGTGAGTTTCGATAGCACAATGCCCTGTCAAAACGCTAATAATGGACCTGAAATTTGGCCTGCTTAATCTGATCAAGATAAGCGATCGTTTGGGATCGATCATAGGCTAGAGTTGTTTGGTAATGAGGCATCCTGTGCCTGATATCCATCCGTGGTTTGTTTGAGCAAGCGTTTCAAGCTTTAGCAGATGTTTTATTGTAGCGATAGGCATGGATTGTGGGTCTCTTTCTGGTGAGTTCGTCCTCTTCGCAATTCTCTGGAATGTCACAGTGCACCCACATAAGTTGGATGCTAAAATACTTGGCCACTTGTTAAGAGATAGGCGGCAATTAAGGGAAGTCATGGAGTTAAAAATGACTGAATTCAGAGATTTGATCGCTGCCTGGCGATATCTGTGCGCGATATTACATTGTTTTTTAGCCAGGACCCGGCTTCCTTAATATTTGAATGTTCTTCAAAAAAAAAAAAACTTTAAATATACCTTCGATAGGTAGCTTCAAACATAGGTGTTAAGAAAAACCCTTTTGATGAATACTCTTTGAATTTCAATTAAATCTACGCCAAGCAACGCGTAGCGACTTATACCAACGTGTGCTTCAAACTTTCAAGTTGCAGCACGGACAAAATTAGCTGCAACTTCTTGCAACCTTCAGAGTTATGTTCAAATTTGTGTCGGATTTAAAAAAAACACGCTTTCGAGATTGGTCATGTTACAAAAGTCACAATTTCTTAGTTAATAATGGCTGGAATAAATGAAGCTAGGGCTTTATTTTTAGAAGAAATGTATAGCTTTCTGTTAAGTGGATCCATGAACGGATCTCTGAGATATTCAATTTCCAAAAACTAGGATCTTAATAAAACACGCTTTTCCAGGTCGTGCGTTTTCATGTTTATTGGACTGTAAAAAAGCTCCAAGAGGCCTACCGAGCACTCTGACCTGCAACAAATGGCAAGCTGTAACGAATGCTAGTTCTGCAAAGTTATAAATATGTAATATCCTAAACAGTGTTCGGCGTTCAGAAATCGCATTTCGAAGTATGGATGGAAGGCAAAAGTGAAGTAAATCCAAAATTTTCGAAGTTTCAACTGACGTACCATTTCCTACAAAAAATAGTAGCCTAAGAAGTAAGAATAGTAGTTATGCTTAAGGTTGGCGTGTATTGTGTTGTGACGGATATGTTTGAGTGAGAGGATTGCTGCTTGCAACTGGTCTGTGGGATATTATTTTCTCATTTTCCACAAATAATGAGTGATAGAAACTAGCCGGTAGGCAAAGAGTACATTTTTTCAATGAAACTGAAAAGGTAACATAACAAAAGCCGTCAACTGTTTAAAGACCAAAGGAGCTAACAAATATTTTCCGGTGACATTTTTTTTGAAGTAGACTGTGAACAAAAATAAGTGACGGAGTAGACTTAAAAATATTGTAAAAAGCGAAGCGAATCTACTACCTTTTGGAGTAAAGTCCGAACACTGGCTCAAGTTCGTAAAATATCACATAAAAGATGTTAAGCGCAAAAAATCGGCCTTCGAAGTTAACAAAAGAAATCTTTAAGTCAATTTCGGACTTTGAATATTTCTTTTTATTCCAAAAAAATGGAATTTCATCATGGACACAACCTCGTGGACTAGGCACTCCTCGTGGGGTTCAGGTAAGGGTCATCCTTGCTGCAATATCCGTTCCTGGTTTTCACAGGGTGTGACCTATCCACTTTCCATTGCCATGGGATTCTATAAGTCTCTGGCCCAGCACCTCTTCATTCGAGATGCCTTCCAGCCAAGAGACCTTCAGTGGCTTTGATGGAAGAGACCTCAGTTTGCCACTTGCCATGTGTCACCGCGTTTCCAGGCCACTTAATGACACGAGAGAGCCAATCCCTCTTTACCCAGGCTGGACGCATCGGCGGATTTGACAACTTTTAACGAATCAATTGCCAAAATGACCTCCATTGGACTATTCTCCGCCCCACTCAGACTAGATACGGGTCTATAATCCTCAGTGGCCTGTTTGGGGTTGTGGAGCTCCGAAAAGTGCTGGCTCCATCTGTGTAAGATATGCACCTCTTTGGAAAGCAACGCACCATCTTTGGATTTGACGCTTTCGATGATGTTGAATTTTCTTCCTCTGAGTCAACGAATGGTTCACCCTTTTCGCAGATTTTTGGTCGCTCCTTTCAGGACTGCTCTTTACCTGCTCGCACAGCCAATTTTTAAGTTCTTCGCTCGTCAGTGCACCAGCGAGAAGCAGCTCCCCAAATCCAGTCTCTGTAGGTCATCTTCTTCACTCACCACCAGCCGCCACTTTAAGCTGCTTTACTCCACAAACTTCCCGTGCAGAGGCACCCACCTCAGAGGGAAAACAGCTGTTGAAATCAGTCGCCATTCTTCTTCTACAAGCGATGGAACATTCGGAATCCACTCAAGGTTTCCACACATGTCAAGTACAAGGAATTGGTTCAAAATTTCAAGTTCTTCCTGCGTATCGGCAGGAAGTGGCTTCAATCGATATTAAGGATGTCACCAAGGCGGCAGTAATAGAGTAACATTGGCTGCAACAAACGACATACCGCTCTGGGAAATACGAATAACCCGAAGCAAACGGTCTATATATGGTCTATGGATAATTTTGAATTAAGCCACAAGACAACCCCAATTCGCCAGAGTTATTCAAGCCACGGAAGAAGTCACTTGCTTATTTTTCTCCTTTGTATGGCCGAGTCTACCGAACCGGTGGAAGGAACCGATGGTGCACCCAGGTGGGGAAGGACCTCAACCAACTTAGCGTGCGCAGTTGGGGACAGCTGGCTAAAGATCTTGCCAGCAGGAGAGGCTTGTTGGTTTAGGTCCAGGTCTACCCTGGTCTGTGGCGCCACCAGAAGAAGAAGAGTATGGCTCTAAAGCTTAGGGTCTACACTGACTCAACCAAGAAGCTTCCAGTTTGGCACATCAAGAAGGTTGATGGCCTTTCCACCTTAAGCCCGGAAATCCTCTGTTACGCTGTCCTTCGGGCAAGTCATCGAAGGCTCTTTGTTCCACAGGGCCATTCTTTACAGCTCTACATGCTTTACATGGCTCAGCTGACTTAGGCTTGGGGTTTGTAGAAGTCTGGCTGGACTCATGACGCAGTAGAGCTCCTACATTTTGTGGTTGAGTCAGATAAACACAATGCAAGCATCGCACGCATAATTTTTCTCGCGGCTAGACTTCTTCTGCTGGCACTACAGTCCGGGGTGGACCTGGGCCTCAACCAGTAAGCCTCTCCAGCCGGCACGATCCTTAGCCAGCTGTCTCCAAGAGCGCACACATAGTCGATTGAGGTCCTTCTCCACCTGGGTGCGCCATCGGTTCCGTGGGCGTTCTCTATTGCGTTGTCCCACTGGTTCGGATTCGAAGACTCTTCGGGCTGGAGCAGTGTTGTCCATGCGCTCTACATGGCCCAGCTATATTAGGCGTTGAATCCGTAGACGCCTGACTATACTCATTTCGCTGTACAGCCCGTAAAGTTCGTGGTTGAATCTTCTTCTCCAATAGCCACCAACGCAGACATGACCAAAGATTGAATACAGAACTTTTCTCTCGAAGAGACCAAGGACTTCCTCATCCGCTTTTGAGATTTTCCATGCCTCCGCGCCGTACAGCAGGACTCGGATTATCAAGGTCTTGTATAAAGTCAGCTTGGTCCTTCGATAGATGGCTCTACTACTCATTTGCCTCTTGAGCCCAAAGAAACAGCGACTGGCAAGAGTAATTCTGCGTTTAATCTCGATACTGGTGCCGTTCACTTGCGAACCGAGGTAGACGAAGTCCTTCACTACCTCGAAGTTATAGCTGGCTATGGTGACGTTTTGGCCAAGTCGTCGATGTTTCTTGATGACAGCTTCGCGGCCAGACTAAGAACTTTATTATGCGCTTGTAAATCCCTAACTCTGCGCCAGTCAGCAGGACTAGAAGGATCAATAAAGGTGCCTTGATCCTTCAAGGGGGATCGGTTTCCGGTATTTAAGTTGTTTGTACATAGTTAAAGCTGTCCACAGCAGGCTCTGGCTAAGTAATCTGTGCTGTGTGCCCCTTTTCAAAGACGGCGCCCAGTTTAGCGCCTACCTCCAGATAAGCCTAAGACCAATAAAACCTGGGAAAGTGACAACTTATCCCCGAGTACTTCCGTGAGACGGTGAAACTCCGATCGGTTATCGACCTTGAGCCCTCGTAAATACCACCCACCAAGCTCCACTGCAGCGCGTGGTTCGATAAGAGTCGATGAATGGCCAACAGAACAAAGGCCCTCGGCACTAACATCAGCGCTCCTTTCAAATGCTCATAGACCAGCAAGATAGCGAAATGACAGCAACCGCAGTGTGCTGTGCTTGTTCACCTTATCGCTGCGCGCTGCAAAGAAAGTTCGAAGAAAAATCGAATTCCCGCAAAGAGACTTCTCGTGTAGCAACTGTTTACGCATCGTTATCAGGGAACGTACACAAATTGCGGCGATAAGCAGCTCATGGCTATGCCCACCTATGTACAGTCGCTCTATGTACGTCGCCGCGAAAGGCTTTGTCGCAAAGAAGCCAAACAATCGAGGCTAAGGCGATAGTCCAAGCAAATAATTTGCCAGCCAACAACAAGTGTCTTATCAGTTCGCTTCCGTGGAATCACTTTCGGTGCCTGGTGTCACAATGTGTGTCGAGCAATTAAGCGCTTGCGAAAGCACAACGCGCTGATGCCGATGACGAGGTACTTTAGGTTCGCGAGAGATCGCCGAGAAGCGGATTAGAAGCAATTTAGGGGCTTACGCTATCTTTTTTCTCACATCATCATCATCGTCGTCAGAGTACTTTGTCTGTCTGGCTGGGCTGTGGCGGGAAATTCGACGCCGAAATGAAAGCGAAACTGTTGCGAAATGATGGTCGCCTTTCTTCGTTTTGACGATTCGGCAAATGCCACCAATTTGGAATTAAATTTTATTTCCACCTTTTTTTCTGCCACAATCCAAGCTCATTGTGTTGTGCCGCTAGCGGCGCGGTCGTGAGTATCTGGGAATCGAATTGTAATGAAGCACCCGCGACAATAATTGGAGATGTTACCTAATGCGGATCCTATGGCGGGTGGGTTTGATTGATGGCTTTGCGGAAAGGCTTTCATCTTCTTAGGCTGCGCTCTGATGGGCATTGTCTTGGGCGGAGTTTTAAGGTCTTGCTGGGAGTCCAAGACGTTCGCAAGTTGAGCGCAGCGGTGGGCAGATATTTCCATTGTCAAATCTGGGTTTGCGCACATTTACGGTCTAGGTACTGAGGCATTATTAAGAAATCTACAATGGCATCAAGCGTAGTGAAGTTTAATTTAGATTTTTTTGCAGTTGTCTGCGATATTTGCAAGGCTTCCGCGGATGACTGAGGGAGGCCAGTGACACTGTTCCCACAGCTGTTGAAAAATGTTTACTGCGCCAACGTTGTCTGAGAAGACTCCACATGGCTCTAGTGCCGAAGAAGGTGTCGAAGAGTTGATCCGCAGAGCATTACGCCCGCTTCGAGTAAGTGGAGATTAGCTAGGAGTGCATGCAATTAAGCTTAAAAGGAGCGAATGATGGTATCTTCTTTGCTTGCCTAACAAAGGAGCATATTTCAGACGAGTACTATGGTCGAAAGCAATCCTCTCGAGAATTTTGGCGTGATCATGAATCTCGGGCTCAACAAAAAGCCTATCCAGGTAGCGCGGTCCCAGGCTAGCCGTCGCTAGCTGCAACCCGAAATTGGCACGGATCTTCACAGAGAGTCGAAAGCTCTTCGACGTGCTGTTTGCCCTTCAGAAACTGGAGTCGGCAAGCGTGTAGATTACCAAGCAAAGTGCGTGATCTTATGCCGATTCCATGGAAATGAGTGCACCCATTTGATGGGTTTTTTTCCTGGCCGCATTAAATGAATGCATGTTCACCGCAGGAAATACCTCTTTGCGAAAATCAAAACGAGACTAATGTAAAATAAACAATCCAGGAACGAGTGTCTGTGCCTGCCCTCAAGTGTGTCTAACCGTTGGATTTTGTTCAAAAGAGAGGTCCAACAGACAACAGAGTTTGCTGCGTTTAGAACGACTGGATGGCACAGTGGGTTAAGTGCCTGCCCTTGGTTAGTGGGGTCCCTGGTTCGAATTCCAGTGAAAGCAAAGTTAATACGCTTTTATCTGGTTTTCAAATCTGATCCATTTGCCGTTGGGATCAGTCACAGGACTGGGTCGCCGTGGCATAGTGAGTAAGTGCGTCGACTCCTACGCAGAGGGTGCCAGGTTCGATACCCGAATTTACCACCTACAGTGGACTTGTCCTTAGTCGAATTGTCAAGGGATACCATAATTTGTTCGAGTTTCACTTAGAGAGTTTTTGTATGGAAAATTAAGGGAAATGTGTGTAAAATATGGCAAAAAAGTTCGACTTAGGGAGAGTCCACTGTATCATAATTCACGGCTCCACCTCTTTCGAGTCACTGACAATGCTCAAAGAGTATTCCTGTCCAGAAATAGCTTCCAAAATTCGCCGTTCGGAGTCGGCATTAAACTGTAGGTCCCTTCCACTCGTGAAAGAACAATAGCTGAGAAGCTAGGCCCTGGCCATCTACGGGCTGTAGCACCACCCATATTATTATTATTATACTTGCAAAAGTAAAAACAAAATTGTGTCGGTTCATAGAACTTTAATTTCGTTGGTTTCCAAATTGTCGACATTAAGCTTCTACAGAAACCACTCGTGGTGTCGTCTCCTTATGCCGAGTCCGAAGGGACAAGTTTGAGAAGCTTAATTTAGACAGTGATTACTTTTGGAGCATTGTCAGTGACTCGAAAGAGGTGGAGCCGTGAAAATTATTTTTTGCGTACCGTGAAAGTAGACAAAATAGGTTCAAGTGCATAGGAACGGACATGCAGACCTATCACGCATCGGGCGCCAAAATGTAGTACTGTCAACTGTTATATTCTCTTAACTTTTTTTTTGTCTTTGGCATGCACGAAAAGAAGGATTTTGCTTACACTTTCAGAAATTATATTAACGTCTCTATAACATGCCATTGCCTTTATAAGCGTGCTCTTTAAAAGACAGAAGACTATGAGAACCATTTGAGGGCTTTTTCCGTTGACAAGAACTCAACATCACGTGGTTTTGTTTTCACACCGCAACCGGTATTGTATATCTTTCTGTTAAAATGTTAGAATCCGAATCAAAGGATTTTTATTTAAGTTAACAAGGGATACCTTAGGTACTGCCCTGCGTTGGACTGCTCCAGAGCTTATCTCCAGTTAGTAGATTCTTATTTTGAACTAAGTGAAGAACAGTGGTGAAAAAAAAACCTGTTAACCTGCCTATGAAAACTATTTCATGGACGAAGGAATGTATGTGTTTTTTTTTTAAATCGATAATTGACATATCGCACCCAACTGAAGTATGTCCCGATCCCTGGTGTGAATCAAGGCAATTTATAGTTCCACGATAACTTATTCGTGCAAAGATCACAAGATCACACCGATCCGAATCGATCTCACTTGCTGATTTGGTTCTCACTCTTTGATGCTTGGGCCCAATTAAACGCGATAAAAATTCCACCATGCGACCGAAATTCTCACGGGATTAATAAAATGTCTGACACAAGAGATGGAACACATGTGTGCGTCACATGTCCCACCAGCGGTCTGTGACGAATGCCCTCTCAAGGACAAGACACAGCTTCACCAACACAGGCTTCAGACAGGCTGCCACACTTGCCACTCAAAGGAATCGCAAGTAAAATCACATGACAGCGCTAATCGTCAGCAAACAATCCCCCAAAACAAACACACAAACCGATCAATCATCATCGTTCTGCGGATCGTTCCAGATCGGTTTCAGATTAAACACACAAAACTCCCGCGGACGCGAACACATTACCTGCTTGAGCTGATGCCTGCGCAGCTGTCGGTGTCGCGGTCTTGTCCATATTCGGACCACCAACATTCTCGTCATTCTCCGAATAGTTCTTCTCGCCAGAAGTCGGGCTGTTCCCCTCGATCTGGTTCGTCGTTGTTGTCGTTGTGTTCAGTTGGTTGCTTTGATTCTCCTTGGAACTACGCTTGAGTGTGAAGGTGTTGACCACCTTCGAGAACTTGGACGGCGTCTTGACCGCACCATCCGGTGCCGCCTGCTTGCGCGACGCCTTCGCCTTTGCTGGCGGCTGCTGCTGGCAGCAATTATGGAATTCCTCATAGTAGCTGAGACGATTCTCCGCCGCCGAACCGGTGACGGTGGGCGGGCTGGGTATCGACGACTTTTTCGAGATCCCGGGCGTTTTGTTGGTCGACTTCGTCTTGAAGATTCGACTCCACATCTTTTTACTCATCGCTGAGTTTTTATTTTTTGCTTTTATTTTTTGGAAAAAATATGGGACACAACGCGCACTCCTTCACTGCACTAACTTCGTCACATTTCTCCGGAAAAAAGGTGCTACAAAAATAGCGCGCACCCGAAGACACGAGATGCTTTGAAACTTTTTATAACTTTCCGCACGAAGTATGAGGCACTGCGACGTCGCGTCGTCGCGTGTAGTTCCAGAACTGAGAACGAGAAAGAGAGACCGATGGAAAGGATTCCAGATACACCGAGTGCGGGATGAAGTTTACTTCATCGTCGTCGGAGAACCGAACGGCAGACGTTTTGGCAGAAGACTGACTGCGACGCAGCGAGCATACATTGTGCAAGGGTGGCCTGTTGGCGTCGGCGCTGGCACAGCGAACAGCAACAATGTGTTCGGCTGTTCGGTGTCGGTTCGGTTCGGTTCGGCTGTTGTCGCTTCTTCACGACAACTCTGGCGCAAGTGGGCACAGCACATGTAAACTTGGCTGCTTCTTGGCGTTGTTGGTTCGTCGTGTGCTGCTCCAAGCAGCTGACGAGTGAATGTGGAGCGGCAGTGACGGCGCGGAAGAATGTTCAGTGCTCGGATGATAATGAGGCGATGGCTGGGGGTTTTTGCATGCAAATCTCAAGCGGAGTGTGGCAGTGGCAAGCGTAGCGTAGCCAGGCTGTATGAATGGCAACTCTTCAACAGTTCGGTTTGATGGTGGTCTGGAATTTTAAAGTGCTTACCCGGCTGGCGGTTGCACAACACACTGTGGGCCCTATTGATGGCTGGACGAAGTGGGCGCCGAAGAGAGGGTGGATATGCGCATATGTGGGACTCTCTACCGCTTTTGGCTGGGACGGTCGGGATGTCAGGCAGAGTTCAAAGTAACTGTGGCCGAAATCGTGACAGTTGAGTGGGGAATGAGTGAAACATCTGTTCTATGAAGTGGCTTGCATGCGCTGCAACCATTCCTCGGAGATCGGTTCAATGCGATTGGTTAAAAGGGAAATGAAGGCGGTTTTGACTGCTTCGAAAGCCAGCCTGTAGTCGAGTCAAGTCGGTTAACTATGAAGAGCTGCTCGAAGGAACATTCTTGACTAGACCTTTGGCAATGAGGGAAAGCATTTGAGATAAAGGCACAACATCACGGATGATGAGAGGGTATTTCCATCCAATGGATCCTCAAAGAGAGATCAGGCGAGGATTCGATTTGTTACAAGTAGCCTGTGTCAGGAAAAGCTTTTGTCAAAACAGATGACAGCTGTAAAATTGAGTCAGGGACTCGATTCCGTCAGGGACTCCGCGGTATCAATAATATCAGTACCTGCCGACGGCTGTTTCATTCAGCTCATGACTCACTTCAGATGTTGGGCTCTCTCCTCGGACGAACCGGGCTGTAATGCCATCCGAAAAAGGATAGTCGAAACAGAAGCCTTTTTTAAATTTAATTCTGCGCTATGTTTTTTTTAATGACATGTTTATCCTTGTCCTTTGTCTACTAATTTACTGGCGGTGCATTAAGAACTGCGTTGGACATAACCTTCTATCTTTATCCCATTATCAGCTTCATCTTATACTGCAGTATTTCGGGCGAAGATCATGGGGATTCGCTAAGAACTGTCATGCCTTAGGTTATGCTAGGTTGTCGCCTATAGTGGGCAGTCGTCGTAGGTCCATTGTGATATGAGGTGGATTGGACATCTTCTACTACAGTTGATCCTTGTCCCGACGCGGTTCAGTTGGCTGGTGCTGATATTGCCCAGCTCGCTTAGACTTTCGAAGATGTAGGCCGCCAGGTGGTCTATGGCCTCCTCCTCTTTTTTTTCGCATTTCATTTATTGATCATCCGCTCAGCGTCGGGAGAAGTTGTTGTTAGAAAGGCCCATTCTGGATGAAGTGTGCATAAGGCTTGTCATGACGCTGATCAGTGTTCCTAGTGCTGGCCAGTTTAGTCTGAGGGTGGGGATTGGATTGATGAAAGACGATTTGTTGCGGTTGTTGCACATTGTTTTGGCTTCACATTTAACAGCCTCGTCACTGTGCCGTGACACCCACTGAAAGGACGGAAAGGAGCCATTATCCAGAGAATTAATCGCAGCACGACTGAGTTGATAAATCAAATCCCGCACGTATTCTTTTAACCTTTCTGTCAACACACAAATGCGGTCATGAGGCCAAACCCCCAACATACGAGGGTATGCAAGCATATTTTACTTGCTTTTTGTATGGCCACTAACGAAAGATTTTCCATTCATAAATTTGACATATGCCTTAAGTCCACATGGCCCTAGACTGTAAATAAATGATGTGCTTCTACCCTTGCCAACATCAATTTATTCTCAAATAACACCAAAAGCCATCTCATTTCCTCGACACGAGTCTTTTTAGTGAACAGTGAACACACCAAACTCAAGCCACAGACCTCCTACATTGTGTACCAGATAGCCGTAGCTTCTGTTATTTTCTCAAGGTTCCGCGTCTCTCATTATTCTTCACCTCTAACGCAACGTACAAAGTTAAATGTGTGCCTGGCTTGCAAAAATCATGGGATCCATGTTAATTAGGGGACAAGGCCCGACTGCGACGCGTTCCATAATTCAAAAATTGGGTAATGTTTACTTCTGTTCTCAGCTCGTTTTATGCGCGACGACAAGTCACATTCAGACCGAGCGAGAGGTGCCGCTGTCGCCTGAGAATTTGGCACTGCTTCACGTCGCACATATAAATCTCGGTGAAATGCGCTTGTTTATGGGTCAAGTTTTTTCTGACAGTTATGAGTTCAGTCAGCAGGACAATTCTCTGGAATTGCCATTCGATCTGGGTGATGATTGTTTTATTTTTTTGGATAAGTTGTTTTTGTTCTTGTGGCTTGTGTGGTGTCTGTTGTGTGGGAAACATTACACTGAATAGAACAGTGGGATGCAGCTCGCAAGAGATGGAGACTGGCTGTTGACAGCTTAGTGGTGTCTACTGATATTCTATTCAATTAAGCGAGCGTGTGTTGGTCTGGTTTATTCTGATGGAGACTAGAGGATGGCGATTGGATTGAATCTAAGGCTATGGCTAATGCTTAGTTCAGGGGCACCACAACCCAAGCGCGAAACTGGAACTATGCATCAAACTATCAAGTGGAAAAGATTTGCATCATGTATCATGTGGAAGAGATATTTGTGGTTCATAACTTTTAACGCCAACTGTGGATATGACAGAGAGTGGCTCTTGTCTGCTAAAATAAGGAAAATAATGAACAAATAATAATAACTTAAGGACACTGGCATCGTGCATTTCTGTAATGGATCGGTAAGTTCCTGTTCAGCACCAATAAGTGAACTCTCCCTAAGTCGAGCTCTCCTTTAGTCGAAACTCTCCCTTACTCGAACTTTTTCCATATTTTAGATACATTTCCGTCAACTTTCCATACAAAAACCTCTCTCCAAGTCGAACTCTCTCCAACTCGAACAAATTTTGGTATCCCATGACAATTTGACTTAGGGGGAGTCCACTGTATAGCCTAAGGCTTCATCGTGGCTTTACAGCTAACTTGTGATTTTAACAATTACTTATTAGCTTTTCTAATAAATAAATAAATAAAAGCCTTATGAGATTCTTATAAACACTGAAGGTGGTAACGAACGATAGGTATGTGGAATGTAATACAGTCGACTCCCGATAATTCGAACAGATTGTAAGATCCCTTGAAAGAACCTTGATAAATCGAACAAAACCTATGTGTTTTGGTACTCTCGTTAGTTCGAAGTGATTGCTGAGTCAGATTGCCACGAGGCACGCTGTAATTCAAAATCAGTGGCTGGTTGCTTCTCAGTAATTCGAACCTTTTTTGCAATTCAGTGTGTGTTTTGCAGGGTAATACACTAGTTAGATCCAATAAATGAACCACTTTTTATTTATTGTATTACTTATTATTTATTATTACGTCTGTGAGTCAGAGATAATGGATGATAGAGATATCCAACTTCGGCCATTTTTAACCCCAGCCCACAACGAAGGTGTAGTGGAAATCCCTTGTATTTCACTTATACTTTCACAACGCTCGTCAATTCACCACAATATGGCGGCCGATTAGCGAATTTTGTGAGAAATAGCGGCAGATTCATGAATTTAGTGGGATAATGGCAGCTCATTCGTGAATTTTGCCCACAATCTATGGAACATAATGGGTATGTTGTTCGGAGGGTGTTCAAATTTTGACTCATATTTTTAAGAGAATTTTCTTACATTGTTATATGGACTTTCGTGAGTAAAAATGTATTGCAATGCCCATTTAACTGGAACTATTTGACCTAAAATTTATTCTTAAGTATATATACAGCCTATTCATAAGCCATACCTGACAAATAAACTCAAAAAATGAGGTCCGCTTTAGACGCTTAATTCATGAATTCTCAAAAACTCATGAATTCAATTCAAACAATTTTTTTCAGATATTGCAAATATTACTAATGCATAAAAATGGTTGTCAAATATTCTTATTTGAATTGATTCACGCTTTAAAAATATTTTTATTACTAGTTCCCTAAAGGTGTGAATATATTATTCATTTTTATTCATATTCCAAGAAGAATTTTCATCAGTTCAAGATGAAGTTACGAATTTTGTTCGTAAGCATATAGCGTCGCCTGAAAGAGCACATAAACTCAGCTGTCCTTCCAATTCTCGACGAAAGAAACTCTTTTCGCCGTCTTCAAAGGACTAAACCCCTTGACCTAGCACGGTGAACTCAACCCGCGCTTAGCTGCGGTGTAAGCAAAAACTCTCAATGGAGAATCTCCTGCCAAATGCATCTAAACCATGAAAGAAAAACTGCTGGATAAGTGTAAAACTTAGTTGTAGTTCAAATAAATTTTATTTGAAGGGAGGTGTTTTCACTAGGTAAAAATCCCTTTCGCTATGTGGGAACGGTCCCCATAGTGTCTTTTGAAGATTTTCACATACTCACAAAAAAAAAAATGTATTCATATGCAAAAAATCACACTTTGTAGTGCATTCATTAATTATGTCCTAGTATCTCAGATTGCAACTTGCTCAAAGTTTTAATGAATCGACTTCATGAACATATCTATCCATCTTACTAACCGAGTCCAAGCAGTTTTTCATAACTCTAAACTGTCATCCTTTTGTGACGTACGTTATGGTGTTCCTCAAGGTTCCATTCTCGGTCCTTTATTATTTTCAATGTTTATCAATGACCTTCCACTAGTTTTATCCTATTGTAAATTCCATATCTATGCAGACTATGTCCAAATCTACCTAAGTTTCCCCCTTGGTATGGTTGAAGACTCAGTTGCTAAAATAAACGAGGATTTGGGCTCTATTGCAAACTGGGCTACACAAAATGGTCTAATGCTCAATCCTAACAAAACCAAAGCCATACCGTTCTCGAAACAACCGCCTTCCTTGACAAATTTCCCGCTAATAGAACTGAACTCGACCGCAATTGAATATGTTACATGCGTAAAAAACCTTGGAATAATGTGCAATAGTGAACTGACGTGGACTGACCACATTGATAGCGCAGTATCAAAGGTGTATACATCCCTAAGAGGCTTATCAATCAGCAAATACATTCTCCCTGTGAACATCAAATTAAAACTTGCCAGAGCACTCATAGTGCCAATCTTGACATATGGATCTGAGTTGTTTGCTGACTGTGATTATTCTTCCTCCCTAAAATTGACAAAAGCAATTAACACGGCTGCACGGTATGTTTTTAACCTTCGCAGATTTGATCACGTCTCGGAACAACGTCGCATTCTCCTAGGATGCGAACTGGGCGCATTCTTATGCTACCGGTCGTGCTTATTACTCTTCAAAATTATTCACAAGAAACAGCCAACATATTTATATGAAAAGATCACCTTCTGTCGATCAAGTCGTAATATTACCTTGAAACCCTCCAATCATACCTCTTTAATGTCACGTAGGCACTTTTTCATTCATGCTGTTCATTTATGGAATCACCTACCTTCACAGGTACGTTCTAGGACCAAGTACAGACAATTTTGTAACGCTTGTTTCTCATATTTCTCCCGCTCGAACTCCCGCTCCTAGTAACTTCAGTCTTAACGCTTTCTCTACACATATGTATTCTAATAACATTCAATTTTAAAATCAGAAATCGACACTCTTAAATTATAATTGAAGTAACTTGAAATCACTAATCTCAATCATGTCACACAAAATAATATGTTATGTTATAATGTTCATATAACACATATGATTCTTGAAGTACAGCGATAGATATTAAAAATAAATAAATGAAATGAAAATGAAAAATGAAATAAGCTTTGTTCGTTCGTTTACCCCTTCAGACTGTGTTGAAATTTTAACACCGAAATTTGAAAAAACGTTCAAATAACGAGCGAATTTTCAAATAAGAACTCTGATTCACCCCATTACTAAGGTGGGGAAGGGTATTAGCTGTTCTCAAGAGCTCACACGTATTCACAGAAGGGTATCAGCTGTTCTCAAGAGCTCACACGTATTCACAGACACGGGACAAAACGCTTACAAAAAACGCTGTCAGGTAAAATCAAGGCTCTTGCCCCTTGATTTTACCTGACAGGTAGAAGTTGGATATCTCTATTGTAGGTTATCTCTGCTGTGAGTATCGATCATCACATAAAGTCTGACGGCGTGTGGTGAATTTTTAAGGATAATGCTTAAGCTTCACCGGTAGCTCTCACAATTTTTTGTTCTCTTTATTTTGGTTCTCTCTCTTTTCTTTGTGGGCTACAGTAGTTACGTGTGTCAAATTATTGTTGCATACTATGCATGTAGCATATGTATTTATTTCGTTTTTGTTCTTCGCAGCAGCTCGAAATTTCTTTCATTATTTCGAAATCTCGTTAATTCGAATTCTTTTGAGGTCCCCCTGAGGTTCGAATTGTCGAGAGTTAACTATAAATATTTACTTTTGTTGAACAAAAAAGCGATTGGAAAGAAATAATCGGCCATCCCCTAGACTTTTGCGCTTTTGTTTTTCACTGATCTATTTTTGATATCTTCCGCTTTATTGATGATGACATGACATGCGTCAAAGAAGATCACGCCCCGTTACCATTTCATCATGAAAGGACTCGCACGCGAATAGTGCTAACAAACTATTGAATTTAACATGAAAGTTCCTGCACGATGGTTTACGATTATCATATTTAACTGATCAAGCAATTGAAGTCATTGTGAGCAAATTTGTGGTATCTGTTCCGGGGAAGCCATGAGGTGCCAATGTACTCGGAGAGAGGGAGAGCGAGAGAGAGCAAGAGAGAGGGAGAGAGAGCAAGAGAGGGAGATAGCAAGAGAGAGAGAGAGAGATAGAGAGAGAGAGAGAAAGAGAGAGAGAGCAAGAGAGAGAGATTGAGCGAGAGAGAGATAGCGAGCGCGAGCGGCGGAGGGGGGGGGGGGGGGAGCGACAGGGAGAGAGCGTGCGATCAAGAAAGAGAAAGATAGTGAGCGAAAGAGAGAGTGAGCGAGATAGCGAGGGAGAAAGAGAGAGAAGGGATAAGAGTCAAGGCATACTGCAACCACAATTCAAAGTTTCTAACTTCCTTAAGCTGGTTGTAAGTTTTTGCAAAGATTTGGAAAGTGTTTGGTTTACTTTCCGGCAGAGCAAAGGATCGGTCTGAGGCAGTCCGACTTTTGTAGAACAAATTTCGTGAACCTCTTTTCCAAATTGAGACCCAACTGAATCATGCGGAACTATTCTTAAAGATAAGGTCTTCGCCACTTATCCCTCCTTAGCATCCCAATTATGTCCAAATAAGGTGAATCAAAATAACAACTAATCTTAGGTACTGCCGAGAAAGGCATTTGGCAGATTATGTATCCCAAGACGGTCTTATAATTCGTGTCTAATAATTCGAGATGGTGTGGAAGACCGAACTCAAGTCATCGTGGACGCAAGACAGATTGGTGTTGTTGACTGAAAGCAGGGTGCCCAGGACTACTATCTCAATCTAAGATCCTCCATGAGTCGTAGCCCTTGTATAGGTAAGTCAGTACCTCCCAATCAACCTCGGGGTAGGTATTTCAGATCAAAATAAAAACATCGCCCCGTCTCTCAAAAATGTTGCATCATCACCTATCCATTTAAAATGACACCTCTAGTTGAATGAACCTCTAATGCACCCCAAAGCTGGTTGCCATTAATCTCCCTCTGCATTCCCAAGCCGTCTTGAACACTCCGAGCCTGCAGTGGGAATCATAGTTATCTGTATCATAAATCCATTTTTCCACATTCTCCACGAGCTCTCTGTGACATGTCTCAAGTCATTAACTGACTTCAGACATTTGCTGCGACCACACGCATTGCCACGGTGCCTCGTTCCGTTGCCACCGGTTTTCACTCATGACGCACACAAGTCTCATGGCTTGATGTGAAAGACCGCAGCGAGGGTAAAAGTCACAGAGCCTACACGGCTTGTCTTGTGCGTGGAGTCCTTTCTCAGAAACCGACTCACAAAGCCCCCCCTTCCTCGGAATCCATCACCAGTTCATTGCCACCCACTCGACGCAGAGAAGACACCCAGCAGCCTTGTTGACAGAAGCAAAACAATCGCCCTTCTCGCGCAGTTGTCACCCCCGTGGCTTTGTTGGATCGATGCGAATTTCGACAACCTTGGCGACCCGCCCAAGGGCAACTAAAATTAAATCTCTTAGCGCTGTCATAAGTCGAACGCACGCAGGAATGATTTGCGCTAATGGCGCGCCAGGTGACAAAGCATGGCGTGCCATCGCTTCAACCGGCTCACCGCGCCGTGAGCAGCGGAAAATGAGAAGAAAAATCTAATTAATTCCTTTAATTAATTTGCCGTCCCCGACGAGCGCGGCGCACATAGGCAGTGTCACCTCCTCGCGCGGCAGACTCCCAGCGACACAATCGAAGGTGAAGGGAACCTTTTTCGCCGCGAGAGGCAGCTGACAAATGTTGGCGGAAACCCAGCGATCCCACATAAATTTTCGTCCGTCATTGCTGCAGTTTTCACTTTTCCTCTCCAGATCACTGGCCCTTATGCGCTCAGGAGCTGCGCCTCTATCGCGACGCAGAGCATGCTTTCAATTGATTAATTGTCATTGGAAGCGGGACGTCTTGAATTCACTTTCAATTGGACTGAATTAAACGCTCATCAGCGGAATCGACATTCTGTTTGATTTCATTCCTTCAAATGCGCGCAAGACAGCCCCGAGGAAGATACTTTTCAATTAGCCGGCGATGCGATTGCACTGGGCGATGTGGCCACTCAAAGGGCATTGCATCGGGGCGCACATATGCGATCTGCCAACTTGGTCGCGGCGCAGCGTCATCGAGAGTTTGAGTTATACATGAAGCCGGGAGGGCATTGTGCCTGCTCCATGCGGAGATAGAGTCGGTTCTATTTTCAGATGGTTTTCATTGGCAGCGGTCCAGAGCAGAGGTGAATGGAAGAGGTTTTGACCAATTTTTGCGCAGACTTAATGACCGCGTCTTATGCAATGGACTTTCCATTCCATGGCACGCAGTGCGGCATGCTGTCTTATGGCCGGCCTGGCCAAAAGCGAATGCAGATGCGGGCGACAATCAGGTTTGACGCATATGGTTATGGCGCGGCGGTCATCCGTGCCGCGCTGAGAAGCGTCAGGAGAACGATCGTGTGGAGGTGCCTGCGAGAATGAATTGTTGTGACGAAGTCACGATCGGTGGGCTCCGGTATTGATGGAAGCCAGGTGTGGATTAAATGTTTTCATTTTGTTTTCTTTTGTTTTCTTGTTATTTATGAACTACTTCTCGATCGTCTCTACGTGGGATATGTGGCCTGTATTGCTTGAGGGAAACGTGTGTTATGTATGACCTCATACTGGGCCCCTCAGTGTCCAGCATCGTGTCGGTATGGGCCGCAACGAATTTCTGGACAAAGTGTCAAGAAACTCGTGTCAGCATGTGTCCAGTGTCCGAGTAAGATGTTGATCTGCATTTCTTAAGGCTGTTCCAGGATCTGTGCAGTGCAAAGATCTAATATATTATAGTCTTCTTCTGGCCACGCTGATACAGACCTGTTCCGTGGAGACTCGTACATTCCAGGGTGGACATTGCATCAATTTCGCAATATCATCATCTTCTTTTAAATTTAAAGACGTTATCCATGGCGCAAAACATGCAGGCTTTCCAACTCGACTTCGGCCGCTCTTAAATTTGGAAGGCGTAGGTGTGAATATGACTTGGCCAAATTCGATATCCAGCGTTATGAATATTCTCGCTAGAAACCGAATAACGGCCAAAATTATTCACATTTCACTTCTTCTTCTTCTTTATTTCACGCTACATTCCGTGGTGGACTTGGGCTTCAACCAATAAGCCTCTCCAACTAGCACTGGCTACCGACTCCGCCGTGTTGTTTGAGATCCTTCTCCACCTGGGTGCGCCGCCTTAAACGCGGGCATCCTCTGTTGCGTTATCCTACAGGCTCGGAAGCACAATTCCTTCCTTCTTTCCTTGCCTTCCAATCCACAGAATCTGTGGCGTATGTGCGACATTGTTCAGCTTCCAACCGGGTGCCTGCCAATCCACGGACTCTGTGGCGTATGTGCGACATTTTTCAGCTTCCAGCCGGGTGCCTGCCAACCAACGGACTCTCTGGCGTATGTGGGACATTTTTCAGCTTCCAACCGGGTGCCTTCCAATCCACAGACTCTGTGGCGTATGTGCGACATTTTTCAGCTTCCAGCCGGGTGCCTTCCAACCAACGGACTCTCTGGCGTATGTGGGACATTTTTCAGCTTCCAACCGGGTGCCTTCCAATCCACAGACTCTCTGGCGTATGTGGGACATTTTTCAGCTTCCAACCGGGTGCCTTCCAATCCACAGACTCTGTGGCGTATGTGCGACATTGTTCAGCTACCAAATGGGTGCCTGGCGATCCACACACTCTCTGGCGTATGTGGGACATTTTTCAGCTTCCAACCGGGTGCCTGCCAATCCACGGACTCTCTGGCGTATGTGCGACATTTTCCAGCTTCCAACCGGGTGCCTTCCAATCCACAGACTCTGTGGCGTATGTGCGACATTTTTCAGCTTTCAACCGGGTGCCTTCCAATCCACAGACTCTGTGGCGTATGTGCGACATTGTTCAGCTACCAACTGGGTGCCTGGCGATCCACACACTCTCTGGCGTATGTGGGACATTTTTCAGCTTCCAACCGGGTGCCTTCCAATCCACAGACTCTGTGGCGTATGTGCGACATTTTTCAGCTTCCAGCCGGGTGCCTGCCAACCAACGGACTCTCTGGCGTATGTGCGACATTTTTCAGCTTCCAACCGGGTGCCTTCCAATCCACAGACTCTGTGGCGTATGTGCGACATTTTTCAGCTTCCAGCCGGGTGCCTGCCAACCAACGGACTCTCTGGCGTATGTGGGACATTTTTCAGCTTCCAACCGGGTGCCTTCCAATCCACAGACTCTGTGGCGTATGTGCGACATTTTTCAGCTTCCAGCCGGGTGCCTGCCAACCAACGGACTCTCTGGCGTATGTGGGACATTTTTCAGCTTCCAACCGGGTGCCTTCCAATCCACAGACTCTGTGGCGTATGTGCGACATTTTTCAGCTTTCAACCGGGTGCCTTCCAATCCACAGACTCTGTGGCGTATGTGCGACATTGTTCAGCTACCAACTGGGTGCCTGGCGATCCACACACTCTCTGGCGTATGTGGGACATTTTTCAGCTTCCAACCGGGTGCCTTCCAATCCACAGACTCTCTGGCGTATGTGGGACATTTTTCAGCTTCCAACCGGGTGCCTTCCAATCCACAGACTCTGTGGCGTATGTGCGACATTTTGTAGCTTCCAACCGGGTGCCTTCCAATCCACAGACTCTGTGGCGTATGTGCGACATTTTTCAGCTTTCAACCGGGTGCCTTCCAATCCACAGACTCTGTGGCGTATGTGCGACATTTTTCAGCTTTCAACCGGGTGCCTTCCAATCCACAGACTCTGTGGCGTATGTGCGACATTGTTCAGCTTCCAACCGGGTGCCTTCCAATCTACAGACTCTGTGGCGTATGTGCGACATTTTTCAGCTTCCAGCCGGGTGCCTGCCAACCAACGGACTCTCTGGCGTATGTGGGACATTTTTCAGCTTCCAACCGGGTGCCTTCCAATCCACAGACTCTCTGGCGTATGTGGGACATTTTTCAGCTTCCAACTGGGTGCCTTCCAATCCACAGACTCTGTGGCGTATGTGCGACATTGTTCAGCTACCAAATGGGTGCCTGGCGATCCACACACTCTCTGGCGTATGTGGGACATTTTTCAGCTTCCAACCGGGTGCCTTCCAATCCACGGACTCTCTGGCGTATGTGCGACATTTTTCAGCTTCCAGCCGGGTGCCTGCCAACCAACGGACTCTCTGGCGTATGTGGGACATTTTTCAGCTTCCAACCGGGTGCCTTCCAATCCACAGACTCTGTGGCGTATGTGCGACATTGTTCAGCTTCCAACCGGGTGCCTTCCAATCCACAGACTCTGTGGCGTATGTGCGACATTGTTCAGCTACCAACTGGGTGCCTGGCGATCCACACACTCTCTGGCGTATGTGGGACATTTTTCAGCTTCCAACCGGGTGCCTTCCAATCCACGGACTCTCTGGCGTATGTGCGACATTGTTCAGCTTCCAACCGGGTGCCTTCCAATCCACAGACTCTGTGGCGTGTGTGCGACATTGTTCAGCTACCAACTGGGTGCCTGGCGATCCACACACTCTCTGGCGTATGTGGGACATTTTTCAGCTTCCAGCCGGGTGCCTGCCAACCAACGGACTCTCTGGCGTATGTGGGACATTTTTCAGCTTCAAACCGGGTGCCTACCAATCCACGGACTCTCTGGCGTATGTGCGACATTTTTCAGCTTCCAACCGGGTGCCTGCCAATCCACGGACTCTCTGGCGTATGTGGGACATTTTTCAGCTTCAGGCTGGGTGACTACCAATCCACGGACTCTCTGGCGTATGTGCGACATTGTTCAGCTTCCAACCGGGTGCCTTCCAATCCACAGACTCTGTGGCGTATGTGCGACATTGTTCAGCTTCCAACCGGGTGCCTTCCAATCCACAGACTCTGTGGCGTATGTGCGACATTGTTCAGCTACCAACTGGGTGCCTGGCGATCCACACACTCTCTGGCGTATGTGGGACATTTTTCAGCTTCCAACCGGTTGCCTGCCAATCCACAGACTCTGTGGCGTATGTGCGACATTGTTCAGCTACCAACTGGGTGCCTGGCGATCCACACACTCTCTGGCGTATGTGGGACATTTTTCAGCTTCAAACCGGGTGCCTACCAATCCACGGACTCTGTGGCGTATGTGCGACATTTTTCAGCTTCCAGCCGGGTGCCTGCCAATCCACGGACTCTCTGGCGTATGTGGGACATTTTTCAGCTTCAAACCGGGTGCCTGCCAATCCACGGACTCTCTGGCGTATGTGGGACATTTTTCAGCTTCCAACCGGGTGCCTGCCAATCCACGGACTCTGTGGCGTATGTGCGACATTGTTCAGCTTCCAACCGGGTGCCTTCCAATCCACAGACTCTGTGGCGTATGTGCGACATTGTTCAGCTACCAACTGGGTGCCTGGCGATCCACACACTCTCTGGCGTATGTGGGACATTTTTCAGCTTCCAACCGGTTGCCTGCCAATCCACAGACTCTGTGGCGTATGTGCGACATTGTTCAGCTACCAACTGGGTGCCTGGCGATCCACACACTCTCTGGCGTATGTGCGACATTTTTCAGTTTCCAGCCGGCTGCCTGCCAACCAACGGACTCTCTGGCGTATGTGGGACATTTTTCAGCTTCCAGCCGGGTGCCTGCCAACCAACGGACTCTCTGGCGTATGTGGGACATTTTTCAGCTTCCAACCGGGTGCCTTCCAATCCACAGACTCTCTGGCGTATGTGGGACATTTTTCAGCTTCAAACCGGGTGCCTTCCAATCCACAGACTCTCTGGCGTATGTGGGACATTTTTCAGCTTCCAACCGGGTGCCTTCCAATCCACGGACTCTCTGGCGTATGTGGGACATTTTTGGTGCAGAGTGTGTGAGTTATGGTGCAGTTAAACCCAAGAATTATTACCAGGCCATATTTAACACTGTTCACGTTGAATACAGTTTCTTTATTAAACTAAGAGTTAAATTACAAGATTTTACATTCAGTTGTAAAGTAAGACTTAATGTTCCGAGCGCGTGAAGTGGACTGTGTCTGTATATGTACATTTTGACAAAAATGGATTAAAAGTAGTAGATTACTAAACAAAGTAAAGGATCGATGTAAGGAATAATGAATGTAATAGATTTAAGGAAATGAAATGTAAGTTCTTCTCAACTGTTCTAAATAAGTAAAAAATGCTAGGCCCGGCCAAAAAGAATTTAACCTAAATTGATGGTTTTATTTCGAAAAATGTTAATGGTGGGCCATATTTGCCGAACTGACTCTACTACTTCAACAACTTCGAAGATCTGAGGGATGATCAGCGTTGCCAGATTATTTAATTCAAACCTGCTAAAGCTAGGATGATAAACTGCTAAATCAGCTAGACAAGAACGAAAAAATGCTAAAAAAATCTGCGATCGATTTCTCATTAAGAAAAACGTTCATTTGTATTTCTTAGTTTAATTTTAGCGCATGTACACAGTTGTATTAAGTATACATTGCGGGGTTATGGGTCTGTTTGTCGACTTCTAAGCAACTGAAACTAGCTGCCTAGGTCCGATTCTTGGTACGACCAAAATAATTGTCAGGGACCACCAGACCTCTTTCGAGGCACTGACAATGCTCAAAGAGTAATAACTCTCTAGGAAAAAGATTCAAAACCTTGGCTGGTCGGTAAAACAGTAGGTATTATGCATTTGTTAATCGTGATAAATAATTACTGTCATGGAAGATGCTAATTTATAAAGGATGATCATTTCTAAATTTGCAAATCTAAATCGAATTTTTTAAAGATAACATTTGATTTGTTGGAATGAACTGACTAAATCTCATTGAAATCATTGTTAAAATCCGATATCATATATGTCATATATGTTTTTTTATCGCCAAATGTGAACATTTTAACAATTTTTTTCTAAGAATATTAGGCTTGCGTACTTAAAAATATAATGCCTCGAATTAGTATAATTATCATTGGCTTACATACAAAGTTGAATTAAAAATGCATGGAAACATTATAAATGCTTATACATTTGACACATGAATACTGTGCTCGTCGCTACATTATGTGCCCCATGTGCCCACTAATGTGCCTCGCTACCTTTTTCTTTAAACCCAAATTTTTTTAAAAACCAAAGAATTTTCAAAAATGCTTAAAAAATCTGCTGGATTTTGTTTTTATGATCAAATCCTGCTAAGATCGCAGGAAACTGCTAAATCTGGTAACGCTGGGGATGATGTTCGCTATATCTTCGAGACTAGCACACAAATCTGTAGTCAGGCGTAAGAAATACACACCAATAGACAAAATGATAACTTAAATATCAGGGAATTACAGTGAAACTTCTCCTTACGGACCTCTCTATAAGGGACGCCTCTCTAGAAGGGACACCTCTCTATAAGGGACACCTCTCTGTAAGGGACACCTCTCTATAAGGGACACCTCTCTATAAGGGACACCTCTCTATAAGGGACACCACTCTATAAGGGCCACCTCTCTCTGTAAGGGACACCTCTCTGTAAGGGACACCTCTCTATAAGGGACACCTCTCTATAAGGGACGCCTCTCTATAAGGGACACCTCTCTATAAGGGACACCTCTCTATAAGGGACACCTCTCTAGAAGGGACACCTCTCTATAAGGGACGCCTCTCTAGAAGGGACACCTCTCTATAAGGGACACCTCTCTGTAAGGGACACCTCTCTATAAGGGACACCTCTCTATAAGGGACACCTCTCTATAAGGGACACCACTCTATAAGGGCCACCTCTCTCTGTAAGGGACACCTCTCTGTAAGGGACACCTCTCTATAAGGGACACCTCTCTATAAGGGACGCCTCTCTATAAGGGACACCTCTCTATAAGGGACACCTCTCTATAAGGGACACCTCTCTAGAAGGGACACCTCTCTATAAGGGACGCCTCTCTATAAGGGACACCTCTCTATAAGGGACACCTCTCTAAAAGGAACACCTATCATTACGAACATTTCGCCATGGTCCCGGCATGAAGTTATTCGTGTATTTCAACCCCTTCAAAACGGCCAACCCAGCAACGCTGCTGTCCGCTGTGGAGAGGTTTCACTGTGCTGCCTAAACTCTGAAGGCAGCACGTAAGTCCTGGACCACAAGAAGGGGGTGCAATAGATTTATGGTCGCTGTACTGGTGTCTTGCCATGAAACACCCAAGTTCTTCAATTCAATTCAAGCAGGCTCACCAACCATGCCTCAAACTTCCACCAGGGATGGTGTACTGTTTGCATTTCAGAAACACTGCCAATTACGTTTCAGAAACACTACCAATAACTTGTACGCACAATCCCGTCCATTCTCTGATACAGGCAATCATAATTATGGCCTCCCACCCCTTGGGATGAGTGGCAATGGACGATACTTGAAATTAAAGTGGCGCCAAACGAGCACAACCCCAAGCCCCACGAACCGCGACGTCTGTCCGGTCCTTCGTCTGCAATAATTCAATTAAAATCTTCAGTTCAAGGCGAATCAAAATCACAAGACGACCGAAAACACACACATTCACCAAGTGTCGAAAAAAAGAAGCGGGCGTCATTTAATTAACAAATTACAGCCACTCACCGTTGACACGTGTAGTTTTGGATATTTATTAATTCCCAGTGCGTCCGCTTCCTTCCAGATATCAATTCGACGATAAAATACTCTCGTAAAAATAACATCAGAGGCGGGGGAGCTTGCGCAAGTTTATGGGCGACAACATCGCATCAAGCATCAAGCATCAAGCGTCTCGCTGTCACCGGTACAGGAGCCATGACAGAAACCGTGACAGGAGCCGTGACAATCCGCAGCCGTCCGCTGCCCTTTCCAGGGCTGTTGTTCCACTTCATTGAGCAACCAAATCGGGGCATTCCTCGGAAGTCAGTAAACCTCACCTTTCGCAAAAGGGCGCCGTTGTGTTTTTTGTTTTGTATCTAAATCGAGCAGCGCATGGAATTAGAATGCATTTCACAATGAACTCGCATCGGTGAGGTGCTCGAGACGATCGAGACTTTCGACACACAAATAAGTTGAGGGTACTTGTGAGGTGGTTAGCCGATTGCTGGCGCGCGTTGAGCAATCCCCAGTCGGCATCTGTATCATCTGCATCTTTCGAAAGTCGCTCTTTTCGGCGGATACCGAGAACGAGAAGTGCTCTGGCCGCGCTGAAGTGATATGCGCCTGGTTTCGTTGTGTATGCAAATGTTGCGTCTATTTCTGAATGCGCCCTCATCTTCTGGGACGGACGGTTGCATGATCTCGGTCCATTGACAGATCATATTTTGTTCTGTCTTGATTCGCCGCTGTCATTCGCTGTGGGGTTTTACGAGTTGACGAGGCAGGTTTTATGCGATTCTGATTGAGTTGTGTGGCGTGTGTCGACAGTGTCGACAGTGTCGACAGTGTTGAGAGTGGCGAGTGGCGAGTGCCAGAGTGCCAAGAAAAGGGGTCATCCCGCTGATATATGGGAGCGTTTGTTTACGGATATTTGTATTGCCTGTGTCGGTCGGAGGCAGACGTAAATTGTTTGTTGTTTGTTGCATCGTGCTTTGGACCAATTTGTTGACTGCATCCGCTTAATTGATGGCTGAAGTTTGTGTTCGTTATCGGCTATCGGAGATATGCAACGTTTGCCGGGTGTGAATGAACTCATACGAGTGGCGCGAGTCAGTCAATCTCTCATTGGGACAGAAAGATGTGTGTGTCAGCTTGGGTGAGAGAAGAGTAACCTTTTCAAATGTTGCTCACTTCAGCAGTGGATTGAGATGGCTGACTGCCGCGCATAAGGACAGCAGACAAACTAAGGCTAAGCGAAAATGTTACCACGCGGATCAAGGGTACCTATTTCGCAAAACGCCAAGAAGAAGGCTGATTCTGATGCCGCTCAGTTCAGCCACGTTAACAAAGAAATGGGCCCCAGAAGTCTGAATCTACGGGATGAGAGAGCACTGCAGCTGCATAGGAAGTGTTCGGTGGTTTCTTTCTCATCCTTGTCCATGCAGCTTCGACAGAAATCATTCTAAGGAAGGCCTAGTCTAGAGGCGTGATGCCCTGTTAGAACGGCAATTAGAGATCTGAGGCTTGGCCAGCTTAATCTGATCAAGCTAAGCGATCGATTGGGATCGAACATAGGCCATAATTGTTTGGTAATGAGGCACCCTGTGCCAGATGTCCATCCGCGGTTTGTTTGAGCAATCGTTTCAAGCTTTAGCAGATGTTTCATAGTAGCGACAGGCAGTGTGGGGCAGGAGGGACAGGCGGGTGGGTCTCCACCCGGAAAGAGTACAGAGTTTTTTAGTGAATTCGTCCGCTTCGCCAGAAAAGAGTATACAATTTGTGCCCTTTCTAGCTAGTTCGTCTGCTTCGCAATTCTCTGGAATGTCGCAGTGTCCCGGTACCCACATAAGTTATGGGTACTTGGCCATCTCGTTAAGAAATATGCGGCAATTAAGGGATGTCTTGGAATTAAAAATGACTGAATTCGGAGATTTGATAGCTGCCTGGCTATCGGAACAGATGTCGATATCTGTGCGGGATATTGCATTGTTTTATAGCCAGGACAGGGCTTCCTTAATCGCTATAGTTTCAGCCTGAAAGACACTACAGCCATTAGGTAGTCGAAAAGATAGCTGGGCAACTGCATCCATCTTCGATCCATCTGTGAAGATTCGCAGTTAATCCTCCAGCGTCTGGTGTTCAGGCTCCCAGTAAGATCTGGGCTGGTTGAGAAATTGTTCTCAAAGAGAACAGACTATCAAATATAGTTTCATCCTGCAAGAGGCGTCATTTTTAGTCGCAGAGAATTGTTCAACTTTCAACGCACACTTTGAGAGAGGGAAACCCGGAAGAGCTACTGAACACACTGGCACACCCTGTTCAAGTAATGAAAGGGACCATCGCAGAAACTTGTACGTCAGTATCTTTTAGTCTTTATTAGCGCCCTCGCCGCCATCCCTGATACCGGCGGGCACCCTAATCTAAGCAGTGAATTGTAGTTTCTGTCCTGCAACAAGAGCTTGGTCCACAGAAATTGGCCAGAACTGCTTCAGGTCACTTGCGTCCGCGATCACCGCGGTCACACGTTCGGTCTTCCAATCATGGGTCACCACAGGAGTTAACAGAAAAAGCTTCAAGAACGACCACAGACATAGACCGTGATTCGTTAGAAACCTCGGATGGTTTATTTGGAAGATTTTATTATTCTTATATTTCGAACCTGGCACCCAACGATTACCGCCAGTTCCTGTCCATGGCAGCTTTTCACTCTAAGAATGGTACTTAAGAAGGCTTGGGAGTATGCCAAACCCATTTACTTGGCCAATGACCGAGTTCCTCGAGATAAACTCTGGAGTGTTCAGCAGGAGTATTGAATTGAGGGCCATTCAATCTGTTTACACAAACTGTAACAGCTGGCGTTGGACATCGCCTTTCACAGTAGGCGTTGGACATCGCCAAGGGTGGTTCTTTTAACCTCTCGCTTTCATTGTTTATAAGGACTGGATGTTTCAGGGCAGATAAGACGAGGAATGTTTTTGGAAGAGTTGAGAGTAAGTCATCTTCTTTTTGCAGATGACTTAGTTATTCTCACATCTTCCCAGACGGAACTCCAGCGCACTGTATGCTGACTCCGAACTGCGATCCTTTTTTTTTTGGACAATTGTGGTCTTGGATTATTTTCATTGACTAAAAAGACGATGAAAGTTGATCATGAAGTGGGTTGAACCTAAAGCCCTCAGCGTGGGCATCGGCGAGCTGTACTAGCTGTACCAGGATGTGGATGTTGTCCGGAAGGCAAAGATCCCTCGACTGCACTGGCTAGGCCACATCGAGCGCATGGTGCTCCAGCTAAGAGGGTCTTCGAATCCGAGCCTCCTGGAGAGACCACCGAGAAGAAGACCGAATCTCCGATGTAAAAACCACGTAATCGTGGATGCGAGACAGCTTGGTCTTGATGACTGAAAGGAGCGTGCCCAGGACCGTCAACAATGGAAAGCAGCTATCACTCAGGCTCGGACCCTGCATGTGTCGCCAGCCTGATAAGTCAGTAAGTACTAGTCTTCTGTGCTCACATCATCAAGTGAGTTTAATAAGGGTCCAGCCAAGCTCTGGCTGGCTCTAGTAAGAACAGGCGCAAAAGAAATGTATTAGGGTCTCCTTCTCAGGTGTGTGTTTGCAGCTGCGACGGGTTTCTATGAGATACGGCAGAGGAGGTCGCATCCCCAGTAGTCACGCTACTGATCCAAGAGTGGATGAAGGAGTACGAAGGCCCCGTGTACCAATCCGATTGTGGAGGCCGAAGAGTATTGGTTAAATGCGCTGAGACCCACGCTAGGGGCTTTAGGTTCAACCCAATTCATGACCAACTTTCATCGTCTTTCGAGTAAATGGAAATACTCCAATACTACAACTGCCTAAAAAAAAGATTCGCCGTTCGAAGTCGGCATACAACTGATTGTCTTGAGAGAAGCCTGTTCCCAGTGGAGCTCGTAGCCTCAAGGGAGACAGATTTGATCGCTTTAAATCAATTACTGGATGAGGAGGAGGAGATCCTGAATGCATACCAACCTACTCACCAAGAGGGAAAATGAAGTCACCGATAGAAACTGAATTGTTATTGATCCTAAGTTTTCTACACCTTATCCAGGGCAAACACTAAGAGAACGTAGTGTTTCGTGTTTGCCCTGTGATGGTATGGAACATGGGCTATGTACTACACTACAACTATATAAGTTGACTAACTACTAACTGCAGATGAAGGAGTCATCCAAGTCAGCTTATTCGAGTACGCCTCCCGGATAGTTTTGGCAGCACATAGCGACGGAACGAAGAGGCTACATAATGCAATATTGTGGGAAGGGGTGGAGGGGTGTAATGTGCAGAGTGACGTCCATGGCCTTGAAGGAAGTATTTTCCCCTTAAGCCACTTGAATTTATGATATTTGCTCTTTTTCTTCAAAAGTCATCCTAAAATAAAAATTTTTGTAAAATTAAACTGTCATGAAAATGCACTCATTACCTTCCAACGAACCGAACATTTCTAACTGCATAGACGACTAATTAAAGTGAAATTAAAAAAATCCTCAAAAAGTACAAAGTGGCAATAAAGCGGACAAAACACCGTCGAAATTAGTCTTGCTCTCGGTGATGCACGAGAGAGACTATGAGAGACGCTGGCCTATTTAAAATGAGCTCTCGCGGTGTTACTCATTTTATGACGATTATCCACGTTTTACTGCGCATAAAAGTCACCTTAAACTGGAAATAAGTAAAAATGTGGTTTTTCAAATAAACAAATAATCTTTAACGTCCCTTCGGTTTATAGGCGCCTACGAATTATTTGACTATAAACTTTATTTACGTAAAGGTAACAAAAATAGACGTTGAACTATGAAGATAAATCTAGGAGGTGGTAACTAATAAGCTGGTGTTACAATAATTTCCCCGAAGTACGAAGAGAGTACAAATTGCGAATTTACTTTGACGTATCAGGTATGTGGCTCAGTGAGGGACTTACTGGGCCTTAACTGCCTCCGATCAGTGACGGTTATGGACATGCTGCGCACCATTCGGCGAGATAAAGGTCTGCTGCGGAATAATGGAAATATCACCATTCTTTTTTTATATTTATTCAGATTCTTTTAAAATTTACATGGTCTGAGTTACCGCACATTGTCTTACACAGAGATTTGATACCTAATTGCATCTTTCTATTGAATTTGTGATTATATTTGTTTCAAAAGATACAATGAATGTACAAGTAAACATTTGAGGAAAAAGTAGATTAATAAAAAAACCTCGTTTAAGTTAGTCAATAAAAAATGTATATTTATGAATTTAAATATTACCATTCTAATTTATAGTAAAGCCGCCATTGAGGCAACAGAAATCAAGTCCAACCTGTGGCAAAGAGCTTAAGCACGCATCACGCGATTGCTCTTTACTGGGTCCCAAGTCACTGTGACATAGCCGCGAGTGAAGCAGTGGATTATCCTGCCAGGAAATGCACCGAAACTGACCTATCCCAGGCAAGTCGAGTTATGTCGTTCCGGACAAGGTTAGCTTCCGGAACGATGTCCTCTCAAACATTTCCTATCGTTCCGGCAACTCAACCATGGAACAAACTTAGCAACTTCTTTAGGAATTTTAGCTGGTCACTTTGCTTCCTCGATAGTGACGTGGATGCCGCTGCTGATATGATCACAAATATTCTTCGGCTGGGCATGAGAACCTTCATTCCTCACAGAGTGAAGAGTATCAACGCATGGTATGACTTGAGCTGTAAACAGGCTATTAGGATGAGAGAGTTGAATTTCCGGACATACAAAGCCAACCCTACTGAGGAAAACCGGAAGAAGTTTAAACGGGCCATAAATGACTGCAATGCAACTATCAGACGTGTGTGAAATTCTCTTATGAGCAAAAGTTGAGGCAAAAAGTGCTACAATGTCCCAAGGGTAGCAAAAACTTTTGGTCATTTGTAAGAAACGTAAAGAATTCCGCCTCGTCTTCAATTCCCACGCTCATTTACAACGGCATTCCAGCTGTCAGCTCTTTAGACAAAGCTAATCTGCTTGCGGCTCATTTTGCAGCTAGCTCAACACTGCCAGATTCCAATTGGTCTCCACCTGTACTTGAGAGCCACTGAGAGAGATCCACTTCCGCACTCGTACAGTTGCAAGAGTACTGAAAGATCTCGACGTGCACAAACCCGCTGGCCCGGATGGTATTCCCCTATTCTTTTGAAGAGGTGTTCTTCTGTGCTGGCAAAACCACTGCGTAAGCTTTTTCATCTATCCTACTCTTAAGGTCTCTTCCCGAGCAGATATAAAACAGCATTTGTCCAGCCCCGTCCTTAAAAAGGGCGAATCTTCGCCACCCACCTTGTACGGACCCATAGCACTTACGTGCCTTCTTTCTAAGGTCATGGAAACGCTGATAAATCGTCAGCTTATGAAATATCTTGAATCGCGAAAGCTTCTTAATGACCGACAATACGCTGATAAATCGTCAGCTTATGAAATATCTTGAATCGCGGAAGCTTCTTAATGACCGACAATATGGTTTCCGCAGCGACAGGTCCACTGGTGATCTGATAGCTTATCTCACCGAAAAGTGGAACCAATCTTTGCACAATTCAGGCGAAAGCAAGATCGTTGCGCTTGATAATATTAAAGCATTTGACAGAGTTTGGCATCAAGCTCTCTTGTCGAAAATGCGTGCCTATGGTATCGATGAATCTCTTCTTCTATGGATTAGAAATGACCTTTCGAGCCGTTCAATTCAAGTTGTTTTGGATGGGTTCAAGTCTGATATCCACCAAATTAATGCTGGTGTTCCCCAAGGCTCTTTCTCATTTTTATATAAATGATCTCTTGTCTGCTACTTCTAATCCAATCCATTCCTTCGCTGACGACAGCACCCTTAGCTTTTCATATTCGTTCCAAGACCACCGACCCCGCCCTTCGGCTGTAGAATTGGAACGGCAGCCTATGTTAGCATTCCGATCTTGACAGCATAATTAACTGGGGAAAAAACAATAGAGTTGAATTCAATGCTTCGAAAACTCAATGCTGTCTGCTGTCACTCAAGCGAACCCTTGATAATCAGCCATTATCCATGAATGGCGCTTGTGTCGATGCTACCGGAAAACTGTCCATTCTTGGTATGTGTATCAACACAACACTTAGTTGGAACGATCACATATTTGAGGTCGCCAAAAATGCTGCGAAATGTTTAGGTTTTCTTAATCGATGCAAGAAATATTTCACCCCTTCTGATTTGGCTTTAATTTACAAGGCGTACATCCGCCCCAAGCTTGAGTATAACGCTCATATCTGGTCTGGTGCCCCCAAGACCCCACTGCACCTACTTGATAGAATCCAAAAGCGAGCGATAAAACTTATAGGAGACAACAATATCGCAGAGTCATTAGACTCGCTCAAACATCGACGTACCGTCTCTTATTTGTCCTGTGTTTTATCGTTATTTCAACAAACGATGCTCAAGTGAGCTAGTCAACTGCATTCCTCCTCTCCATGAATTCACCCGCAATACTCGTCTCGCCAGGAATGCCCTTCAGTATACCCATAAGCCTACTTTCGGACGCACAGTTAAATTCAGAGACTCGTTCTTCAGCCGCACTGCACGAACATGGAATGCTCTTCCCAAACTAATATTTCCCACAGACTACAACCCGCAGATATTTAAGACCAATGTGCACAGGTACCTCCTCTCCCTTTCTCCCTCTATACCTTCGGCCCGTGCTGTGTCTTGACCCCGGACACATAAGGGTATTAGCAATCCCTTGAGCACGCGCAAATTATAAAAAAAAAAAAAAATGTCCATGTCCACCCAACATGTCAACAATTTGTAAACAAAAATTCTACACAAGCGCACACAATAGTATGCGCACCTAAGTCGGAACTATGGGAGGACATAAACATGTATCGAACGTTCACACTTGTACACATGTCCATACCAACGTAGCCATCAATCTATCCCTTGAATTGAAAGGAGACATGTTTTAATGCTCCCATATCCATGAACATACATAGTTCCGCGGCTATATCCCTGGGAATCAATTCCGACTACGAAAAAAAAAAGGATGGCCCAAGTTGCGATAAAAAGTTGCAATCGAAGGTAGTTGGAGCGCTAAGTGGCCATAATCCTCTGAAATACCATGAAATATGCACAGGCTACGACTGGAGAAAAAAAGAAGATATTTCTCACTACTTCTGTCATTGCTCCAGTCTCTGGGAGAACATTTCTTCCAAGTCCTATTAAGATATCTTTTAAGGATATCAAAATGGCTGAACAACAAAGCAACCAACGTGACAAGCGCGAAGTATGTAGGAGCTATTACATCGATAGTTACCGAGAAACAGGTTTCCTGGTTCATCTACAGCTTCTCACCATTTAAATCAGCTAGGCTTGATGGCAGTACTCCGGGCATGCTAACATAAACACGATCACTCCCTCCCTCACAGCTGATTAACAAAGCTGTCTATAATTTAGAAAATGATGGACTCTTGGGTTGTTTTCATCCCAAATGTCGGAAAAAGATGGTACGAATCTGCCAAGGATTTCCGTCCTATCAGTCGTACCTCATTTCTGCTTAAAATAGTCGAACGCGGGCTCGAATCACAAATTCAAGAGCTTCCCTATCAAACTCTCAACAAGAACAAATCCACAAAAACGGCACTGCACGAGGTGCTGCGTACCGTGGAAAGACCTATCTACTTCAAAGAATACATTCTTGCTACCTTCTTAGACATCGAAGATGTCTTTAACAACATCCTAAAAAATTCCATAAATAATTCTCTCGCTGCGTGCGTGGTTATCTTAGTAACGATACGGTTTCCCTCAGTGATTAGCGAAATCACTGAGAGGTCCTTATTTAGAATCATGGGCTCACAGACACGAGCTCATGGGCTACACACTGTGGCCTGAAATGGAAACTATGCTTTTTACCACGAAAACCAAGATACCAACCTTTAAGCTTCCTCTGCTCAACAATATCAATCTCTCCCTTTTCTTCAGTGCTAAGTACCTGGGTGTCATTCTAGATCTCAAGCTCAACTGGAAGTCTAACATAGAAAGCCGGGTAAAGAAAGCAAGTGCACCTTTCTAAGCCTGCAGTAAAACTTTCGGTAGAAGTTGGAGTCAAAATAACCCTTTGCATGTACACAACCATTGTCCATCCAATTCTCACTTACGGCTCTCATGCCTGGTGGCTTCCTCAAGGAAAACCTGCAACTTAAACAAGCCCGGAGTCGGAACTTCCGGGGCGATGACAACAAGCCCCACCGAAGCACTGAACGTGCTCCTACACCTCCTCCCACTGGATATTTACAGCAATTATGTAGTCACGTGCAGCGCCATCAGACTCAGAGAAGCGGGATGTTGGTGAGCAGGACCGTGCGGTCAAAGCTGAGCTCTGCAACTCCTGCCTGAGCACCTATCACCAGCTCCCATAGACTACATTACCCCCACCATAGTCTTCGACAAGTCGGCACAATGCCAGTTTCCATCCAGAGAGGTCTGGAAAATCCAATCACTTACCTCGGAAGACGAATTTCTGATCTACACAGTCGGGTCTAAGCTAGACCACGGTGTAGGCTCAGCAGTCTTCTCGACGGATTTCAACATCTCAAGCCATTCCTTAGAGACCTCTCTGAGATCGCTAATCAGAGTATAACGAATTTAATCTAATTCCTAAGCTCCACTGGTCGGTCTAAGAGCACAGTGCGGTACTTGTACCCAGATTGGCTCCAATCGGGTAGCCACTTAAACCAACCATGTACGAGCTAAGAGGTTATCTTGGTCCTTCTGAGCTAAGAGGACCTTGCCCCAGTCTACCCACGCACAGAACTTAACCTAAGGTCTCCTTTGTCCGCTGTGACTTGATCTCTATACTCAGCTCTCAGTCTACGTCTCCTGCTCGATGTTTGCCTTTCGCACTGTCAACATCTTGATCATCAACTGAGTTGATGTCGTCCCATTCACTGAAACTTATTTGTGTCCCTCATCTGATTGGCATCTCCGATGTAATTAAACGCTCCAATCTATAGTCTCGTTTTCAACGGTTTCTATTTCATTTACATACGAATGATTAATTATTCCCAAAACGGGTCAACAAGCAATAATCTTGGCAACCGACACGAAAAAGAATTTCAAATCTCAACGGCTGCTCCCAACATCGCACCACATTACCGACAAACGCACGCTTGTTGTCTCTTTCTCTACACGCCGCTGTATTCGACTTCACTGACTTGTCACACCGAAGTGGAATGGAAAATAAAAATAAATGTGACTCCTGTTGTATTGCGCATCCAACACCGGCAGAATTCATGGGTAGCGTGGCCGAGCGGTCTAAGGCGCTGGTTTAAGGCACCAGTCTCCTCGGAGGCGTGGGTTCGAATCCCACCGCTGCCAAGTTTCAATTTTTTCTTTTTCTGGAATTTATTCATTCATGGAAAACTCGTATGTTTTTATGAGCCAATCGCCTTTTGCCGAATCTTCGACCCTCCACATTTGTGTGACCCCATCATCCTCTCGCAGATACACTGACTCACTTAGTCGACTATTTCAGCCCACCCACCTACGCCTACTTAAGCACTTTCTCGACGAGAAAGGAGCTCACGCTCCACACCGCGGCCATTATTGATTTTTGTTTTGGTTTTCCGCGGCAGGTTTGGCGGATCGTTAACCCAAAACATGAGCAAAAGGCCGCGTAAAGGTCAGCCAATTGATTTTCTCTCACCTCAGCTGAGACTTGAGTCGCGGTGCGTTTTTGTCGGCGACGACGCGGACATGCGAACATGTGTTCGAGGCTAATGATTAATTGATGACGCTTTGTTCCGTAAATAGACGTTAGGCACGCCGGCCTATATTTAATGCTTTCCATTCGCCAATGGCACACGAACATGACGACGAAGGGATTGACTATAATTCAGAGGCATTTAGAGGCGGTCTTGGTTATAATTCATGGTTGTGCCACTTCGAGAGTGGGTGGTGGACTCTCGGAGTGGAGTCGGATGCGGCATTTTTTGTCGCGTGGCACGGGGAAAGGGTCAAAAGATTTCTAAAAGCATATAAAATTCTGATGATGGCCGGTGGCAAGTGCGTCGTTACAAATTCATGGGCATTGGACGGAAATGTGCATCTGCAACTCCAAGATGAGGTTAGAAGCGAGCGAGCTGTGCAGAGCTCCGATTTCACGAGCGCAAGAATAATTGTGTCCATTTGATGGGTCGTCCGTGCTCTGGCAGCCGAACACTGGACCAAGAAATTTTACATATTTCCGGTGCTTGGGATGGTGAGCTGTCCTGGTACCGCCTTAGTTCTCAGCAGAGAATTGTGGCGGTTTGGAAAATGCCACTGGCGACGTTGGTCGATTATGGTTCGCCCCATTTGTTCCAAGAGAAACAGTAGCCTTAACATGAATTGAAAAATACTTTATCATCCCCAGTTGTCACATGTCAGCCCACCTTTATCGTAAGTCTTTCATTAATATGAGACGACTGCTTCTGCTGCACACACACAACCGCTCACTCCGTTCATGACAAAATCCACCTTCGTTCGTTGATTATCATTCCCATTGAAGCATCACGACACACGCACACACACAGAGACACCCGACCAAAGCCGCTTAGCCAAAGCTTGCACTTGTTTCTAAGGTTATTGCGATTATTAGCCGTAAAACGGTGGCGATAGTTTCTTGAACTCATGCGCCGCGCCGAACGTGTCTGCCTGCAAGCCGAGATAAAGAAACTTGTGAAATCCCCCTTTTCACACAAAATTTAAGCCACTAGGTCGCAGCAGGTAACCGAATGGCAAACGACACCGACCGACCAAACGTCTGCCACTCGGAGTCACCTGATTGCTAGTGCGATGTGCCAGACCTTAGCAATCCGCTCACGTTCAGTGGCTCCCCGTCTCGCCCTCTCGCCCGCTCGCCATCTCATTCGCGCATTTTTCGCAACAACATGCCGTGATTTATCTATCGCGCTCTGGAATTCATCGGTCGCCTCGGATATCGCCCATAATTGGAGTCGAGGCTTATCGGGTGTGCCCCCAGACGTCCGCGGGAGCGCCTCAGGTATTTGGAGATGCAAATCGCAGGCACTTCGGATTTCATATCACCCACACACACACACGCGCGTGCGGCGGGCGTTTGTTTTGATTTCCGATTCGACACATGTTCGCTAATTTTTTCGCAACCATCCAGAGTTGGGATTGTGCGCATTTGGCTCTGCAACGCGGCCTTGGCTCCGCACACACTCGCGCTCGAGTATCCGATCAGCGCGCGGTTGTGTTTTTCTTTTCTCGCAATTACACTTAATTAAAGTGTGCGGTGGCTTCGTGCGGTGGCTGTGTGTGGCTTCGAGTTGGAAGCGGAGTTGTGTCGCCGAGCGATGCGCAATGTCAAGGAAAGTCAAACTTTTATTCAATTTCAAGTGTCGCTCTGGATGGCTGCAGTTTCCGCAGACGAACTGGGAGTTTATTGGCAGCTACTTGTGCAGTAATTGCCTGGGCGATGATGCTTGAGAGAGGAGATGCGGCAATTAAATGCAATTAGCTGAAGTTTTTGCGAAGATTTCTCGGAATAGACTTCACCTGTGTGATCGTCTCGACTGCTGGCCACTCGGTGAGTCGTTGGAATAGAATGCACGTCATGTCATGGGGAACGAGGCGTTACGATTGCTGATTGGCATTATCCCATCAGTTGCAGTGTGTGAGCATGCAACAAGGTGCAAAGGGGGCGGTGTTCGAGTGAAGATTGAAGCGATGATCACTGGACACGAAGAGTCTGGACTCGGCTGGGGGTGTGAAAGAGGATGAAGTGGGCAACAACAAGACGTCACATTTCGTCCACCGAATTCCGCAAGACTGTCGTTTGGCTCAAACGCCGATTATGTAAGACTTCAGACTTGTTGCTCAACTGTCAGCTGCTTCCCGATTCACGGCATGGAGTCGTAAATCTTGACGGGATTGTAAAAAATGTCTCGTGTGACGAAGCTCAGATGACTACATCCATTTGATGGGGGGATTTATTCTTGTGAAGCGGGGTATTTCCAAGCTAATGAACAGGCTAAGTGAGTGTGATTGGTACTGATGAAATTCACAGGCCGCTATGGGGAGCAGAAGTCCGTTGGCAGGTGCAGGTCACAGGTTTCAGCAGCGTGCTCGAAGTTCGCCAGAAAAGACATTCAAGAGAAGTCTGTGTGTGGGGAGACAACGTAATGAAGCCCACACTCCGATCCACACCATGAGCCGATCTACACCGCTTCTCTGTGAGTCTCCAATTGACGTCCTTGAGAAACTAAGAGCTGGCAATGAGTTATTCAGACAAAGCGACTAATCGATGGTGGTCACATTACAGCGGAGCAAACTAGGTCATTCTCCATTCTGTCAAGATCGCGAGGAAACACATATTTACTAGATTTGGAAATCAACTTTAGCATCTCCGTCCCAGGTAGGGGATGACTGGAAAGCTGGCGTAGAGAGTGTCACCTGAGTATGACCAAGAACGAATAACTTTGATATCAAGAGTAAGTCGATCTCTCAAAGAAACAGGATGACTTCAAAAAAGACATCACAGATCCGCCTTTTTCTGCTCGACTGAGGACTTTCAATTGCACAAGCGGGTGAAGAAATGCTTAGTGTCTTCGGGAGAAATTTTCCGCTTGCGATCTTTAGTCGCTGTTGTTTCGAAGGCATCGGCAGGAGACGTTTCAACCAGGAACAGTGCGGACAGTGCTGTGTGTGCATCGGCGTGAACTTCCCAGGCGTGTATGCATGCAGTGCCTAAGGTAGCTAGGCCACGTAGAGCGCGAGAATCATTAACCTCTGATTCGCAGAGTTTTCGATTTCGAACCCCGAGCGGATAAGGACCCCGCGCAACAGAGAGTAATTGTCTAGGCTCGTTGGTTGAGGTCTACTTCCGCTTCCGGACTTAAGAGTCCCAGAAAAGGAACATACTCTGCGAGTGAATTGCAAATGGAGAATAAGTGAGCTGGGAGCTTCGTGAAAAGACGTTGAACTGTCAATGTAGACATCAAGACAGATTTCGACAGAATTAGACATCTTATCATCTATTTCAGTTTGCACTGCGTTAGACTCTAATTTTGCACTGAAGTCCATTTTGCACAGAGGCGAATGGAAACTGCAAGTGATCTGTATGATACTTCCTATTTTACTGGGAAATTATTGGACGCAAATTCAATTAAGCTCTGAGTATGTAGTGGGCTCAAGCCACAAGTATCCGGACAGTTCTAGCGTCGGGCTTTCTTTTAAATTTAACAAACTTTCAGAATTTTAAAACCAAATTAAAAACAAAAATTAATCATTTGACGCCATTTTGAGTGTCCGAGTACTAAGACCAAATTTTAAGATCATGTTTCAGTCTCCGGGCAAAAATATGTTGAACGACGGGTGAACCAGAAATGTGGTCCAAATGTGTGTCGAATAATGCAGATACTACTGAAATTGCCCATGTTTCCCAATCTTCGGTTACAGAGCAACTTTCAAGACGTCTGAAGAAGTGACGGAAGCACTGACACCTAAGAAAGGTTGGATTCGACGAAAGGCATTTTTCAAATCAAAGAGTTAAAACTGATCAACAATGCAGTGGTAACAGTGAGGCGATGCCCTAAGAGGGGATCTTAGAAGGATTAACACATTTAAGTGTTGTGTTTAAGTTCCTGAAGCTGGTTGTAAGTTTTGGCAAGATTTGAAAAGTGTTTGGTTTACTTTCCGGCAGAACAAGAGCAAAGCCATTATGTCAGCCATTTTTTTTTTTCGGCCTGAGACAGTCGCACTACTGTTTCGTGAACCTTTACTACAAATTGAGACCCGACTGAATCATGCTGAACTATTCTTAAAGATAAGGTCTTCACCATTCATCCCTCTCGAGAATGCCACTTACGTCCAAATGATGTGAATCCAAATAACAACTGATCTTAGGTACTGCCGAGAAAGGTATTTGGCAGATGATGTATCCCAAGACGGTCTCATAAGTCGTGCCTAATAATTCGAGATGGAGTGGAAGATCGATCTCAAGTCATCGTGGACGCAAGATAGCTTGGTGTTGACGACTGAAAGAAGGGTGTCCAGGACTACTATCTCAATCTCAGATCCTCCATGAGTCGTAGCCCTTGTAGGTAAGTCAGTCCATCCCAATCAACCTCAGGGTTGGTACTTCCGTTCACTAAATATCGCCCCGTCTCTCAAAAATATTGCATCATCACCTATCCATTTAAAATGACACCTCTAGTTGAATGAACCTCTAATGCACCCCAAAGCTGGTTGCCATTAATCTCTCTCTGCATTCCCAAGCCATCTTGAACGTGCCGAGCCTGCAGTGGGAATCATACTTATCTGTATCATAAATCCATTTTTCCACATTCTCCTCTGCTCTCTGTGACATGTCTCAAGTCATTAACTGACTTCAGACATTTGCTGCGACCACACGCATTGCCACGGTGCCTCGTTCCGTTGCCACCGGTTTTCACTCATGACGCACACAAGTCTCATGGCTTGATGTGAAAGACCGCAGCGAGGGTAAAGGTCACAGAGCCTACACGGCTTGTCTTGTGCGTGGAGTCCTTTCTCAGAAACCGACTCACGAATCCCCCACTTCCTAAAAGTGGAATGTTAGTGTGTTAGGCCTAAAGGCTATAAGGGTTTTCGCCCAGTTCCAGAATACAATTTACTTAATTGTGTATAGGGTATAGCGTGTGACGTCACATTACGTCACTCGTTTTGGTTCGTCCGACGCTAGCGCTAGCTCGGATCGGTGGAGCTCAGGTTCGAATCCTGTCAGGTAGTGCTTCTCTTTTTTCGGTTGTTCCAAGATCCTCCAATTATGGTTGCATGACATGGAAGTGGCTGAAGTGGTAAATTGGGAATTAGCGGCTCTGCAGATGACATGATGTTGTGGAGACCCGCAACTCTCCAAAGTACAGCCGATGCAGAGGATAGCTGGACCCATCCACTTCAGTCGCATTCTGACTTCGTGGATGAAACGTTGTGCATGATTCACTAAATTGAAGAGAAGTAGTGCAGTTTTCATGACAGGAATCATATATTAGTGAAGGTAGGGTGGATTTCTCGTCTGCGGGCGAAACAGGGTGTCTAATTTTGGTTTACGTATATAATATATTTGGCTTACAGTGATTCGAGGCTTTTCCTTCCCACCTATGGTTAAACCGGGTGTACTTTGATCGAAAAAAAAAGCGAAACGATCGGTAATGCTAAATCGTGTGCAGTACAAGAAAAATAGAGCCACTATCAGTCCAGGCGTTGGCGGTGCGTGTTCGTGCTCGCGCAATTTTCGTTACAGATCGGTACCAAGTCCGAATCACGTAAAAAGCAATCATAAGGTTTTTTTGGATTTGTGCATTTTGCTTACGTTATTCTTTTTCCTTTCCTTTATGGCTTACCTTCTTTTTTTGAATTTGACGTTAGTTTTAAGTTAGTTTAAGCAAAAATTGTATAAGTAGTATAAGTATAATTAAATAAAAAAAAAAAAATTGTGAAGAAAATTAAAAAGCGGACTACCATCTTATTGTCGCGGTTCAAAAGGTGGTGGATCGTGCGGGAGGTCAATTGCGTGGCGCCCAAATACAAATTTAACTAACAACAACAAGACCACGGCCTTTCTCCACGGCCTCCCAAACGAGGTCGCGCGTAGGTCGAAAAATCGGTGAAACAAGTGATAAAAACCCAAGAACCAATTTCAAAAATCGCTTCCCGCTTATCCTCTTACAGGGTTTGATGAAATCTCGTCGATTATTAGGAAATCCGTTACTCTGACCAAAAACAATGTTTCTTACATTTCAAAACAAGATACATGCCAACCTCACACAAAAGTCAGTAAAAAAATGTGGATTAATTCCGAGAAACTAAAATAAAACCGCCAGTCGATGTGTCAATCAGATGAGTTAATGAATGAAACCCGTTCAATGAAAATGTTATTTACGACTACTTTGAAGAAATCTAGGCGAAAGTTGAGTTGTCTTTTAAGAAGGAAAAGATATTACTTCCATTAGTACGAGCAACACCGACAGAAATGGGATTATCAAAGCAATTGTGCATTCAAAATGGCAGACTTTAGGTTTGTTTGCGAACTTGTCTTAATTAGTTTTCTACTTTCAAGGGAGGCTGCAAAATTCAGTCTGAAAGTGAAAAATTAAGTAGCCCCCTGTGACGGCAGGCGAATGCAGTCGATTCGGTACGTGGAGCCGCCTGTACTGCACACATCATGGAAGAAAATTAGATATACCGTGAATTAGATATATCGTGAGTCTTGGATTAAGCCTTTTAAGATCAAGCAGGAGAATACCTCGGGAGAGTCGATGAGTTGGAATCGATCATCGGATCGGTCGCACCGCAGATCGAACTGTTAGTGCAGCCGGCAGAGGACCTCGTCTCAACAACCAAAGCAACTACTCGTGCTGTATATGAAATTAATCTCTTTGATGACGACTCCCAGCGGCAAAGTTTGAGAAACCTTTTCTTGCCGTTCAATTATGAAAAGAGTTTGTCGTGTAAGGCGCCAATGGAGTACGGCAAGGTAGTACATTTATTGCGCAGAAGCGAATATTCAGCAGCAGTAGCGTGCTGCAGAGAGAAGCCTATTGACTGTGGTGAACTGTAAGTGCCATCTATGAGAATTTAGCAAAAGAGGAGAAGACCGTCTGACCTGTTGATCTCTAACAAGATTTATGGACAACAGGCGACAGAGGACAGGCAACGGTCGACAACAGTCTTAGACAAAGATAAATACGTTCACTGAACATCACACAAATGCCATCCAATAGAGGTACAGTGGACTCTCCCTAAGTCGAACTCTCCCTAAGTCGAAACTCTCGCTCAATCTCAAACTCTTTCGCAATATTTTACATACATTTCCTCAACTTTCCATACAAAAACCTCCCTCTAAGTCAAACTCTCTCTAACTCGAACAAATTTTGGTATCCCGTGACAATTCGACTTAGGGGGAGTCCACTGTATCTCGCATTGACTTCTCCTCCATTCCTCCCAACACGACAGCGACATAAACAAATCGCTGACAATACACCAAACCCTAGTTTCCCAGAGTCTCCATGCATTTCCTTAAAAGCGACACAACAACAGACTTGTTTACATTTTGCTACAAAACAAAAGCTTGAAAACACGATTAAACACTCTAAGCTTCAATTACGCCAGATGGGCCAGGGAAAGATACAAAACAACACAAAGAGACTCGTAGGCCGTGCATTTATTAGCATAATTCGTAGCGCATACACGATACACCGTAAACATGTTTTTGCCCACAAAACAATCATTAGACGCCATTAATGGCCGACTCACCGCCACGCCACGCCACGTCGCCGCAGGGTTCGGTGTGGCTGTGATTATTTGCCTTTACGAGCAAATACCGTGCGCGTAGCAATCGAGTGAGATGATAAGTATCTCGGAATGCTCCCCGATCCAGAAGTTGTCTCCATTCAGATATTTTGATTCATCGCTTACCGATCGTAACAATGAAGCTATCAACTCGCAGTCAGGTGACTCGTGCGTCTTCTGCTGCCGCCTACACCACCCACAGAGCGACAGAAGGGCAATCGACCGGAACTAGTTCCACATGTGCATGCGTCTCTCGAGTATTTGAAGCCGACTCCATGCCGCCGCCAAGTCGTGCTGGACGACGCCTCGACCGGCTGGCTGATGGATACCTCGGATCGGGATGGCAGCCGATAGACACAGACAGAGAGAGGGAGAGCGAGAGAGTCTCTCCGAAGCAGGAAGTAGGAGGATTTTCGAATGTTAGCCCAATGCAGTTTGATATTTTGAAATGCAGCTTGAATAATTGATGGCGTGTCTTACTGTTATGGCATTGCTCGGAACGCCTTTTGAATTCGATTTGCCTAGACCGCTTAGAGCTGTCCGTCTTCCCAGTGGATGGGTGTTGTGGCTCTAAGCAATTTGTCTGTGCGCCTGTGTGACTGCCGACACGAGCCAATGCTAATGGCTCGAGAGTTATTGCTTTCCATAGCGTGGAATAAAATTTTAGTACGTGTTGCTGCAGTGCTTTCGATCGGGAATATGAATCAGACGTCAGCCATGATGAGGAGCTTGCAACATTAGTCACACGTGAACTATGAATAACAAGCAGAAATAAATTGGCTCTTACTTTGTATTGCACGTCTCGAGGTTGGAGATTGATTATCTGCCGCTTTGTGTGAATGTCCGCGGAATAATCGCCGATCTCAATCGGGAGGGGGCTTTCAGGGTAGTTTACGACTAGGAAATTCCATAATGGATCTAATTTTCAGTCGAAGGTTGAGCTTGGAAAAGGCGTAATGAATGGAAAGAGAGACGATTCCGGTACTGCTTGAATTCCGGGAAATCGGGGACATTTTTTCATCACTCAAATCGTTATCAAATTGTGCTAGTTTCCGACGCCTCAAATTAGGCCTCCTTGCAATGAACGCTTTCGTATGCGGCCATGAAATCGACAAATAAGTAGTCTTTTTGAACACTTGGTCTATAGTCGATTTTCCGGGCCAGTTATGTGCCGACTGGTGGGATTTAGACTCGACGAAGATACGCTGAACAGGACCGATGAATTTGTTTGCAAATCTAGCACCCATTTGATATTGTTTCATAATCAGTGTTATGTCTGGTGTGTCCCTTGGGTTCGGTTTGTTGTTTAAATTGGGATCTACGTGCACGTACATATCAGATAAGACAGAGGAGTTCTGAACATAACCGTACAACTTCAAAAACTAAAAGAACACATCTCGATTGTGTCTCTTCATGCCAAGTTGCAGCAGGCTAAGCGGGTAGCTTCAGTGCCGAGGAGGAGGACGGCGGCACGCTTGCGGTTGTACGGCCAAGCTCGTCGAACGGGGTGGTTCTTGTCCCCTCTCACGTGGACCACCCATTTGCAAACAAAAAAAAGTCTCGTGCCTGTAAAAGAGAGATAGGAAAAGATAGAAAGAGAAAGAAAGCCTAATACCCCAAAAGCAGACTTTTGTACACATGCCCGTGTATAGCCTGCGCGCAGCAGAATAGGATGGAGAAGAAGTAGAAGAGATAAGAAAGTAGAAGAGGAAAATGGGTACAAAGCCTATGCCTCTACCACCAAAAGAGACCGGAAGAGGGCTCGAGGAGCTAAGCTACCTATCCTAATCCAAGCCTACACTAACCTACCTTAACTTAAATCTAAAATTAACCTAGGCCCTGGGTCGCCGTGGCGTAGCGGGTTAGTGCGTCGACTCCTACGCAAAGGGTGCCAGGTTCAAATACCCAATATACCAACTTTCACGGCTCCACCTCTTTCGAGTCACTGACAATGTTCAAAGAGTACTCCGGTCTAGAAAAAGCTTCTCGACTTCGCCGTTCGGAGTCGGCATAAAACTTTAGATCCCTTCCACTCGTGAAAGAAAAATAGCACGCACACCAAGAGTGGTTGCAGAGAAACTAGGCCCAGGTCCGCCTCGGACTGTAGCGCCACGAATAAAAAAAAAATATAGTCTGAATGAATTTCCGAAATAAAAATGAAACAAAAAAAAAACCTTTAAAACGCCTGTAAAGCTCAGGTTTTTACAATTTTTTTTTTACCGAAATGATGTATTCTACTTTTAAAAACAGACAAGCTCTGTTCGCGTGGTCTATCATCACATGACATTCTCCTCCCAAATATACGATGCATATCGGTGCTAATAGAAGAGAGCATAGAGTCGGTCAAAAACTGCATAATTTCCGCGTCCGGAACGGCGTTCCTTTCAGAGTATTCACGCCATTAACTCAATTTAAGTTCCCCCTCATCGATCAAGAAAAAAAATTCACTTTTTTACGCCATTTTGTTTGTTTCTTTTTTTGCGAATGTTTTGAAATGCTAATTCCTCAGCACACGTTGTTCAATCAAATAAAACGTCGTGGTTAGCACAACAGATTCCGAAAGCCACCGTCAGTGGCAGCGAAGCTCAGAAATCTTCACAAGCGATCACCGAACAGGTTTCATTAAAATTCGAAACTATTTACAATCCTAATTAATTACGAATCCCCGCAGAAGCCTCGTTGCTAAGCATCTGGCGACACTGACGACGGTGGTCGCGCTTTCTCGCGAACAAAAGATCAATATGGTATTGTTTTTTGCGTGCTTTGGCAACTCTCGAAGATCGTCTGACGCCTTCAGTCGGTAATTAACATTTAATGAGAACAACGATGCGGAGCCCATGTTTGTTTCGAGTTGAATTGTGGACCACTTAAGCCCACGCAGTGCCGAGCTCGTATGGCAAACACATATCTGGTTCGTCTTCTTGTGCAGTTTGACGTCTCTTCGCGCGCCGTCTATACACGGGCATGTGTACTGATGTCATGCGCTTGTTTATGAATTTGTTTCGCTGTAGGTATGGGTCAGGGTTCTTGACTTCATTTGTGAACAGCGGAGACGAATATAAGGGATGTCGGAGTCAGGAATTATAGCGCCGCGCCGTTCTGTTTAATTTGATTAATTTTGTACTCATTGAGCACAATTCACTGCTTTTAAATTTACAAAAAACTGTCAACGTACAGGGAAACTATTTGCGAAGAAGACCCTCGACACATTTTGGGTCGTGATCGTGATTTCCTCATTGACCGCTCTGAAATGAGTGTCTTACTGTAAAAGTTATTCGTGAGTGTGGGATCGAGGAATAAATTAGATTTCTCACCAATTAGACGCATTTAACTTGAAAGTGAGTGATGTGACGTGACGATACTAGAGTTGCGTCAATCTGGTGTTTGGCCAATTCGCTTGCAAAAATCAAGCCTTGTCACAAACCCGATTCGAGGTTTGAAACAGGAGATGCAAGAAAATTTGGTATGAACGTCAACATGAACTTGTCATATCAGTGATTGATGGGCCATTTCAATTTTAGAATTGCCTTTGAGACTTAACCAAGAACGTCCTGCACGACGAGATCAAGGGCTGTTATGAACTGCCGCGACTCACTAAAGTCCATCAGTCTCCACAAGGTCAAAACCTGCTGGGTCCCGGGCCATAGAGAGAGCATACGAATTGGTAAGACAAGGATCTGAAAGGGACATCAGCGAAGCGGACACATCACTGCCGCGGAGCCGCGGATCGCACTGAATTATAAGTGACACCATTCTTAAAGAAGCCCACTTGTCTTGGCTCGCAAGATACGACTGTCACATGACAAGGTGTAACGTGGCCAGAGCTCAACAATGGTAAAACAAAGAAGCTCCTGGCATTGGACCGCAACTCAATCCGTGTTCTCGTCGGAGTGACCACAGGACACTGCCCCATCGGAGCAATGCTCCGAAAATGGAATGCGGAATCCAGGGATCTCTGACGGAGCTGCGGTGGCTAGGAAGATGCCGAAATAACCCAAAATCTGCTTTGCCACTGCCCCGCTCTCCAGAACCGACGGCTAGCTTCGCTGGGCCAAAGAGTCTTAGCAGAGTCTGCGGACCTATGGAATGCGGATATATCGGATCTTAAAAGATTTGTAAAGAGCACAGGGCGGTTCAAGCCATTGCGGTACACAGGATAGGTTTATTCAGAATGTGTACTCCACAGATGAAGGGATTCACAATGGGCCTCACTAAGGCCTCCGAGTGGAAGTGATGATAGTTCTACCATCGCACTCCCCTTCTTTAACCTAACCTAACAAGGAACGTCTCGTTGCATTGGGTGAAGTGACAACCTGACTGTGGGGCGTTAAGAAAGTTCGAGATCACGTGACACATCGAAGTCGATAGCAGAAGATGGGCCTACTAAGGCTACAGCTCTATTGCAGAATGTGAGGTCTTACCGGCCGATAAAAGAGCTCCATGTGTCAAACTACAGCATGACACTAGGAGTGCCACGACGCAGCTTAATCGTGTCTTAGAGAAGATCGAGGATAGCTACACAGACATAGAGAAGGACAACGTTTTGCTAAGCGAGCGATCTCTGACGGAGGTAGGGTAGGTCAGGTATGGCTGCACCCAACCAGAAGTCCAGAAGCAAACAGTAAACTGACCAGGATAGAAGTGCGCTTAGAAGGACCTAGTACTGTGACTCGGTAAGACGACCTATTTGAGACAGGACTGGTGACAAGCTGGCTCGCAAAGCCCCAATAGGAGGCAAGTGCCAGGAGGCCAACAGAACAAGACTCTAAAGTATGCAAGAAACTTTGGTACATTAAACGAACCTACAGAATATTCGTCAATAAGGGATCTTCTATATGGAGACAGACATTCAGAACAGAAAGGAAATCAGTAGTCTCTGCTTGGCACACACGCCACAAGAATGGGAGCTCTCCAGAACGACTTCTGCAGAAGCTTCAGGGATCAGAGGAAGAAGAAGGAACTGCGCTTCACTATATCAGCTCTCGTTTTGCTCTTTCAAGGAAGAGTAAAACGCTAGGCAAATGAATTCAACAACCTCGAAGACTTGTCAGATATCAAGATTGTGGACATAGCAAAATTCATCGAGAATAGAAAATTGGCTGTAACCCAGTCAAGGAGGGGATCATCTAAGATAGGCCACTAGGATGGCAGCTGGTAACCCAACAAAGGAGTGGATCATCTAAGATAGGCCGCTAGGGTACCAGAAGCTTTTTTGTCAGGGGTTGGTTAGTCCCCTTGGCTAAAGAGGAACCGGTGCATCAATGAACGTATAGTGATAGTTCAATAGATCCAATCAGGATCTAAGTGAGTCTCAACTGCTTCAGATATGACAGTCACTTTAACTTAACCTAAACTAATCTAAAATACACCGAATTCTACATCAGATTAGGGAAACTTCCAAAATTAGAGAAACATTCCAGAATCAGTTGAAGACTTCGTGTTATGCGGTTTTATCATTTGATATGTTTTTCAACCTATATTACACTATCTGGGTGTGTAAGCTTCCTTCCAATTCTTGCACCGGTTAAGCCTTTCCCGGAGCGAAGATAGACTGACACACACTAAGAGAGACTGAATTCCTTAATGGATGTAAAATAATCGCGTGTGTGTTCGAAATCGGACACCACTTTCGTCTTTACGGCACTAACTCTATTGAAGTTAAAAGTTGAAGAAAAGTTATCGACCGACTTGTCCGATTAGATTTGAAGTTATTGTGAAGATATTTTCTGCTCCTTCTTTTAGGTTAGAAGGGAAACAAAAGCATGCAGTACTACAGCTCGTAAAGGGTGACCAGACAATAATGAATATTTTCCAATTATTATGTTGCAGCACTCGTCATTCAGTAAGGTTTGTCGAAATGTGTCGAAATTGCGGCTCAGACATCATGGATTCAGAGTGCTTGCAGATTGTTGCCTCGTAGACAAATTTGGAACCTTAAGGAAGTAACTAACATGGATCGGTGCGAGCTGAAGAAGTAGTTCAAGACACAAATATGTCGATTTAGGGTCTTTGGGCATACTTGGCATATTTTACTTGTTGCACAAGGATCTACATGTGTGTAAGGTGAACGAATGAAGCATAGACAACGGCGTGAGTTCGCTAAGTGGGCGCTTGTAATGTTGACTACTGATCACGGTTTTTTCCAACAAAATTTCTTCGCTTTCGGGTCCCAGTTATGGTTCAGCGGCTATGTTCAGCGAACACATTCCACAAGTGTTCCACCCAGCATCAATGAATCCACAAAGTCTGACTGTTTGATGCGGCATTGTACTTTGAATTGAGGAAAGGCACAGCATAATCATCAATGGTCTCAGGATCAGGCCGATGTTTATCAAGTTCCTGTGATCAGAGCGTGACAGCATTAGTTTATCCGAACTGTATTTCCAACAAGACGCGTGCGAGCTCAAAGATGTGGAGAACAAATTTGTGACATTTCACGGCGATCGTTTATCAATTGGCCGCGGCGATCATGTGAATTAACACCAATCGATTATTTTCTCTAGGGCTAGATGAAATCCTTAGTCATTAGAGGGCAACATTCGAGACGATATTGCGGGAATAATGCCGAACACATTCCACCGACCACTTAAACCACTGACACTTGACTGGACGGCGCAGTTGGTTGAGTGGCTGTCCCTGGTTAACGGGGTCCACGGTTCGAATCCCAGTGAAAGCAAAGTTAAAACGTTTTTATCTGGTTTTTAAGTCTGGTCCAGTCACCATTTGCCGTTGGGATAAAATAAATGGCACTATCACTGGAGTACTCAATCAGTGGTAGCATTCCGACTGTGGGTATCACAATGGACTAACATGGGCATGCCTACCTAACCTAACCAAAGTGAGTGAGTGTACAGCATATAGGTGTTCCGCGTCTTAATTAATATTTAATTCAAAACGGACCGCAAAGAAAAAGTCTTAAATGCAAAAGAAAATATGAGGATATCTCAAAAACTATGTACCAGGCGGGTCATAAACCAAAAGCGTAAAGAAATTTAGATCACCAATAAATTACCCTTCTGAGCTTTTTTGGTGCAGGTCACTCTTTTCGATAGTTCAAATAGCCAATTACATCCATTTTTGAATTTATAATATATTATGGGTGGCGCTACAGTCCGAGGCGGACCTGGGCCTAGCTTCTCAGTAACCACTCGTGTTGTGCGTGCGATTGTTCTTTCACGAGTTGAAGGGACCTACAGTTTAATGCGAATTTGAGAAGCTTTTTCTAGACAGGAGTACTCTTTGAGCATTGTCAGTGGCTCGAAAGAGGTGGAGCCGTGAATTATGAAAGTTGGTAAATTGAGGATTCGAAATTGGCCCCCTTTGCGTAGGAGACGACGCACTTACCCACTACGCCACGGCAACACACCATTTTTGAATTGGTGGACACTAAATTGCCCACGTCGCACGCTACCAGAAAAACCCAAATTAGGGCAGATTTCGCTGTATGATTTAAATGTCTTACACTTATTTTTAAGATGTGAAATTCGCTCCATTTTTTGGTTTTTGATTCGCTGTGCCTACATTTTTTTTAAGATATCTTGATTATTTGTTCTTGCTTTATACACTATATTAATTTTTCATTTTTTAGCTGTACACTTACTTTTGACGCTGACTGTACATACATTATGATATGAATGTGGCTTAAGAATATGGACAGAATCAATTGTATATCCCACACCGTTGTTGTTTTATTTTATTTATTTATATAATTATTTATAAAAGTTAATATATAATTATTAAAATTATATGTTAGCTGTAAAGCCAGAGCGATGAAGCCTAAGGCTATTGTTTTATTTTATTTTTTCTTATTATTCTTATCTGGCCATCCTGGGGCCTGGATACATACGAAAAGGAATTGAAGGATATCAAGTACCCCACCAAGGGTCCTTTTGCGGCATGCCACATTGTTGAGTAAATAATAGAGCAAAAAGTGTAGACGAGAAAGCAAAAAGAGCAGTCGGTTCAAAAAGAGCGTGGTAGATAAATTCCTAACACATCGTGGTAAAGTCCCAACCATGGTCACGGAGGCTCTCTGAATTTCCCCAGACCTCTAAACTCGGTGATGGCCTATAAAATATGGCGACATACTGACAAAAGGATGGTGATTCATGTTGTTAAAGACCATCAATGAAATTGATTCTTCCCATCCTTAAAGTTTGAGGCGACAACCACGTTTCAAAAATAAAGTCCTCTTAACATTCTGCCAACAATTTCACCATAAAACGAGTGAATTACGAAACTCAGAAACCCATCAATATCAACATTTGACGACAAAAACATGAAACCGGATCCAACCAGGAACAGCATGTTGTCAAAGGACCTACTTGATCCCAATCTCGTCCCACTCGGCCATTAAAGCAAGCCGCACAGCCTTTTTGGAGCCCATCCAAGCATTGTCTCCCTGCTTTTCCGTGCAGAAACGTAAATAAACTTACTTTACAACCAATTAAGTCAATTTCCAAATTCTCACACCAATCACGGAGACGCACCGCTGCCGCTGCCTCCTTCCTCCCCCTGGGCCTTGCTTCGTCATAGCCCCATTACATGACAAAACTTCCTAATGAGTTAACCAGGAAATTAGTGCTCATAAATTTTTGACGACGTCTCAATGACTATCTGACCGGGAGTGGCCCATAAAAACACACACTCGGCCCAGCAGCGGAGCAAACATAAAACCCAGCGGAACCGAAGCGGTGGATTGCGAATGAAGAAGACTGAAAAAAAAACGAAGATATTCGCTACACTGACAGCTGTCAATGGATGTCTGTTGAACGTCTGTTTTGCCTGACATTTGCAACTGGAAATAATTTGAATTTTAGATACTCACTTTGATTAACGTGACACGACAGCGTCCCCATCTCCGCATCATTTCCACTTGACGGTATTCCATAATCACTGATCATTGTTGTTGTTGTTGCTGCCAGTTTTTGGTAATCCATTGATTTCACTTTGCAAAAAAAATACACAAAAAACAAAAAACACACTCGATGGAAGGGTTTCGAATTTTATTTGATTTTATTTGAATGCATTTCCATCCATTTCTAACCTATTTTCTCACTTAATCAAAACAGAAGAAAAAAAAAAAGAAAATAAAATTCACTCGTTTGCATATAAATCTCATTCGACTTCACCCCCACTAGGCGTCGTCGACGGGCAATTAGGGGGCGGCGGCGGGCGTGTGGAAACTTCGCCGATGGTGTCATGCGGCACGAACGTAGAGAAACATTGGGCTTGGCTCGGCCCGCTCGTTGAATGTTAAAACAAATTGACTTGCAAAAAAAAAAAAAAAAAAAAAACAACCGAGAAACTCAGTAAAAGCGGGCTAACGCGAACAGCAAACTCTGTTTTGGTTTTTCAGGCGTGTACCTTGGCAAGCAACTGGACGTCAATTGAACTCCTCACTTAGAATCTGAGAGATTCAATTTGAAGCAAAATTATCGGATGACTCTGAGAGACAATTCGTGGAGATGACGATGACGATGGCGATGGGATGAAGCGCGCGTTGGAGTCGTTTTTACGATGCGAAATTCCGCAAATGGAAACTCGTCTTGGCAGTCGTCGTTAAGAATACTTTCTGCGAGTCCGAGAACTGTTTTTCAGACTTGTATCTCTGCGGACGAACGAACGACAACGACGACGCGACGGCTGCTGAACATTGAACAACAACGATACACACTTTGTATTGTATTGTATTTTGTTGGATGGTATTGTGTACTGAATTAGATCATCGCATTCTGAAGTGAGGTTAAACTTGGGGGTTGAATCACGTCTGGGTGTGTGTGCGTGTATGTCCTTCACACAGTAAGAATATAATTGGCCACACACTTGTGATTAACGTCATCATGGTGGAGTGCATTAATTACAATCTAGACCTTGTCTGGGAAGCAGTTGAGTCAATTACATCGGTTAAGAGTGTTTCAGTGCGGCAAACACATTTGTCAACTCGGTTCAAGATCATTGCCACCCTCTGGTGGGGATGATGCCTCAGACGTGCATTTGTGGATGCTGTTTCTGGTGAAATATTTGCCGGGGAGTTACATAAAACCTATATCTGCGAATCACTCATGAGATGGGTGCATTTTGACTTTGAATTGAGGAAGCAATTGTAAGTAGTCTGGTCGTTGAAGTAAGGGAATCAGTTGACAAGCAGTTGTTGGGTGTTCTCGGTCTTGGAGCAAGACATGCCACCTGCAACTTTGAAAACCCTGACACTTCCTTCACATGGAAGCTGTGGGTTAAGTGTGGGAACATTTAAAAGCCCAGCCCACAGTGTCCGTCGCGTGCGTTGTATCCTGTCAAAAACTGCACCCAAATGAGAGGGAAAGAGACAGAAACTGCGGCCGACAAGTGGAACGCATTACGATGGATGGAATTGGTCTTTTTTGTGCGTGTGACAGAGGTTTCCCTGGAAATTTATTCGGGTGCTATTTATGCGTTTGTCTTTGCGTTATGAATAATTGCATGCGTCGATATGTTATGTGTACAATCTTTTTTGAATTTCCTAGGAATTTTGAGGAAGAGTCAGGTTCACCCCGGACTGTAGAGTGAAGGGAGGGAAGTAGAAGAATAATCACCGAACTTCAAAATGTCTACTTTCTTAGATTCATACAAAAGTGAGTAGCTCACGCAATGTACCTTCTCAATGGGTATACTATTTGCGTTGCGTGAAGAAAATTGTCTGTGATCTAAACGTTCGCATGCAGCTGATTCGATGGGCTGGGGCTTTAAGGCGCATTCATATGAGCTCACTACTAATCGCAAACTTTGCAAGCTCTGACACTTCATTCATGCGGAGTTGACTCAATCGCAGAAAGCAGTGTCTTCAAGAGCAAACAGACAGATCATGTGTATTTGTGGATCGCGTTTGCCTCTCTTGTGAACACAACTTTACAGTTCTCAAAGAGAATGATTGATTCATGGGTAACAATTTTAGCACACTTAAACTAATTGTATGTGGGTTAGTCAATAAAAACTCGGTAATTCAAACAATGACCCTTAAAGTGCCCTTGATATGAGCCGGGAACTGCGAACAAGAACATCCGATACAACCAATTTTGCAAGGAGATGAAGATAGGTTAGGTAGGTTAGGCACGGGGGCTGCTAGTGCATTCACCAGCACTTCTTCTTCTTCTGTATTTGGCGCTACAGTCCGGGGTGGACCTGGGCCTCAACCAACAAGCCTCTCCAGCTAGCACGGTCTCTGGCTAGCTGTGTCCAGTGTCGTACGCCAAGTTGGTTGAGGTCATTCTCCACCTGGTTGCGCCACCTTAAACGCGGGCGTCCTCTGTTGCGTTGTCCCACTGGTTCGGAGTCGAAGACTCTCCGGGCCGGAGCTGAGTTGTCCATACGCTCTACATGGCCTAGCCATCTTAGGCGTTGGATCCGAAGACGCCTGACTAGACTCACGTTGGTGTACAGCCGTACAGTTCGTGGTTGAATCTTCTCCTCCAGAAACCGTCAACACAAAACGGAACCAAAGATCGCTCTCAGAAGTTCTTCTATAAAGTCAGCTTGGTCCTTCGAGAGATGGCTCTACTACTCAATTGCCTCTTGAGCCCATAGAAACAGCGGTTGGCAAGACTTACTCTGCTTTTCATCTCGGTACTCACGTTGTTTGTACTGTTCATTTGCGAGCCGAGGTAGACGAAGTCCTTGACCACCTCGAAGTTATAGCTGCCCATTGTGACGCTCTGTCCAAGACGTCGATGTTGTGCGTCCTTTCTCGATGACAGCATATACTTCGTTTTGCCCTCGTTCACCGCTAAACCCATTTTGGCCGCCTCCGCCTCAATGCCAGCAAACGCCACATTGACTCGCTGTGTTCTGCCATTCACGGCAATGTCATCCGAGTATGCTAACAGTTGTACGGACTTCTGGAAGATCGTGCCTCTAGTGTTGGCGTGTGAGTCTTGCACGATCTTTTCCAGGATGATGTTAAAGAAGTTGCATGACAGTGCGTCGCCTTGTCTAAAACCTTTTTTGACATTGAAGGTCTCGGTGAGTTCGTTAGAGACCTTGATGGAGCAGCGAGAGTTCTCCATGGTCATCGTGTACAACCAGACTAGTTCGGCAGGAATGTCAAAACAAGACATGGCGTTGTACAGCTCGTCCCTATGCACGCATCAATTGCGGCCTTGAAATCGACGAATAGGTGGTGGGTGTAGATTTGCATCTCTTGGGTCTTTTCCAGGATCTGCCGTAGTGTGAAAATCTAGTCGATGGTGGACTTCCCTGAAGCCACACTGATATGGACCTATCAGGTTATTTATAAACGGCTTCAGGTGAGTACACAAAACGGCAGAGAAGATCTTGTAAGCGATGTTAGTTGGCGCAGTCAAAGGGGTCTCCTTTCGTGTGGATCGGGCAAACGATACTGTGATTCCACTCATCGGGCATGCTTTCTCCCGACCATATCTTACAGATGAGCTGGTGCATGCGCCCAACCAGATCATCTCCAGCTGCCTTAAAGATTTCAGCGGACAGTCCGTCCGCACCGGCAGCTTTGTTAGACACCAGCACACTTAGACCATATTGGTCAATTGTCACTGATCGACTATTCAAGTGCCGTTAATTTGATCCCAACGGTAAATGGTGCCTGGACCAGATTTGAAAACCAGATAAAAGCGTATTAACTTTGCTTTCACTGAGATTCGAAGCACTAACTAGAGGCATCCCGTCTCGTCAATGAATTGAGTAAGGACATGGGGTTTGAATTATCGAGTTTTTCTATCGACTAAAATCTCAACAATAATTAGTTTAAGTATCCTACGAGTAAATCATCAATCAATTCACAATTCAAAACGAGTCATAACCTCGCAATACACAAGAGAGGTAAATGCGATCCACTCATTCACGACCAACAAATTCGCAATGGGTGTGTTTGCTCAGATTGTATCCATTGCTCTCTGCGAATGAGATAACCCCATATGCATGAAGTGTCAGAGTTTGCGAAGTACGCGATTCTTAGAGTTCAGTCGTGAATTTGTGGACAGTGACAGGCTCTTTATGGATCGCGTTCAGTTTGACAAGTGGCGAAGGCACCGATTGGTTCGCGTAGAATCGCATCAAATCGAAAATCAGTCAACGACCCTTGGGGGGTCTGATCCCGAGCAAAAGCTGCCTTCCATCTTTGATGGATCTGGGCACGCAGCTCACCAAGACCAAGCTGTCTTGAGTACATCCTGGTACAGCTCGTACAGTTCGCGGTTCTGTCTATCTCTTTCTCTCGTTTCCTCGCAAACGGGAGCATTTATCCGATGTAGAATATTCCTTTCGAAAACACAAGAATTATCTCTTTTATTTTTAAAAATATTTTTGTTTTGTTTTTATTTAAAAATGCCAATCTGTGACAGATTGCGGCCGCAAGGAGTACGGAACGCCGTTCATTTAAGAAGTTCCACAGGGTTGAATATTAGCTACAATTCCATATTGCATGTTCCTTTACGATTTTCCGTCATCAATTTATACAAGGACTCATCGTTCCGAACAGTTTCCCGGTATTTCCCCGAAGGTGGTCTGAAGGGTATCTACTCTTGGTCAATCACTAATGAATCATTGCTACCTTCTACCATCTAGACCTTCTACCAGGCTAATATCTCACCGACTCGAAGATTTAGGCTGTTGGTTGATTCAATTGCAAGAGTTCGGATTGTGATAAATCAAGATGTATCCGGTCTTGTTTACACAAACATGGTCATTAACCGAGAAACTTGGAAGATCTTGCTCTCATTTGCTAGAAGACGTCATTTCAAATGAAAATGAGTACGGAAAAACGTATCCAAGATATTGCAGTGTTTTTTTTTCTAACCGCTCGCAAAAGCTTTCAAATAAATTTATTTATTTTTTTAAAGAGTCTTCGACTCCGAACCTGTGGGACAGCACAACCGAGGACGCTCGCGTTTAAGGTGGCGTACTCAGGTGGAGAAGGACCTCAACCAACTTGATGTGCAACACTGGAGACAGCTACCAGAGACCGTGCTAGTTGGATAGGCTTGTTGGTTGAGGCCCAGTTCTACCCCACCAAAATAAAGAGGAAGAAGATTTATGCAAACACAAGCATCTGCGCTTAGCCTATGCTGCTGCTCTCATCCCCAAATGGCGAATACTGTAACGCTTCCAAGGTTTGGGTGTCCAAACCCTGTGGAATGTCGTACAGGCTGGTCACGAAACAGCGGACGGAATGAGCATCTACCAGAGGTCATCTCCCTTTATGGATGGCAACCCAGGAGCAGATCAATTGATTGGTCAGTGACGGCGCCCAGAGCTCCAGTCAGCAGTGTCTACCCAATTAGACCAAAAAGGTCGAGTTCGGGGTTCTGGCGTTAAATTCCGTGAATCCCCTCAGCGTAAGATTAAACGCTCATACAGAGAATGTGGCAAGGAACACACACACTTTGCGTCTGTATGAGGTGAGCAGAAATAAAGCAATGTAAAGATAGCCTGCTTCTAACTAACTAGTGTTGAGCGATGTTGCACGAGGAATAAAAATGATCCCTTTTCTCAATCGACTCAACCATCAACATAAACTACCCTCTTGAGTGAAAGAGAGGGTGGCCAACGATCGGGTGAATCAGAGAGGACACGCATGGGCAATCTTCTTTGGATCGCGAAAGGGTACGTTCATTGGTTTACCCGTGGTAGCTATTTTACTAACCTAACAATTTTTGACAGTGTTTTTTATACCTTTTTCTAGGACAAATCAGAGCATTTTATTTACCATGATTTGATTACATGAACAGTCAAAATGTTGCTCAAACGCTTCGGTGAACAAGGGGTCAATCAGCTGCACGTGTCACACAATTCACGTTAGTAGACAAAAATGACTTCTTTTCACAAAGTAGAGCATATGTAAATACAAGCCTTGACTTTTAGAGCGGAGTTGTTTTTAGAAACGAAACTAACCTGAACTTTTTTGGCTGGGATGGATAACAAAGAGATAGACGACTAGGTTGAATCAATATTATGATTCTAAAACAAATCTTCGACAAATAATAACAATAATAGGATGGGGGGTACGCCCCGTAGAGAGCTAATTTGAAGTCACCTACAGTCTTATGCCGACTCGGAATGACCAAGTTTGAGAAGCTTTTTCTAGATATTTATTAATCCTAACTTCTAGAACATTGTCAGAGACTCGAAAGAGTGAAAATTATTTTGGTCATACCGGGAATCAAACCCAGGCAACGAGGTTCAGTTGCATGAGAGCCGACGCACAGACCCACGACGCTACTGCAGTCAAATCTTGTCCAAGCCCCAAGTAAAATTGAGGTTTCTAACCTGAACGTGAGACGGTTTTTAAAACCCTCCCTAATCTCCAAACGTCTGCTGCATCTTACAGAGCTAGAAGAAGATAAGGCTATAACAAAGAAGTCTGCTCTTAAATTAGCCTCAAAGGCAGAATCAGTTTCTCTTGAATGATGACATACATGATGACATATTACGACACGTTTACTTTAAAAGAAACATAGTTTATCAGAGTCTTGCAATTGCAGTCCAGGCAACAACTAAGAATCTTAGCTATCATGGCTTACTTTTTCTCTCAGGCTCAGACCCTCCAAGGGTCGTAGGGCTGATAAATAAGTGAGAGAGGGTGATTTCTTGCTGTTTGGTTTCTTAGTGTTCCATTTCTGACCGCTCGCGAGTGATTCGTGACATGTGTTAATGTCAAACCACCTCACGACTGGCCACAGAGTCTAATTTTTGGTAAGAGGACCTTAGAAGAGCTGAAGATACAGTGAACTCTCCCTAAGTGAACCCTCCCTAAGTCGAACTCTCCCTAAGTCGAACTCTCCCTAAGTCGAACCCTCCCTAAGTCGAACTCTCCCTAAGTCGAACTCTCCCTAAGTGAACCCTCCCTAAGTCGAGCTCTCCCTAAGTCGAACTCTCCCTAAGTCGAACCCTCCCTAAGTCGAACTCTCCCTAAGTCGAACTCTCCCTAAGTGAACCCTCCCTAAGTCGAACTCTCCCTAAGTCGAACTCTTCCTAAGTCGAACCGTCCCTAAGTCGAACCCTCTCTAAGTCAAAGTCTCTCCAACTCGAACAAATTATGGTATCCCGTGACAATTCGACTTAGGGGGAGTCCACTGTATACCAGGATTTACAGAAAAATTGTCTTTAGCAACGAAGCTCATTTATGTTTCAATGGGTACGTTGATAAATTCGTCCCGATAAGCAACTTCTTCAGGCAAAACAAGAGCAGCCAATGATGGGGTTTATGGTCTAGAGAAATCCTTGGCCTGTATTTTCTTAAGGACGACCGATCGTGAGAACAGTGTCACAGCCCATTGGCTGTCCGATTTCGTTCAGTGAAGAGAACGTGATCTACTTGTGATCTACTTGTGAGGCTACATGCCATACTGACCGCAAGTCAGTATTTCAATTGAGAAATCTGTCCGATGAGAAATTAAGTTGCGATACCTCCAATAAGTCTACTATGTCAATAATAATAATAATATTGGGCGGCACTACAGGCTACGTAGAGGGTCAGGGCTTAGTTTCTCAGAAATCACTCGTGTTGTGCGTGCTGTTGTTCTCTCATGAGGGGGAGTCACCTGCATTTTTAAGCCGACTCCGAATGGACAAGCTTTTTGTCAACAGGAATACTAGACTTGTCAGTTGGTAGAACCGCTACGCACCCTCTGCGTAGAAGTGGTCTCACCAAACCACATGCCACGGCGATCCACATAGAGTTCGAAATACGAAAAAATCCTTCAAAATGGCATATTCCTTGTACCTAACTGACAGTGCATTGCACGTCATTGAGATGGTCATCTCGGAGAGGGAACCTTGGAATCAACGCATGGATTGGACAACGCATAGAATTTATCATTTCATTAAGTAGATCAATGCAACGCTGTCCATATTTCCTGACCACTTCTTTATCTCGTCAAGATGTTCCCCTGCCTCATATAAGGGCTATAAGTGACTTCATTCTCCAATCATTTCCATAAATCTTCAACCGTCCCCTACTCATTCCATGTCAAATGTCGACGGTGAGTAAGAAAGAATCTGTCCAAGTCCGATATGCCAATACCAGTCGCCTACGACTAATGGCGTGCTCATCAAACATCTGGAGCATGCGAGAGACTATCTTCTCGAACGTTATGTGGGTTGTGCTTGTCAGGGCAATAATGGAAATCAGCTGTCAAATGAGAATATACGAGCATTGACGAGAATTTTCATGAAAAAGGGTAAAGAATGTTGAATGAGTCATTTGTTCTGTGAATAAATTGATGGTACGAGTGAAGTTGAGCGAAGTTAAAAAGCGTGATTTTTTAAATGTCAGTGTGTACATTTCTCATTTGAGCTCATAAATCATTGGTTGACGTTTATGGGACCCACTCGAGAAAGAACAATCGCACGCACAACACGAGTAGTTGCTGTAGAAGCTAGGCTCTGGTCCTTGGAGCTGACTCCTAGGTAGGAGGGGCTGCTAGTGAATTCACCAGCACACTTATACCATGTTGGTCCTTTGTGATGTGACTCCTTTGCATCTAGTGGTTGCGCAGAAGGTGCAAGCACAATAATCATGGGAATGTGAATGGCATTGAGACAAATCGATGTATTTGTCAAGAAGCTGCCCCTCTTTTGCCACTCAAAGAAATCGAATTCAAAAGGTTGACCATTCAGCTCAGCACCAAAAAGGACTGGAGCAGTGAATCCATAGTCCGTAGACTAAGCAGCAAAACGGTAGAATGGTTTACAGATGGATCAAGAAAGGGGGAAGGAACAGGGGGAGGAGTATCCCGATCCCGGACAAAGAACCATGAACCCATGTTCAATCGCACCAACACCTTGCAAGAAGTCTATGCCATAGACAGATGCGGGATCCATACCAACTGCGGCTTAGCAATTATGTCTGGACAGTCGTGCCGCTATATCATCAAATCCAAACTTGTGTGGGAATGCCTACAGAAGCTTGAAGAGATTAGTGGGAGATACAAACTAAACCTCTGCCTGGCCACAGGGGGATAGAAGGCTGTAAAATGGCGGACTCCCTGGCAAAGAAGTGGATATCAGAAACCTACACAGGCCTTCAACCATTCTGCGCTTTTGGAGATCATGTCCTCAGAGACAAATTCAGGGAACTAGAAAGAAGGACTGAGTATTTGCCTCACTTAGACTTTTCTTAAGGTCTGAAGGGGAAAAGCCGAATAGTGACAGCTCTTCCCGCCACTTCGTTGAAATACCACACTCTCTCCCCCTTTCCTCTTCTGGGGTGTGTAATTATACCTATAACCAGTTGATGGATTTAATGAACTTGAGGAGCTGCTAGATCCTCAAGACCACTGAGGAAATAGCTGCCTATATACTCTCATCTTGTCTCTGCAAGGGTTGGGCAGGTTCCGAGGTGGTGCAACACAGTTTCCTCTTCAACCTCATCCATGCAGCTTCTGCAGAAGTCGTTGCAGGGTGCGCCAAGTCTCCTGGCTTGGTTGCCAATTGGGCAGTGGCCAGTGATTACGTCTACTACTTTACCGATGTTTCTCTTGTCCAATTCTAGGAGAGCTTTAGTTTTTGGTGGATCTAGTGTAGGCCACATCGTTTTCGATGAACTACAGGTGTCCAGTTCCGCCCATCTACGATTTGTATTTATTCTGGCGTCTGTTAAAAGTGTCGTAAACCTGATACGTGTCATATTGCGTCTGGCCCCAGTTTCCAGACGTAATCTAAGCCGCGCTGTCTGGGCGCTTGGGAAACAACCTTATCAGTAGTTCTCGCGATCACCTGGTTGTGCTTGCCTTGACTTTTGGCAAGCGTGATTAGAAATATGGAATAGAGAACAGTGCAGTCCGCGATCTACTATCAAAGGTGAATGTTGTGTATTATTACAACAAAAGCATTGTTTTTATCGCTCTCGGTAAGGCATCTTTTGATTTTGCGCCAGTGGTAGATCCGGTTCCCTTCTTGCTTGGAATACTCATGTGCCCAAGGGCCCAGCACTGGGTAAGGTTGCATCTCCCTCAGAGATAGACGACAGAGTTAATCGATGGTGCCTTTCTGGCCGCCTAACTATCTATGTACATAACAATAGATCGCGGTCATTGATAGCAGAAGCCTGCCTCTAGAATAGCTCTTACTTCTGCCTAGAAAACACTGCAGTAGTTCGGGAGCCATAAGGCTTCTTCTAGCTACGACGACCTGGAGTATACACCTTCTTCCTTCTACTTGCAGCCGTCAGTGTAAATTTCCGTGGCTGTGGAGTTGCTCACCTTTCCTTCATCTCACTCTACTCTCGAGGGAATCACCATTCCGTTTTTTATTTCGAAGTCCTCAAAAGGTGTTCTCTAATCAGATTGCTTAGGAATCTTCGAATTATGAAGTATCTTCGTGTGCCCTTTAATAAGGGCTTTTCCCAGTGGTTACACTCTCTCTGTATAAACGCAGCATGAGTGGCAGTAAGCTTCCCGTAGATGTCCATGGGAAGGAGATTAAGTCCGACTTGGAGAGAAACGCAGGACAAGAGACTCTTGGGTCATTATAACCGAAAGATGTTCGACGCATGTATCAAGATGAGCAAGAACAAGCTTCGTATCCTAACAAGGCACTTCAGATGCAGGGAGCCCCGTGGGAAACCAGGAGTAGCAGAAGATAGTCTCTTCTTCGTCTTCTTTTTGTGACGCTACAGTCCTGGGTCGACCTGAGCCTCAACCAACAAGCCTCTTCAGCCGAGACGATCTTTAGCCAGCTGTGTGCAACTCCGCACACCAAGACGATTGATGTCCTGGGTGCGCCATCGGTTTCGTGAGGCGTCCTCTATTGAGTTGTCCCACTGGTTCGGAGTCGAAGACTCTTCAAGCTGGAGCAGTGTAGTCCATGCGAACTACATGACCTAGCCATCTTAGGCGTTGAATCCGTAGACGGCTGACTAGACTCATGTCGCTGTACAACCCGTACAGTTGGTGGTTGAATCTTCTTCTCCAATAACCATCAACGCAGACATGACCAAAGATTGAACACAGAACTTTTCTCTCGAAGAGATCAAGTGCTTCTTGATCCGCTTTTGAGATTGTCCATGCCTCCGCACCATAGAGCAGGACAGGGATGATCAAGGTGTTATATAATGTTAGCTTGGTCCTTCGAGAGATGGCTCTACTACTCAATTGCCTCTTGAGCCCAAAGAAACAGCGGTTGGCAAGAGAAATTCTGCGCTTAATCTCGGTACTGGAGAAGATGGTCTCTGCAGACTCTTGTTATGTCGCTACAGTGCGGGGTGGACCTGAGTCTCACCCGACATGCGTCTTCAGCCGGTCCGATCTCTCCCTACCTGTCTCAAGGTTCGCACGAAGCCGGCAGAGGTCCCACTCAACTTGTGTGCGCCACCTTGTGCGTCGACGTCCTCTGTTGCGTTGTCCCACAGGTTCGGAGTCGGAGACTCTTCAAGCTGGAGCAGTGTAGTCCATGCGAACTACATGCCCTAACCATCTGAGGCGTTGGATAGACAAAGACGTCTGGCTAGACTCTTACTACTGTACAGTCCTTATAGTTCGTGGTTGAAACATCTTCTCCAAATGTCGGACCGAAAATCGTGCGCAGAACTTTTCTCTCGAAAAGACCAAGAGCGTGTTCACCCGCTTTGAATATACACCTTGCCTCTGCGCCGTGGAACCGGACGGGGATGATCAAGGCCTTATACAGAGTCAACTTGGTCTTCCAAGAGAGGGCTCTGGTACCTCAATTGCCTTTTGAGCCCAAACAAGCAGCGGTTGGCAAGAGTTATTCCGCGTTTGATTTCGGACGGACTGGGATTACGTGAGGTAGTAGCCCACAAAAGACAAAGGTATCTGGGCACGCACATGATATCCGAGGAAGAACTGAAGTCACTAGAACCATCTCTCATTCTCGGATTCCTTAAGGAAACCGGCTTAAGCTTGATCTTCCACCTTTGGGCAACAGGAGTCCATAAACCTCAACGCAACTCTGAAAAGAAATGCAAGTGAGGGGAAGTCTTAAGGGGGCATAGAAAGGACGGTGCATTATATCCTCAACAACAATAATTATAGGCCCCTTGTCCACCTCAGCCTACCGCCTGACTGTATTATTATGTGGGGAGGAACGGGAGAGACAAGCTATGGCTACCGATTTTGATCCCTCTCATGTCACATGTGAACAGAGTCATTTTCTCCGAGAACCACTCACGTAAGCCCACAACCAAAGCGCTCCTCCACTTTTGACAGGTCTCCGGTCACTGACGTCCATCTCCCTCCTTCACTAGCTCTCTCAAGATCATTGTTCCAATTAAACAGCGATTTATGAAAATTTATGAATTCCATAAACGAGCTTCAATCTGCACGAACGATCAAATCAAAAATTCAAGAATCAGATCATCAACTGATTAAACTATGCAAATCAAATATCTGTGGGATTGCTTTGGGATTTCTCAAAAATCACCTCGAATTCCATTCGGAAATAGTTCACTGAATGGAAACACGTTTTGGTCGCTTTCAATTCCGCAACACAATGTATCTCGCCACAACTGGAGCAGATTGTGAAAACAGAGAAAGGCGGCTAGTGTTTGCCAATTTTGGCGTAGTTTCTCAAGTCAACACATGCATATGCATTTAAATACTCCAAATTTGCTTTGACAAGCTAATGAGGTTTGAAGAACCCATTGTTCTCGGATACAAAACGCATTTCGGCTTCCTTTGGCGGAGGGTTGTGAAAGGCAAGTCAGACACAAGAAAAATGGTACGTTTTTGTCGATCGATGACCGTGAAATGTTGACTGGGTGCATAAAACTGTCAATCTTTAGCTAATAGAGGTCTATCGTGTGATAACTGTCAAGTGGATTGGTTAGTCCATTGGGGTGGCTCACTGCCATGAGTAGCAGTTCCACTTAGGCCGGAGTAGTGTTACCTCGATCCAGTCCTATCCCGCAAACCATTTGCAGCTTTTAATGGTGCGATGAAGATGACTGGCGCTGCTTAATTCTGTCGATTCGCTGAAGTATAGGACGTCTAATTGATTAAATGTACGAGAGAGGGCTGGCTTACAAAGATGTTATCCAGCTCGCCCAAAGTCAGCCCCTAAGTATATGTGTTTTAGAGTGTAGGCATACTAGTATAAGCATGTTTGAGTCTAAGTCGACTGTCATCAGATCTGCGAGCGTTTCTAGAGCCGTAGGATGGAGACCAGACGCTAGAGGTGAGCGTGCGCAGCAGAATTGAGTTTGATTATTCTGTGGCATGTGCCACGACCAAAGGAACATCACTTCACTTATGTTCTCATTCTCCTCCTTGTCAATGGGAAACCTCGGCAACCATTTACCCAGCTGGAGCATCACACAATCCTGCTCTGGTGGCGCTACAGTCCGGGGTGGACCTGGGCCTCAACCAGTAAGCCTCTCCAGGCAGCATGATATTTAGCCAGCTGTGTTGGGCTGGAGCAGTGTTGTGCATGCGCTCTACCGATACATCCTGCTATATCCTGCGTCTTATAAAAAGTGGCACATATTCAAAAAGCCCCTCAAATTAGTCAATGGACTAGGAGACAATCAGCTGTGAAGTTGGCTATCTCTGTAATATTTCATTTCTGCACAAGCTGGGTAAAGTCAGAGTTGACAGAACGCTTAAGATCAATCATCTCAAATGCTCATAACAGAGCCCACGAGAAACTGAGCCTCAACGACAACAGTCACGCGAAGCTATAAGCTCTGTTGACACACTGTCACACGGCATTTCATTCGTTTACAAAGCAGCGACAAAAGATACTGCCTCTGCACACATCGATAAATGCTCGAATTCGCTAAAATATTTACTTTCCGCCCGTAAGAAGCTCCGCCAAATGTGTGCCGCTGTGCAAAACAAGCAAACGAATCCTTTTTTTGCGAACCATCAAAATCGGCGTCGTTCCGTTCCGCACATAAGCCGCCATCCATTCAGGGCGTGCACAGCGAACACACCCACGCCGTTCTTTCGAAGAACCGAATGAACAACAAACAACATCTCGAGAGTGAAGAATGCAAATAAAATTCAAAACCTTGTTTCAATGTCAACAGAGAGTAAAAGTCGAGTGGTGCCCAGTCCCACTCCCGTTCGCGGCCGATGCCGAAACTACCACGCCACAGATATCCACTGAATCGTTGTCGGCATCGCGTTACACTTCTCATTGCCCCAGTTCACATCCCCGTTCACGGTGTGCTCTGCGCGAAAGGCATAGCTGTGCACACCAAATGTAGAGCCATGCATGACGATTGGAATGACGTTCCGCCATGCCGTAGTCATCCTTATGAAGAAACGTCGAGCCGCCGCTCCGTGTCATTCCACTGGCATTCCCCCAGTCCGTAGACAACTCACTTTCAATTGCAACGTCTTAGACGCTGGCCTGTGTGTCCAAAGAGCAGGGCTGCGCATTTATGGGACGGTTGACCCCAGATTAGATAAGTCCAGCGATTGGCTGGGATTGCATCCGATGACTTGTCGAATGTGGCCGGAGGCCTGCGCTGGGGGATATGCAGATAAGTACACATTTTCCCATCGTGTGCACGCTCCAAATGGTGGAAAATATCTCTGATTGCACACGTTATCTGGCATGATGTGACAGTGTGTGTGTGTGTGTGTGGATTTCAATAAATTATTCGCTCGACTGAAGACGTGAGTTATAGGCTGCCGTGCTAGGCCGAGGATAAATGTTTGATCAGTGCGCTCATTAAGCGCAGTCCGAGGTAAACTTGTCAGCGGAGTGTTTGCAGGTAGTTCTTAGAACCCACCTTGAGGGATGCACAGAAGGGCGTCGCTGTGGCAGAAGCGCTTGTCCTTCATTTGGACATGACGCGGGTACGTGCTGGTGTGACTCAGTGGAAAAACCGGGGAGCAGCAGGCACGTTCTATCGCATGTCTTGTCACCCGGGGGACAGAAGTTGTGGCCCTCTATGGGCTCTGAAGGTCGTCGGTGGATAGTCATAAACGAGGCCACGAAGTGGGCGAGTGTTTGTCACTAGGTGGATGTCAAATCGATTTTTTTTTGTTTCTTCTTCTTTTGCGTCGTAAACTGAATGTGGTGTGTTCTCAAGAGTTTGGCGAGATTTGGATTCGAGGAGATTTCTATAAGTACTGCGATTTTTTTTGGGTACTCTGTGGCACTCTGTGGTTGAGTGTCTGCCTCTGGTTAGCGGGTTTCCCGGTTCGAATCCCACTTGAAGGCCTGCCACCCTGCACGGTAGGAGTCTGACTGTGGGTATCAAAATGGACCAACAAGTTCTAAGTGGGCTGGTGGAATGCACTAGCAGCCGCGCCTACCTATCACCTTGTGGGTACTTTCAATCTCCAGCTCCACGACATAGATGAGGGGTATAAATTGAGATTTTACGGAAGGTGGAGGCTTCCGGCAACTTGTCGGAGACAGTACTTTGAACGAGGAGGCTAAGTTTGCGCGTCTGGCTAGGGCCTCAAGTAGATAACGTGGACCGGGACTGGGAACTTGCGTGACGGAACAAATGTAACTCCAGCAGCCGGCAGTCTGTCTCGTGTAAAATAGTACCGATTCATAATCACGTCGACCTGCCTAAGGGGTAAAAGTCATTCGATCTCGCCTTTATGAGGGGTTGAGAGTTAAGTTGCCACTAATGATGCAAGTCAGTTTAGTAGTTGTCATATTCGCCAAGATCAACCATCGGGAGTCGCCGAGACGTCTCTATCTACCTTGGTCTAAATTTTTAGTACAAAAATCAGCAAATTTTAGTAATGGGGTCATAGATTTACCACTGGTATAGGTAGGTAGGACGTGGTAGGCAGGAGATGGCTTTAATGCGCTTAGGACAAAGTAGGCCCATTGTACTGCCCCGTGGGTGTTTCAAATTCAAGAGGGCTTGCCGTGATTTATGACAGCCAGCCAGTTTTCTCCACAATTTTTATTAGTACATTGACCGGTATTTTTCTGAGGTCGTTTAGGTTCTCCTAGAAGTAGGAGTGTGTAGTGGCGCTCCTAGTTGAGCGAAGAGCAGGGCAGATGCAGAGAATCTGCCTCATCCTCGTCTAGGCAGCTTCTACAGAAGTCGGTGGAAAATGGGCCTAGGCTTTTTGCAATAAGGCCTAGTAGGCAGACTTTGATGAATATTCCCACAGCAGTACTAATTTTCGATCTCTTTAGGAAGATCAGGCTACTTGATCTTCTTTTAACCGAGATGTGGCCGGATTTGTTTTGAGGTTCGACAAGCAGTGCTTGTCAACCATCTGATCACTCTCAAATGCTCATGACATAAGTCACGTGAAACTGATGGTTAACGACAACTTTGACGCGAAGATATAAACTCTGTTGACATATTGTCACACGGCATTTCATTCGTTAGCGAAGCAGAATGCGACAAAAGTTACTGTCGCTCAACCAACTGGCATTGGTTTTCTTTGTGTGAGATTGAAGTTGAAGTTAGTGGTACCTATGTTACTAGCCATTCCATCAATTGCCAGTCTAGTCGCGCATTAAGCGAGTTCACCAGCTTTGCAGTTTCCCGGGATATCCCTATGGCCTGGCAGCCAACACAGGAAAATGTTGAGCTGTTCGGATACTGTTCTGGCTAATAGATGCCCGACTGTATTCGAGTTTATAGAAAACGAAGCTGGCTGGCTATCCGTAAAGAAAGTCTCACCTCCGCAAGGACAGGGCTTCAATAATGCTTCACTGAATAAGCAATAAGCAAAATAGGATCAGTAAGCTTGGACTGCGTAATTGAAAGAAGCTACGCAGAGATCCCGATGGTTGAAGAGTTGAAGAGTGGTTTGAAGACCAAGTCCAAGAAGGTCACTGAAGATCAGAGACAGTCCCTCTTGGTTGTTTTAGACCTAGTCAGAGACGACTGGATGGCGCAGTTGGTAGAGTGCCTGCCCCTGGTTAGTGGGGCCCCGCTTTGAGTGTGCCTGCCCCTGGTTAGAGGGGTCCCAGGTTCGAATCCCAGTGAAAGCAAAGATAATACGGTTTTATCTGGTTTTCAAATCTGGTCCAGTCCCCATTTGGTGTTGGCATCAAATTACCGGAACTATCACTGGAGTGGTCAATCAGTGGTAGTAGTCTGACTATGGGTATCAGAATGGAGCGACGTGGTCTTAGTGTGCTGGTGAATGCACTAGGTAGAGGGGGCTACCTAGTCAGAGGTATCCTCTAAGCATGATCTGTTGAAAGTCATGCTCTCTGAGAACAATTGGAGCTTTAAACCAGTGGCAATCTTTATTTTGGTGCCGAGTGTCTCAGAAACAGTCGATACATGCTTCTCGCAAAAATGATGGCCTCAAGTCCTTCAAAGGGACCGTAGAACAGACAGCTGTGACGTTTGTTTTAAATGACAGACAACCAACCAAAATCTAACCACCCATCGGCTGCAGGATTCAAAGCAGTGCCTTTGAAATTCAAACAGGAGAACAATTGTGATTGAGAAATTGCGGGACCCTCAGTTCAAGAGAGCGGCTAAATTATACCGGAAATTGAGGTTATGTAAAGAATGCATACTAAGCGGGGTGTTCTGTAAGAAGTAAGAACTTATATTGTGTTTAAAATCTGAGTGTATTTGACTTATTTCTTTTTAATTTGGTCACTTTTCGTGTCACCTGAGACTGTTAAACGAATGTGATTACAACCAAGTCGATGTTAGCATTAGTAAGCACTTATTCTGGCACAAACGTGTATCCAGTTGAAGGGATCAACATTGGCTTGCCTAATTGAAGTGAGCTAACGAGAGATCATTGATTGAGGTCCAGTTCAATCCCTGGCTGTAGTCCCACCAACATCGGAAGAAAAGATATTCCTTATTAAAACGCATTCTTAAGTTCTGCATTCGTGATTGGTGAACACAGCGAGCCGTCAATGAGGCGTTTGCTGGCATTGAGCCGGAAGCGACTAAAATGGATCTAGCAAAACGGATGAGCGGATGAGGAAGTCCTTGGTCTCTTCGAGAGAAAACCTCTGCGTGCGCTCTTTGGTCCGTTGACGGTTTCTGGAGGAGAAGATTCAACCACGAACTGTACGGGCTGTACAGCGACATGAGTCTAGGCGTCATCGGATCCAACGCCTAAGATGGCTAGGCCATGTAGAGCGTATGGACAACTCAGCTCCGGCCCGGAGAGTCTTCGCTTCCGAACCCGTGGGACAACGTAACAGAGGACGCCCGCGTTTAAGGTGGCGCACCCAGGTGGAGAAGGACCTCAACCAACTTGGCGTGCGACACTGGAGACAGCTAGCCAGAGACCATGCTAGCTGGAGAGGCTTGTTGGTTGAGGCTCAAGTCCACCCCGGACTGTAGTGCCAAATAAAGAAGAAGAAGAAGTTTTGCTTTCTGCTAAACAAGCTATCCAGTTGTTGATTTTCAAGCAAGAGTGACACTGCGTCACCTTCATTGCCTGGTCAAATGAAGTCGATGTGAATGGAATTCTCCAGACAATGACGTCCGTTGAGAGTAAATGGCGATGTCAATGAACCAGCTTATTGAATGAGTAAATATTATATCCGTCCATAAATGGGAGGCCCGAAAATGGACGCTAGGAGAGAACAACACCGACGACATTGTTTCCGAAAATCAACTCAGCAGGGGCATACAAATTCGACCGAGGGTACAAAATTGTTGAATCATATGCCAGGATCGTTACTTACTGTTGACAGGTTCGAGTTGATAAACAAATTAACCAAATGGAGAAGAGCGGTAGGTTTCCGTGACATGCAGGGTGTTCCTTATGTTCCAGGTAGGTTTTGCGTAGTCGCTATTTCGACCATGATAACATATTTTTGATAACAATTTTGCAGTGGTAGAGGACACTTAAACTAAATACATTTTTAAATGTGAATCACGACACAAGTACATTTCGACTGATAATGTGGATGACGCTACAATCCGAGGTGAGCTTAGGTTTAGCTTCCGAGGGAACAAAGATTCATGCGTATATTTCAGGACTAATCTCTCAGCTTTGTTGTTGACTCGAGACGGTAGGAGGCATTAATGTGTAATGCGAGAATCACAATAGAGCGTTGTTGCTATCGTTCTTGCGTTACTCCTTCAGACATTCTTCGAAATGACCACCCAATTTATCAGCTGTTTTCATTTCAGTCAGTCAGTCAGTGAATTTCAGTGGCAGTTCCAGAAAAAAACTCTCAGACGCAGCTCTGTCGCAGATCTTTCAAACATGTCGAAAAGTGCTTACCAGAGACTACGCTCTTACGTTTTACGACGTTCCTATCACTGCTCTCATTGCAAGCAGTATCTTAGTCACTGCCTTTGAATTGGCAGTGTTGAAAGGTGATGGTGGAAATGCGCAACGTATTTCAGGCATAACGCTTTTCGTGCCGAGTATTGAACCATCGGGTGTAGGAGTCGGCGCACACAGTCACCGCAGTGGTTTTTGGACACCATAAAGTGATATACCGAACTGCTGTTCCTCACTCGGAGAGTAATTCGAAACTGCGGCGAGGTGTCTTCATTCAGGTCTCGTTGATATTTCAACAATGAATTCGAAATCGAACACAGAATGAATGGCCTTGTTCTTTTGGAAGATCCTTTTGTCCTGAAATCTGGAGCTAAACTCGTGACAACTGCATACTGACAACAATATAGTGTGGGGACGTCCCTTAAAAATTAGACAGAAATTGGGTTGTGGTGTATGCAGAACTGTAGAGATTATAATAATATAATATGGGTGGCGCTACAGTCCGTAGAGGGCCAGGGCCTAGCTTCTCAGCAACCACTCGTGTTGTGCGTGCTATTGTTCTCTCACGCGTGGAAGGGACCTACAGTTTAATGCCGAGTCCGAACGGCCAAGTTTGAGAAGCTTTTTCTAGACAGGAAATACTCTTTGAGCATTGTCAGTGACTCGAAAGAGGTGGAGCCGTGAAATATGAAAGGTGGTAAATTCGGGTATCGAACCTGGCACCCTCTGCGTAGGAGTCGACGCACTAACCCACTACGCCACGGCGACCCAACTGTAGAGATTAAGTGTGGTAAAAAGGAAAGTTAAATATGCGAGGAAGCGTACATATCAAATTCGGTCGTTGTACCGGACGGATACTGTTTCCTACCGCAAGGTCTAGGAAACAAATTGAATAAACTGAGACTATTCCATATTAGTGACTATTTGTTTTTTCGTTAAAGGCCTCTTCCACTGGAGTTGACGGTCTTGCATCCCCGATCTCTCAGTCACTATCAGTCAGTAAGATAATAGGACACACTGTTTTTGATCAATTATTCGTATGATAAACGCCAGAGACTGACTTATACCAAAAACCAAAATACGACCAGAACCGAGATTCCCCGATCGCATCGTTACCCTTCAAAATGGATACAGTGGTCTCTCCCTTAGTCGAACTCTCCCTAAGTCGAATTTCTCTTAACTAAAATTTTTTTCCCAATATTTGCCAAACATTTCCCTCAAATTCCCATACAAAATCCCCTCTCTAGGTCAAACTCCCTCTAACTCGAACAGATTTTCGTATCCCCTGAAATTTCGACTTTGTGGACTCGCCACTGTATTTGTCTTAAAACAAATGTTGATCGTTGAAATGAAATGAAAACAATTCCCTCAACTTTATATGCTTTTATGACAGTTTCTGTAACCTTAGCTAATCCCATGATAATGACTGAGTAACAAAATGCACCCAAGCGACCTTTCATAACGACAGGTCGTTTAGGGGAACATTCGAAACTTCATTTCATATCGTTTGAGTGCTTAAATGGATTTGTTTAAGCCTGGTGACGATAAAAGAAGTATTACAGAGATAGCCGACTTCAAAGGTGATTGCCCCCTAGTCCATCGACGAATTTGAGTGCTTTTTTGACAAATATTCACGAATTTTTGACGGTTATTCACGAAATAACATAAATGGCGTCCTCTGATTGGTCAATTTGGTATATGAACACGTTAAAAAAAACAGTTGTCAGTTTAAGGGGCAAGAGAGGTAGAAGTCGGGCATCTCTGTGATACTTCATTTTCTGCTGGTGACCATACACACGTCATTAAATTAGTTTAAGAGCCGTCAAAATAAAAACAAAAGCGAATAAATTAAATTTTTTCTATTTCACTGAAAACCATTTACGACAAGAGTTTGAGGAGAGTCTTTATTTAATGCTGGAAGCTTTATGCTTTGTCCCATCGTTAAACTTGACCTAGAGACGTCTTTAAGAATAGCTAACAAATTCTTTAGAAGAACATGAACGCTTTCTCTGAAAAAGATAGAGAGCTGCTATCGAAGGAGTGGTGTCCGAAGGTTACATCAATGATCCAATGCATACAAAGTTCGAACAGAGGACTCATTTACTCATCACTCTGAGCATGAGTGACAGCTGGCTTTAATCGTTGACTGTCCTGGGGACGGTACTTCCAGTCATCTAGATCAAGCTGTGGACAGTGACTTGGTCTTTATACCGAAGATTAGGTGACTGGAGGAGTCCTGGCGTGTTAAAAATTAACAACTGGTAGCAAAGTCACAGTCACTAGCTGGGACATCCTATAGATTGCAAAAAAGTGGACAACACGAGATTAGAGATAGCAAATGAATCTGTGGAACTCTCTATCGACCTGCGAGACCACGAAACGAAACTGGGGCTAAGCAACGAATTTATATGCGGAGCCTTAGGTGACGAAGAGGAGGAGTATCCTCTTACCAGTTGAGAGACTGAGAAAACTGAGAAAACTATTTCTTCCAAGACCTACAGGATTAGGTTGAGTGTCTTTACGGCCTTGTGGCCATGGTTAGAGAGTATTCCTGCTGGTGAGGGTTAAGCCACCGTGAGACCTACTGTGTAGCTGTAAAACCAGCCAGATTCATGTGTGAATCTTAGAAGATTTTTTTAGTTCAACACCCCTTATGTCCCCCAGCTCTATGAAGAAGTGCTTTCCTAGAAAGTGCCTTCCTTGCTAGGACTCAGAACTCACAAAGCAGATGGTGGATGGATTATGTGTCCTCGTTGCGCAGTATGTCCACTCGCATTGCATGTATGCCTCCAACACAGTGCCCGGCAATGACCTGCGTACATCCTTGCAACTAAATCCGATCAATGATGTTGAACTCTTCTCGCTCAGCATCGACCATAGAGCCCTTGCGGGCGCCAGGATATCAAACAATCCCCTACGATCACTTTTTAGATTTATAAGTTTAATGACTAGAAGACTGACTGTGTTAAATGTTAAATAGCGACAAAACGACTGGATGGCGCAGGCACTCAACCGCCTGCCACTGGTTAGCGCGGTCCCCGGTTCGAATCCCAGTGAAAGCAAAGTTAATACGCTTTTATCTAATTTTCAAATCTGGTCCAGTTACCATTGGTCGTTGGGATCAAATTACCGGCACTGGAGTAGTCAATCAGTGGTAGTAGTCTGACTGTGTGTATCGCAATGGACCAATATGGTCTAAGAGTGCTGGTGAATGCACCAGCAGCCCCCCTACCTAACCTAAATGGCGACAGGGATCTTAACACTACCAGTACAAGGGTGTCATGCAAAAACTATCCGGTCATAGAGTTAAGTTGGGTTTGCCATCACTTTTGGTTGAAAAAAAGAAATTCGTCCTCGGACCTAGATGAGTCTCTCTAGGGTTATTTACGAGTCCTTGTATCGCCGCCGAGAGCGAACTACACGGGCGTGGAGAGAAGGGTCGACGTAGACAAGATTTAATGTTATATTTTCGTCAATCTTCCACAAAATCCCCAAAAAACCACGCCACGGTTTCCGAGTAACCAAATAAATAAGGTAACCAAACTTCTCCTGACTTCGTTGAAGAGTTCATTAGCGGTATACACCAGTTAGGGAAATCAATAATTCTGCTCATGCTGTCACGTTGTGTTTTTAACGATGTCAATGTGTTGATGTTCTTGGGCGTTTAATTTGTGGTCATCAAGGGTCAAACGGGGGTGTAACCTGAGCCACGCCAGAATTTGGAAATTGAATACGATGACGATAAAAAAATGTTTTCCTAGCAATACCAACAACTGTATCGGCCCTCTGGCAACACATGATGGGCACTTTAATCATGCCATAAAGAAACGTGACAAATTGCACGCGTCCTTTGACTTTAAGAGAAGGAGGTTTAGATTCACTCTATTCATTAAATCATCTATTCAACAAAGATATTTAATGTAGTAAATTGGGACAGACTGAATTGTTCTATGGGAAGGTCGACTGATAAGTCAGCGGTTTTAACCTACCCACGGTTGCGAGTATTTACCGAAAATGGGAAAAAAAAACTTCTTGAGCCTGGAACATTTTCTTGGTCTTCCAAATTCCTTCGCAGTGACTCCTTCAATACAACTGATGGAAGGAGCTATAGAAAACGTTTCTGAGGTCTTAAACCTACAGTCTTATGCCGACTCCGAACGGCCAAGTTTGAGAAACTTTTTCTAGACTGTTTTTTAAACATTTAGACATTTTGGCATTGTTTAGTAATTCGTGGTCGCCGTGGCGTAGTGAGTAAGTGCGTCGACTCCTACGCAAAGGGTGCCAGGTTCGATACCTGAATTCACCACCTATCATAATTCACGGCTCCAACTCTTTCTCTCACTGACAATGCTCAAACAATATTCCTGTCTTGAAATAGCTTCTCAACTTTGCCGTTCGGAGTCGGCATTAAACTGTAGGTCCCTTCCACTCTTGAAAGAACAATAGCACGCACAACACGAGTAGATGCTAGTTCCGCCTCGGACTGTCGCGCCACCCATGTTATTATTATTATTATTATTGCTAATTCGAAAGAGATTGGGTCGTGGAAATTAGTTTGGTCGTACCGGGAATCGAACGCAGGCAGCGAGGTTCAGTTTCTTAGGAGTCGACGCACAGATCCACAACGCCACCACCGCCATGGTCTGAAAATCCTTCGGCCTTTTAAATCTGGCAAAAACGAATTTCAAATACGATCACTAGACCAGAGATTCATAACAACGAACAAGGGGTTAATTCTCTTTTTAATATGCTTAGGGCTCCACTTGACGACAGGATGGCGCAGTTGGTAGAGTGCCTGTCCCGGCTTGAATCCCAGTGAAAGCTATTATCTGATTTTCAAATCTGGCCCAGTCACCGTTTGGCGTTGAGATCGAATTAACGGCACTGGAGTAGTCGATCAGTGATAGTAGTCTGACTAGGGGTATCACAATGGACCAATATGGTCTAAGTGTGCTGGTGAATACACTAGCAGCCCCACTACCTAACCCAACCTGAGGCTCAACTTGAAGAGACGTACGTAAAATTGAGCTTGTGTCAAAACCGCACCAAAAATAGCCAGAAGCATTGCCAAATTTTCAATTTCTGGAAATTGCAATACCAACTAACATTTTCACACAGAGCGTGATTCGTTTCAAACTTCAAAAAATGAACGAAAATTAAAGAAGCTGAGCAAAACGGTTATCCCTTAAGTCAGCAGTCGTCAGAGCAAAGTCAGTACAAAGCTCTTGCATGCATTTGCATTACGGGTGCACTTCCGTCCACAACTTCAGCCGCCATGGAAACAATGCTACAGCTACCTCCCGTGGACATTTACGGGAAGTTGGCGGCTACCAAGGCGGCGATTAGATTGAAGGAATGCAACCGCTTCAGTAAAACGCGCAGTTTAGGTCACATGGAAATATTCAAGAATGCAAGCATGCAGAGGTCCATTATAGTCCCATTGATCGACATCACTTAAACCTTGTGATCACTTAAACTTTGTGATGTCGATCAATGGGACTATAATGGACCTCAGTCGGGAACTAAGAAGTTGGTCGTTATAACCGATATGTCGTTTCAAAAAATATTTTTATAAATTAATAAATGAATAAAGAATGAGTAAAGACTTGGAATTTGGGTATAAAACACTCATCTCAAATAGAGAAGACTGGGCATTAGACGTAGTGAGAGGAGCTGCCTCCCTGGAAATATACACAGACGGATCCAAAAACGGATGAAGGCACCGGACTGGGAGTATTTGCCTCATCGGGAGAAATCTCCTCCTCCCTGTCCCGTCTATTGCCTAACCACTGCAGTATATTCCAGGCGGAAGTAAAAGCTATCTGAGAGTCTGCCCGCTTACTGCCAATTAACCCGATAGACGGGCTATCGCTGTATACATAGTCAGTCGGGGCTTCAAGGCTACTATTGGCTTCAATAAAACCCAAAAAATCGAGCACACTCCAAAAATTAAATAGACAGGCAATCAGTAATGTAGTTGGAGTTATTAGAGGGTATTGCCCACTCGACACTCACGCCAGATGGGAATGGGAACCCCTTACAATGACCTTTGTAGCAGCTGCAGGGATGAAGAGGAAAAAGAAACTACCACGGCACCTGTCCACCAATTGCAAGGACAAGGAAAGGAACACACATCTATTCTTTCGACAGCTTCTGACAGTCTGACACAAAAATTCTGGATTAAAGCAAAATGTATCTTCTTCTTCTTTATTTGGCGCTACAGTCCGAGGTGGACCTGGGCCTCAACCAACAAGCCTCTCCAGCTAGCACGCCAAGTTGGTTGAGGTCCTTTTCCACCTCGATGCACCACCTCAAACGCGGGCGTCCTCTGTTGCGTTGTCCCAGTGGTTCGGAGTCGAAGACTCTTCGGGCTGGAGCAGTGTTGTCCATACTCTCTACATGGCCTAGCCAAAAGCAAAATTTATCAAAAATATTAATTGGCTGCCACCCAGCAAGGGCACACCTGTAGGAATTTTGAGGTGTTTAATTAGGTTAGGTTCCTAAAGAGGAACCGGTGCGTAAGCTGCTGACTAGTGATAGCATCAAGTGCAGGACCTAAGTGGGCAAGAACGGCTGTCACATTAACCTAACCTCACCTATACCTATTGTCCAACATTTCTGGGTATTCACTGGACTGCTTAATTCGACTTAACTGTACGTTCGTCTGTTGGGGGATACAATTGAGTTCCCTTCTCCACTCGTGAAGGAACAATGGAACACTCTACACGAGTAATTGCTGTTGAGGCTACACCCAAGCGAACTGCAGCCCCACCCAAAAGCAGGGTCAACTTGGACAACTGGAGCTGCTTCAGAACTGTACCTAGTCTTCAATCGAATTGGGTTAAGATCCAGCAGTGGAATGGCCACATTTAAAGCCAAGGTCCCGTTGAGAGACACACAAGGTCACTTCCAATGCAAGTTCCGATTCTCATAAAACCAATTCAATTCCAAAGCATTTCTCATCGTAATTAATGCCGCCTCAGCGCAGTCCATGCGTGGCTGGGAAATCAATGCAGTGACCTTCACAGCATCTGAGAAAAGTGCTCCCACGGTTTCACTCACTCGGAGTCGATCGAGAAAATGTCCAACATTCCAATTACCCACGGCTGTCAAGATCACCAGACGTGATTCTTTTTTAATAACCCCCGGCCAGAACACAGTCGATTGAGGCAGAATAGAACTCGAAAGAAAAAGAGTGTCACCCAATGAACTCATCACCTAGAAGCCGACGGACATGTGTATACACTTCCATATACCTCACGTCTAATTAGATAATTCGTTGGCAAGTCGCTGATGTCATAGCACGCAACCTGTGGACGACCGACGACCGACGAGCAAAGACCGACGACTCACAAACAACAACAGCAAGCAACCACTTAGCTAATTCATTCAACTCAGCAGCAAACAGCCGTTTGAAGGTTATCCACAGATACACGCCGAGCAAGATTTCAAATCAGCTGCGAAGTTAGAAGCTAATCTCTGAATCGGATCTGTGCAGCGCATGTGACTGCCAAGAACCACACAAATCACCGCTTGTCCTCAGCCAAGCCAAGCCAAGCCAAATCTGCCCGTGGTTTATGGTTTTATCGATTAAACGATTTGTATTCCCTGGTTCCGCGCACGACACCCGTCCACCAACCGGCAAGAAGTATCCACAAGCGTCGAGTATTTATGCAAAACCGCGTGTGTAACTAGTCCAGATATAGGTACTTAGTATCTTATCGCACTTTTTCCACTTTGTTCCACCGCCGCCACCGAACGACGCCGACCGCGACGTTCAGAACTCTCGAATATTTATCCAGACACAATAGCCTGTCTCCTCGTTAATCACTTTACTCTCTGTGGACGGTTTTCACTTTCACGGGTTCCCGAAATTGTTTAAATTTCCATCCGATCGCGTTCGGATTCGCCGCAAAATCACCGAAATCACTGCGAACAGGAGAAACTCCAAGCCGAAAAGAAAAATTATACAAAACAAAACTAAAAGGCACACAGGCACTTGTAGCGCTGTGGAGCTGTAGGGTATCCACGGTTGTTAGTTGTTAGTAAGCAGACCGCCGAACTCTTACTGCGCGGTGGTTCGTTGGCTGGTTGGCTGGCTGTTCGGTGGACGGCAGGCAATACACATTGTCTTCAGGCGCAGCACTTGTTTGTGTGCGCGCCGCGGCGATGACTGAGTTTTGAATGAAAAACGAAAAGCAAAACGACAAGAATAACACGAGATTGTCGTTGTTGTGTTGTGATGATTGTGTCACCACGACAAGGTGTCGATTTTGTTTGACCATACCTTCAATAGAACGCGAACCTCTTAGTGGAGTGGACAACGGGTTGCGTTGTTCTCACTCACCTCAGCACCAGTTGCAGTGGTTTCGAACACGACACGGCGCACATACATCGGTTAGACAGAGCCGACAGGCGATTGCGCCGATAAACCATGGAATGGGCTGGTGGAAATTATAATTTTCTGATGGCATTTATTGCGGGTGGGCCGTGGGGGCGGGGGTGTTCGCGTGCTTGGAATTACCCCGATCGTCTGGGGGGCTTCATACCTGTGATACATGCATGTATACACACGTGTGTGTGGGGATGAGTGAATGGGTTGAGTCAGAGGTGCGCAACCTTTTTAGCTTCGTTTATAGCTTCAGGAAATACTCTGCGAGTGAGTTTGGGGATTCAAATAGCCATCATACATGGGAACTGAGAATCTTTAACTGGAGGAGTTCAAAGTGATGACCGCAGTAAACATGCGTCATCGTTCGGGGTGTGTTCATCGATTTGAAAGTCCTATTTGTTTCCAGATTACTGACTCAGCCTTAAGGGAGGCATGGAAAGACAAGTCATGTTAAGCTTTCAAATGAACACTTAAAAATGGCGCGAGAGACCTGCCTAGTGGGGGCTAACTTCTACAGCTACAACTCGATTGTCCATGCTACTCTTCTTTCACGAGTGGATGTGACCTACAAACCTTTTTTCTAAACAGAAGCACTCTCTGAGCATTGTCAGTGACTCGAAATTCTACCCTCTGTGCAGGAGTCGAAGCCCCAACCACAAGATTTTCGACCAAAAAAAATGACACAGTAGGAATCCATTGGTCTTTTCAAAATTTCACACGCTTCTATAAGTCTTTTGTCCCTTAACAAACCAAGGCGGTCTAAAGGCCGCAGCGCCACCCAAAACCAAGCCGCTTCAGAATGAATCTCAACTGGGCCAAATTCCCTGGCGATTCCAGACTGCTGTACCTAGCCTACAATCGAATTGGGTTACGATCCAACAGCAGAATGGCCACATTTAAAGTCACGGTCCCGTTGATAGACACACAACGTCACTTCCAATGTCAGTTCCAATATATCCGGTTCCGGTATAAGCCTTTTGACCCTTAACAGATCAAGGCGGTCTAAAGGCGGTTTTTGGATTTCGACTTATTTTTCGATGTAATAGGTCCAAAATTAAATGTTTAGACATTTTTTTTTGTGCAGATTCTTTGTTGCCGGCTGCATACAATTTTATGAAAAAATTTGAATCGGATCAAAAAATAAGGCATTAGAGGGCGAAGTCAACCTTAGTCGGACCTTACGGGTGTTCTTCTCCTAAGACTAACAAAGGTCTGCATTCCTAAGTTGTGTTCATAAACTCAATTCACAAATTGGCAGATTGTCATCAACATTCTTCGTAAACGTAAGAAAATGTGCAGGCGGATTTTATTTAAGGGAAAACCTGAATGGAGGGTTATCCGATAGAGAACTGCGCTAGTTATTTCTTTTCCTCCTCTTCTCTGACTCATTGTTATGAACAACATTCTACTGAGACTAGCTAGGGCATGTACGTGGATAATATGGTCTTGGTATGAGATCTTGTTTTCCAACTGTGATCAGTGAGATAATGGAGAGCGCTTTAAGCAAGCTGCAAAGTGCGGACAAGGTATCAAGTCCAGCAAGACAGAACTGGAGCTTGCCATCACAAGGGAAAACTCAATTTCGCCCTTCCCCAGCTTAGTGATCAATCGCTCTCTCTCTCTTTCTTGCAACGCGAGTACCTCGGTATTACGTTAAATCCCAAACACAGCTGGACGCTAAAAGCTGTCTAGCGAGATAAGAAAGCATGCATAGCATTCTACGCCTGCAGCAGAAACCTAGGCAAAAATTGAGTTCCCAAGTTCGCTCGATTGTAACATACGCATCATTTAGTATGGTGGCTAAGGAAAAAATGAAAGATGACAGCATACACAGGCACCACAGGCGCTCTTTAGTCGACTCCGTCAGATGTTCCCACGGTGATGCGACATCTTCTCCCTTTGGATCTAAAAATAAAAACACCACAGCACTAAGCACCATCAGAGAGTCTGGGTCATAGCACTATCCTTGATCTCATACCAAGAGACCTCTAGACAATCCCTTGGCTTGGTCCAACAAACGGCTTTGACACTCTAATGTCTGAAAGAACGGGTATGCGGATGTGTGGGGACTTTAACTGGACTGACGGCTCTAAGATGAGCGGCGGAGTAGGGACGAGTGTTTTCTCAGAATCCCTGAACATTTCTAAACCCTACAGCAGCTGTTACTTTGAATGAAAAGGCCCATGCTTCTATGGTTTGGTCAAATGGCACGAATTTATCCATCATCACAACTTCCGAGACGGGTCTTGAATTCAATTCCATCAAGTAGGCGGCCGCTTGCCAGACCCAGTACGAGGTGGTTGGACCAAGTCCGAAAACTCGCTTGGTTACGCTTGGGTGTAAGTCATGATGACTTAGAGTCGCTAGAGGAGGGTCGAGTTCCCTGGAGATCTCTGGTTCCCGAAAGATCATGCGTTCAGAAGATGATATCGTGTTTGTATTTTGTCGCTACAAATTCCTTCAAATATCCTCAAAGGGGGTACCTACTGTGTCACGATTCTGACAGCGGGATTGTCGACACATATCTCTGAATAACTTCTCTATTATTTCAATAGCTTGCTACTTGTTAACACTCTTTTTTATGCATAACCCCTCAAAGAGAAAAACAATCGACAACAGTGGCCAGTTCACACGTGAATTAACACGTCCACGAGATTAGCCTAGCTTCTTATTCTTAATCTTAGGAAGATACAGTCCCATCTCTCCAGCTGTCTCCAGTTTCCACACACCAAGCTGTGATTGTTAGCAACAAAATTGCGTTATCACTTTTTGCGCACAGGTGCGACACCCATACTAAATTTTTCGTTTTTTAAGATGGAACCCAATATTACGAAAAAACAAGTCTTTGATGTATGGATTTCTAAAGTCAAAATCAAGCGCTTAGATGCTGTTTTTTCTTTTGTTATGGGTTTTTTTAGTAATATTTCATTTTCCGAGGCAGCAATGAAGTCAATTAAACCAACCTTAAAAACTTTTTTTTAAATCTATTTTGCATCTCAATGGTTCCGATCCAGATGTATTTCTTAATCGATGAAACTAAACGAGTGCTTTGGCAAAACCCAGCCCCATCATCAACCAGATATTGTCGACCGATTAAATTTAATTTTGCTAAGGAACTATTTACCAGGAAAATTTCGCGAATAGATACGAACACTGACCTTCTAAGCAGATTGCTTTTGACCTCTGATCCATTTTTAGCAAGTTTAATATGCCTTCCCCAAAGAAAAAAAGTGTTCTTGAACATGAAGTCTTGCAACTTTTGCTTATACCAAAAGACCAAGAATCTGAAAATTTCGTGTGTTTATGTGCTATTTTGTGTCAAAATTTGTGCTCATATGTTCAAATAATTTATTGCATTGTATTCTGTGAACAATTTCAATAAAAAAAAAACCAACAACCATGAACAAAAACATTTATTTGTGAGCGCTATTAATTTAATCCCGCTAAATCAGCGATTCGTCACACTGTGCGGCGGTCTCTCTCACCTTATGTGCGCCACCTTGTACATGGACGTTCTCTGTTGCACTATCCCACAGGCTCAGAGTCGAAGATTCTTCGGGCCCGAGCTAAGTTGTCCTTACGCCTTACACTAGCCGTCTTAGCCGTTGGATCTGTCGACGCCTGGCTAGAGCCATGCCTCTGTACAGCCCATACATTTCGTGGCTGAACATCCTTCTCCAAATGCCATCAACGCAAATAGGACCAAAGATCGTGAGTGGATCTCTTCTCTAGAAAATACCAAAGATCGTGAGTGGAACTTTTCTCTAGGAAAGAGCAAGAGCCTCTTCCTCAATTGTTCTAGCAATCAAGTTGAAATTGGTGAGAAATGACACCGTCTTGTTGAAACTACATGTCTTTCACAGTCACATCTACGATTTTAGACATTAAAGGGCTCGTCCCAATTATCTGGGGATTATGAAATAAAACGCCATCATTGAAACCAAAGAGAAGTGTGCCTCTACAGACTGTGCCAGGTTTCCAAACTAGTATATTTAGTGTCAGTGTCAGTTGTCAAACTAAAATACCTTAATCGTAGCTGCCTCCTATTGCCCGGTCGTATGTACTGGGATAGTCATTTGCCTAGTTTTAAGCTACTGCCCCAATCGTTGTAGAACCTTTTCCTCCAGAGATCATTTTCCTGCAGAGAGAATGGAAGAAAATGTGCAGTTTTCAGTTCAGAACATGGATTCCTCATCTGAAGTGTATGACCTAAAGGCCGTTTTTTCACTATTGTCAAACTTGGGGAAAACTCTAAGGTTGACCAACTCTAGAGTTGATACCAAATTGAGAGGAGATAATAATAATAATATTGGTGGCGCGACAGTTCGAGGCGGACCTGGGCCTAGTTTCTCTGCAACCACTCTTGGTGTGCGTGCTATTTTTCTTTCACGAGTGGAAGGGACCTAAAGTTTTATGCCGACTCCGAACGGCGAAGTTGAGAAACTATTTCTAAGACAGGAATATTGTTTGAGCATTGTCGGTGTCTCGAAACAGGTGGAAGCCATGAACTATGAAAGTTGGTAAATTGGGGATTCGAACCTGGCACCCTCTGCCTAGGAGTCGACGCACTAACCCACTACGCCACGGTGACTCAGCTGTGCTGGGGATAAACTGAATAAAACTTGATGTGCACGAGATCAATGTTAATTGTGGCCTTTCTTCTAGAATGGGAGGATGAGCTTGCGTCAACATGAGAAGCCGAGTGTTTCTTCGACTCTAAGGAAGCCAATGCCTGTGGGACGTCGTTGGCAATGGAGAGAGTTGATTGAGTGACTATGAGACAGGTATTATATCTCGTTTAGTTTGTAGCGACTTGAAAAGACATGAGGAGATTGTCAAATATTTATTTGTAGTAGCTCCTGGACCTCGTGTATACCATCACTTGAGAGTTAAACTCAGCTATTAGTAGCAGATCGGCACTTTGTAATAGGCACAGGAATACTCACAGACTCTGGGTGACCCCGACTTCCTTAAGCAGTCCCCAAGAGAATAAACTTGACTACTTAAAGGAGCGCAAGGCTGCCTTTCCTGCCCAGTCAACTGAAATCATCGAAATAAAACCTCGTCAAAATGTTCTTCAACCCTGACGGCTTCCAAAACCAATACGCCACACTCATACTCCCCTGCACCCATTAACGACCCACGCTGAAAACAGAAACACGAAAAAAACGAATAGAAAAAATACCCCCACGGTTCTTCGTGTGAGTTACCTCCATAAGGGGAGAGTTTACATCACCCCCACGGAATTGAAACGGTGTCGGACTGATGGAAAGCCGTAGCTACTGAAGTTCCCGAGTGTATTTGACAGTGAGCTACTGTTTGGTGGAGTTTTTGTGCCTCATTCCATGGCTTAGGGGCGGCAAACAAGTTGCAGTCCGTTGCCGTGCAACTCGTCGTTATAACAACGCCCACTATTGCCACTCCACCGTCCACGTCATGTCAGACTTATTAAATTAATGCACAAGTACATACATTCATACGGTCTATGTACCGGTGAAGTAAATAACAACAAATAGGCCATCAACGAATCTTAGGTATGGTCATTCGAAAGCGTTATTTCCCGGGTAATTAGGCATTTTATGGCGATTATCATAATAGCTCATTCGTGCCGACACACTTGCGATCCTTACGTACGAATGGACGAGTCGATTTGGCTTGGAATGCGGTCGTGGAAAAGGGAATAATGGTTTAACGAAAAAATAACTTCAGGTATTTGTTATAGTGCTCGATTTGTTTCGGTTTTGTTTAAATTTTCTTATAACTACCTTAAGACCTTTGTCAAGTCTCACTCCTATCCACCTTGGTCAGAAAAGCTAGCGGCGGCGGAGCCTAGTTTCGGTGTAATCACCAGTAATATTGCCCTTCTATGGAAGACTCCTTCGAACATAGGCCGCTCTACTTAATCCGATCTAGAAGCCTTGTTAAGTCCTAGATAATCACCAGTAATATTGCCCTTCTATGGAAGACTCTTTCGAACATAGACCGCACTACTTAACCCGATCTAGAAGCCTTGTTAAGTCCTAGATATTGTGTACGATGGGGACAAGCTGTCTTGCGTCCGCGAGGACTTGGTCTTTATACCAGAGGTTCGGCCTGCCTCTCCTTCGCGAACCAGGAGGTTCGGATGCGAAGACCTTTTTAGCTGGAGCGTTGATGTCCATGGGTCGAGCCAGTGGAGCTTGGTAAACCTCGTAGAGGTAGAGAACCATAGAATTTTCGTAGGTACCAAAAATCAGCAGGCCGAAGTAGGGGCATACCATCACTACCGAGATCAAATGCAGAATACGCCTTGCTAACCGCTGTCTCTTAGGGTTGAGTAGCCGTCTTACTGTATGCGGCAGGGGAGTGGACAATCTCAAAAGGCAATGAATAAGTTCTTCGTCTCTTCAAGTGAAAGGCTCTGCTGATCAGATTCAGCAACCAACAGTATGGCAAACGACATAAGCCAGGTCAGGCGTCTACAGATCAAAGCCTCAAGGTGGCTGGGCTAGATAAAGCTCGAGCCTTCGATCTGGACAACACAAGAGAGAACGACCGCGTCTAAGGTGGCTCATCCCGAAGGACATCAACCAGCTTGCCATGCGAAACAGGAGGCAATCTGCAGAGGTTTGTTGGCAGATGCCCAGGTATTGGTTCCATTCACTAGAGAACCTTTATCTGGTAGGGATTCTGCTCATACCAAAGGCAGGCTTGAACTGTTTCTTGCGAGTTCATCGACTCACACAGCAACCTTCTGTAAGGTTGCATCTTCCTCACAAATTGAAGGCAAAGCGTAAATTGTTTAGATGTGATTGGTGGGGTGCACAAGCCCATGTCTATATGTAAGTATAACGAGCTATTTCCCGTGGATTCATTGGCTATGAATGGGCTATTTGCCTCATGGATTCTGTTTGGAATTTCTGTTAACACGGCGAAGTCTCCTGAGACTGACCGTCGCTCGTATTAGAACTATTCGTGACTATTTCCAATGCAGTTGGATTTCTAACTACATCGCAGTCCCACTCTTCCCTATGAACAGTACTGTCTTGATCTTATGTGTCTTGGAGTCGTCGAAGGGTATTAATAACAAAGCCGCTTGTTTCAAGGACCTTGCCTTATTGTCATTTGTTAGTTTTTCTATATCGTATACTCTTGACCGTGACCGTTGTCGTTGGTGGCCGTTAACTAGGGGAAACAAATGTATAACTAACAACTAACGTCGATTCTTCATTTCACTCATGTTTCTACACATTGAACAACAATATCTAGCGTACCAGTGTATTTTTGTGGATCCTTTCAGACATTCATCAAATCATACTCAAAAGCAAAAGAAAGAAATGCCATAATCCCTATGCAAGCAGATGTGTATTGAGAATTCCTGTTTGTCATACAGTTGAAATTTTTAAAGCATATTCTCCACAATGTTTGCCTACGTTAAGTCACAAAGCCTTACTTCCTTGAGCACGCGGTGTAATAACCTCGTTATTCTGCATCAAAGGCTGATATCATTCCTCCACACCTTGCAGTTAAATTGGATGTTTCGTGTTAATGCACATGTCCGTACATATGTACGGGCCGCTGAACTAGCATGCCATCTTAGGGTCACGTACATATTCGAAGGCTCTTACCAAACAATTTAATGATAAATCAGATATTTTTGATTACAGTGCGTGACAACACTTTTTTTACTTGTCAACACTCGATAACGGTTCAGGGTTGACCTGTAACTGCGATTTGTTGAGGTTCCCGGAAACTGTTTTCAGTTGGTTCTCAAGCATCCTGTCATTTGCGAAGGCGTGATCCTTAAAGAGTAGGCATTGCATTTAGGGACTGAGGATCAGAAATAAAGTATTACAGAGATGCCCAACTGATCGGCCATAGCGAGTGCTTGAACACTTATTCTCCAGCTAAGATGGTTACGAATCCGAGCCTCCTGGTTGAAGAAGAGCGAACCTCCATCACCAAGACCACCAAGTCACTGCGAAGGGAAAATAGTATCGTCTCAATAAACGGAAGATGCGTGCACAGTACCGTCAACAATGGAGGCAGCATTAGATTATCCTAGACCGTTCCTGCCATGGCCATGGCAATGTCAATGGATGCATCAACTTAGATCCTTCGTCTTCGAAGATAAACCATCCACATTAATTTAGAGATTTGCGATTACGTACAGAAGCCTCTGGGATCTATTTTTGATGCTGTTAGCAGCCGTTCACGGTTTCACACGTAAGTTCGTCGGCCTTTCTGCAGAAAAATTGTCTTTATCTTGATCAATATAGTCTGCTTGAGTTCTAATAGCTTACAAATTGAAGTGAGCACCTATAGTTGCCTTAATTAATGCTTTGGGTCTCTTCATCAACGGCTTCGAAATCCACATTTGCTGGTGTCAAACAGTCTTTAAAGTGTAGTTAGTATTTTAGTTTGCCTTTAATTGCCTAATTTGCTTGAGCATAAAGACAAATGTGACAGTTGGAGAATCTTCTAAGAGCTGTCTAGCTTGTGTTCTCTTATTGCCAATTCACAAATCTCTGCGTAATAAGACAAACAAATTGTATATCTTGTTTTATTTCCATCTTTATGAAAAGTACATGATCACAAAAAATAGTTCTTCAAGTTTATACACATAAATAAACACATTACAACACTTCAAGTACACACATTTGGCATTTGTACGTTAACAATAAAAAAAAAGAAAATGCTTTTTAGAATACAGACTTCGAGTAAGCGTACTATCCCACGCCCTATTTGCTTGGAATGTAGTACATACTCGAGAGGAAATTACGCGTTACATCGCCGACCAAAGTGCGATCTGCTATGCTCTGTGCGACGCCATAAATCGCCATTTTACCCTCGACAGGTTGACCTGGATCCTTGAGGATTTCCTTCACCGAGGCAGTGACATCAGCTAAGAACTTCTGCGCGATGCCATCCTTAGTGTGCATGTCGGTAACGCAAATGTGAATTCTGCGAAAAAGACGAGTTGAAAATGTGTGAACAGATTGAGAGGACTTTGTGCTTACCCTGATGGGAATTGCAACGAATTCAGATTCCATCCCAGTTTGCAGAGTGCGTCAGAGAGGCGGAAGATGTCAAAGACATTGGATCCGATGGCAATGACGGAGGTCGCTGGTTTTCCATAAACGTAAATTCCCTTAATACTTCTCAGGCTGAAAGGTACCGAGGAACACGAATGAGTGAGACATTTCGTTTAGGTCATCGTCAGCTTACCCGTTCTCGATCAATCTTGATGTATCAACGATGCGTTTGGTGGCTTCCAAGTAGCCTTCCTCGCCAAATCTCATCATTGTTGCCCAGCACGCGGCAATGATGCCGCCAGCTCTGGATCCATTCACGGTGGGTGATCCATAAACGCCACCGGGCCAGTCGGTTGTGACGGTGAATTGATGATTGCGGAATTTCTCGTCGGAGTAAAGAATAACCGATGATCCCTTTGGAGCAAAACCATATTTATGAGTATCTGCCGAAATACTGGTTACGCCGTTGACACTGAAGTCGAACGGCTTCACAAAGTAACCGGCCTTCTTAATGAAACCGATTACGAAACTGCCAAGACACGCGTCCACATGCACAGGAATATCGTATTGAAGTCCAAGTTTGGCGATCACCTCGATTTCATCGACGGTCCCGTATGGGAAGTTTGGAGCGGAACCAACGAGCTGCAATTGGAATCTGCGTTAAGCTACTCTCACAAAAGTCGAACTCAGCCTGAGGCTTACCAAAATAGTGTTGCTGTTGATTGCCTTCTTAAATGCATCAAGATCGACCTCAGTGGTCTTTGGGTCCAGCTTGACAGAACGGACGTGGATGCCCAGGTACTGTCCAGCTTTGTCGAACGCAGCGTGTGCACTGATTGGTACCACCATATTCGGCCGGGTTATTCCCTTAACCTCCCGCGCGTAGTCTCTGTACGCTTTGCACGCCATGATGATTGATTCAGTTCCACCAGTAGTCATCTGAAAATGGAAGATTAGTTTTGTTTCACTTGAATTCCAACGCGTTGCTTACAGTTCCACAAGACTTCTCGTCTCCTCCGAAGAGAGTGCATGCCATGCGCACAACTTCGGCTTCCATTTTGCAGATTCCAGGAAAGACGTCTGGATGCAGGGGGTTTGTGTACGAGGCCTTTCCGTAAACCTGAGTGATGAGTTCAACGAGTTGTGGGTCGTATCCGTAGACTGCACCGGACACATGTCCGTCGCGCCAATCGTAGTCGCCCTTGTCTAGGTGATCGTCAACTAGTTTCAAAATTTGGTCCGCTGAGAGGCCTTTCTCTGGCAACTTGGATGAGTACAGGAGGCCGTTGCAACTTTTGACCATGTCATTTTTGAAACTTTGTCTTGTGCCACCGATTTCCTTCTCGATGCGCGCCTGGACCATGGGCAGTTTCTTGATTAGGCGGAAGAACTTCTTTTTGCTTCGACTGTATACACCTGTGGAGTGGAAGGGGACGTGAATATAAATGAAATATAGCGTTGCTTGAAGGGATGACATAAGCATATGTTGCAACTCAGAAATCGGTTCGGGGGCACGCAGCGACCAAGTGGGAAAATTATCAAGACAGAACGAACAATAACATTTTCTGAGAACAAGAGTGAGTTTATTCGGACATGAATACGATGTGAATAGCGAACTACTGTCTACGGGCAGTCCTAAACAGCAATCAGTGGTAATAGGCGGCTTTAAAGGCATTATTCGCTGGAGCGACGGAATCACTACGAAGTGCAACTGAGGTACGTATTATTACGTGCTCCAGCGGCTCTTGTCTTATGTGCCAGTTTGCAATATAATTTTCTTATTCTCATTTATGTGGCGCTACATTTCGGGGTGGAACTGAGCCTTAAATACCAATCTTTTAAAACTGATGTGATTTCTGGTCAGCTGCATGCTGTTGGGCACACCAAGAGGGTCGTGATCATTCTCAACTTATGTACGTCATCTTACACGCGGTCGTTCGCTGTTGCGTTGTCCCACAGTACATTTCCTTGGAGAGATGCCTCTTAAGCCCAAAGAAGCAACGGTTGGCAAGAGTTATTCTGCGTTTGACCATGGTTAAGACTTCATTCGTACTGTTTACTGTGGAAACCAGGTATACGAAGTCCCTGACATGCCGAAGTTATTTATGTCAATTATTATATTATCCCTCAGACGGAAAGGTGTAGAAGTGAGAAGGAACGCAATTCTAGTACTTTTTTAATTATCAGGCCATGGTAAGGTTATGTTAGGGTTGACTGGCAACCAACACAAGAAAAGAAACCCCTTCAACTGCGCCAACTACCGAGGGATAAGTCTCCTCAACATTGCTTATAAGAGCGCCTGAAACCATTCGTCAACAACCTGATAGGTCCTTATCAGTGCGGTTTCAGGCCAGGGAAGTCCACCATCGACCAAATCTTCACACTACGACAGATCCTGGAAAAGACCCAAGAAATGCAGATCTACAGCCACCACCTATTCGTCGATTTCAAGGCCGCGTATGACAGCGTGCATAGGGACGAGCTATACAACGCCATGTCTAGTTTTGACATTCCTGCCAAACTCGTCTGGTTGTGCAGGATGACGATGGAGAACTCACGCTGCTCCATCAAGGTCGGTAACGAACTAACCGAGACCATCAATGTCAAAAAAGGTTTTAGACAAGGCGACGCGCTCTCATGTGATTTCTTTAACATCATCCTGGAGAAGATTGTGCAAGACTCACACGCCAAGACTAGAGGCACGATCTTCCAGAAGTCCGTACAACTGCTAGCATACGCGGATGACATTGCCGTGAATGGCAGAACACAGCTAGCCGTCAATGAGGCGTTTGCTGGCATTGAGGTGGCAGCGACTAACATGGGTCTAGCCGTGAATGAGGGCAAAAAGAAGTATATGCTGTCACCGAGAGAGGACGCACAACAGGACAAGGACACAAATGGACAGAGCGTCACAATGGGCAGCTATGACTTCGAGGTAGTCAAGGACTTCGTCTACCTCGGCTCCGCAGTAAACAGTACAAACAACATCAGTATCGAGATTAAACGCAGAGTAACTCTTGCCAACCGCCGTTTTTATAGGCTCAAGAGGCAATTGAGTAATAGAGCCATCTCTCGAAGGACCAAGCTGACTTTATACAAGACCTTGATCATTCAAAGCCTGCTGTACGGCGCTGAGGCATGGACAATCTCAAAAACGGATGAGGAAGTCCTTGGTCTCTTCGAGAGAAAAGCTCTGCGTGCGATCTTTGGTCCTGTTTGAGTTGACGGATCCAACGCCGAACATGGCTAGGCCTTGTAGCCCGAAGAGTCTCCGCTTGTTGGTTGGAGCCCAAGTCCACCCCGGACTTTAGGGCCAAAATAAAGAAGAAGAAAAAATGACAAACTGTGATGAAGGATACACAGTCCTGCCTCAAGAACAATGGAACATCCAAAGGAGAAATCCCGGTCTGTTCGGGCAGCTAGGCCGCAATTAAGTCCCTGGAAAATGTTATTCTCAACTCCAATACAGTGAAAGCTCCCATAGGCGGACAGCGACGGTCGCAGCACTTTTGTCCGGCTAAGGGGGGTTGTCCGTTTATGGAAAAAAACTTACTGAACGTTTTTCGGAAAAAATTATGGATTTCAAGAATTTTGAAAGAAGCAAAAAATAACATGAAGACAGAAGAAACAAAATACAACAACAAAAGAAGAGTTCCAGAATTAAGATCCGTTATCCATTTGAGTAGAAACAATGCCTCACACACGCACTGTGCTATTTTGTTGTTTTCCTTGCAAAGTCAGTTCGTTTGTCTTTATCGTTCGCATACCATGCAAAAAAGCTGCTGGAAAGTTTTTTTAAGAACCAATGTGGATACACCAAGTCTCCGCTGCTGGCCCTGTCCCCGTCCGGGTTGGAGAGTGTCCGGTAAAGGGAATATAAAATGTATGGAACTTCAATTCATACATCGTGCGAAATTGCTCGCGCAAGGGGATTTTCCGCCTAAGAGAGTTATCCGCAATAGGCGCTTTCGACGAGTGGATGGCCTGCCCCTGGTTAGCGAGGTCCCTGATCTGAATCCGAGGGAAAGCAAACTTAATACGCTTTTATCTGGTTTTTAAATCTGGTCCAGTGACCATTATCAAATTATCAATTGAACGGCACTATCACTGGAGTGGTCAATCGGTGGTAGTAGTCTGACCGTGGGTATCTCAATATACCAATATGGTCTAAGTGTGCTGGTGAATGCAGTAGCCGCCCCCTACATAACCTAACCCAACTTAATAGGAGCTTTCATTGTACGTCCCTTAATTGCTGACTGTTTTTTATGATATGGTGGAGTATTTGAATATACAATGGTGGCCAATGAGCTCCCTAGGTTTGGCACAACTTCTTTTCTCACAGCAGAAGGAAACCCATCCCTTACCATCTTCTTAAGACATGGACGATCAACAGACCCAACCTCAAATGGCTAGAAGGCAACATGGAAATATGGTCAGGAATAAATCTCAAACGTTCACTCTGTCTGGTCAGACCAAGTAGACCTACACTCAGTACACTAATCGGCGTCAATAGTGGACACTGCACAATTGGCATACAATGATCACACCATCTCTGCGGAAGCTAAATGGATGAAGAGAAGGTAGAGACCAGAAATCAGCTCCTTTGCTAGTAGGCACTTACACTTGGGCGCCTGCTATATCAACAAACAAATCTGCGAACTGAAAGCCGTCAATATAAGCCAGATCTTTGTCAAAGGCACCAGTTGGTTCCAGGTGCATGATTAAGTCAATCCGAGTGGTATCACAGTGGGTCTACATGGATTGCCCCAAGGATAGTGACTCCTTCCTATCTGCAGCTAGTCGCTTTTACCTTACCTATCCTGTGCTCTTCGATATGTCATAATACTCATGATAGCTATTATCTTGTCTATCTTGTGCGATTGATCAATCTTCTCATGGGACAGTTGTGATCTGAGTCGTAATGCTGGGTCGGCACTAGCCTCGCCTAACTACCTCTTCCTCCGCCTTCGACTCTAACAACTCAAAGTTTTAAGTGAGTTCAGGAGAGTACTTTATCCTGAAACTGCATTCCCCTACCTAAGGGCTAGTAGTCAATGACATTATAAGAACATTTGTGCAAGATGAGCTGCAAAGGACATTATAGGAACATTCGAGCACTATGAGCAAATCACTTGAGTGTGTCTCTTTTCGTTCGGAGAAGTTCCTGCTGCCCGTTGAGTCTTTATGTTTCTTATCCTTTTGGGACGCCATTCACAAGAGCAAGATTGAAAAATTGTGTCTACAAGTTTCAGAAATTTCAAAGGTGAGAATTGAGTCGAAAACCGAGTGAAACTTGAGTGGCTGCCATACGCAGGCTGTAACGTGTCCCCAAAATCCTATGAAATATAAAATCCTTGCCAGAAATAACATAAGTTGATTGACCATTACAGCCTGACACGTCTTTGAAAGCAAGGGAGCATCCAACAAGTGTACATTTCCCCTTTCCACCTCTGTTGTGCTGTTGAAAAAAAAATGTCCCAGTTTTTCTATCTTCGATGCGCTAAAGTACATCAATGTTCCTGTCTTCTGCGGTGTTGTTAACTTGTGCACGAAAGTAGTCCTATTCTGAATGCAAAAAGACACTGTTGCTAGCGAGATAATGTATTTCGTTTTCATGCTAAATCGGAATAGTTTACATACAACATTTTGCATGAAGGAGTCCTGCCGCACCATGTGGCATCGGCTCCTACGGCGTATAGGTTCAATTCTCGACGGGAAGAGCTTTTTTAATTCAGTCGTCCACCTCTCTCGAGCCAATGTTCAGAGGGTGTACCTGGAAAAGCCTCTCAAAGCCCAACTGTAGGCCAGCTCCACGCGTCAGACAACAACAGCACGTTCAACAAGAGTGGTGGCCATAGAAACTAGACCTAGGCCCGACTCCGGGTGTCACCAATGTTATTGATATTCCGTCTGTCCCATTACTCAGTACAACTGTCGTGAGTTAACACACACACAACACATGGCTGTTTCCACCAGTTTCCAAGGTATGTTTGAGGTTAGACGACTATAACTAACGTAAATTTTCGCGAATTATGGCCAAGCACGCATGTAAGCTTACATCGCGGTTATTTTCGCAGTTTTATTGTGTTTTTCTACTCGTAGTACTAAGCCTTCTAAACCACAGATTAATGCACTTGATGTAAAAAATGATTAAAACATATTAGCAAGCGACCTTTCACCCAATTCTTATCGGTACAGTACAGGCGTACTCTATTTTTCTCAAGTGATAAGGTGCCCATAATAGAACAAGTAATAAAACAATGCACAATATCTCTAGCTGGCTGACGTCGTAATACGTACATACACAGAATAGAAACCAGTTTAGTGGTAAATTAAATGAATGCGATGGAAAAGTTCAGCATTTAATGGATTCCTCGAAGCCCGTGAACCTGAAAAGTGTTCTACTAATTGCTTTGAATGGTGATATGATAATGAACTTGCATTTCGTCGAAATTTCTTCACTTATTCATGTACACTAATCACATGTCCGTGATTTTGAAATGAATTTTAATTTATTTTCAAAGCATTCTCCTTCAAGACCGATAAAGACGGCAACTCGTCTTGGCTCGCAGTAAATGACTCTCACGCGACAAGATCAACGTGGCTAGAGCTAGAGCTTAACAACGACAAAACAAATAAGCTTTTGGCCTTGGGCCGCAACTCGATCCGGGTGCTCCACGATGGGACACTGCCCCATCGGAGCAATACTCCGGAAATGGAATACAGAAAACAGAGATCTCTGCCGGGGTTGCGGTGACGAGGAAGAGAGAGAAGAGAAATGATTGAAATTCTACTGTCCAGCTCTCCAGAATCGGTGCCTAGCTTCGATCGTCCAAAGATTCTTCACAGAGACTGCGGTTATAGTGGATCTTCTAAGAATTGTAAAGAGCACGGGATGATTTAAGCCATCACGCGACTTAGGGCAGACTTAATCAGTATGTGTCCTCCACCAAGTAAGGGCTATTGCTTAGGAACTCCACCAATTAAGGGATTCACAGTGAGTCCTAAGGCCTCCGAGTGGAAGTGCTGTTCAATCATCACACTCTCCTTCCAAAACCTAACCTAAGTCCGACACACTTTTCCCAAAGACGTTCCAACTTTTAAGCCCTTCCAAAAAATATGAATACAAACACTGGACTTTCACGGTTTTTGACTTGACGGAACTTGCGCAAGACCGTCAACGAGGGAAGGCAGCTGTTGCTTAGGCTATGACTGCCCATGTGTCACTGGGCTGATAAGGGAGTGTGATCGAATAGGCTTTTACACACCAGCTTCTCAATAACAGAGCAATATTCTCCAAACACCAAGATTTGTGGAGCGGTTAACAGAGGCAGTCCACAGAGTGCAGTGCTCTCCCCTTTCTTATAGAATGTGATGAAGAATGAACTTCTACTGACACTGTAAAGGGCAGAGTGTAAGGCTATTGCTTACGCCGATGATGTTGGCATCATGGCACTCTACCAACTGCGCCATCCAGTCGTCTTACTGGAACACCAGACGCTGGACGGTCTTCTGCGAATCTTAACAGACGGATCGAAGATGGGCGAAGAATTGGCTGTCTCGACTACCAAACTACTGTAGCGTATTTCAGGGAGAAACTATAGCGAGAAAGGAAGCTCTGGCAGGGCTAAAAAAAAACGATGTAGCATTAGGCACAGACCCTGTCATCTATTTGGACTGTCAGGCAATGATCAAATCGCTGAGCGCAGTCACAGTTAACTCCAAGACGTCCATTAATTGCAGCTTATCTCTTAACGAGATGGCCAAGTATTTCATCATCCTACTTATGTGGGTGCTGGGACATAGTGATATTCCAGAGAATTATGAAGCACTAGAAAGAGTACCACCTCAACACTCTTTCGCTCCGGTATTCACTCTTCCATATTGGGTATCCCCTACAGCGACTTCTGTAGAAGCTGCAAAGATGATGAGGAGGAAGGAGCCATCACACACTTTCTATGCAACTGCAGTGCTCTAAATGGTTTTCAGAATAGAATTAACTGAACTCTTGTGGTAACACAGCGGGCCTTCTTTGACCCAAGGGTTACTACTACTGATGACAGCCTTCTTCTTCTTCTGATGGCGCTACAGTCCGGGGTGAACCTGGGCCTCAACCAGTAAGCCCCTCCAGCCGGCACGATCTTTAGCCAGTTGTCTCCAACTGCGCACACCAAGTTGATTGAGGTCCTTCTCCACCTGGGTGCGCCGTCGGTTCCGTGGGCGTCCTCTATTGCGTTGTCCCACTGGTTCGGAGTCGAAGACTCTTCGGGCTGGAGCAGTGTTGTCCATGCACTCCACATGGCCCAGTCATCTCAGGCGTTGAATCGGTAGACGCCTGACTAGACTCATGTCGCTGTATAGCCCGTACAGTTCGTGGTGAAAACGCAAACAGGACTAAAGATCGCACGCAAAACTTTTCTCTAGAAGATACCAAGGACTTCCTCATCCGCTTTTGAGATTGTCCATGCCTCCGCGCCTTACAGCAGGACTGGGATGATCAAGGTCTTGTATAAAGTCAGCTTCGAGAAATGACTCTACTTCTCAATTGTCTCTTGAGCCCATAGGAACAGCGATTGGCAAGAGTAATTCTGCGTTTCATCTCGGTACGGATGTTGTTTGTACTATTTACCGTGAAGCCGAGGTAGACGAAGTCCTTAACTACCTCTAAGTTATAGCTGCCAATTGTGACGCTCTGTCCAAGACGTCGATGTTGTGTGTCCTTTCTTGATGACAGCATACACTTCGTTTTGCCCTCATTCACGGCTAGACCCATGTTAGCCGCTGCCACCTCAATGCCAGCAAACGCCTCATTGACGGCTCGCTGTGTTCTGCCAATCACGCCAATGTCATCCGCGTGTGCTAGCAGTTGTACGGACTTCTGGAGGATCGTGCCTCTAGTGTTGGCGTGTGAGTCTTGCACGATCTTCTCCAGGATGATGTTAAAGAAATTACATGACAGCGCGTCGCCTTGTCTAAAACCTTTTTTGACATTGAAGGTCTCAGTGAGTTCGTTAGAGACCTAGATGGAGCAGCGAGAGTTCTCGATCGTCATCCTGCACAACCTGACGAGTTTGGCAGGAATGTCAAAACTAGACATGGCGTTGTATAGCTCGTCCCTATGCACGCTGTCATATGTGGCCTTGAAATCGACAAAAAGTGGTGGGTGTTGATCTGCATCTCTTGGGTCTTTTCCAGGATGTGCCGTAGTGTGAAAATCTGGTCGATGGTGGATTTCCCTGGCCTTGAGCCACACTGATATGGACCTATCAGGTTATTTATAAACGGCTTCAGGCGAGTACAAAAAACGGCAGAGAGGATCTTGTAGGCGATGTTCAGGAGACTTATTCCTCTATAGTTGGCGCAGTCAACTTGTGGATCGGGAAAATCCATAATTCTTGTGTGTCTTACAAAATGCTGCCCGCTTTGACAGTGACTGGTAGTGGAATGTTGTGTTGGAATGCGGAAATAACTAAATGATAAGCAGAACATTGACCGATCCCTTGTATACCTCGTTATCTACCACTCCCTACTCTCCACATACTCTCCTTCTTTTCAGCTTATCTGCTCACTTCCTAAGTAAAATATTGCATTTCCAATGGCCATTCCAACTATTGTACTTTCACCACAACCATTGGCTACCTGATTGTGTTTACTTTTCTTGTCGTATGTTCAATCGGGACAAAGGTCAATTTAAATTTCTCAAAAATGACCGACATACATAAATATGAGATTGTGGAGGCAACACTAATCATTCGTTTATCGTTTCGGTGACAACACCTCTGAGTTACGTTTGGATACAGGTTATGAGAATTATCAAACACAAATTGTCTTATCAGGTCATTAATTGGTGAGATAAATAAACGTCCGTTGAGTTTCTCTGACCACTTACATAATGGGACGACGACCAGATTAAAGTAATGCGATAATGAAGAAAAAACTAATGATAAGCATACTCATTGGTCGCCGTGGTGTTGCGTCGACTTCTAAGCCGGGTGTGTCAGATCCTCGAAATTCAACCGCGCGTCTTTTGAGTCACTTTTGGATGCTCAAAGAGTGTTCCTGACATTATGGGCAATAGAAAACTGCTCAAAGTCGCCTACAAGATCCTGTCCAGCGTACTGTGTGAACGTCTAAAGCCGTTGTGCACGACACTAATCGGCACGTACCAGTGCGGATACCGGCCCGGCAGGTCGACTATGGACCAAATTTTCACACTAAGGCAGATCCCGAAGAAGACTAGCGAGTTTCAGGTCGATACACACCACATCTTCATCGATTTTAAAGCCGCATACGACAGCATTCATCGCAAGGCACTATTTGATGCGATGGTCGAATTCGGAGTAACGGGAAAAACTGATTCGGTAGTGTCGCACCACACTAACAAATACGCTATGCCCGTGCAGTTCAGGTCAAGGACTTCCGAGAACGTTTGAAACCTGCGCCGCCGGATTTTGGCAAGGAGATGTGCTGTCGTCTTTAATTTGGTACTGGAGAAGAAGTGCATCGGGCCGAGGTAAATACGAAAGCCACCAGCTTCTACAAGTCAGTCCAACTGCTGCAGCACGCAGATGACATTGACAACGCCACGCTCCCAACGTGCTGAAGTGGAAGCTCAGCAACAATGGCTCAGCTACATCGAGCGCATGGACAGCAACGCTCCAGATAAGAGGGTCTTCGAATCCGAACCTCCTGGTTTGAGGAGAGGAAGACCAGACCTCCGGTATAAAGACCAAGTCATCGCGGAAGCGTGGTCTTGATGACTGAAAGCAGCGTGCCCAGGACTGTCAACGATGAAAGGCAGATTTAGCTCAAGCTCTGACACTCCAAGGGTCGTTGTCCTGATAAATAAGTAAGTAAGTAAGCGTAACTTTGTCATTCGGAGTCGGCATACAACTTTTGGTCCCATTCACTCGTGCTGGAACAGTGGAGCGCTCAACACGAGTGGTTGCTGTAGAAGCTAGGCCCAGGTCCACCACTTTGTCGCAGATAGCCGCACTAACCACTTGACTTGAAAAACAAAAAAAAAGGAATTTACTGCTCATTGCAGATGGGCAACACCTCGGGATCTTCACTCAAAAGATATAGAATATCCTCATTTTCCCTCACTGAGTCTTGTACTTATCATAATAATAATATGGGTGGCTCGACAGTCCGAGGCGTACCTAGGCCTAGCTCCTCAGCAACCACTCGTGTTGTGCGTGCTATTGTCCTTCTTTCACGAGTGGAAGGGTTTAATGCCGACTCCGAACGGCGAAGTTGAGAAGCGTTTGTTAGACAGGAATACTCTTTGAGCATTGTCAGTGACTCGAAACAGGAGGAGCCGTGAATTATCAAAGGTGGTAAATTAGGGTGTCGAATTTGGCACCCTCTGCATAGGAGTCGACGCACTTACCCACTACGCCACGGCGACCGAGTCTTGTACTTACTCGACGTGAAATTAAGTCCTGTCAATGATTTCAATTCGAACTGTTCAAGTAAGCATAAGTATACAGAAATACATTTATCAAGGAAGGTCTTCTTACCGGCCACTGCGGCCGGAAATACCACCTTAACAAACTAAACCTGTGTCAAGACACGGTTTGTAGGCTTTGCTTCGAAGATGATGAGACTTCCGCGCAGATCATGTGTGAATGTCCGGCAATAACCTGGTTAAGAAAAGATATCTTCCCTAGAGAGATACTAACTTCAGTAGAATTAAAAATTCCGACTACAAAAGATTTACTATCTTAATGAGGGAAGTGGTTTGTCTTTTGTCTCAACTCCAACCCTTCGATACAATAGATCTACCCTGGTCGCGGTGTCGTTGCCTACACGGCATGGGTTGTACAAGAAGAAAAAAAAATCAAAGAATGTAGGTTCAACGTGTGCAAATCGTGATTGTGGCGAAAAATGTGCCAACTGCGACTCTGAGCAATCAGTTTGGCAATAAATCCACACCACTCATAAAGATGAAATGTACAGCAGATAAAGCAGAAACGACTGTCGTCATTCATCTTAAGTGAGACAACGCAATTCGGCACAGATCAGCTCTGTTGGGGTTCTGCAAGTGTGTCTTACAAATATACTCATAATACCCACCAATCTCTCGGAAAGGAATGACGCAATGCGCTACATGCTGACTGATCAGCAAGAGTCGGAACACCGTGAGTGCTAGGAGAACAAAATAAGCACCTGCATAATGAACTGAATTCGAAGTTCATTTCACATTAATCACAGAGGGCACCCTATTTGTCACAAATCAGATCAACTATTGGGTCACGCAGATGGCATCTAAATTATGGCGCTTGTCGTTGTAGCAGATATCACAGCAATTGAGAAACACAAACGAATTGGGCTGAGCTCAAGGTAAACGAGGACAGACAAAAATAGTCGATTCGTCGGTTATCTAGTATGTAGGAGGAAAAGTCACGATGGTGGGCAAATTTATGCAGTGCAGGAGTTTGTCTTCGTCGGGTCAAAGGAGAATTGCATGAATGGCATGCAAATGGAAATCCGAATCGCGCTTGTTCTGTCTAAGCTACTTGAGTCAAAATTCTTGATTGGCAGGACTAAAACCTCATGCTCTCCACTTAATTGTCCAGTCCCATTATTTAGAGCCGAAAACAGGACGATAAGTAGAATGCTTGAAACGAAAGCTGGCTTTTGATGTCTTCGACGGGAATTTTCTTTTCCGAAGCTTAGGAAGGCATATCGATCTGCTGAGAACACAAATAAATAAGAAGACCTAACTGGGAACGTTATGAAATGTACCAAGATGTGCATGTAGTCCGGGAGGCTATGGGGAAGGTGGGCACATTATATGTATGAATATCGACACCGATTCTGCTCGTTCAAGAAAAAGGGAGTGACCGGACCTCCGATGTAGATAGAAAGAATCGGGGACGCCAGACAATAAGATCTTCTTGATTGAAGACAGATTTTCTGTGTGCCTTCTCTTGTTTGTCTGCTGCACATTAGCTGGGATGTCTCCGTGGTCTAGCACCTAGCACAGGCGAATGTTGACCAGCTTTTTAAGATGAACGACAATTTGATAAAAGTATTGAGTTTAAGGCGACTTACTCCAGTGTCTAATTGACTGCCTGACTGCCCATGTCCGTATACCTCGAGTGGATAATAAATGCCATCTAAGTCTTACGCCCGGGTCCACCCCGGACTGTCGCCAAATAAATAAGAGAAGTCTTAAATGACTGTGATTCACGAATGGCCGTGATCCTCGCTTGAAAACCGCTACAATGCCAAGGCACTTCGGGCAGTCCTTTGGTAATATGAATTTCTAGAGTTCAATAGTATACTAATTGGAGGCACTACTTCGAAGTTAAACAGCTATAACTTCGAAGTAGTGCCTTTTGGCTACCTAGACTCCGAAGTTACCGCGAGCAATGACACGACAGCGGAGATAAAACGAAGCATCGCGCTACACAACCGCTGTGTTTTTGGGCTTGGGAAGGAATTCAAGAATAAAGCCCTCTCGAAGAACCAAGATATGCCTACATACATACGACCGTGATAGTCCCAGTCCTGCTGTATGGCACAGAAGCATGGGCACTTACAAAAGCGGACAAGAAGATTCTTGGTCGCTTAGAGAGGAAACTCCTTCGTATTATCTTTGGTCCCGTATGTACTGATGGTGTTTGGAGGAAGAGACTGAACGACAAACTGTACAACGACATTGATCTGGTCAAACGAGTCTATCGTCTCAGATGTTGTTCCGGCCCGGAAAGTCTTCGACTCCAACCCCGAGGGACCGCGCCGTAAAGGAAGACCACGTCGGTAGCGGCAGCGCACGCAGCTGGAAACGGACTTTAATCAGCTGAACGTGCTTGGCTGGAAGCAACTAGTCCAAGACCGTGTTTGATGAAATGTATGTTGAGGTTCAGATCCACCCCGGCCTGTAGCGCCATTCAAAGAGGAAAAAGTAGACTTTTTCAGACATTTTCCGTATACGTTGTCATATAGAAATGTAGTTCTTCATATAGAAATTTATAGAATTCCCAAACGGAAAATTGTTCTGGTCCCAGCGAGTCCTGCCTGGTATCAGGGTCACAAAGTTTTTGTTGGAAGCGATACGTGTATTCATGTCGTAAATGTTTTTCGGTAGATATGGTAAGTAAAATAATAATATAATAATATGGGTGGCGCTAGTCCGAGGTGGACCTGGGCCTAGCTTCTCAGCAACCACTCGTGTTGTGGGTGCTATTGTTCTGTCACGAGTGGATGGGACCTACAGTTTTTAATGCCGACTCCGAACGGCGAAATTGAGAAGCTTTTTCTAGACAGAAATACTCTTTGAGCATTGTCAGTGACTCGAAAGAGGTGGAGCCGTGAATTATCAAAGGTGGTAAAAATTCGGGTATCGAACCTGGCACCCTCTCCGTAGCAGTCGACGCACTTACCCACTACGCCACGGCGACCCACCCCAAGTAAAATAAACCACTCCAAGTTTTAACTCAAGCATCAGTTTTTCACTTCAATGCGGTTAATACAAATCTTAACTATAAAGCAGAAAGTTTGTGCGTCTGACCGACAAAGGCTCCGAAACTACACGTCGCAGAGCTCAGAAATTTTCATCAAAAATCATTCTAAAATTTAGATGCTGAATGTGACAATTTTTAAGTCGGTACGACATTCGGTTCGGGAGTTAGGAGCACTTTTTAGACTGGAATAAAATTCTCAAAATAAGGGTGGTTGCGACAATCCGGTATGAAAACATTTCAAGGTTTCAAGCGTAGTCGTGGATATCAACCATCCCCCAGTGTGTTGTAACTTCCATATATACACACACATTTTTCATATTTTACTTTGGTGCAACCATTAATTTTTTTTTCTACGTCTCAATCGAACATATACGAACGACTGCCTGAGTCACCAAACGAAAAGCACTTTTCTTATTTTGTCATACCCAAACTATCTATGCATGTACATATACAGTGCTCCACAAAAGTTTGCGTACAATAATACAATTTAGATAAGAAGAGCTCTGATTCACATAATATAAATTGAGAATATTTTTGAAGGGTATATTCCAATAAAACGAGGTGAAAGGCTTCAGTTTTTCACAAAATTAATAGATATTGTTATCCTTTCAAAAAATACAACAATAAAAACCAAAAGTCTGTTTATAGCCCTTTCAAAATGCTACGAACCCCACAACAGAGCCCAGACCTCATGCCCATTGACCATATGTCGGAACTACTAGATTGAAAGATCCATACCCACGATAACATTAATAAAGAGATGTTAAAAGAAGCTTTATAAGTTGAGTGGACTAATATAAGCATTTCTTACACCTCAAAATTGGTAGCATCCATGTAAAACCGGTTAAAGAGGATCATAAGGATAAGAGGATATCTTACTTAAAAAGAGCACCAAAAGAAATAAGATTGATAGATTACTTATCGAATTTTAGTAACGTTCCTTGCATTTATTTTCACCTGTACGCAAACTTTTGTGAAGTTAATTTTGCGATTTTTTTATTTTTTGTTATTGTATTTTTTTAACGAATAACAATATTTAATTTATTTTGATTAAAACTGAAGCCTTTCGCCTTTTTTTTATTGGAGTATACCTTTCAAAAATATTTTTAACTTATACTCTGTGGATAAAAGCCATTTTGTTCCAATTTTCATCGTTGTATCCAGACTTTTGTGGAGCACTGTACACAGCTACACACAAATCATTCAATTTTGCTGAAATTGTGAATATTGAACTTCTGAACGGATTAGTAGATTTAGACCTAGACATAATGTGTTACAAGATAGGCTAATTTGTTACATTGTTCATGGAGTTTGACTGCAATTTGCACAACAAGTGAACATCGCCTGCAGGTACATAGATGGGATTTCTAAGAACTTTTTTTTTATGAATCGCTTGATATCCCTTCACGTTGTGTGTAAATGGTTGAGGAAAAAACCGTAATTTCCGTCCGTATTGTTGCAGCACACATTGATAATTTAAACTTAAACATGTATGCACACAGTCAACGAATTGTACTCTACACTACTATTTTCACAAGGATCTACCTACGGAGATCTGCAAATCACTCGGAGACTAGCGCAAGAGGTCTAAAAAAGGAAGAAAGGGCAACATCAATGGCACTGTGGCAAACCAGGTGGGACACCACAACCAAAGGCAGATTGACCCATAAATTGATACCCAGAATAGAAGCCTGGACAACGAGAGCTCACGGGAAGTGCAACTACCACCTCACGCAGTTCTTGTCGGGCCATGGGGGTTACCGAAAATACCTCCACAGATTCGGTCACGACAGCTCACCCACTTGTCCAGAATGCGCGCGCGAAGATGAAGACGCAGAGCACGTAATATTCCATTGCAGACGCTTTGCCCTGGCGAGAGGAAGTCTACCATGATAGAGTCAGCTGACAAATGGCTAGTGACATGTTCCTTTATTACAAGGGTGTAGATCGAGCTAAGGCTGGAAAAAGAAAGAAAGGCCGAATTGGCAAATATAGATCACATAGCGTGATATGCTAACCAGCCCCGCGAAGTAATACCTAACTGCAGTTCCGCGTGGAGAGTGGTAGAAGTGTGCAGAGGTGTGGTTTAGGACGTAGGCGCGAGGAAAAAGGAGAACAATATCCCGTGAATCGTTCATGCTGGTAACACGGGTTACCAGTATCTTGAAGAAGATTCCACATCCATTGACGCAAACCATAAAAAAACAAAACTACTATTTTCACTACAGGTAAAGTACCGGTTGAAGAAATAATCCCGGACAAGGCCGGGTACGAAATCTAGTATTTCATAAACGTGAAATGTGCACAACGTACAAAAAATCCAGTGATCAATTATGAAATAATCACACGTTTCACGTTGTTTATCAATCTGTCTCGAAATCTGAAATTGCTCAATACATACAAAATTTGCAACAAATGACTAAGTACATCCCTATTTCCCCGAGGCATGAACGATTCTAAAAGAAGGTGAAGAAATCCTTTGTCTCTTCGGGAATAAGGTCCTGATTCTTGGTCTACATTCAGGAGGTGAAGATTCGATCACGAACTGTGCGGGCTGAATAGCGACATGGGTCTAGACAGGCGTCTACTAATCAGCCCCTAAGATGACTGGACCATGTAGAGCGCATGGACAACTTGGCTCCGGGTAAAAGAGCCTTCGACTCCGAACCTGTGAGATAAGCAATCAGAGGCTTAAGGTTGCGAACTCGGTGGAGTCCCTCCAGCAACTCGTTGTATGTAACTGAAGGACACAGGGACACACATTTTCCCACTTTTTCTACGAGTGCCCTGACAGCCTAAGTTGGACATGAACACAGCTTCTGTAGGATTTATTCACGTAACATCTTCTTTAGCGCACCAAACACTTTTCAACGTTATATCAAATGCTCTTTGACTTCACACGTGGGATCTGGTAGGCAAATGAGGAGTTGTTCAAACTTCGCAACTGTGGTCAACCAAATTTCTGCTTTGATGTACACATGTTGTCGTTAACAGCGCCCATCTCTATTAAGACTTGAAAATCACTACAATACGCATAAACTAATTAAAACGTTCACGATTCATTAAGCAATATAGTGGACAGTTTAGGAAAATTGATTGACATCATTTGTTTGTTCATTCAACACAATGTGTTAGTTCATTCGAATGCCTGTTTCACAAGGCCATTAACCGAATCCTTTCGTGACGGTGTTGAATCAGCACATTATTCATTCCCCCACCTTCATGCCTAAAAGGATTTCAGGAACCGATTTGACATCATCAGTCAAAGTGATGTAATTCCGCGCATATCCAGTCACTGGAAAGATTCAACTTGGAGTCAATGAAATAAAAAGCAAAGTATAGATTGACCACAATTCAATTCAAACGATGTCAATAAATACTCTGAATGCATTCCCATTTAATAAATCATTCCAATGGGCCCCTTAGAATTAATTTAACTCAGATCTCACGATTAGATTAGACGCCAGTGAACATGCGATAAAGATACATATTTAATTTTTCATGTAATTGCTAGGGAAGAAACATGCGATAACCTTGTTGCCAGAGCTACCGCCCTTTGAACCCAGTTCACCTGATTCCAGGGCATGATTCATAATCAAGAATTGGATATTTGTTCTATATGTACTTACTCTCGTCCTGATTAACGAATGTCCAGAGCCACACGGTTCCCAGCACAGTGGTGGCAGTGATTGTAACGATTTGCCATGGCTCCCGATTGCCTAAGGCCTTATTGATACTGTCTGTAAGTATTTTGCAGGAATCACTAAATCCCGGCTTGGACATGTTTAGGTATCTGTTTTCAAGTTCGATGAGAATCACACACTGATGTATACGGCGCACGTCAAGACGAACGGGCACAGTCTTCCTGTGAAGAATGAAATGCAGATAACTTGTGAAATGATTGTGAGGAGTAGACTAAGTAAACAACTGGTCGGGAATATGTGGAGTTATCTTCTTTCTCCTTTAATCGCTCGACCAGTCGCGATAAGTTATCGTCATTCGTCCGGTCACTTGAACATGTGACAGGGAGTATTCCCCATGAAGTTGCACTGGGACTCACCTTAACGACAAGGAACACAAAATTAATGCGTGAAACAAAGCAGGGTATTGAACAAAGCGATGTAAACGATGCTAACAGGTGAATTAAACAAAGAGGGCGAATGAATACTGATTGCAGGCGTGATGAATATTCTTTGACTTTCAAAACAATGAAATGTTTTCAGCGATGACAGCTGTGACATGTACATATGAGGGGGGATAACGTAAATAGCCTGAAGTGAGATGTGGTACTAACTTTGGGAAGACATGAATGCTTGGGGCGTTGATGGTACTTGATTTTCTTGTCATAAATTTACTTTAATAAATTTCAAATTTATGAAACACGAAATGAGTCCTACAGGACTTCCAAAAATCATGAGTGAATTAAGGAAACATGCAATCTCAACTACGTATTGTTATTCATAACCCCGTATCAATGGCTACACTCGCAACAATGCCCACAGCCGGAAAAAAAGTGACATTTGATAACCTCTCAGCTGATTGTTAACTTTGTTTTGAATTTGTTCTGAGCTAAGATCTAATTTTTATATAATTACACAATGTTGAGGAGTTGTACAAGAAATCTTTATTCTGTAAGATATTTGGTTTTCTCATATTGAGGACTATTTAACATGATTTTCGTCTTAGAACTTAAGGCAGCGCAGTTTTCTGCATACTTCACCTGTTGCCCGGGAGAGTTTCACAACCATCAAGGAAGAGGATGGAGTGCGTGAAATCACCTTAAATCATCCCAAGACGCGGTAAATTGCTTGGAAATATATGTTCCTATTCTGGATTAGGACGGGGCTTACTAGCTGTCACCAGATTCGGAGGAGTGTGATGACAATCTTTGGAACGAACGATAATATAATAATATTGGTGGCGCGACAGTCCGAGGCGGACCTGGGCCTAGCTTCTTAGCAACCACTCGTGTTGTGCGTGCTATATATATCCAGCTGCGCTCACCAAGTTCGTTGAGTGGTTATTTGCAACAGCTTGTCACACAGGTTCGGAGTCGAAGGTTTTTCTCCACTCAGCGAGCTACTTACATGTGTCCATCCTTTTGCTGCAATTGCCGTATGACACTACAGACTACTTTATAAATGTTTCAGTTTTGAAGTGGCGGTACTTACTTCCGTTGGTGTTGTTATTTGCACCAGCTTAAGCGCCTCCGCTATTTCGTTGGCTTGTCACATAGCTACGGAGTCGAAGGTTTTCCTCCACTCAGCGAGCTACTTACATGTGTCCATCCTTTTGCTGCAATTACCCGATGAAACTACTTACTTTGTGCGTAGTTTCAGGTTTGAAGTGGCGGTACTTACTTCCCTATTACGTTTATTATTGTACTCAAGTTGATGACATTTATTCTTCTCTGGTGCTTCAGTTTGCTGCCTCTCATATAAACCTTGTCAACAAAATGACGAAAGCAGAAGTCCACCTAACCAACCTCTCACTAACTGCCTCCTTTCTTATATCAGAAATGCACTCTCCCTGGGAATGATGGATTCACTCATCAGCGGAATAAACAACAATTTGAACGACAATTCACTGCGCTGCATAGTCATCTCTTCCACAGGGCCAGTCTTTTCAGCTGGACACAACTTCAAGGAAATGGCAAGAACATAGACATCAAATAAAATCCTGATACTTATCTATTTCCTGCAAACAGACCGAGGATAAGGAGTCCAGCGACCATCGAAAGATATTCGACAAGTGCGCCGAGTTGGTTCTAAGCATTCATACCGCACCAGTGCCTGTGATCGCCAAAGTTGAAGGACATGCTGCAGCAGCTGGCTGCCAGTTGGTGGCATCGTGTGATATGATTGTGTGCTCTGACAAAAGTCATTTTTCTACCCCTGGGTAAAGCGAGACACATTCTCTCCCGCCTACTCAGATATAGAATTGTATTTCTTTCCAGAGTCAACTTCGGTTTATTCTGCAACACCCCAGGAGTGGCAATCGGGCGAGTAATGCCGCGAATGAAGGCATCCTACATGCTCTTGACTGGGATGCCAATTAGTGCACACGACGCCTACATCTCAGGTTAGTTCAACTCGGCATGATTCTCACGTTTTCGTGAACTCTGTTTACGATGCCCGTAGGTCTCGTGAGTGTTGTAGTTCCAAGTGAGCAACTGGACTTGAAAGTTGCTCAAATTTGCGACTCCATCAAAAGTAAAAGCAGGCCAGTGGTGGAATCCGGCAAGAAATTCTTCTACAAACAATTGGGAATGAATATTCGTGATGCCTACGATAAGGCATCTGAGGTAAGGACTTGCGAGGTCATTCGATGAGATTGGCTCTTAATGAGTTTGTTTCGTTTCAGGCGATGGTTAACAATCTTCAGTTGGAGGATGGAAAGGAGGGTGTTAAGAGTTTCTTGGAGAAGAGGAAACCAAAATGGAGTCATTCATAAGAATAAATGAAAGAGAAAGAAAACCAGCATTGCATTTAAAGAGTGATACTACTCTGAAGATTTTTTCGGTCTAAGGCAAGCCGCCGGGCTTCCACTTGTTTTTTGTATCTTAAATTTTGTACAGAGCTTGAATGCAGATTAAGTAAACTACAATAAATAAACAGAATGTATACTTTGCAATCGAAGACAAATTTTATTTCTAAAGCACCTGGAAACTGTTTGTGTTTCAATAGAGGGCCATAAGACCCTAAATCAAGCTTGCACATTGATAAAGGAAGAGAATAGGCTTATAGATCTGAAAGACTACTATTCTTTAGGTAATTGGATAGTGTCAGATATTCATGAGCGACAGCTTGAATTTTGATATACTTTATCTACCTCTGGACAAATACTAATTCCACAAATGACATCCTAGTGGATATTCAAAGCAGAACTATCCTTCGCAACTTTTATTACTTTGTTTTGTGCGGCGAAACAACAAAAAAGATCCCTCGTTTTCAAGGAATTTACTCTCACTGCCTTTGTCGATATCGAGAGAGCCTTTAATAACATAGAACCTCACACTATAACCTCGGCACTCAACAGACTTGGGATCGAAAAGCCTGTAGTGACTTTTATCCACCGTCTTCTCAATAACAGAGTGATAACCTCGAAGCTTGGTGATACCACGATCCGCAAATCTGAAAAGTGCAAACAGAGGCACACCGCAGGGTGGTGTACTCTCCCCTCTACTGTGGAACATAGTGTTCAACGAACTACTTGTGAAACTAGATGGGACTGAGTGTCGTTGCCGATGACATTGCCATAGCTATATCTGGGAAATATTTATCCACGATCAGAGATATTATGCAATCTGCCCTATCCAAGTTAGCGAATGCGGCCTAGGTGTCAATCCGCAAAAAACGGATCTAGTCCTCTTCACTTCTTCTTCTTCAGGTGGCGCTACAGTCCGGGGTGGACTTGGGCCTCAACCAGTAAGCTCCTCCAGCCGGCACGATCTTTTGCCAGCTGTCTCCAACTGCGCACACCAAGTTGATTGAGGTCCTTCTCCACTTGGGTGCGCCATCGGTTCCGTGGGCGTCCTCTATTGCGTTACCCCACTGGTTTGGAGTCGAAGTCTCTTCGGGCTGGAGCAGTGTTGTCCATGCACTCTACATGGCCTACCTATTTAGGCTTTGGATCCATCCACTGATGTCCCTCTTAAGCCCATACAGTTCGTGGTTGAATCTGGTTGGTCATCGTCAATTGCGTTAAGTGGAACATTCTGCCTGACAGCGGTATTGGAGTGTTCCTCGCCGTTTAACAGTCTACAGAAATGGTCTTTCCATATTCTCAGTATCGACTGCGTATCTACTAGGAGTTGTCCCTCTGCGTCACGACAGGCTTCTGTCCGAATTTTGTATCCATTGGATAGTTGTTTTACCCGTTGGTAGAACTTTCGGACGTCATTTCTGCCGTAACACCTCTCCATGTCCTCGATCGCACGCTTCTCATGCTCTTTCTTTTTCTTTTTGAGAAGCCGGTGCTCTTCCCTTCTAAAAGAGTCCTCTTCACTAGGAAGTATAAAATTCCTAGCTTTGACCTTCCACACGCGGGACCCCCTTGGTGCTAAGCGACAGCGCTAAATTCCTAGACCTTGTACCAGACACGAAGTTAAGCTGGAAGCTAAATATCCAGGAACGTGTCAAGAAGGCCTCAAAGGCTCTCTACTGCTGTAAAAGGGCCCATGCAAATGGGGACTGCATCCCCGAATGGTTCACTGGCTATTTATATCAGTAGTAAGACCCATACTACCAATTGGTGGGCCACACTCGACAAGAGAGTCAAAATCATCTCACTAGAGTGCAGAGGATGGCATGCGTATGCATTAGCGGGGCGCTAAGGACTACCTCCGCCGAAGCACTAAACATACTCCTCAACCTGCTACCAAAAGAACAAATTGGCAGGCTTTCTGGCTTTCTGGGTGGAGACCCACCCTCCATGCCTATCGCTACTATAAAACTTCTGCTAAAGCTTGAAACGCTTGCTCAAATAAACCGCGGATGGATATCTGGCAGAGGACGCCTCATTACCAAACAACTATGGCCTATGATCGATACCAAGCGAGCGCTTAGCTTGATCTGATTAAGCAGACCAAAAGCGAAACTGGATGGCGCAGTTGGTAGAGTGTCCCCGGTTCAAATCCCAGTGAAAACAAATTTAATACGCTTTTATCTGGTTTTCAAATCTGGTTCAGTCACCATTTGCCGTTGGGATCAAATTAATGGCACTGGAGTGGTAGTAGTCTGACTGTGGGTATCACAATGGACCAATATGGTCTAAGTGTGCTGATGAATTCACTAGCAGGCCCAATACCTAACCTAACCTAAGCAGGCCAAACCTCAGATCTCTTATTGGCGTTCTTACAGGGCATTGTGCCATCGGAACTCACGCCTCTAGACTAGGCCTTCCCTAGAATGATTTCTGTAGAAACTGCATGGACGAGGATGAGGAAGAAACCATCGAATACTTGCTATGCAGCTGCAGTGCTCTCTCATCCCGTAGATTCAGACTTCTGGGGCCCCTTGTCTTTCAAAATCAGCCCTCTTCTTCGCTTTATCAAAAGCACCAATTGGTTTGCGGAATAGGTAGCCTAAGATCCGCGTGGTAACACAATGGGCCTATGCTTGGCTGCTTGTGTGAGCGGCTGTCAGCCACTTTAACCTAGTAGTTCATTTCTGCTCTTGACAGTGCGCGCAAATTTCAGAAAAAGGTGTCCTTTGCCGTCTGCTGTTAAAAAAGGATAAGCTTCCCTCCCCCACCCCCTCCTGGGTGACTGAAACCGCTCGTTTTTATTTTTTGTTTATTTTAGTTTTTGTTGTTTTTTATTTATTTTAGAAATAATAAAATGTAAAAATGTTTCACAAGGACAATATTTCTGATGTTCACTTATTTCTTTTTCTGTTTGGATTTTTTTTTTTCAATTTATTACTTTCCTATTTTCCCGCTAGCTCATGGTGTTCGAATAATCTTAACACAGTCCGCGTGTTCGTGGAAACTGTTGCACTGGCTACAGCGTCTCTCAGGTGTTTGGTGTTAGTGACGTGGACATAAATGAAATAAATAAAAAATCCCACTCAGTCGTCTCTGAAACATGGTGTAGCTATAAAATAGTATGTAAGTGTGTGTGTGTGTGTGATATGATGTTTGACATGACAATTTCCCCGCAAAACAAACGAAAAAAAAAACAACAACAAAATTAAAAATTAAAAAATAGAAAATACTTGTTAATTCGTGTGTTATTACAAAAAAGGAACAAAACTACGTGTACGTGTGTGTGTCTGTTTTAGTATTTAATTGCGTAGTTATAGCATAAATTTAGTTTTAGCTGAAGTGGCGATGACGGCTTGATGGATGTCATCTTTAGACCTCGGTCTGTGGTCGCTTCTCTATCCAGGCTTTGATGGTTTCGATGCCATTGACAGCGTCAACGACGGACTTCAGTGCCGGGTAGGCCTCGAGGAGATCACGCTTCACCATGTAGTTCATGTAATCCACAATGCCGGCGAAGTAGACATCGGCCCATGTAAGCTGTTTGAAAGTAAATTAAAGTGGATTTCATTTATTAATAAATTTGCTTAAGTTAGGAAGTCTGAATGATAACGGATTCTATTTGAGATTGTCTCTATTGATGGCTGTTGGGATTTCTTATAGCTAAATGTCTTGCGATTCCAAAAATCGATTCACGATGGAAGTGCTTTTCTGGAGTTAGGTTAGGTTTGTTGTTGTGACGCACTTAGATCCCGATTGGCTCTATTGTGAGTACACTGCCCGGTGATTGGAACCGGTTCCTCTTTTATTCAAAGGGAATACACTAAGACCTGATAGCTACCTACTGGTACCCTTGTGGCTTATCTTGAATAATCCACTCCTGTGTTGGGTTGCAGTCAATTCGTTTTCCTGATAAACTTAGCTATGTCCTGAATCTTAATGTGTGACATTTCTTCTAGGCTGTTAAAAAGTAGTTGACTAGTGAATTATATCTTGTTCTTGCAAGGACTGGACAAGTACCGAGGAAGTCTCTGAAGCTCTAGCAGAAGACGTTGTGGGGGTTTCCATTCTTCTGGCGTGCATACCGAGAAGGCAGTGGCCGGTAATAATGTCCACAACATTTCTTATTTCACTCCTGTTTAATTTTCTGAGTGAACTTGTTTCGTTTGGGTTTACTGAAGGTCAGACAAGCCTACAAATCCTACACTTATCTAATTCCATCCATTTTCTGTAAACACTGCTAGTCGGAGATGGTGGTAATAAATGCTCGGATAGTCCATTCAGAGTGCCTACGAATCGAGATACTTAACTGGAGCTTAAGGCAATTAGTGAAGAGAAGCAGAATTCAGCTAACAAGTCAATAACGCGAAATCAAGTTGGCGAAGTTTACGAACAAATCCTCATATTCTGAAGAATTTAACATAAACTACTGACAGTCATTTCAGACAGTGTCGGTAGGAGTTCCTCATAGGAATTTGCCTCACTTAGACCTTTAAGGTCCATTGTGCTGTCACTATTCGGCTTTTCCCGCCACTTCGTTGACATACTCAACTCTCTCTCATTTGCTTTTTGTTTTGTGTGTAATTTTACCTATAACCAGTAGGTGGGTTTAATGAATTTGAGGAAGTCGTTTATGTTGGTAGTTGCTAGATCCTCAAAACCATTGAGGGAGTAGCTACCCATACATTTTCTTCTTGCCTCTGCAAAGGCTTGGCGGGTTCCGAGGTAATGTAACACGGTTTCCTCTTCCTCCTCATCCATGCAGCTTCTGCATAAGTCGTTGTAGGATGCGCCAAGTCTTCTGGCTTGGTTGCCAATTATGCAGTGGCCAGTGATTACGCCTACTACTTTACTGATGTTTCTCCTGTCTAATTCAAGGAGAGCTTTAGTTTTTGGTGGATCTAGTGTAGGCCACATCGTTTTCGATGAACTACAGGTGTACAGTTCCGCCTTGCGCATTGTTTTTATTGCTCTCATTTGGGGGGTAAGGTTTCTCCTGATTTTGCGCCAGAGGTGATAGACTCGCTCCCCATCTTGCTCAGGCAGTGTAAACTGGGAAAACTGTATAGACAGAAATCAAGCGTCTTGAACAACCGTTTCAACAGCTAAAGGTTCTTTGGAAGTTCACTTCAATTTGCCATAAGCTTCTTCTGGATTTCTGCAGGGTCTCTGGCAGGCAGGTCTTCTGGATTAATGCAGGGTTCTTGAGACCACGTTAAACTACAAATTTCATAAGGAAACCGTCGTGCTATTTATGCGATCGACAAATGATCATTCTTAATAAATATTGCAAGTAGCTGCATTCGGCACTCAGAAATCTAGATGACTAGACTATCCTTAACTAAATCTTCAAAGGGCTAGGTACAAGAGAGGGAAACCCCCACTTTCTCAATTGACTTGGAGAATGACTATATCTACTTGGACGGATCTAAAAGTTCCCTCATATCGCCGCCTATAACCTTGAAGACTGTTCCAGGTGATATGAAGCTATAAGCATGTGGAACTGATTTTATTTCTTCCTTGTCTCTGCAAAAGCCACAGGTTTGTGGCTGGGTTGCCTTGACGCCTTGCAAAGTGTTCACTTGCCATCATCTATGACCGCATGCACGATTAACTGCAAAGTGCAATGCAAATGGCATCAATAAATCATAGGAAGATCCACATGGTTCACCACAGGTCATCAATGGTTTAACACTTCCGTAATGAACGTGGAGTACGTGGTGTAAAAAATATGAAAAGGATAAAATGTCCAATTTCAAGGAACCATACCGAAATACTGGGATCAAACAAAATATGGCTTGCTTTCAAAATTAGCGAACCAATTTTAAGCTTTCGTCAGCACCGAACCAAAAAAAGCCAGACGCATCGCGTTCTTTCAAAGTGTCCCAAATACTTTCTGGAAACTTCACAAAAATTTCAACTGCAATTTACGTACGAAAAGAGCGATTGATTTCGCTCCCGCTAAAGGACCTACTATAATAAACAAAGGGTTTTCCGAATTGAGAGATTTGGACTTGGGCGATATGTGGTTTTAACAGGATGGTGCCAGAGCCACGTTATAATCGATTTATTGAAGAGCAAGTCTGGTGAGTGTGTTATCTCCAGAAATGGACCAGTCGATTTAAGGTCGTTTGACTATTTTCTGTGGGGCACGTTAAGTCAGTGGCTTATGCCTACAAGCCGATAAGGTTGGAAGAACTCAGAGCAGAGCTAATGTTGAACGGGATACAGTGGCCGCTTCGGCCGTAATGTGTGGCCGAGTCGTTGAAAATTGGGTCCATAAAGTTCCATAAAATATCTCAAATGGTTTGCGTTTTATTTAAAAAAAAAGTGCTGCCAAGTCCTTATTGGAAAACCCTTTTACAAGCGCTTGTTGCATGTAGTAGCATGTAGCCGCAACTTTCACCGAAAAATCAGATGCAATGATGCTAGTCTTTGTCTAATTGTCATAATAATAATAATATGGGTGGCGCGACAGTCCGAGGTGGACCTGTGCCTAGCTTCTCAGCAACCACGTGTGTTGTGCGTGCTATCGTTCTTTCACGAGTGGAAGGGACCTACAGTTTAATGCCGACTCCGAACGGCGAAGTTGAGAAGCTTTTTCTAGACAGGAACACTCTTTGAGCATTGTCAGTGACTCGAAAGAGGTGGAGCCGTGAATTATGATAGGTGGTAAATTCGGGTATCGAACCTGGCGCCCTCTGCGTAGGAGTCGACGCACTTACCCACTACGCCACGGCGACCACACTAATTGTCATACCTCATGTTTATTATCGTCTTTTCCTATTCCCATTGTTCCATTCTCATATTTGTCTACGTCTTCATGATCAATAGTGTCCTCCTCCTTTCGTTAACTGCTATATCTGGAGTTAGTCTATGGAAGACCACCGTCTTAGCTGGAGTTAAATTATGTCAAACGCGCATGGGAGGGTGAGCGAATACACAGAGCCTTATGAAACTGACTACACTGGTGTCCAGGACATTTCGTTTAGCATGAACTAGGGCGAATTGAAGTGGTTTGTGCAGACATGACGAACAAGCTCGTTAAAATTTGACACTAGCTTAAGCCACATACATGTGGCGCGTATTATTGAAACCAGAAATGAAGTGTGACAGAGATGCAAGACTTCTACCTCTCTGGCTCCTTAAAAATGTTGACAACTGTTTATTAACACGTTTTCTTAAACCAAAATGACCAATCAGAGGACGGCATTTACGTTACTCCGTGAATAACCGTGAAAAATGCATGAAGAACTGTCAAAAAGGCACTCAAATATGTCGATGGGTGTAGTCCGTAGTAATGGCTGAAACACAATAGTGCGCTGCGCCAGCCGACTTCATGTTACGATGACGCACTGCGTTGAAGTAAATACTCAATTTATCAGCTGTTCTCTCTCTCATCTGCGAGATGAAAAATATTCTCGCCTTTCTTGAAATGACTTTTGTCGTTAAATTATTTTTAATCAGCTGTTTTCGTTTCTTAAATGACAGTTGACACAAAATACTCTCAATTTGGAAGAAAACTCTCTTTCACAGCGCACCCCTCTGTCAAAAAATATCCAACATGTTGAATAATGACCTGCGATGGACTACGTTTTAAGTTTTATTACGATCCTCTCAATCTCTCTCATTATTTACTGACGCAGGTCGACGCTGTATTTTGTGCTTGGCCATTGAATTATGCGTGTTGAAAGCCAACGCCAGCGCAAACGCACTATTGTGTTTCAGGCATTTGTTGATTGAACACATTTATGTCATTTGTATCATGGACTACTTATTTGGTCATTTGTCATTATAAAATCAAATTAAGTAACAATTATTGTTTAGGCACGGCAATTCTAAGCCGACAAATTCCATGTAATCGTCTTAAGTTATTTCATCATGTACTACAAGTGACTACGTCGATGGGCAAGAGGACAATCGGCTGTGAAGTCGACTATCTCGGTAATACATCGTTTTTGGTTGTGATCCGAAATGAAGTATTATCGAGATTCTACCTCTCTTTCCCAATAGCTTCCAATAGCTATACACATTGTGTAGATAGCTGTGTACACTGACGGGATGTGAACAAGGCCAAACAATGAGTTGTCCATTAAAAGTTTGTTGTTTGTAATTTTAACTACTCGTGCATGCTTTGTAAATACTGCAAATATGACTAGACTTTCATCAATTTACTTGGCAAATCTTCAGGGTTGTGAGGAGGGAAACACCACTTCCTCCATTGACTTGTAGGCAGGTATTTATGGAGAAGTAAGAATAATTGTGAAATGAACTAAATATTCCCTCCTCTCGCCGCCTATAGCCTTAAAATGTTTGACAACTGTTTTTTAGAACGTGTTCATAAACTAAATTGACCAATCAGAGGACGGCATTTACGTTACTTCATGAATAACCGTCAAAAATTCATGAATATCTGTCAAAAAGGCACTCAAACTCGTCGATGGACTAAGGGGTAATCAGCTGTAAAGTTGGCTATTTCGGTAATACTTCATTTCTGGGTTGTGACTATGGTCACGCAGTACAATTCCTACATTTGTACCTATTCACTTAATTTACAGAGTTGCATCCTTACGTCTATTACGAGTCAGTCTCTATTTCATGTGGCGCATATCATTCAAACTAATAAGCATTTTGAACAGATCTCTTACGAGCACATTTTCTAAAATTTCATTTGAAGTTTCCAATAAAAAATCCATAATTCCTACTGCTTTCAAAAAAAATTCCAAAAGAAAAGATCACAAACCTTTCCAAGTGCCAAATGTCCATCGTTATCCTTAACGGTCTGTTCCAATTTCTCAAGATAGAATGGAATGACTTCTGTATTGAGTGTGACCAGTTTCTTCTCCTTGATTTCATCCTCCGGTTCATACGATACGACTGCAATTTCTATATATTAAAAAACAAGATTAATCAAACAACACTGAACATGCAACATCACACATTGTTCGCTACTTAGACGGAAGTCATTGATTGTATCAACGACAATGTCGACCTGCAAATCCTCCCATGGATTGGCGCCACTCAGTCCAACTGTTTTAGCCAAGAACCTTGCCATCGAAATGCTCTGATGTACACGTTTACCATCGACTTCCAACACGGGCATTTGACCCATTGGCATTGCTGTAACATGATCATGCAAATTTTGTTTATAAAAAAAGAACATAACACAAGCGATTTGTTTTGAATTTAGGCCAAGCCAAGTGATTAGCAGATGATTAGATCTAAATAAAGTAATGGCCCAGATTCATTCATCGATTCGATAAATTTAGATCGATTGCAGAAAATAGAATTCGCTGCAATCGAATTCTATTGGCAATTGCATGGCGGTGGTAACGAGACAGTAAACGATTCCTTTTACTGACAATGAACTCGGTGTCATTTTTACCTCTTGACCGGGTAACATGCTGTGAGATGATCTAATTTTAGGACTGTGTCCGATATACTTATGCACTCACTTGGCTTCAGTGCAGGCCATTCGTCACGCGTCACTCGAACATCCTCGTACTCAATGCCGCCATAGGCGAAGAGGTAGCGTAAAGGTTCAGCGAGTGCTTTCACATTGAAATAGAATAATGTGTAGGTGTGTTTAACTGGCTCGGTTGGCTCTGCTGGAGCTGCACCATCGGCTGGTGGGGCCTCTCCTTCTGCTGGCGGTGCTGCGGGTGCTTCTTCTGCGGGTTTTGCTTCATCGGCCATTTTTGAGCTGAAATAGACAAAAAAAAGGTTATATAAACAAAGAATTGAGAAATTGGGAGGGGCTAGGGATCAGGATTTTCCGTGCAGAAGTTTTGAATGGGATTGACATTTTTTTGTTTGTTCATAGGGTGCTTTCTTGAATGGAGAAACTATTTGAATTACCTAATAGGATCGTCAATCAGTAAATCATATGTGGGAGAGTGTGGCGCACCTTTGAACGACACATACGATTTTATTAGCACTGTTCAAAAGTGCCCCTCTCTCTACTACGTCGGTTATAGCAGATGTGGTCTAGATGTTTGTGACTCTTGCAAAACTTAAGTACAAAGAACACAAAATACAAATCATCTTCTGCAGAAACATGAATGAGCTGAGTTGACCATGAATTTATAACTTGCGCATGACGCAAGAGTGTTCTACGGATCGGGTTACATATTATCTAACAACAAATGAATAAAATCAGATCTATGTTCTCATGGTCATAGTGTAACATATTTCTTGATGTGACTATTAAACAACGTGTTCTGAGACTTCTTTCTGTTGCAAATGTAGTTACGTAACGAACTGTCGATTGTATGGAAATTTACTTCTTCGGCATTGTCTCTTGCGAGTGAAGAGAACATATATCTGCCATGGAAGGTTTCTCAGAACTGGAGGTCCCCTTCTTCCAGTGCCACGTGAATCCAAAATTAATGATTGTTGTAGGATCTATTTATCGACTAATCATGGACGAAAACAGACGCAGTTCAATGATGAGTAAAAACCACTACGATGATTCATCGTCAAAATTAGATATAACCGGGAGTATCGCCTTTATGTGAAGTTAAGGTTACCGCTAAAAACTAATATACTTCCACATTTTTCAAACAAATTACAAAATAATCAGTTCGCATTTTTTCATCGGAAAAAAAAAATTTGTCGGTTAGAGGATGAAGTACTGTACAAAGCAGTAGAATCGCGAAAAAAATTGATTTGGTTTGTGTTTGGTATTATAGAAGTGGTCAACATTCAAGTATGTCCATTTCGAGGTCACAAAAATTTAGAGGACAACGTCCCCGCTCTGTCTGACTTGAAAAACAAATCTCATTCCTAAAATAAGATTCAAGCCAAGCGGGCGTTCAAACGAAATCAGAAATGGTTCAAGTTATTCTCAAAAATAACATCAGAACTAAGATTCACAGAAAATAGCTATAAATGATCACCTTAGCTGATTAAATGAAGAGTTGAGAGTGATGGAATTGCGTTTCTGATACAATCCGTCAATCATCTCTTGGACCATTAAAACATTATCAACCTCAAGCTGTCATGTACACACAAACTTAGCCCTTCAGTTTCGTTAATTAGAATGAGGCGACTTGCGTTAACGACTGTCCATGGTGTCATAAGAAGCTCATAGCAGTTTTAAAACGAATGGGCATCAGAGGAAGATTAGCGGATTGGTTGCAAGACTACCTAAGTGAAAGGTCCTTCAGAGTGAAGGTAGGAGACAAATACAGTAACGACACACCAGTTATTTCTGGAGTACCACAGGGGTCGAAACTTGGACCACTATTGTTCATCCTATTTACAAATGAACTACTTCGCATCTTCAAAAAGAGCATCCCTTTTGCGTTCGCAGATGACACAGCATTAGTCGTCTAACATAAATGTCTTATTACTGCTACGAAAATATTACAAGATGAGTTCGACAAAGCTGTTGAATGGTGTCATGACAATGGACTTGTATTAAGCCCTTCCAAAATTAAAATGATGCATATTCGTGGACCACATCACAAGCTATCTCAACATAAAATTACTTTTCGCAGCAGTATCTGTCAAAATACATTGCCTAACCAGACCATAGAAATTGTTGAAAACTACAAATACTTGGGAATCACTATAGACAGCAACTTCATTTGGGATAAACACATTGACAAACTTCGCTTAAATATCAAGAAGGTGATTTTTGCTCTGCATCAACAAGGGCATTACTCCACGTTTCAAGTCGAGAAACAGGTGTATTATGCCATAGTCAAATCCAAATTGAGATACGGGATACTTGCTTGGGGCAATGCATCAATAAGCAAGGCATCAATAAGCTGCAAAAACTGCAAGATACTATCCTAAGGCAGATAAATAGCAGACATCCAGCAGACGCACACAACTGAAGGAATGTACTAATTGTAAAACTGATTTTCAAATTGACGTTATGCTTAGAGAATTATGATGACAGCCGCTTCAAAAGATCTATTGACCATCAACACAACACCAGACGACGAGCTCGAGGTATGCACCAAACACCATTATACAACAATAACTACGGTAGAAGACAGCTATACTACAGTTTTCCAACAGTGTTTAATGAGCTCCCCTCAAATTTGACAAATATTGTAAATTTTAAAATCCGAAAAAACGTCTTAACGATTTTTTTTCTTTCTGAAACATAATCATTACAACCTAACTTTACAATCTTTCCCAAATTTCACTTTAAATTGTTCGATATATATGTATGTACGCAAAATAATTATAAATATTGATATGCAATCTTCTGCAGATAAGCCCCTCAGGCTTCGCAGATAAATTAAATAATGTAAAACTGATTTTAGATACATGAAATAAATAAATCAAAATCAAAATCAAAAAGTAAACCTTCCAAATGGGCATCCCTGACAAGGGCTTCTGCTGAAACGACAGAGCGTAGAAAAATGTGTTCCTCTCTGCTCCTGCAATGACCTCGCCCACTTTTCGGCAACTTAAACTGGCTAAATAATGTCAGTTGCCAGTCAGCTATCGTAATAGTTTAATTCAAGCTCAAAATATTTTTTGAAACAGACGCAGTGGCACAATGGACCGACGTTAGTCTAAGTGTGACAGACCCTGTTATTTAACCTAAGTTTGACAACTGTTAAAGTACTTGGTGCAAATTCTGTATTGTCCTCAAAACCTGATTATTTTTCCGCCGGTTTTGGTTTAGTGACACTTATTTGGGTCAAGGATATTGGGAATATATTAGACTTGCTATTCTTGTAATTTTTCAGAGCACATAGGACAGACTTTCGTAATCGATCGGGTCTTTGTATTACAGTTTCTCATAAATAAATACACAATCCACAAGGGAGTATACACAAAGGACTATTTTTGTTAAGGAATGCCTGGGTGTAGAACTTTAATGTGTTGGATCCTCTTTAGCAGTCAACAGTCCAAAGTCCATACACTAAACATTACATCTTAAGGCACAGCCATAATTGTCTTAAGTAAACTTAAGCTTATGTAAAACCGATCGAATCGTACCCAGAAGCACCATCTTGAGATTAAGCGAAACTCAGCTATGATTTGTATATTCTTTTAAACAAAATTAAAGTGCGAAGGTACCATCAAATACATGAGGTTGATTTATTCCTCTCTCAATTGGATAAGCAAAATTGAACGAAACTTAACGAAGTGGTTCTTATAGTCACAGTGTATTATTTCTGTGTATTCTGGAATTGTTTTAAATAATTAAGTTCATAATAGCCAAAAGTCTACAAAAGCCAATCACGTTCAACGGCTATTGTTTCCTCACTAGTGGCCGTCAACGATTGGCGCACTTTGAGAAGCTGCTTTCTGGACACGGAATATGAGCATTGCTTGTGACTCGAGAGGAACCTCGAATTATGAATGCTGATAGCGTCGGGAATTCAAACCCAGACACTCAAGTCTATCTGTAATTTGAAGTGAGCGTTGATATTCCAGCTAAGACATTTCGTTGCGTCCACTGACCGCTTTATCCTGCTGATTGCTGTTCATTTACGTGTGAAAAACATAAAAAGAAGTTTCGCTCATCTAAATCGTACGTAAGAATCTGAATAGATCCGTCAAGGGAATCGCCAATCGGCTTGAAATGATATTGATGGCGCGACCGTCCGAGGCGGACCTGGGCCTAGCTACTCACCAACCACTCGTGTTGTGCGTGCTATTGTCCTTCTTTCACGAGTGAAAGGGACCTACAGCTTAATGCCGACTCCAAACGGCGAAGTTGAGAAGCTTTTTCTAGACAGGAATGCTCTTTGAGCATTGTCGGTGACTCGAAAGAGGTGGAGCCGTGAATTATCAAAGGTGGTGAATTCGGGTATCGAACCTGGCACCCTCTGCGTAGAAGTCGACGCACTTACCCACTACGCCACGGCTTCAAATGATTTCTTAACAAAAATGATTTCCTGTATCCTACCTGGGTTCCAGGACACTGATGATGTACTCAGTTTTCATAAAAAAAATTGGATGGATGCGATAAACCTTGAACAAGAATAAGAGTCAGAGCCACTGAAACTGACTGAAAATTAATAGAAATTCAGTCGAAATGATTTGTTGGTAAATCACGTGCATTGCAGTGAGGAGGTTTCTTTATTGAGACACGTTTGATGGAAGATCCGAAACCAAACATCTGACGGGCTGAGGTTAGCATAAAAACAAAATAAATGTGAACAAACAATTTAATCAAAGCTCTAAAAGTGAATTAAATCTTATCAGACAATCTCGTGGAAAGTAAAATTAATCAACTACGCTATCAGAGAATAAACACATCTTTTGCAAGCGAAAAGCCAACTGACAGTAAATGTAGTAAGTCCAATCGGCACTAATCGGAGCGGAGTAAATCTATTTGCAGAGCAAATATTTGAGCACTTCTTCCCGCCCCAGATATGGTTAGGCAATAAGCAATCGGAGGATTAAATCGCTTGAGATAAAGTCCAACAACACACTCAAGAGATTATTTGATGGAGGAGCAAACATTCCAACCAACAACCACTCCACAGTGCTCCACGTCCCAGAGAACCGGTCCCGGCGTGGATTCGATTTCAAATTTTCGCATTTCCAACGATTTTTTCGCTCTGCTTGTCCTCCTTCGGGCATCTCGTAAATGTGATTTATCTTCCTCGCCTTGAATGGTTTGCAGTATGCAACCGAAACGTTCGCATTAGTGGGGCTTGTTCTTTAGTCTCGTCAGTTTTAAGGCGTTGCCTCGGGTGGCATTCAATGTGGGCGACGCGACGCGACAATGGAGGAGAAGCATAATCAGCAAATGAAAAAAGAACAGCAACAGCGGACACAGTGGAGCGCAATAAGCCGGCAAATCGGATACCGGTCGGACGAGATATTGAACTTGCTTCGAGCGAGACGTCTATGCATAGCAAGTTAGCACGTTTCAAGAGGCGACCGGGTGAATGTGCCGATTACGGGTGAAGAATTCATTATGTGGACGTTTATGCTGAGAGGCTGGCTCTGGAGAGTTGTTTGTGGATCAAGTTGGATGGTTTGGTGTTCAGAACTGGTTAGCTCGGTTGCCAGGTAGCATTACTAACCCCATTTACGTTGACACGTTTGGAGAAGGACAGAAACATCTGCCTCCAGTAATGATTGGAGACGAGTTATGCTTTTGTGGAATGCACAAATATCCGATGATAGTGTGTGCAGCAAATCGTGTATTTCAAGGAAACTTGAAGCTTCCCTTCTTTCCTAGATTTCTCTGAGAAAGGTTGACCGACTACCTCATCTGAATCTGGTTTGAAAGCCCGTCGAGCGGTGGAATAACATCGCTGCTTGCTGCCGATTGGTTGAAAGTAGATCCTCTAGTGTGAGCAAACAGCATCGAATCAAGTTGAGGTTTGGGTCTAGAGTCATATTAGGACCAAGAAAAAAATTAAATGGTATGTCTGAGTGAAGAGAGTTTCTCTGCAATAAAATTGAGAGCCATGAAAATGAGCAGTCAATAGTTTGCCTAGAGTCATTTATGAACTCCGGGATTTTTCTCCAGATTCAAAGGGAATACACACAAGAGGCACGTATCCCGTCGATCATAGCTGGCCGGACACAAAATCGACCAAAATGAGACTGTTCGCGATGCTGTCTTGGGTAAAGGATGCACGGAAGCCACGCATGTCGATGGCCAGATATAAGTTTGAAGCTGACCCTGACCCTTCCTCTACCGGGGATCCACGACGATTAGTGCAACCATCTTCTCGAAATTAAACGCGAAATCAAACTCCTGCCATGCAGCGATTGACAGGAGTTTGATCTCGGGTCCAAGAGACAATTGATTGACAGAGTTGTCTCTCGAAGGATCAAGCTGCAATTACATTGATCATACGAGTCCTCCTCTGCGGCGCCTAAATTTTTTCGGATAATAGATCTGTGATGTGCGTTCTGTGGCCCTGTTGGACCTGATGGTTCAACTAGAAGAATAAATTCAACCACAAACTAAACGGGCTGTACAGCGCATGAGTCTATCGATGTGGATGCAAAGCCAAAGGAAGCTGGCCCATGTAGAGCATAAAGATAAGCTGTTCCGGTTTCTAGACTGAGTCTGAGCCTGAGGGACAAGGTCGAGGACGCATGTGTCTAACTTGTAAGATACAAGTTGAGAAGAATTTAGTGTGCACAAATGGTTAACCTGAAATCGCGCAACTCGGGTTGTTTGTTGATTAATCTCAACTTGCACCAAAGATGACAAAAAAGGCGATACGTTCTGGCAATGAAAGCAATTTTAAGCATGAATCCAGCCAAGTGTCATCTGATGGAAGGCCTCTAGAAGCTGGTGGCAAAATTATTCACATGGACGTGGGAATTCCAAGTCTCTCACAAGAAGTGCTTCTTTCTTGAAGATGGTGCTTCAGTACAATGACTTTTGAATGAAGCGAGTGCAATCGAATTGGACTGTTATGTGAATTTTATCACCAACGTTTCAGAAACTGGTTGATTTACGTCGGCTGGTTCCATTTACGTCGTATTGCCTTCTGGCAAACGTAAAAGAAGTAATATCTCGTGGCACTTTGCATCTTTCTCGTGGCAGCTCTCGAGTTTTTTTTTCGGAGCACATCTACGCGAACGCCAAATAAAATACATGTCTGATAATATCCACTAACAAAATGGAGTACCTCCGTAAGATTCAGCAGATTATCCAAGCGTTGGAGCTACTATGATATTAGAACCTAACTGAAAACGCAGCCAAAGAGTCTTCTGGAACAAGATTAATAGTGAAAGAGGAGGTATTCTATGTCGGATGTTAGGTTAGGTTAGGTTGAGTCAATTGTTACAACTGGAGGAGTTGTGACCCACTTATGATCCCAGTTGAATCCATAGTTATATCATTACCCGTTGATTGGCACCAGTTCCTTTTTAGTCAAAAGGATGACACCTACCATTTGATAAATACCCACTGGTTCCCCAGTGGCCTATGCTGGATAATCCACCTGCTCCTGTCTCGGATCTTAATCTGCACTGCTTTTCGAAATTCTGATACTTCTTCAAATCGTTCCTCTGTACGCAACAACCCTCTCCGCTGAACATGAACCATGCCCGGTTCATGAACATGGTGTGAAAAAATCTCTTGGAGACAAAAATGCACGTCCAAACAACCATCATAATGAGAGTAAATATTTCTTGGCAAATAAAAAACTAATTAAAGATTGTCATAAAGACTAAAAAAACGTAGATTAAGCCGAAAGGCACATTTAGAAAGTAGATACCCGCATAGGGTCAGTAGGTTAGTATTAAGAACATTTGTAATTCTTAAGATAGTTAAGCTAGTTCTAAGTAATTTTGTCTAGCAACTAAGTAAAAATAGAATGAATTAAATAAAATTGCGTTAAAAAAAAATTAGAGTAAATGTAGAAGAAGAATGGTCGCCGTGGCGTAGTGGGTAAGTGCGTCGACTCCTACGCAGAGGGTGCCAGGTTCGATACCCGAATTTACCACCTTTGATAATTCACGGCTCCACCTCTTTCGAGTCACTGACAATGCTCAAAGAGTACTCCTGTCTAGAAAAAGCTTCTCAACTTCGCCGTTCGGAGTCGGCATTAAACTGTAGGTCCCTTCCACTCGTGAAAGAATAATAGCACGCACAACACGAGTGGTTGCTGAGAAGCTAGGCCCAGGTCCACCTCGGACTGTCGCGCCACCCATATTATTATTATTATAAATATAGAAGAGTGTTAGTGAATTTAATTTTTTGTGCACTTTTCTTAATGCGATATCTTTTCATTGATTGATGGTTGGTTTGTCGTCTCCTGGTGTTCTTTTGGCAGTCAAAAGTAAAACCACAGGGCATGCTTTACCCACAGAAAAATAAGGGCACTGATTGCTATTCAGATGGTGGTTATGATTTTGGGGATCTGCTTATTCAGTAAGGAGAATCGGGTGACTCGGAAACATCGAAGAAAAACAAAAATTCATTTGACGGTCCCAAATATATAGATAGAGAGGGATTTTAAAGAGTCCTCGAATTCGTTGTCCGTGGATCCGTGGTTCAAACCCAACTGTCATCCGAGACACGTTTATTTCAGGATTTGTCATTTTGATATTTACGAGCAGATGGTGATCGACATGATAGTCCATCTCTGAGTACTAAAATAAAAATTTAAAGTCATTGACCCTGCAGCAGACACCCATCAGTGGAATGCAGGTTTATTAGAAAATATGGCTGTCATTGGTGTCTCAAAATCTATCGACTTTACTGCGAACATACAACATTTAGGTTAGCTTTTGGGTTGGCATCTGTACTTTTCATTCGGCTCACTCAAAAGTGTAAGCAAAAAAATATGTCAACTTACGTGAGATGCGTGCTTGGCCAACTTTCAGATAATCAATTTTTACACAACAATGTCTTCAGCGATAAGGCTTATGTTTAAGCGGTGGATACCTTGTCAAACAAAATTGTCGAAATACTGATGAGTTCAGAAAGATTGACTGTATTTGCAACTTGATTTGCTGCTGTCACCTCTTCAAAAATGACGAGGGAGCGACCGTCGCCACCTTTCGCCGTAAAGTCCTATGGCTCTAGCCCAATTTGAAACGAATTTTGTTGCATTTAATTCGGACATATCGAATGGAAGCCTTTGGTTTCAACAAGACGCTGTCACATCTCACTTGTCTTGGGTTTATAACAAGAATAAGTTCCAGGACAAGTAATTTCGTATTTTGAGGGTGTGCCCTGGCCCACCCAGACTCTGTAACTTGACACTTCTTCTTTCTAGATTACCAAAAAAACTGAACTGAACGCACTGTATTCATGCATCCATAAGGGATGTACGAAAATGTCGAACACATTCCCAGTTCGTTCTGAGCAGAAATGAAGTATTACAGAAATAGTCAGCTTCACAGCTGATTGGCCCCTAGTCCATCGACGAATTTGAGTGCCTTTTGACGGTTATTCACGAAATATCATAAATGCCGTCCTCTGATTGGTCAATTGGGCTTATAAACACGTTATAAAAAACAGTTGACAAAAATCTTAAGGGGCAAGAGAGGTAGAAGTCGGGCATCTCTGTAATACTTCATTTCTGGTTCTGAGCTTCTCTCTGTCATGACTGTCTCAAGGCATAGAATCACTTTTAAGTCTAAACAAACAATTCACAAGAATTAAAGAATTCAGATCAGAGCCGAATCAAGTTTCAATTCTGTTGTTTATTAATTATTCGTAGAAATCAATTGGAGGAGCGCAAGAGCTGATGTGTCTGGTTTGCTCATCAAGTATCGAAAGCCGATAGCCGGTACAATAACAATGCTTTTCGTGGAATAATTTGTTTATAAATAAATTCGGTATTGGCATTCCATTCACTTTGGCTATTCGTTCGTCTATTAATTGAAAGAGCCGGCAAGCACACCAAACAAGTGACAAACATTTCTTGCCGCTAAACAAGAATGTGGACATTCGAAACGTGTAACAATCTTCGCACCCTAAGCACACTCAACTTACGCCTCTAATTTAATTCTCATAAATTAAAATGGCAGCCACAACAAAAAACAGTTTGCTTTGAACTTCCGCAAATATGATAGAATTTTATTTGTTGGCTTGGATTTCCTAATGATAAAATAAATCGCCTGCCATACGCACATTCCCATCGCCACAAACGGCTTATATGCCGAGTCTTATCTTATCGGCAAATAATTGTGTTTTTAAAATGTTTTTCTAGATGTTTCGTTTTTGCTCCCCACGCAGCCTGTGGATGGGGGTCTTAAGCGCTTAGTCGTTTAGATTGCGTAAGATGCTGGCTTTATTAGACAACTAAAAGTGAAGGGCGTCTGGATGGAGACGATAAGTAAGTGCGATTGTTTTTTGCTCAAGTGGCGTGATGGATATTTTTGCTTTCGCACAGATATGAGTTTGCACGCGTTTTTAAGCCGTAAAGCAGGTGTGCTAGGGTTTCGGGGTGATGACCTTGTATCAAGAGTGTGGCGAATAAATCTAATCAATTCTCTGTCCAATCAGGAAATAATTAGGACCTGAAAGCACTGACTGTTGATGAAGTGTGCAAGGTTACGAACAAGTGACAAGAGAGTGTAAGTTATTTCGACTCCATAACGACTGGGTGGTGGGTCGCCCTGGCGTAGTGGGTAAGTGCGTCGACGCCTACGCAGAGGGTGCCAGGTTCGATACCCGAATTTACCACCTTTGATAATTCACGGCTCCACCTCTTTCGAGTCACTGACAATGCTCAAAGAGTACTCCTGTCTAGAAAAAGCTTCTCAACTTCGCCGTTCGGAGTCGGCATTAAACTGTAGGTCCCTTCCACGCGTGAGAGAACAATAGCACGCACAACACGTGTGGTTGCTGAGAAGCTAGGCCCAGGTCCGCCTCGGACTGTAGCACCACCCATATTATATATTAATATTATAACGACTTTATGGCGCAGTTGGATTAAGTGTTCTGGTGAATTCACTAGCAGCCCCTCTACCTAACCTAACCCAACCTATTTCAACTCGATAGATTGATTGGTGTCGATTGTATCAGTTTTTGAAGTATCGTTTCGGTGGGTCGTGTTGATCATCAGTTCCTGATAGTAATTTGAGTGGCGATATAACCTGTGGTAGATCAGGGACTAAATTCTGGTGTAGAGCATGCGTTATAATCTGTCACGGGTGGAGGGTTCGTCATGTGTTCTGTTGCCTCTGGACGGCGAAACATATAAAAATTTCGCCGTCCAGAAGCAGCAGAACACATGACGCACCATCCACCCGTGACAGATTATACACGAAATGGCATAGATCATAGACATTAAGACCTCTATGCTACAACGGACACAGTGTCTGATAATCTGATAATCTACCGCAGTTTTACAGTGCAAGTTATATGAATGCGATTCCATCAGCTAGGCTAGACCACTTGGCACACCCAGATGGTTGGACCAAGTCCATAAGTTCGCCTGGTTACGCTTGAGCATAACCCCTGATGAGTTAGAATCGATGGCGGAGGATCGGATTGTCTGGAGATCTCTCGTGCGTGGTTTACCCCGGGACCCCTTCAGTGGATCATGCGGGTCAGAAGATGATGATGATGATCATATGAAAAGGACCTTTCTACTCGTAGGAGTAGGAGTGTAACGTGCCATAGCGAAAGAAAATTCCTATAAAATTCTCAATTTCATAGAGTAAACCCTCTTAAATTATGTTTGGGAAGACAAAAGTATTTCCATGGACAATTTGTAAGAAGAAATTTGTTTTTTCACTCTATCTCGGTAAAGTACATTTACCAGACAATGGAAGCACTGGTTAACACAAACAACTGCTGTTCATCGGAGCTCATTAAATCATTGACAACTGAAGCCCTAAGGCCACTCTTTAGACTCATTAGCCGTGTTTTTTTTTATTGCTATCGATAGTGGAGTGAAGTAAGACTCAGAAAAACGTTTCGCAGTAGCTTTGATTTTTATCTGTCAAAATATATGAAAAAAGAAATTTATTTATTCGAAATTGATGTCAAAATGTATGAAAATCGGAGTCGAAAAAAAATCGGAGTTGAATTTTTATCGGCAGCCACTTTTCACTGCCGACATTATAGGCAGTTGTTTTTGTTGTACGTGCAAAATTCTACTTCACTATTTATAGATTTTTGAAAAAAACACGACTCTTGATTGGAATGTGAATAATAAATAAGGAAAATGTATCCTTTAATCGTTTCACCAGTAAAATGAGGACCTCAACCAACTTAAAGTGCAGTCCTGGAAGGAAATGTCAAAGATAAGTGCAGGGTGGAGAGACGTGTTCATTGAGTCTCAGGTTCAGCATTGGCTGCAATTATATGTACACCGAAATTTAAATATCCTACAACGACTGGATGGCGCAGTTGGTAGAGTGCCTGCTCCTGGTTAGCGGAGTCCCCGATTCGAATCCCAGTGATAGCAAAGTTAATACGCTTTTATCTGGATTTTAAACCTGGTCCAGTGACCATTTGGCGTTGGGACCAATTAACGGCACTATCACTGGAGTGATCAATCGGTGGTAGTAGTCTGACTAGGGGTAATACAATGTACCAATATAGTCTAAGTGTGCTGGTGTATTCACTAGCAGCCCAACTACATTATCTTACCTTAAATAATTAGGTAGTCGAAAAAGTCTTTTCGTATTTTGTCAATAAATGTCTCCAGTGCTACCAATCACATTGAGTCATACCATATGGTATTGGAAAGGTGACTTTTTAAGCTCCATTTAACCAAAGAAAAACTTAATTCGGAGAAGTTGAAAAAAAAAATTACAGCTGTTCAAAAATGAGTGAAAATAATGAAGAAGTTCGCTATATTTTGAAATTTTTGTATAAAAAAGGGCAGAATGCCATGCAAGCCACAAATTAAATTTGTGAAGCTTACGGAGACGATGCTGTATGAGCTTGTGTAGCACAACAGGTTCGTTTGCTTCCGTTCTGGAAATTTCGACGTGAAAGATGCACCTCGCTCTGGTCGACCTATCGTCGATGAAATTACGGAAAAGATTGACCAGGACCGTCACATAAGCAGCCATGACATCGCCAAGGAACTAAACATTCATCATCAAACGGTGAACCATTTAAAAAAGGTTGGCTACAAGAAGAAGCTCGATGTTTGGGTACCAAATGAATTGTCTGTGAAAAATTGAATGGACCGAATTAACATCTGCGATTCTTTGCTGAAACGAAATTAAATCGAACCATTTCTGAAGCGAATGGAAACAGGAGACGAAAAGTGGATCAAATAGGACAATAATGTGTGAAAACAAATCAACAAATGGTCGCAAAGCCAAGATTGACGCCTCGAAAGGTTATGCTGAGTGTTTTGTGGGATTGGAAAGGAATCATCCACTATGAGCTGCTACAGCCAGGTCCAACGATTGATTCTACGCTTTACTCTCACCAACTGATGAGATTGCAGCAAGCAATCGAAATAAAACGGCCAGATTTGATTAACAGAAAGGTAAGCCCTTTCTTTTTTTTCTCGTTTACGCTAGACCACACACATCTTGCTTGGCTGGGAAGTTTTGATGCATCCACCATATAGCCCTGACCTTGCACCATCGGAATACCATTTGTTTCGGTCAGTGCAGAACTGCCTTAATGGAGTAAAGTTCGCTTTAAGGAAAGCCTGTGTAAATTACTTGTCGCAGTTTTTCGCCGAGAAACCACAAAGGCTTACACTGATGGGATAATGTCTCAAGTGGAAAAATGGCAAAAGGTCGACCAAAATGGTACATATTTGGTTCAATAAAGTTCATTATAAATATAAAAAAAATGAGTTGAAATTTGATTAGAAATACGAAAAGACTTTTTCGACTACCTTATATGCCACGAAATTTACATATGCAGCATTTTTTAAGGCTTAGGGAAAAGGTTGTGGCGGCCGTGGCGTTGTGACCTCTACACAACTGTACCTCGCTGCCTGGGTTCGATTCTCGGTACGACCAAGAAAAATTGATCACGGACCTACTTCTTTCGAGTCACTGAAAATGCTCAAAGAGTAAAAGCTTCACAAACTTGGCCGTTCGGATGCAGTATTTCCTTCCACTCGTGAGAGAACAATAGCACGAGTGGTTTCTGCAGAAGCTAGGCCCTATATTAGAAGGGTTAGGGAAGGTCGACGGGATGGATTTCGAGAGGGGAATGGCTGTATAGCTACGCACCCTTTAACGTGAGAGAGCTAGAGACAATGCGGTTCAAAGAAAGCGTGGCGCAGAACAGTGGAGAGATATGATACGCTGCAGTTGGTGAGAGCATTGTGGATAATAGTACGAATCGAACATTGGAGGTGCGTAGTCGTAGTAGAGGCTCGTGGGCCCACAAAGGGACACAGGACCTAATAAGATCACCATGAGGGACTGTCCAATACTAAACTGTCATTTGCGAGACGACGTGACTACCATTAAAATGTCTTCACTGATTTCAATTCGATTCACATTCGTATAAGCCAAATGCTCACGTCTAATGAATAAAAATCATTAAAATCCGATTTCGTCTAAAGTACACTTTGCTCTTCCTAAATCCAATTTCATCTAAAGAACAGTGGAGAGTAAGTCGAACTCTCCTTCAGTCGAACCTTCCCTCCGTCGAACCCTCCTTCAGTTGAACCCTCCCTCAGTCGAACCCTCCTTCATTTGAACCCTCCCTCAATCGAACCCTCCTTCAGTAGAACTCTCCCTAAGTCGAACTCTCCCTAAGTCGAATCCTCCATAAGCCGAAACTCTCTCTCTAACTCGAACTTTTTCGCCAATTTTTCTCATAAACTTCGCTCAATTTGCATTCAAAAACCTCTCTATAAGTCAAACTCTCTCTAACTCGAACAAATTGTGGTATCCCGTGCCAATTCGACTTACTTCGACGTCCACTGTATGTTTAATTAATTAAACGAGTGATGAAATACTTAAGATCTATTTTCCTGAACGAAAGAATCCTGTTCAACTGCTCTTTAACAATTGAGTTTAGTGCAGATGAAGTTAAATGCCTCTTCAAGTAAGTTTTGCTGAAATGTAAGCAGAAATCCTTCCAAAGAGTCAAGTGCTACACAGACATCGCCTTTTTCTCAAAAAAGTCGAAGAAACTCTGTCAAAAAAGCACACAAATCAGTGGACAATGCAAAAATTTGATTCCTTAGCATTCACATCTCAAAAGATGGCAAGGGGAACAATCCCAACTCAAAGTGAAATGGATTTAAAGCCAATAAGCGGCTTGCACAAACATCCAGTGCATAATGCAACCACAACTCAACCACCAACGATCGATGATGACGGACAACGAGCGACGCCCCTTCATTCGTCAAACTGGATTATAATAAGGAGCCACATCGGTCGTCACCCATGCAGCGCAACGCAAGTAACGACTCACAGCCATTCAACCTTTAAATCACATTTGATCGCATTAAATTAGATTAAATTAATTGACTTGGAATTCACAGAGTAAATTGGTAAAGTGTGACACGCACACACACACGGGCGCACAGCAAATGCATTCATCCATCGGGAGCAGACGAGACCGCAAATTACTCAATATGCCGGCTCGACAATTGTGGTCACTAAATTATTGGCACACATCTGTTGTCGGGTCGGGTTATTTTTTTCAATTTTTTTTTTCTTGTTTTTGCCAAGCACTTTGATTGCATGCAACTTAGACACCGTTAATCTGATGACCGCAAAGGACGGAAAGAATGTTCGTTTTTGTTTGATCTATTTTTCGACTATCAGATTTCACACACCGTTCGATCAAGGACCGATTAATTGAGTCTCCCCCGCACGATCACTTTGTCGGTTACATCACTCGGAAACTGCAGAATTTATCGCAGTGGATTTTCAGCGCAAAACCAGAAAAAGATACAAGAAGCCTTAAATTTTGCCCGAAAAATCTAGGTTTTTTTTCCTTTTTTCGACACTCACTCACTCAAAGGGAATCAAGGATAAAGAAATGCACTGTGCCTAGGTGGAGGTGGTGATGGCTGATGGTGGGTATCTTACCTTTTCCTAGTGCGATCTCTCTGAACCTTTGAACGAATGTGAATAGACTACGCCGCTAAATGTCGTCGCTTTAGTTTATATACTCGGCGCACGAGCGCTTCGATAGTCGATGGGGGTCGCGGTTTCTCATTCATCGAGTACGCTCATTATGCTTTCACATTCTCATTCTCATTCTCCACGTTCTTGTTTTCTTTTTGTTCGTTTTTTGTCTGCCCCTTGAGCCGTGTTCTGCTGGCATGGGCCCTGGCATGTGGCGTTGGCCATTGACGAAGAGAACGAAGAAGACGTGGCGTGGCTCTCCAAATCAATGTCGATGACCAACGGTCAGCCAGAGGAGAGCGGGTCGAACGCACTCTCTTAATCACTCGCATTTAACACTTTCTTTGATTATCTGCTTCCGAGAGGAGAGACCGATAGGCGGACACAGACAGCGAGCGAGGGAGAGAAAGAGAGAGAGAGAGTGATAAAGGGTTAGAAAGATACGCACACTCGCACACACATCATCGTTACATACGCGACCTACACGAGCGACATCGTCTGATTAGAGTGCGAATGAAAAAAGAAAAAAAAAAAGAAAAAAACCAACGAAAATGTGTAGGAGAGTATCTGGTAATCAGTTCGAGATAAACGTGCATGTGGGGGACGGGACTTTATGTGGATCTATTTATGTAACCAAAGAAAGATTGATATTGACTCTTAGGTCGGCAGTTTGTGGATCACCAAGCCATTTGGCCAAATAAGATGTGTGGATTCGTTTGATGAGGCACAGAATCACTTTGGTGGTCAAATAGACTTGCAAGAAGGCAAATGGAGCCGCGGTCAATATTGGCCGAGTGGGTCGGTCGAGTCTAGAATATTCTGAGGTCTGCGCCGAAGATCAATGCTGATTCTGAAGAGCACAGAGTGGTCTATACTTGAGTGGTTGATAGCTTATCTGGATTGGTTCTAGTGTCGCCTGCCGGAGAGTGCAAGTCATGTTTGCGATGAATCAGTGATGAATGCTTTGATAACAAGTGGAGGCATTGGATGTGAATTTCACCACAATGTGCGGTGTGGGAGCGCCCTAATGTCCATCTCAATCCATCATACAATCCATCATAGTTCAGAGGACGAGGAGCACTAACCGAGGGATTTTTTGATCCCCGACAGTCTAATTGACACTTACAATGTTGCCTCAAAATTGACTACGAAATAATTTTGAACAATATTTTTTGTGTCTGTCAGTTTTGTGGCGATTTTTGAGTTTGTCAGATTCGCAGTTTCCCATAATGTCTCTATGGCCCTGGACCCAACACAGGCGCATTCGAAACTGTTCGGATATCTCGTCAGCTTATGACGACGTTACGGATTTGATTGCTGTCTGGCTATCCGTAAAGATCCAGTTCTCACGGACGGATATCACGTTCCACCTCAGCCAGGACAGGGCTTCGCTGATCGACATTATTTCCGCAATGGGCCAAGGTCCCAATTCGTTCGAAAATTAAGAACTATTTCCGATTAAGTCACACATTTTATTTCTTTTCACTTAAACACCATATTTCACCCGTTCCTTGACTTCCACTTCTAATTAATTAACTTCTGAAACAAGACTTACCGCACGCTGTAGCACTTCACAAGGAAATATTTCAAGTGATCATAACTGAAGAAGTGGCTTTCGTCTTTTATTCCGTTGAGCACTTGTGCATCGGGTCCAGTCGTTCTGTCCACAGATCCCACACAGTCGAAGAGGCACTTCAAAAATGCACACAACTCAATGCTTTCTGACCACGATTTATTCCTGCAACCGCATGAGTGGATGCATCTGTTTGACTTCTAGTGAAAAATTCTTGCTAACGTTGCTGTTGTATTCTTGTTGAGAGACGGATGGTAAGAGTACATTAAGAGGCCTTATATTTAAAGTGATCTCTCGAAGTGATGTTTCTCTGAAAAGAGGTGTTCCCAGAGCAAGGTGCAACATAACAGTTAGGGATTTAAAGTGGAAGTTGGATTTGTTTGGGTGTTGCGTGTATTTGGAGTTCATCTGGTGTGCTTTGGGGAGCCTTAAAGGGAGTGGAACTTACTTGTTGGGTAGACACAGAAGAAGGCCAATTCAAGTTGTGGAGCGATTCAATTGTAAGTTATCGAAATTGTTTATTTTATTGGGCGTGCGATGAAAGAATACACGGTCTGGAATTGTGGTTGATTCATAAAGTGGTGCTATCTTTGCGCTTTCAATGAATGGATAAATTTTTGCTCACTGATTTTTCATTCCCTTCCGTGACGAAGCTTATTTCTTGTTGAATAGGTATATTAATCAACAAGCCTGCCGCAAACTCACCTCAGGCAATACAGGACCTGACAAAGCACATGACTGAATGCAGTCCATGGTCGTTCGGAATCATTGGCCCGCGCTTTTTCAAAGATTTCCTTGAGAACAACGATACCGACATTGACACCTGAAAGAACGAGATCACGAATATAAGCTACTGAGAAGAGACACTCAGTAGCTACTGTTGTTCGAGTTACCCGCCGTGGTAGGGTGCAAAACACGACAATCCGCGAAGAACTCAATGTTGAAAGGAAACGGGCTAAGATTCGATGGTTTGGTCACGTAGAATGTCCTCATCATCATGACTGCCGAGAGGTGCCTTCCATATATAGCCACGACGTGCCTTGATTCCATCTGCTATGCAGCGGCTTGGCAGACCCACGACGAGGTGGTTGAACAAAGCTTAAAACTCGCCTGGTTGCTCTCGGGCATTACTCTTGATGGAGGAGGCTGGAGTGCCCTGTAGTTGACTCATACGTCCTTTGCCCCGCTCCCCCTTTATTGGTCTTGAATTATAAGAGCTTTTCGTCTCGTAGATTGAACACAGATTGAACTTCTACCATAAACACATAAACGTAGATTTGAGTGTGTAACGGATAATTCAAATCGCCACACATTCGCGGTTGCTAAAAGTGATGTGTGATGTGTGATGTTCAGGCAAGCAACATTTAATCAGTTTCCCTGATTTGGATACCATCAAGCTGTTATCAGTCGTCACCTCAAGTGTGCCCATATTTGGTTTGCTTACTGAAAGACGTGCCGATAAGAACTAGATAAGATATGAGTTAAGCACGTGTAATGAAAAGTCCACGACATGACAGCTCCATGGACGTACAAAATCGTCAAATAAAACCCTCTCTCGTAGGATCAATCTAACTTGATGCTCCCAGTCATGACATATGGCACAGAAGCAAGTGTTCTAATAAAAGAAAGACTCTTAGTCACTTCGAGAGAAGAGTCCTTAGGAGGAAGAGGCGAACGGTATGGGTTGTACAGCGACATCGACTTTGTGAAACGCATTCAAGTCGTCTCAGATGCCTGGGTCATGTACAGAGAACATACACCAGCCATCCGACACCGAAGCTAAAAATGTGGTACCACGCGGTGAAGGATTACTTCGCCTCGGATGACTGAGTTCAGCTGAATGTACGAAATTGAATGTGCAGAGCGCTGTACCGTGCTTTTGAAGAGGGAGAGGGTCACAGTTCTGGTGGACTAGCCAAAGAAGAAGTTAATAATCAGCAATTCAATAGTTTTCCTTTATGGGTGATGATTGCTGGGTCCAAGACACTTCTTCATTAGCCAAGTCATTTGGTTGTCATGGTCTCTCAGCATCCTTTGTGCTTGTACGCAGCGAAAATAAAATGAATGACAGGTAGAAGAGTATCGAAAATAATTTTGAGCCTTCAGTCTGTCTTCAGTCGCTTGAATGGTTCCACCACGCAACAAGCCGTGCGTTATTAAAACACGAAACTCATTGACCATTTTAGCTGTCAAACCAGAGTTACAGTGCTGTCTGCATAGTGTGAGCATTAGTTCATTGCACGGGCCCTTCACGCAGACAAGATTGTTTATGTTATCCAATCGTGTTGATAATAATAATAATATGGGTGGCGCGACAGTCCGAGGTGTACCTGGGCATAGCTTCTGAGCAACCACTCGTGTTGTGCGTCCTATTGTCCTTCTTTCACGAGTGAAAGGGACCTACAGTTTAATGCCGACTCGGAACGGCGAAGTTGAGAAGCTTTTTCTAGACAGGAATACTCTTTGAGCATTGTGAGTGACTCCAAAGAGGAGGAGCCGTGCATTGCCAAAGGTGGTTAATTCGGGTATCGAACCTGGCATCCTCTGCGTAGGAGTCGACGCATTTACCCACTACGCCACGGCGATCCAATCGTACTTACTCACCCCGAAAATTCACTTGGACAGTCTTTTTATTGATGTTTTGTGTGATTTTATTGAAATTCTTAATACTTTTCCGTGTTTTTTTTTTACTTTCTGCACAGCTTTTTCTCGAATTTGTTTCACAAAAGTTTGTAAAAGTATGTCGGTATACTCCGTGATAGCTTCAGCCCATTCTATTGCTCTATCAAAAATGTAAATAGCTTCAGCAGCTCAGATTCTTCCAACAGTTCACCGAGGTTTTTCTGCCTTGCCAATAATCTTTGACATTTTTTGTTTTTTTATAATTTGCCCGTGTTCAAGGAATTGCTAATACTCTTGTCCACGGTCAAGACACAGCACTGCGAAAGGGAGAGGAGGTACATGTGCACATTGGTCTTAAAAATCTGCGGGTAGTAGTCTGTCTAATATATCCCATTAGACTGGGAAGAGCATTCCATATTCGGGCAGGGCGACTGAAGAACGAGTCTCTAAATTTAACTGTCCGTCCGAAAGTAGGCTTAAGGGTACACTTTATTTTATGAAGGCCAGTAGCATTTGTGCACTCTAAAAACGAAATCCTTCCCTCTCTCTCTTTTTCGGCCTGCAGCCATGTTTATTCAGGCAACATCACCAAAAACAAACGCGACTCATCGGCATTATAAATTTGGTTCTTAGACAGCTGAAGGTCGTGAATTATTTTTGAATGGCGCAACTGAGCCACGATCGTATGAAAGTTTTTCCCCACAGGTTTTTGAAAGCCGAGCTTTATGACGTGGCTTAAACCCAGTTAGCAAACCAGAACTGGAAGAACATTAAGGGCCCCTTCTTTTTCCTTTAGTTGTTTTCTTTTAGTACTTTTTTCTTTCAGCATTTCTCAGCCAACAAAAAAAAACTATGTATATTGAGATGGCATCATTGAGTAAATGCAAAACCTGCTACTTGCCGCCTGGCATCTGCAAAAGGATTTCATCAAAATGTCGTTATCATGACACTCGTTCAGTTTCTTCTTCAACGTGCAATCAAAGTGAGTGGGAGACTTTTAATATTTTGTCCTTTTTTTTATTTTCAAAAACAAACTCGACGAGCCTTCTCCATTTTCCAATTTCTCTTTCTTGTTCCAATGATAAGAATTTCGGTTTGTTAAATGACATTTTTCACTTTCACTCTGGTGTTCCCCCGGGGGGTCCTGTCACCTGTTTTGTATAACTTGTTTAACTCTGATTTGCCCTCAGTGCCCAATTGTGAAATAGCTACATTTGCTGATGATATGGCGATATTCTCTTCTCACGAATTCGCTCTTAACATTGAGAGGAATCTTGATAATGGGTTGAGTATATTTCAAATGTATCTAAACAAATGAAAAATTAAATTAAATGAAGATAAGATACAAGCTATCTTTTTTACCAGGAAAAGAAAAGCTTGTTTCCTCCCTAGTGGACAGTTGCAAGTTAACGGGACAAGTATAGGATGGGAACCCTCTATAAAATACCTAGGAATGTATCTGGATACCAAGCTAACCTTTAGTGCTCACATAACTAATACATTAAGAAAAATTGGTATAGCTATTAAAATGTTATATCCATTTATTAACCGCAAATCAAAGCTTTCAAATGAAAACAAAATAATAATCCATAAAGTTGTGTTCCAAGCAATCCTACTCTATGGATGTCAGGTGTGGGGAAATTGCGCTAAAAGTCATCTTAAGAAATTACAAATATCTCAAAATAAGCTACTAAAAATGATACTAAACTTACCGTGGCTTCATTCTACAATCGATATTCACCAAAGGGCCAATGTTGAATTGATCTTCGATAGAATTCAGAGGATAAACCAACGCTTTCTAGCTCGCTGCGATTTTGCAGAAAATCCCTTATTCAGAAGAATAAATGACAACAGTGTTCGAAATTGAATATATCAACACCTGTTTTTGTTTATATTTAATTATATATTTATGTGTATAAGTTTTGTTTTGTACTCATATTTATGCATCTACATATTATATTATTATTTATTTATTTTCTATTTATTTATTTATTTATTTATATATATATATATTTATTTATTTATTTATTTACACACATGTGTATCAATTATTTCGTTTAGTTATTCATTATTATGGTTATTTATTATTATTATTATTATAATTTTTTTTTTTTCGTCTTTAAATTGGAGGGTTTTTTTCGCATTTCCCTTCGGATACTTCCTTAATATGTAAGCAAAATTGACTTCTTTTTTTTTGTTATATTATAATTTTACAGATGTAAGATACTAGTTATCATATCTCTGAATTGTAAAACGTGTGGTAATAGAGCCTTGTAAATATTTTATGCGCAATAAAGAACTATCTATCTATCTATCTAAATGACATTTTTGAAAAGAAGCTCAAGCTCTTATCTGCTGTGCACAGTTTTAATTGCAGACAGAAACTAACAACTCAGCAACGAACGAATGAACATGTTCTGTATCTTGCTTCTTTTGTTCATGCTACAGAGTACCCTTTAAACTCTAAAAAATGGATGTTCATCCCAGCGGAGTACTCACGCAATCAGGGGTTCATACTACCCAGACACTACTGTATTTTGTTCACTTTAGAAAGTCAAGTGTTTGACGGATGCGTTTGATTTTGCACTGCGACCATGAACAGCCTCTCCCTGTTAAGGATGTTCTATTTATTCCTTACTGGTCGATCACCAGGTGTTCAACGGATCCCTTCATCTGGCCACAGTGCTTCCAGATTTCTGTACTGGTAAAACCTATTCTATAGAGGTGGTAGTTACATGCTCTGTGTCCTGCAAGTTCTAGAAGATGCCATAAAACAGTCCTCTAGGCAATCCCAGCACCGTTTGCATCACAGTCACTGTCCCATCGACCAACGCTCATAGGTATTCCAAGTGGTTGCGGGCTTTTTTCGTTGATTTGTGACATTAAAGAAGGAGGTGCTTTAAGCTCCAATACACATTGTTGCTTCGAACATTCTAGCTCAGCGTAAGATTTGTGCTTGTTTTCGAATGTTCACATGCCGTCTCTTTTCCAGTGCGTGCCGCTACAGACCAGTGTGTACCTGAGTCTCAAGCATCAACCTTGTTGCCTCTAGTTTCGCACATAAATTTAGTTGAGGTCCCTTTAATCCTGTAGGCTTCAAAGGCTCTTCACATGTATTTTAAGAACTGAATATTATATCCGTGACGCAACGAATCATACCCCCATGCTCTGAGAAACACCAGGTACAAATTACAAAACCACAAGCTACAAAATCCAGTCTAGCTAGCTAAGCAAAATCTAACAGCAAAGCAAAGCAATCTCACTTATTCCCGACTTAATTGCAGATGTAGACATTCAGTCCCCGGTTCAGATGTACCACACACCGTCATTGACGTCGAGGTGGCACACTCGTAAATCTCCATTGCCATTGACACTGACTTGAGGTCATATTCATACGAGTACATGCAGTCGCTACATCTTTGTCCGCCAGTCCAGTTCACGACTCGCGGTGGTCCTGTAGAGCAGGAGATGCGATATTTTAAATTGGAATTTAAATACATTACCTCAGAACTGGGGCAATGATGGATGGCGGACATTTTGACTTCTGAGGAATTGATTAAATTTGAAGAAATCATCTCGTCAGTGTCGTCTGCGTCTAATTGAATTGTACCTGATGTCTTCGATGCAGAGATAGAGGAAGGAACCTCGTTAAGTGGGCGGGTGGAAGGTGTACTCTCACATTCGTGGAGACATTTTCCTCGTGATTGGTGCTGAATCCGTATATCTCTCGCAATAAATTCATGTTGGTACATTTTTCAGATTGCAGAATATTGCTATTCAGTCTAGAGAATAATGTCGTGAATTAGGAAACTGCGTATCATTTCATCTAACGAACTCACCGAGACTTTCAATGTCAAAAAAAAGTTTTAGACAAGGCGACGCGCTGTCATGTGATTTCTTAAACATCATCCTGGAGAAGATCGTGCAAGACTCACACGCCAACACTAGAGGCACGATCTTCCAGAAATCCGTACAACTGCTAGCATACGCGGTCGACATTAACGTGATTGGCAGAACACAGCGAGCCGTCAATGAAGCGTTTGCTGGTATTGAAGCGGAGGCAGCCAAAATGGGTTCAAAACGATATGCTGTCATCGAGAAAGGACGCATAACATCGACGACTTGGTCAAAACGTCACCATAGGCAGCTTTAACTTCGAGGTAGTGAAGGACTTCGTCTACCTCGGCTCGCAAGTGAACAGTACGAACAACACCAGTACCGAGATGAAACGCAGAGTAACTCTTGCCAATCGGTGTATCTTTGGGCTCAAGAGGCAATTGAGTAGTAGAGTCCTCTCTCGGAGGACCAAGCTAACATTATATAACACCTTGATCATCCCTGTCCTGCTCTATGGTGCGGAAGCATGGACAATCTGAAAAGCGGATGAAGAAGCACTTAGTCTTTTCGAGAGAAAAGTTCTGCGTTCAATCTTTGGTCCTGTTTGCGTTGATGGTTATTGGAGAAGATGATTCAACCACCAACTGTACGAGCTGTACAGCGGCATGAGCCTGGTCAGGCGTCTACGGATTCAACGCCTTAGATGGCTGGGCCATATAGAGCGAATGGACAACACTGCTCCAGCCCGAAGAGTCTTCGACTACGAAGCAATAGAGGACGCTCACGGAACCGATGGCGCACCCAGGTGGAGAAGGACCTCAACCAACTTGGTGGGCGCAGTTGGAAACAGCTGGCAAAAGATCGTGCCGGCTGGAGAGGCTTACTGGATGAGGCCCAGGTCCATTCCCGGACTGTAGCGCCACCTGAAGAAGAAGAAGTATCATTTCATCAAATGACTGGTGGTCATTTTCTTCTTGCAAAAAAAAAAATATGCAGAATGTATGTGGAAGGTGGAAAATGGCTGTTACGAGAAGCAAACATCGCCGAACAACTGCTGACACTTACTGAGGCTAACTTCAACCAACCCGAATGCAAGGAAGTACCCAGAGACAGGCTGTTGGATTGTATTAAGGAATTTACGACACTCTCCCCGGCGCGGCTTAAACAACCTCAAACAAGTCCTTCGTTGGAGTGGTTTTTTTTTCGTAAATTTAAAGCAGCTTTCGTTTGAATTGAATCTATCCACGAATAATTAAGCGCTATGTATGCAAGTATGTTAGTATGTCACAGCTATACCGAATGTGGAATGTGGAAGAAAAACCATCGAACCTAATTGGGAGTGGGTTGGTGCTTTGCTCGTGATTCTGCAGTTTGTGCGTTCAAATCAATTTAGTTTTTTTATTTTTTAAAGGCAACTTAATTTTTGATTTGTTTTGTATTTTAACCGATAGAAAATAGAAAAAATAAAACACTTAACGATCAACTTTATTACTTTGTTACAAGTACGTATCGCTTCGCAAACTACACAAGAGTGATCTTTATTCATGTTCACTGCTCTCACACCGGTAGTCCCTTTTACATGTTTATTTTTCTTAGAAGAGTGCCTGAATTCGTTATAAGGGCTGCTACAGTATGAATAACCATTTCATATTCTGTTTTCCTAATGCCTTGGTTAACAGTGCAAGTCGTTTGGTTTCAACTTCAGTTCAACGTGAGTTTCTTTCCTTGAACTGAGTTCAGCAACACTGATGCAAATTTATTGTTTCGCTCTTACAACTGATGTTCGATAAAGAAATGCATCCCTTCCTCATTTTTCCTTCCATTACTTTTTTTGCATTCCACATTTGATGAGAAATTGTTTGTCCTAATGCACACAAACTAGCTTGTTTTTACTTAAATTTTTTTATTGCTTGCCTTTCACTGATCATACTCAGGGATGGATTGTCTGATGTTATCCATCTTGCAAAAGCTAGAAAAAGCTCCACAAAACTGCACCCAAGCCACTTTAAACCCACAAATTATAGCAAATACGTCAAGCAGCGTGTATACGTACACGCACCAATTGGAAAGTTTGGCTTTTTTTCTATCGCATTGAACAAAAGAAGTCATTCGTGATGTCATCAGTTTAAGGTTCAGCTGAACTTGAGTTCTTCACTGTAAAAAAGTTAAATTTGTCGGAGCAACAAAACATACCTTATGGCAGCGACGCATAAGCATTAGCAAAGCCGAAAAAGAAGAACAACACCAAGACATGTTGTCAATGGCAAATGATTACTGTCAGATTTATGATATGCTGGCACGAAGCTCGAGGGTCGTGATTACTAAGTAACGCCCCGAAGGGAACAGATCCCTTTCTGTGTTCAAATCTAGATGGAGGTACTCTTTTTTTTCATGGGCAATGCCTTTTTTGTGTGAATAAATAAATTCATATTCTTTTTTCCGAAGTATTCTATTTGAAATGAATATAATGAAAAATTATACTTAACAAAAGGAAATATTATGTAATCATCATCATCATCATCACCTTCTTCTGAGCAGCATGATCCACTAAAGGGGTCGCGGAGGTAAACCACGCACGATCTCCAGGCAACTCGATCCTCCGGCATCGACTCTAACTCATCAGGGGTTATGCCCAAGCGTAACCAGGCGAACTTAAGGACTTGGTCCCACTACCTTACCCTGTGTGTGCCAAGTGGAAGCCTCGGAAGTCGTGATGGTGGGGACATTCGTGCTACGTGACCAAACCATCGAAAAATAGCTCTTTCCGTTCAAAGAAGCAGCTACTCTCGCACTGTCGCGTTTCTCAACCTATCCAGGCGAGTTCCCGCAATGGCTTGTATTCGCGATCTTATTCTTTCCGTCATTACCCAAATTTCGTGACCCTGGGTAAGACTTGGAACAAATACTGAGTTGAAAACTGCTAACTTGGCTTTCACACTAAGCTCGGTCTTAATGATCACAGATCTCCCAAGCTGTGTCAAAACTGACTCAGCTTGACCAGAGTGAAACATTCCTTGTCTCAGCTGCGTTGCAACACCCCGTCTGTCTATACAAGGACAAGTAGAAATGATAAGACGTACCTAATCAGCGAAGTCTAAGGCTCACGGTGAAAGGTATTGATTTTGATCCATTAACCCGAATTCAGCTGCTAAAGTTTGTGTAAAGAGACTGAAAGGCCGTCAAAAGAGGAGCATCAATCCCAGGAGCTTACCGCGAGGAACTCGTTCGCATATCTTTTCTAATTCTACAAAACAGCTGCAGTTTGTTTTGGCGTGCGTTTTGGCGTGCTCCCATTCTGAGAGTGAAAAGCTGGGCAGTTGTTCTTCTAAGGGATTCAGATCCGGCTATTCAACTATCGACCACATCTTTGTGTTGAACAGCATAGCCAGTTCATACATAAATCGGAATAAGAAGCTATATGCATTCTTCGTAGATTTTCAAACAGCGTTCGATTCAGTGAACAGAAACGCTTTGTTTTATAAACTGTATGGATTGGGGATGTCATCGAAATTCGAGAAAGTCTTGCAAAATCTCTACGGAAGCACAAAGGCAGCTTTGTGGAATGGGGAGGAATTATCGGCATGGTCCCGTACTTATTCGGGGTTAAGACAAGGATGTTCGCTAAGCCCTAGTATGTTTGCCCTCTTCATAGATGATATTGTGGACCTGCTTCCTGGTGGGGTGGAATATGCGGGAATTCTCTTCAAAGCGCTTCTATTTGCAGACGACATTGTGCTGTTGGCAAAATCACCAGAGTCTCTTCAATTGATGATTGATAAGCAAAGTATGGAGTCTATACGTGAACTTAAAAAAAATCAAAGATAATAATATTCAAAAGAGGAGGCGGTAGAACAGCGCGTAATGAGAAATGGCATTATAATAGAATAAATATAGAAGTTGTAAAAGAGCACAAATATCTAGGAATTTTATTAACTAGTAATCTTAATATGAAGAGACATCTCCAGGAAAAGCTCAACAAATCAAGGACTGTTGTAAATATGGCGTGGAAGGGGTGCTTCAATAATCCCAACATCAACCATAGTAGTAAATTCAAGGTATTTGAAGCGGTTTCGGAGGCGGTAATGTTATACGCGGCGCAAGTGTGGGGACATAAAGCCTATGAGGAAGTGGAGAGGTTGCAAGGTTTTTTTTTTATTAAAAGGATTTTCCATTTGCCTACAATGACGCCAAAGTACATGCTTATGCTGGAAACAGGATTATCTCCTCTATTTGTAAAAACACTCAACACATACTGCGGGTAATGAAAATGCCAGATAACCGACTTCCGAAAATAGTGGCTTTGCAAGCAATTCGGAGAAAAACAGCGTGGTATCAAGAATGGTTGGAATTAGCGCATACATGTGGTATACAGTTGAACGTGGAAAGCCTGGACTGGGTAGATTCACTGCACCTATTAATAAAACAAGTCGATGAGGAGGCGAGAAAGAAATTTCTGGAGAAAGCAACATCTTCAAAGCATCACAGTACGTAGAACCGGATCAATTACAATCTGGGGAGTAGAAATTATTTCAAAGATTCGAATAGTATCCGCGAAATATCAACAATGTTCAAGCTGCGTGGAGAACTACTAAAACTTAATTTTATTCCCCACAGGGAGGACCTCCCGATACTATTCGGCATGTGTAATCTAAATGAAAGAGAAGATGTCATGCACTTCATAGGCAGGTGTCCAATTTTGAATGAGACTAGAAGAAGTGTTTTTGAGAAAGACTGCTTATCTGAAATGGAAATAGTATCACTGCTCAGTGAAATGAATCTAATAAAGCTCTTTAAATACTGTGAAATTGCTTTAAAATATAGGGAAAGTAAATTAACAGAATCTTTTTTAAATTGCTAAATTGATAGAGTAATACACTTAAATTATATAAACCTTAATTAAAGAAATTAGATGCAATGTTTAGTAGCGTAATAATTGTCAATCTGGCAGACGGCAAAGCCATGCTAATTGATTTTATATAATAATTTTTATTAATAAAATTACTTACTTACTTAGAGCCTCGAAGAGAACCCTCCACTCGTGATAGAACAATATCACGCAAAAACCGAGTGGTTTCTGAAGAAGCTACCACTTCCCTTCGCCACCCTCCGCTTTCCTGTTAATCTTAGATTTGAAGATAACCAAAGTTTCACGTTTTACAGATTTTTACAACTGTCCACTGATTAGTGTAGGCTTACTTCATCATATCAAACCGTTGACAGCTGTGACAAAAGTGAGTCAACAATTATTACCCACAAACCACAGAACGAACGTCTCTGTCCCGGGTAGCTTGTCACCTACACTCACAAAGTGGAACTCACTTTCTACGTCGGCGAATTCACTGAGAAGGAAGCAAGCATCTGTTGCGTAAACTAGACTGAGGTTATGTCTACGAAGCAGTTAATGAAGGAAACTGAACGAAAGGCGGTAGATTTATAAAATTATGAATTTGAGATGTTCGATGAGTCAGTGACTTCGAAATACAATTTTTTTCAACAGATGGCTTTACTATTGTCTGTTTCCTTAGGGAGTTTTGGGTCTTGCGACCTTTTGGGTTTTTGGAGTTTTGGAGACCCGCCCCAGACTTAGTCGGGTGGGAGGTCTATTGGGATCACCCGGTGTCCGTTGTGCGCGATGGCTATATCTCGCGTTATATACGGACAAACATTTTACATTAGGCAGATCTAATTAAGTGTATTAAAAAAAGTCTACGAACTGTTTTGGATTCATTGTCTCATTTTTGTTTGAGGGCGCATCAGATGTTGACACCATATGTGTGGCGCGACAGTCCGAGGTGTACCTGGGCCTAGCTTCTAGCAACCACTTGTGTTGTGCGTGCTATTGTTCTTTCACGAGTGGAAGAGACCTACAGTTTAATGCCGACTCCGAACGACGAAGTTGAGAAGCATTTTCTAGACATTAACACTCTTTGAGCATTGTAAGTGACTCCAAAGAGGAGGAGCCGTGCATTGCCAAAGGTGGTAAATTCGGGTATCGAACCCGGCACCCTCTGCGTAGGAGTCGACGCGCTTACCCACTACGCCATGGCGACCCACCCAGATGTTGACACCAGCAGAGAGAAAATTCACTTTTTTTTCAATAAAGGCGAAAAGACTGCGTAGCTTGTCTGAAAATGTAAATAATGTCAGTGTAACAGTAATCATGTGCAGACCTCCAAATGAAACGTCGCTTTCGTTGTGGTAATTTCGATGTCAAAGATGCACCACGCTCTGGAAGGCCAATTGTCGGAAATGTCGAGTCTGACCGCCATGTGAGCACTGTTTCGATTGCCCAGGAGCTAAACATTGCGCATAAAAAACCGTATGAAACCATTTGAACAAGGACAGTAAAGGGAGTTCGATGTATGGGGAGACAGAAATTTAACGCCAAAGAGAGAATCACTGCTGAATCGCAACCACATCCATCCATTTTCAAAGCGGTTGGTGACTGGTGACCAAAAGAGAGAATGGTCATGATGGAATCACGGAGTGTCGGCGAAAAGGGTGGCTAAGTCAGGACTGACAGCCAGGTCTTGCTGTTTCTTTGCAAAGATTGGCAGGGAATCATCTTCTATGAGCTGATCCTCTGCGGCGAAGCAGTTGATTCTTACCTGCATTGTCAACAATTGGAACTTCTCTCTCCGAAGCGGCCAGCTCTGGGCCAGAGGAGAGGAATTGTGTTCCATCAGCACAACGCCAGGCCACACACATCGATACTAGGGACTAGGATTTCTTTTTGCAACGCCTAATATTGTTTTATTTTTGCTGCAATTGAGTTAATTTTTCAACATTTCAAGAATGTATGCATTTGTTGTACCGTTTTTGCCTTTTTCAGAGCATGTTCGCTAGAAGGGTCTATTGTTTGTTTGTTTTCATTCATTTCTGGCGTGTAGTGGTATCAAGTATACACAGTAACAAGGAGAGAAAGCATGAAACTTTGATCGAGAGACCAAGTAATCGCGGACGCAAAACAACTGAGTCTTGATGACTGGAAGTAGCGTGCCTAGTACCACTTTGGCTCGCAAGCCCGAGTGGAGTAGACAGGCTTAATCAACTGTTACAAAACGCGGTCTTTTTTACTCGAAAAAGAAAAGCTTGTTTTTTTACCGAGCAACAACTTAACTATCGGCAACAATAGCATAGAGTGGAAATCAGAAGTTAAATACCTAGGAGTCATTTTAGACAAAAGACTAACCTTTGGCCAGCATACAAACAGCGTGGTAAAAAAAATTTGACTATAAAAATAGTATACCCTTTTATATGCCGTAAGTCTGAATTAAGCCTTGAAAACAAAATTTTAATATTTAAATCGATCTTCCAATCCATACTCTTTTACGCAGCACCAGTGCAATTGTTCAAATTGTCACCTTAAGAAGCTTCAAATTTGCCAGAACAAAGTCCTTAAAATGATCTTAAAACTACCACGGCACTTTTCCACTTCGCTACTCCTTGAAATAGCTAATCTAGATACCGTAGCAACCAGGTTAGACAAGCTTAACGAACGTTTCATCACATCGTGTAATTTGTCCAATAGCATTATAATCTCTAGTCTACAAAGCAATTAAATATATTCAACATGCTAACATTGCAACCCAAGGATGTTATTGCTTACTAATGTTAATAGTTTGTTTATTCTTTTACTTACCTATTTATTCCCCTATATATTTATTTATTTATTTATTCATCTATTTATTTATTGATTTATTTACTTATTTATTTATTTATTTATATATTCATTTATTTATTTATTTATTTATTCATTTATCTATTTATTTATCTATTTATTTATTTATATATTTATATATTTGTTTATTAATTAATTCAACTTATTTATTTGTTTATTAATTTGCATATTTAACTTTGATGGTTAACTATTTCTATTTATTTTGTTTAATCACATACTTGTTAATTCGCAACGAACATAGAACTAATATTACAATACTTCACAAACATGAAGCTCAAACATACATACTGTGATACATACGAACGAAGGTTTTTTTTAGCTTTTCCTTCGAATATAGCCTTTTTCCATTTATTATTTATATATTATAGTCTCATCATTAGTAAGGTAGATGGCTACCATATCTATGTATGTTTTCAATTGTATTTAAAGACTGTACATTGTTGCTAAATAAAGATACTACTAAAAAAACGCGGTATAAATTAAGTTCCAAACTCTATTTTGAACCCGAGTCTGAATGCGACTCCCATCTTGACAATCTTTTTTGTATACCCAAATGGCCAGGCTGAATTCAATTCACGGTATTATTTGAAACTGCTATAATCTAGAAATGAAGTACTCGGGGTGTGTCATGATAGACACTAGCACTGCGACCAAAAAAATGTATTTAACCCCATTTTTTAGTGTATTATTTAAGTGCTCCTTTCAGAAATCTGTTTCTTGGGAGCCTTCCCTTTCTACGGATGTTCTGTCTATCCTTTTGAATCATTGTCCGACAAGGCTTGGGCAGTCGTCGATTAGTATGTGCTCCATAGTTTCTTTCGCCTGGCCACAGTGCCTACAGATTTCTGTACTGGTAGGGCCCGTAATATAATAAAATAATATAATATGGGTGGCGCGACAGTCCGAGGTGGACCTGGGCCTAGCTTCTCAGCAACCACTCGTGTTGTGCGTGCTATTGTCCTTCTTTCACGAGTGGAAGGGACCTAAAGTTTAATGCCGACTCCGAATGACGAAGTTGAGAAGCTTTTTCTAGACAGGAACACTCTTTGAGCATTGTCAGTCACGCGAAAGAGGTGGAGTCGTGAATTATCAAAGGTGGTAAATTCGGGTATCAAACCTGGCACCCTCTGCGTAGGAGTCGGCGCACTAACCCACTACGCTACGGCGACCCACCGACCAGGCCCGTGCACCGTGTTCTTTTAGTACCCCACGCAGCAGCCGAAGATCAGCCTTTTTATGTTCTAAGACTTCTTTGTCTCTTTTGGGATTATACAGGGAAACTTCTCTAGACCGGACCGCACGGCAACCATCGTGACTGTCCGTTATGTAGGGGTGTCCGTTCTGAAGGGGTTGAAATGCACGAATATCTTCATGCCGGGTCCATGACGAGCTGTCAGTAAAGAGAGGTGTCCGTTATAAATGGATGTGTAAAGAGAACTGTTAATAAAAGCACTGAACATAAAAATCTTTCGTTGGCATAATGTGACAGAATTGACAGAAGTATTCTTCGTTTTGTCCTCTTTTTGTAATTAAGTCATATTGGTTCATTATCTATTCTTTTGTTTTTTGTTCTCTCTGAAACTTACCTCGTGTGCAAGTTCAGCTTGTAATTTAAGTCAAATTGGATTGAGTAAATAAAGAAAAATTAAGTCACAAAAAAAAGAGCAAAAAGGCTTGCTTTTTATTTAAAAACTTTCAAGAAGTTTCACTAGGTCGCCGTAGCGTAGTGGGTTAGTGCGCCGACTCCTACGCAGAGGGTGCCAGGTTCGATACGCGAATTTACCACCTTTGGCAATGCACGGCTCCTCCTCTTTGGAGTCACTCACAATGCTCAAAGAGTGTTCCTGTCTAGAAAAAGCTTCTCAAATTCGCATTAAACTGTAGGTCCTTTCCACTCGTGCAAGAACAATAGCACGCACAACACGAGTGTTTACTGAGAAGGCCCAGGTCCGCCTCGGACTCCAGCGCCACCCGTATTATTATTATATTATACACTGTTTTTTTTTTTTTACATGAATGTCCGCTGAACACCTTCCTGGTTGTTCCAAAACGGGTTAATTTGCTAAATGTAGGTGCATTTTGTGCAGATGAAGGTTAGTATCCGTATTGTTGAATCCATATAGGATAATGCCTTGGCGAAGACCTGCCAGACTTTCACACAAATGAGGTTCGGTCTGCTTTACTTTAGTCTTGCTGTTTCTGCAAGCGTGTTTGGCTTATTCAGTATTTTGTGTCATTCCCAGACAGACGTAGAGTTGAATGTGTAACTCCTCGGCACCTTAAAAACCGCTTGTCTATTTTTCTATATTTATGGGTTGCAACTTCGTTGATTGCAAGCAATTCGGCTTAAAATCTTATTATTTCCTTGCAGAGAGGAATATGTAGGCTTCATCTTGGTCATTTTACATCAGCCTAATTTGTTTTCAGAGTTTCATCCATCTGTGTACCATTTGTGGGATCCATGCTTCATCCAAGTGTGGTCTTTGTTAGATCACTCTTTACATTTTATAAATTTTAGCTCAACACCCCTCTTTTGAGGATTCCTAGATGTCCAACAAGGTTCCCTTCTTTGTAACTGTTATTCTCTGTATGGTTACAGCTTGTTTTGCAGTTTCAGCCTGTATTGCAAAAGAGGCTAGTACGCAATGTAGTTTTGGGATGTTCAGTATTGCTTCCATCCCAACGGTTGGCGACGGGCTTATTGCATATGTTGTACAGATACACGCTATACTCTTAGCTAACTCACTAAACTGGACCATTCAAGTTGTGGGACGATTGAATTTCGAGTGATTCGATCGCTCAAGATAAACCTAAGATCCACAGAATTGAATACGTTTTGTGGACGACATTCACAATTGCAACTTCGTTAAGTGCTCACGTCAAGTTACAATCTTACGTCACTAACAACCTACTGCCCGTCCACTGCGTACTTTTAAGCCTCTCTGCCAACTTGAGGCCACTTGCATCCATCATTCCGATATGAACGTCCCCAATCATTCCAAAGGGGAGGCCCGTACGTACGTCTCTCTCGGGTCGTCGTTGTAGGTGTGTCTTGATTAGTGAGAGCAATTGAATGCCATCCGCCTCCATCCTTATTAAAGACTTTGGAATCCCGCAAGTCCATCCCAGTCCACTTACCCACTTAGTCAGTGGCTGAGAGGCATTCCTTGCATATTCGCAGATAAATCCTTGATGAGCCAGCAGCCACTCGAAGCATCTCTCAATCTCACAGATACAAATGACTTTTCGCCGTAATTTGCCTTCAATTAAATTTAATTCGATGCAGAGTTGCTTTCTTCGTAACGCCGAACTAAGGCTGATCTGATCCGTCGGGAGAGATCCGCGTGGTGGGCGCGGGCTCGCCAACCATGCAACCGTACAACCGTACAACCGTACAACCGTACAACCGAGGAACGACAATTCTCTCTCGTGCAATTTATTCAATTAAAAATAGAAAAAGTACATTTTCTATTCTACTGACTGTCGCAGCGCGGCGGTGTGTGTGTGTGTCTGACTTGGTGGCTGAGGGCGCGGCGCGGTAGCGGGCGACTTCTTTGAGGAGCATCCGCTTATCGAGTTTATTTTTGGGACAATGGTTTTGCGCGTGAGCTAGTTGGCGGGAACCATGACAAATTGTTGCAATCATTTCGTTAAGCGGCGAATGACGGCCGTCTTTTTGCACCGACACTGGGTGTCTTCCTTTGAGCGGCGCGGCGTACGGACGGTCGGTCGTCTGCCGCTCTCCCACGCCAGGGCGAGGTTTCCTTATGCAGTGTGGTCGTCATGCCTCAATGGATGGCCACGAAAAGTATCGTTTAGGGTCTCGAACTGCACGTATATGTATGTGCGCGGATACGCTGCTAATTTATTGCAATTGCCAGTGAATCATCCTCGCGGTGATCCCTTCCCCGGTCTACTGTGCGGTTTCGCTGTGCAGAACGCCCGCGAAAGGAAGTCCTACTTCCTCCTTTAATTGGATCGTTGATTGAAGGTTTTGACGATGAAGAATTTCTTCTGTCGAATCAATGCACACGGCCGGCTTTCGTTCCAGATCGCCATTGGCGCATGAAGAAGCAACTCCCGCCGCGGTGACAGGGGCATTTATACACCAGCACGGTCCATTGATCTGCTGATGTCTGGCCTCCGCTTAATTGGCGCTCGATATGAAGACGTCTGTGCTGTTGGTGACGGTGCCGCTCGGCGGCGGTTGGTGTCTGTTTCAGTGTCTTACGTTTCCGCTGCTCTGAATCACCACCGTCTCCGGTTGCATGACGGAGGTGGCCTGAGTTCAACTGTTGAACGTCTGTTGATGCTGATGCCTAAGATGCGCCTTGGCGTAGACCGAATGGGCTCGATTAGTTTTCGCCTACACCCAGGTGGGGATGGAAGTTGGATTTATCGTGGAGGAAGTGCCGATCGGCTTACACAGTAAATCGGTCGAATTGAACTCGCTGATCACCTTCTACTTTCCAGAGGATGGTGCCCACTTGCTGAGGATGTAAGGGATTCTGTCACGTCACGTCGGAGGATTAGGCAGCGTTGTTTTAATGAGGGGATGAGCTGGTCACAGGACTTACCAGACCATGTGTCGAGTTTTTTAAACACTGTTGCTTTCATCTCGGTAGTCAGTGCTGCTTCATTGAACTGGAACTTTAAATTCGGACTTCGTTAGACACACTTCTGGTAGATATTCGATTAGCAGGTATTGACCCACTGGTGTGAACAGGGTCATGGTTCGATGCACGACACAGTATCTTTCATCTCCATGACTTCACCGGTCTTCAGTCCAACTCCCGATTCCCAGTAGACAATTGGTGGTGTGAACAGATGTGAGGGAACACTCTCAGTGAACACTCATGAGTGTAGTGTTTTCGTTGAAGGGAACACTCAATTTGGTGTGGATGAACATTTTCCTCAAAGTAGGCTCTTTCCCCATATGTATACAATACAAATTGGCAGACAGACAGCAGCTAGTACGGCGATCAGATTAAGATTGCTGAGCAGCTGGAAAGAAGTGCACTCTGGACATTCAACGATACTGTACAGGTATGCCTCTAAACCCATAGATACAGACCTATACCTTAACTCCCCTTCTAGAAGAATTTCTCAACAAGCATACCGCCCAGATCTTACTGGGAGTCTGAACACCAGACGCTGGAAGGTCCACTGCGAATCTTCACAGATGCATCGAAGATGGATGCAGGTGAGGGTGCTGGTGTCTATTCCGAGGATCTAAATATCCAGCTATCTTTTCGATTACCTAATCACTGTAGCGTCTTTCAGGCTGAAACTACAGGCAGCGATCATACCCCTGAATTCTTCTTCTTCTTAATTTGGCGATACAGTTCGGGGTGAATCTGGGCCTCAACCAACAAGCCTCTGCAGCTAGCACGGTCTCTGGCTAGCTGTCTCCAGTGTCAAACGCTAAGTTGGTTGAGGTCCTTCTCCACCTGGGTGCGCCACCTTAAACGCAGGCGTCCTCTGTTGCGTTGTCCCACGGGTTCGGAGTCGAAGACTCTTCGGGCCGGAGCTGAGTTGTCCATACGCTCTACATGGCCTAGCCATCTTAGGCGTTGGATCCGAAGACGCCTGACTAGACTCATGTCGCTGTAGAGCCCGTACAGTTCGTGGTGAAAACGCAAACATGACCAAAGATCGCACGCAGAGCTTGAGAGAGACCAAGGACTTCCTCACCCGCTTTTGAGATTGTCCATGCCTCCGCGCCGTACAGCAGGACTGGGATGATCAAGGTCTTGTATAAAGTCAGCTTGGTCCTTCGAGAGATGGCTCTACTACTCAATTGCCTCTTGAGCCCATAGAAACAGCGGTTGGCAAGAGATGCTCTGCGTTTGATCTCGGTACTGATGTTGTTCGTACTATTTACTGCGGAGCCGAGGTAGACGAAGTCCTTGACTACCTCGAAGTTATAGCTGCCCATTGTGACGATCTGTCCAAGACGTCGTACTTCATTTTGCCCTCATTCACCGCTAGACCCATTTTAGCCGCTTCCGCTCAATGCCAGCAAACGCCTCGTTGACGGCTCACTGTGTTCTGCTAATCACGTCAATGTCATCCGCGTATGCTGGCAGTTGTACGGACTTCTGGAAGATCGTGCCTCTAGTCTTGGCGTGTGAGTTTTGCACGATCTTCTCCAGGATGATGTTTAAGAAATCACATGACAGCGCGTTGTCTAAAACCTTGTTTGACATTGAAGGTATTGGTGAGTTCGTTACCGACCTTGATGGAGCACCGAGAATTCTTCATCATCATCCTGCACAACCTGACAAGTTTGGCAGGAATGTCAAAACTAGACATGGCGTTGTATAGCTCGTCCCTATGCGGCCTTGAAATCGACAAAAAGGTGGAGGGTGTCGATCTGCATCTCTTGGGTCTTTTCCAGGATCTGCCATAGCGTGAAAATCTGGTCGATGGTGGACTTCCCTGGCCTTGAGCCACACTGATATGGACCTATCAGGTTATTTATAAACGGCTTCAGGCGAGTACACAAAACGGCTGAGAAGATTTTCAGGAGACTTATCCGTCTATAGTTGGCGCAGTCAAAGGGGTATTCTTTCTTGTGGATCGGGCAAACGATAACCTCTGAATTCAGTCATTTTTAATTGCAAGGCTTCCCTGAATTGCCGCCTATCTCTTAACGAGATGGCCAAGTACTTTACCATTCAACTGGGTGCCAGGACACTCTGACATTCCAGAGAATTGCGAAGCAGAAGAACTCGCTAGAAAGGGCACAAACTCCGTGCTCTTTCCGGGTGAAGACCCACCCTCGATGCCTATCGCTACTATAAAACTTCTGCTAAAGCTTGAAACGCTTGCTCAAACAAACCGCGGATGGATATCTGGCAGAGGATGCCTCATTAATAAACAACCAAGCGAACGCTTAGCTTGATCAGATTAAGCAAGCCAAAAACGAAACTGGATGGCGCAGTTGGTAGAGTGCCCGCCCTTAGTTAGCGGGGTCCTCGGTTCGAATCCGAGTGAGAGCCCTTTTATCTGGTTTTCAAATCCTGTCCAGTCACCATTTGCCGTTGGGATCAAATTAACGGCCCTGGAGTGGTAGTAGTCTGACTGTGGGTATCACAATGGACCAATATGGTCTAAGTGTGCTGATGAATTCACTAGCAGGCCCACTACCTAACCTAACCTAAGCAGGCCAAACCTCAGATCTCTTATTGGCGTTCTTACGGGGCATTGTGCCATCGGAACTCACGCCTCTAGACTAGGCCTTCCCTTAAATGATTTCTGTAGAAGCTGCATGGACGAGGATGAGGAAGAAACCATCGAACACTTGCTATGCAGCTGCAGTGCTCTCTCATCCCGTAGATTCAGACTTCTGGGGCCCCTTGTCTTTCAAAATCAGCCCTCTTCTTCGCTTTATCAAAAGCACCAATTGGTTTTCGGAATAGGTAGCCTAAGATCCGCGTGGTAACACAATTGGCCTATGCCTGGCCTAAGTGTGTCTGCGCGACAGTCAGCCACCTCAACCTAACCTAACCTAGGTTCTTTCCCTCAAGTTGACATTTGAAAACTAGACTTCTTGACGGGTAAGGGTACATACAAACGCGATAAACAAGGAACCATAATTCACGTCATTTCGGGGAAACAGGGGATAACTTCAAGAACCTTTATAGACTCGAGTTTGAAAGCATGGAATGGTTAAGTAATCGCTTCCTTTCCGATACTGCTAAAAAAAACAAATCCGTGGTGATGCCATGCCTAGAATGTGAAAATAATGCTTCGATGCATTGGTGACACGGGATTCCAAGTTGGAGTTGGGCATTGGGTTCCTCCAAAATGGAGGCATCACTCATCTGTCTGAGGGTTTTCGTTAAGCCCAACGAATTTTACTTTTATTCACATCAAATGGAGTGTTCTCTCCAAAAAAACACTCACACTCAATTTCTGTTAACACCACCCGATCTCCTCCTCATTCGCAGTTGGCATACAATTTAAAGTGCCTCGAGCTCAAGAGGGAATAAAATCAGGTGACTTGCAGTGCTTCATGCGGTCTGTCCACGTCTGTCTATGTCTGTCCACTCGTTGCTTCGGCATTAGTATCTCAAGTTTTGACCTTGAGCTCGTCCAAAGTAGAAACAAGGGACTTGACGCAACTACAGAGAAAATAATCGAGTGGCGCCAAGTCGAGATGAGCCAGTCGCCAGGCACCGAGGAACGTTGCATCGCTTCTATGGCATGTAGCGCCGTCTTGCGGTAACCACAGGTCGGATACGAAGATATTAGGTGTGTTTATTTGCAAGCACTGCACTCATCTGCAAGCTAATTAGATGGGATTCCCCTCCAACCTCATCAGCTGTCTACATTTCAGAAGAATCTACGTCCAAATTGAACTCTGCAAATCAGGAAATACTACGAATATGTACCCGTCTCACCTTCGAGAGGTCGAACAGGAAGCGCTACAGGAACAAGAAGCTTTACGACCAACCACGCATCTTCCCCTTGCAACAGTAAATGGTGACGCTGTTCAGAAAAAAGCTCCTAGGTATTAACTACGAAGCAATCAGCAATTAGGCTGAATACCATCCACGAACAACGATATCTCAAGCTGCAAAATCTGCTAAAAGACAACGACATGGAGCATCGAGCTTTATGGCTTCTACCAGAGCAGAGATAGCAGTCATCATCGAGTTCGTTAGGATTACACTCTTTGATTTATTCTAAATTTGTCTAAACTTTTCTTTATTTTTTCTAAACTTCTCGACGTTATATTGCAGCTCACTCGTGTAAAAAAAAACAATAGTACACTCATTGACTACAACGGCATCACTGTCAGTGCTTACTTGCTGTGCAAACCCAGGGCACATATCGGATACTCACTCCCATCAATCATGTCCACCAACCACCAGCAGAATGTCTACAAATGAGAATATGACAGTTTCAATTCATATTCTAGCACAGACACCTAATATCTCTCAGTTCACCTATCCACCACAAGAGGGACAGCATGAATGCAAAATTGAGATGCAAATTTTCTGTTTTGCGTCACTCCGTGCGTCAGGTGGTGACAATTTATTTGGATTTTTAAAGTTTATACGAACTAATTCGTGTCAAATTCCCTCCTCTCGGCCCCTTACATAACGTCTCAGGGTTCTTACTGTTCAGGCCTGAGAACAAAAAAAAAAGCCCCTATCGCCTCAAACTCAACAGCCATTCAAAGATAACGTGATAAGCTAACTACACACACACGCGCGCGCTGAGAAGCCTTGCCACCCAATCGGCAAGGTAAACCCCGGTAAGGTACCCGAGCCCACAATTAGTTTCATTTTGCATTCGAAAGCGAACTGCAAACCGCCTCTCCGGGAACGAGATACGAAAACCCAAACCCCCTGCCCGTCAAACACGAATATCTACTTAAGCTTAATTATCGCCCTCTTATCGAGCCACCAACAACGACAACAACAACAACAATCATAAATAGACGAGCAATGTCATCGAGTCTACACGGAGAGAGGGAGAGCAAGAGCGCGCGTGTGTTTGTGCCAAGCGATGACTAACTAGCCGCTGACGGTGATAAGTGCGCAAAACACTTCAAACTTCAGATAAACTCCGTGCAGATACATTTTCTGTGATTTTGCGAGCGGTTTTCCTCAGTTCGCGTTCGTTCGACTTTTGTGAGTTTTGGTCGTCGCGAGAGTGACTGCGACTCGTTTCGCGTGGAAAAGAAAAAAGCTTGGAGACCCGGAGCACAGCCCCAAGCCAGCACACGACCAGTGAATCGCGTCAGTTGAGAGCGCAGAAGGCAGGTGATCATCCAACCGACTGACATCTCGTCTCGTCGCCGTGCAGTGCAAAGTGTCCGTGACGTAAGTGTGATCTTGCCACCTGCAGCCCCTCACAGCGGGGGTAATCAGTGTCGGTTTGCCGTGTGATCAGCTGTCGTGTGGCGGACGCCGCCGAGTCAGAAACTAAACAAATTTGAATATTTTTTGAGGGAACGACAAGGAGAAGTGTAAATTTAGACCGAAAGCTTCGCGGGGGCGGACGTATCCACGCGTCAGATTCGCGTTTCGCCGAAGTCGCGGTAAATGTCTAGCGGCGGTCGGTAGTTGAACGTCGCGTGTGTTGTGTGTCGAGACTAAGTTCGCGCAAGGTCCTTGAAAACAGAATCCGATTACGAAGTCCGCCGCTCCGACAATGGATGACGAGCAGCCGATTCCGTTCATTCGCGAGCGCAACAAGAGTCGCCGCTACTCGAAGGGCCGTCGCGTCAGCGTGGAGAGCACCAGCAGCGCGGACAACGCCAGCGTGCGGTCGTCCACGTCCTCGTCGTCCCTGCAGTACTCGTACTCGGTGAACTCGCAGAGTGAGTCCCTTGCGATAAAGGAGCGTGCCTTCGCCAAGATGGAGCGCCATCAGGAGGAGATGCAGCGCGTGCGCTTCCGGCAGCTGCAGCTGAACTCCCACAGCGAACCGTCCCTGGTCCAGCTGGACCAGCGCCTGTCGCTGGATGAGATCGAACGGGCAACGGTGAGGGAGCTGCGGCAAAAGTTCGAGGGGCTCAACGGCGAGGAGCAGATCATCTTCAAAATGCCGCAATACAAGCCAGCGAATGGCGCCCTCTCTGGCTGGCGGGCGCAGCAGTCGATGGAGGCGAATCCGAGCATCCACGAGGCCGCCTCCGAGGACGAGGTGGACAGCTTCAGTGACAGTGAATTCGATACCGACAGCGAGGTCGAGCAGGAGCTCCCACCACCACCCCCTTCCACGTCGCCGCCGCACTCCTCACCTCCCCTGTCGCGGGAGACCAGCACGGACAATGGATTGGAGGTGCCCGCAGAGCCGGTGGTCGGTTCGTTTACCCTCGGAGGAGACGAGGACGCCGCCGCTGAGCCGGAGTCCACAGCTCCGGTGGACGAGGTGGCAGTTCAGGCGACTGAAGACGACGACACTTTCCAGCCGATGGAGCCAAACTACAGCGACGACGCAGTGAACGTCTTCAAGAAACGGGCCTCGGACTTCCCAAGGTAAGTGCTAGTCTATGCGCGACCGATTCCTGCCTATGGCGCACCCTATCGCGATTATCTTATCGAACTGTTTTTCGTGAAAGCGATAAGAACGAAGCAAGCACTTTGTCTGCGGCTCAATGTGTCATGGCTAACACGTAGGTTCGGTGGGCCCAAGTGGCACCCCTCTACTCGGCGCGATAATGGGTGATGTTGTTTTTTTTTTTTTTGGAAGACAAAGTCGTCCTAAATTGGCTTTCACACGTCATAGCAAAGTGTTTGTTTGGTAAGACTGCGTTGGGATTTTTTTTGATGGCTTTGGGGCAATGCGGGGGGAGTTGACGTCACTTGGTCGGTTGTGGAGGGGAGTTGGCTTATCTAGGGCAGAGGCGGAGTTCGTTCACTGGTGGTTATTTTTCTTGTCAAATCCTCCTTCTTATCTGGCTTAGAGTCGTTCAATGAAAGGGCTTTTGATGCAACAATAGAAATTAAGGCAATTGCAAAAATGGGGGTTGTTGGACTCACTGGGTCACAGTGATAGTCAAGTGGTGCCTATGGCGTTGTGAGTCTGTGCGTCGACTTCTACGCGCTTGAACTACGAAGCCTGGGCTAAATACCCTGTACGACCAAAAATAAATTTCAAAGTTCCTCTTTTTCGAGTCTCTGACCATGTTTAAATAGATCAATAGAAAAGATGGTCCAATTGGCCTTTGGGAGTCGGGATAAAAATTGTAGATGCCTTCCACAAGTGAGAGCACCAGACGATTGGTTGCCTTGACCCTCTACTGGCTGTAATGCCACCCATATTATTATTATTGTTTAACATTATAGTCAAAATGGGTACAGAAAAAGGCAATAATAATAATATAATAATATTGGTGGCGCGACAGTCCGAGGCGGACCTGGGCCTAGCTTCTCAACAACCTCTCGTGTTGTGCGTGCTATTGTTCTTTCACGTGTGGAAGGGACTCCGAACGGCCAAGTTTGAGAAGATTTTTCAAGACAGGAATACTGCTCGAGCATTGTCAGTGATTCGAAAGAGGTGGAGGCCGTGACTTATAAAATTGGGTAGATTGAGGATTCGAACCTGGCACATCTCCCATGGCCATGGCGACTCACAAAATAGGCAATACAACATATTCTTGAAACGAAAACAAATCGTTATTGTTGAAGACTTTTTTTATAAATTGGAACACGGTAAAGATAGGATTTTACTAACTTTGCCTTTTTTTTTTGGTTAATCCGATGACAGTTTCACAACACAGCCTAGCTGGTCCGAACACATAAAGTTTCCGGTGTGTCCGTAATAGCAAAAATGCCGGACTATAGAGAAATAATAAAATTAAGTGGATAATCGAGAACTTTTCAAACCCCATTTATTACAAATAGAAATTATGTATGACCAATATACGCATTTCAAAAATCTGTGAAGAGCTGTTATGTACAGGTGTGTTTTTTTGCAAGTGTATATACGCTTAAATTTCAATTTGCATGTAAAATATATCCGCTTAAGTTACTCTACATATCTGTAGCCGCTTATGAAATAAGCGCGGATAAAAACAATGCACCCAACCATTATTTTCTGTCTGTTATCGATAATTCATTCCAGAATTTATACATTCATTCATTGGGTTGATGAACATATTCACAATATTATGCGCCTAAAAGCATTTTTTCATGTATTTTTGAACATTTGTAGGGGTGGTTGACGTATTAGTTAATTTGGATAATTTTTTAAGTGATTTTGCGTCCATAAGTATGCAACTTTTGGTATTCCCAGCGTGTCTGGGCTGTACATTCTATTTATGTTTCGTAATCGATACTTTGCATTGTTTCTTTTGATTCGATGAAAAATGTGTTTAAGTTGACAACAATTAAGTATTTTTTCATTTAAAGATATGGTCACGCTACACAATCGCAAACCAAAGATTGTGACCATTAACGATCAACCATCACCTTAAACGATTCCACCTTTGACTGCCACAAATGGCATTAAGGTCGTCGGTGGTGCCAAGTTTTTATTATGAATTATTAAGCGCCGATGATCGTTTTCTTGTGCACACATAATTTAAGGTATATACGCTTGCAAAAAAACACACCTTATGTGTTTATTTTTGACTTTCTTGTGTATTTTGAACAATTCAATAAGTTTGTCCGCTAAAAAAAAGTGTAGGAAATCTGCGTTAGCGTGTATTTATATCGGTGCAAGAATGCTTCTTACTCACACTGTTCAGTAAGCAAGGCCCAAATTCCAAGACACATAAACAAAAAGGAGGACTGTCAAATTTAGTCTCTTGGTAGTTTCGTACTAGTATAACTAATGCACCTTTATTTCCGCTCCTTTTCGTATTTTTTCATAAATGCCGTCTTTGCATTTTTAAGAGTTATGTTTGTTTCTTTTTTCTTACTTTTTTATGTTAAAAAAACATATACAGTGACGGTCAAAATAACATCGAATATAGTCGCCTCCGCCCATATGCACTCCGCTTAAACGAAACTTTCGGTTATATGCACCAAGAAATTCAAGTCTCCTTTGAATTGTCGTACCAGAAAGTTTAGTTCAACCATAATCTCTGCGGCTGACTGGAAAGTGTTGTGTATTGCAGAAGTATTAGGGGTGGGACTGCCATTGGCACATAATCAAGATACCCCATATCCCTCGCTGCAAGTAATAAACACCATCGGAGATGGATGGAATTAAATACATGTAAGACTTCGAGGCTTATTTGACCCTCACAAAATCCACACGACAGGAATGTAATAAGGAACGTAGCGGACATTATCACCAGCCACTGCTTTCTTGGTCTCCATGCCAGAAGAATGCAGAAGCTGTAGAGACGAGGAGGAGTAAGAAAATACGCTTCATCTCCTCGGCACTAGTCCAGCACTTGCAAAATATACTAGGCAACTACTTTTTCAGTAACCCAGAGGAAATGTCACACTTAGAGATACAAGACGAAGCTAAGTTGATCAGAAAAACTAATTGGCTGTAAATCAGCTCAGGAGTGGATAGGCCACTAGAATACCATTAGGTAGTCCCTAAGTTTACTTATTTTTTTTTAGTGTAGTCCCTTTAACAGGAGCCAGTGTAAAGCACCGGGTAGTGACAGCACAAAGGATCCAACCAGCACCTAAGTGGGCCACAACTGCTACAGTGGTGGCAATCGCCCTAACCTAACCTAACACAAATCGTTAATTTTTGTGATTTTCGAGAAACAATTTTTTTTCTAGAATTGACTAAATATGTGTGTGTTATACTTTACACCATATTTGACTTCCTACCTATAATGGAAGTGTCCCAAAATTGTGTCTACCAACTGCGTACCAACTCTTCCTGTATTGCATTTGTCGCATTTTTAAATTGCTTGCATGTGAGATCGGTTAAAGGCACAACCCGCTTAATGCCACAATATTTCGTTGCACGGTTGAAGTTGTCTTATCCGGGTTCGACTGTAATTCCAACTAATAGTGTTAAAAACTACATATACATACATGCAGAGTTTGTTACCGCACACTTCAGATCAAAAAAACCAAGAATGAATAAATACATAAAACACCAAGAAACTCAAAGTGCATGCTTGAAAAATACAAAATTTGTTATCAGACTCAAGTCGAAACATTCCATGAACCAATTCCAAGAATTGATCAGTGGTCTTTCTACGAAATGCTTACGTCAGTATGATAAAATTCCAGTGAAATATTCAAAATCTAAAATTAATAGTGGGTTTTCTCTTGCTGAAAACGAAGGCCGATGTTTTTTGCTTAACATCGATTATGCGATGTTTTAAGAACTTGAACATCGATGTCAAAATATCGACATTTAGTCACTAAACATCGATGTTTTGTGAACATCGATGAACACCGAACATCCCTAGTTTGTACTGTCCTTGTAAGCTATCATTGACCATAGTCCCCTCGTCCAATCATGCTCAACAGGTTAGTTCCGCCATGTTTCTGGCTTCAGTTTAGGTGTATTCTTTGACTTTTAAGGCCAGACTCTATTGTCTCTTGGCTTCACCCGCACACACTTGGCTATGTAAGACGTCTAAGACAAAGACTCGGTAATTATGACTGGAAGGTCCATTTTTTCGCCTCTGGTGGTGGCTAGGTGTCGTTGCTCTTGGAACATTGACATGGGCTGTCTCAATCGTCTCAAATGTTATCAAGGTCTTTAAGGAAGTAGTTCTTCTTAAATGTGGTCACTTTCAAATGATAATTCCGGAGTCCAATGACCCCTAAAAGTCCGATGGGGTTGCCTATATGTTTCCCCATTCTGCCCACAGATCCCCCTCTACAATAGTTTGTGTAGCTCGTCTTTTGTATTGTGTAGCACAATAGTTCAGACTGAACCCGCGCCCAACCAAAAAGTCTCTTCAGCTCGAGCGAAATCTGACTAGCTGGCTCCAGTTGCGTGCAACAATTTATTTAAGATCCTTCACCACTTGTGCCTTAGACAAGCGGTGGGAGGGGGGGGGGGGGGGGGGGGGGTCCTCTTTGGGGCGGACCTAAGTTGTTCGTATCTGGCTTGTCTCGTGTGCCTGTACAGTTCGTGGTACAAACTTCTCGTCCAAATCCTCCAACACAATCGGGACCAACGATCACAAGCAGAACTTTCATCTGTTCTTGTGATTGCCCATGTTTCTGTGCCGTACAACACGATTGGAACGTCAAATGACTTGTATGAAGTCAGCATGATGCTCTGAGAGTGGGTTCTAGTACTCAATTGCATCTTGAACCGAAACATGCTAAACGAGCAAGAGGGCTTTAATCTCGGCACAGATATTTTAGTACCTTCAATTTATAGTGACTTTTATATATTGTGACGCTCTGTCCAAAACGTCGTTTGTTGTGTCCTTTCTAGAGAACAAGTACTCCGTTCTCCACTCTTCGATCGCCAGACTCATTTTAACCATTTCCTGCCCAATGCAAGCAAAAGCCTCATTGATGGCCCCGCCGTTCGTCCAATCACGTATTCAGGTCATCCGCCTTAATAGAAGCATCTGGTTCAATGGCTTCTGACAACGTCTCCAGACTTCTTTGATTGGTGGCCTCGGACTGGCTGGATAGGAGAATCAATTGTATCAGTCCGTCCTGATTTTAGCTCCCTGACATCAAACCGTGGTATTCTCTCTCGACTCGTGCTCTCACTTAGGCTTCTTCTTCTCCTTTGTGTGGCTCTACAGTCTGGATGAATCTCGGCCTTAAATAATCTGATTCCATCTTGCCTCCACGGAAAGTTCGAATGGAGTTGCTAATGTCGTTGGTAATGTAATCTAGATGACGGCTGGTCCTTATGAATGAACTTCAAGCGTGCAAACCCATGTGATAAAGTCCACCGTCCTGAGCTCATTCCGGTTCAGGCTGTGTTACCCGATGACTCTTATCAATACTTTCATTTCCCATCTACTGCTGAAATCTCTCACAGTGATCTAATGTGTCGAAGTTGGCCCATTCAGATACTTACCCTCGGATACTTTACGAAACTTAATCGCAGACGAAACTTGAAACACGTGGACTCGGTTTAGGGCTGAAATAGGAAGGTTTATGTTTGTTTATCTTCAGGGTGGGCTTAGATATAAGGTAGGTTCGTTGAGAATATATAGTCCCGTCTGGGAGGAAGGCGAATGGATAAAAAGACACAATCGCGAGCTCTACGAGCTGTACAAGAATGTGGATGAAGTCCGGAAAAAATCGGTCGACTGCAATAGCTCGGTCATATCGAGCGAATGGATATCGACGCTCCATTCTTCGAATCCAATCCCCCTGGTTCGAGAATGAGAGGAAGACCGAACCTCCGGTAAAATACCAAGTCATCGCGGACGCAAAGCAGCTTTGTCTTGATGACTGGAAGCAGCGTGCCCAGGACCGACAACGATGGAAGGCAGCCTAATCTCAGGCTCTGACTCTCAAAGGGTCGTTGACCTGATAAGTAAGCATGTAAATTATTTAACTTAGTTCCGCGAGCGCTCTTTTAGTGTTAATTGGAATTGGATACCTTTCCTTTTCATCTGTTCTTTTCTCTGTCCTATATTAAGTTGTCCGTTCGTGTTAGAATACTACGCTTTCTTTTTCCATATCTTCCTCTTTTTTTATTTTTCCTTTTAGGAAGCATAGGCACGAGTTTTTGTTTGTGGGTGATGTAAAAGCGAGGAGATAAGAACCACCAAACCACGTCCGAGGACCTGAGGCATGCAGCCACAAGCGTCCTAATTCTCGACACTGATGCTGCCCGCAAGGCCTGCTGCACCAGTCCTTTCTATGAGTTCACAACTGGCGTCCTTGTTGTCATCCAACTCAGTCGGATGTCGGCAAATTTAGTCTTGATTTCGATTGCCATGAAGCGTTCTCTTTTTCATGTGAAGAATAATCTGCTTTGTCCAACAAATTCACATCCAAACATGCCCTCTCTGCTGATCGTCCTTTAATGACATTATCAGCAAATTTCCTGCAAAAAACGCATGCCTTGGCACCCAGCAAATACCCATAAAAGATAGTCAGTTGAGTTGAGAGGGAATCGAAATTGGTGATAATTTGCTGAAGTTCTTGAGGAACGTTGGAGTAATAAAATGTCCAATGCCACTCTTGGTTCGGTCCGATTATGGCAATCTGGGTCCGATTATGGCAAATGTTATCACGAGCGCTTGAAAATGAGTCACTTCCAAGAGAATGAGCTCCTCTTGATAAGGTTCGATAGTCATAACATATCCAGCCTTTATTTATTTCAAGCTTAGCTTGGGGCTCTGCTATCTGGCTGTGCCATTGATGGCCTTCTGTAATCTTATGCTTCTGAGGGTGCAATGTTTAAATTGGCTTGTTCTCGATCACGTAAATGGGTTGCATTTTTTCGAAGAATTCAATGTACAGTCAGCGTCAAAACTGAGTGTACAGCATATAGGTGTTCTGCGTTTTGATTTAATTCAAATGAGACCCCAAAGAAAAAATTCTTACATATAGTTTTCCAAAACAATTAGTTAAGTACTTAAAAAAAATTAGGATACCTCAAAAATGATGGGCACGGTGGGTCATATACCAAAAACTTAACGAAATTTAAATCATCAATAAATGGCACTTCTAAGCCCGTAACCCACAGCTTACTCTTAAGATAGATACATAGATAGATATATATATTTATTTGCTTAGACATTTTTATAATATAATAAAGTTATAGCAACATAAAATTAAAAGATTTAAGAAACAAACATTTTATATGACATTCTATAATCTCAAAGCACGGAATAACCAAACACATCCATTTTTTTGACACTAAGTTTACCACGCTATACGCTACCTGAACAACCCACACGCTGTACATAGTGTGTTGAGATGCAAGAAAGCAAGTTGAGCTGTGAATTTCACTTAATTCTTTGGTTATAAACTCGCTGTGCCTATACTTTTTGAGACATAGAGGTATTTTTAGAATTTTTAGATTTTCTTGGAGTCGCGTTTGACATTATTTTCTTTTTTTGACGCTGACTGATTGTGAAATAAAATTACAGTGTGAGCATAATTTGGTCAAAATTGAGCATTTGATAATTTAGCTCGTAAGGTGTAAGGACGACGTGTCACGACAGCGAAAAAACAAAACAACAATGAATGAAGCACATTCAGAATTATGCAAGCTGTTCTATATTTAGACCGTTAGACTCGCCAATTAACACGAATAGAGAGCAGTGCTACCAATTCGAGGCGAAAAACACAAGTACCAGCAACCTCTTGAGGTTCAACCACAACCGGAATGCAGTCAGCTTGTGTCAGATCCAAACTAAGTCAGTCGCATCTTCAAATTTCAAAGTATTCATAATTGCTTCGCGAAATTTACGCAAAATCTGACCACCCATTGTCATGTATGAACGTACCCACGATTTCGATTAAAAAACAAAATTGAACTAAACTTAACGAAACTCAACGAATGTGAGTACTATGGGTATCAAGGCACAGCTATGACAGACATGTGGTGGCCGTGGCGTTGTGGGTGTGTGCGTCGGTTCAAATGCAACTTAACCTCGCTGCATAGGTTCGATTCCCGGTACTACCAAAAATGTTCATGATCCCACCACTTTCGAGTCACTGACAATGCTCAAGGACTAACAACTATCTAGAAAAAGTTTCTCAAACTTGGCCGTTCTGCGTCGGCATAAAACTGCAGATCTCTTCCACTCGTGAGAGAACAAGAACACGCACAACACGAGTGTCTGCTGAGAAGCTATACTCTTGCCCTCTACGGCTGTAGAGCCACCCAAATTATTTGTATCTTATATTATTATGACAGTCATGAGCGAACATGAGCAAAACTTAAACGATCGTGGATAAGTAAGTGCACGGACTTTTCGGTAAGTTTTGTTAAGCACAAGCAAATGCCAAGACATCCAGTACTGCTTCGTGTGTTCAATCGATTGTGAAGCTCTTTGCTCAGTATGATCGAGATTCATTGGACGGTCTTGGCTGTCTTTGTTTTGGTTCGGCGGTCATTGGATGATCTTATTTGTAGACTATAATTGTAGACATCAGTGCTTTGATTTAGTTTGAGATCACAAATTTGGTTGCTTTTTTCAGAGCGCTTACGTTGCTCTCGCTCGAATAAGGAGGATGACATCGTTTGAAGACCTACTCAACACAAATTCCATGTGCACGACTCATCACTTAACTCGACTGCGCAAGTGGCACTTTAAGTTTTAATCGAACAATTTGACGACTGTATTTAAGACGTCATTCGATAAATGATAGCCATTTATCTGTACGAACTGCTTGATAACTTTGTCTGATCAATCACATCGTAGTCGCTATGGTGGAGAGGGTGATGACATGCGTTGACTCTTACGCACTTGAACCTGTTGGTTCTACGTTAGATTCCTGGAACGACAAACCTATAAAGCCCCACCTCTTTCTAGTCGTTGACAAGAATCCTTTCAAACGTTGCCATTTGTAACCGGCATAGAGCAGTAGGCGGTTTCCACTCGTGAGTGAACAATGGTATGCACAACCCGAGTGGTTGTTATAGAAGCGCGGCCCGTGCTCACTACGGGCTTTAACGTCGCCTATCTTATTATTGTTATCATTAACACCGTGAATTTTGGGCGAAGGACAGTCGTCTGTAAAAGAATTTAAATATTAGGTCGTTCTTCTAGCCTGTAATTCGGTTCCTGTAACAAAGGAATCAGGAAGATTAACGCAAAGCTGTAGACATGCGACTTTTTCGTTCGACTGTTCACATTATCATAGGAAGACGACACATCCATGTAGCAAGAGCGTATGCATATTTCCCAAACTAAATTCTCTCCCAACAGCCTTGGCCTCTCAAAATAAATCATCATGCTATCGATGGAGAGGCGGTTCCATTTTTCGCCATGGCATATCATTTGGTCACCGCTACAGAATCAGTTTCCGTCAAAACCGCGCAGTCGGTCATTAAGAAGGTTACGCCATTCAAGATATTTTAAGTGTTGACGTTTTCATGAATTTAGAAAGTAATGTCTCTGCTACTCGTCGGTGTAAATGTAATTGCGGGTGTGGGCGAAAGTATTCTGCTTCGACTTCGAGCGCTTCGAACTGCTTATTTTCACAAACACGAGCAGACTTAAGTAAATAGACATATGATGAAATAGAAGGAGGCTGTCACAACAGAGGCGGCGAAATTTGCGGCAGAATGAAATGATGTGTCGCGGAATGAATTGTCTGTCAGCAGTGATTTGATTGGATTGCCTATAGTTTCATCTACTGGAGCTCTTGGTAGATCTCTGAAATATATCAAATTGTCCTCACAGGCGTTGTGAACGATGTAACAGAAATGAAGTACTACCGAGACGGCCGACTTCCACCTCCCTTGACACTTAAAATGTTTGACAACTGTTTGACCAATTATGACATTCAGAGTAATAAATATAACAATAATTAACTTTAATGAATATCTCTCAAAAAGTCACTCAAATTCGTCGATTGGCAAGGGGACAATCAGCTGCAAGGTCGGCAATCTTGGTAATACCTCCTTTCTGCGATGTAATACGTAGATGACCAGAGATCGATTGAGCCGGACTGATTTAAGGAAGGCTCACAAAATAATTTAACATAATGCTTCCCCTGCAGAGATTTCAGGGCACTGAGTCCTCGAGTCAGACGTGCTTGTGTAAGAAGCAGTGCCATATGTCGACACCATCCATCAGGTGTACCGCAAACGGAAAACTTGAGGGGTTACGTAAAATTGTAAATATGTTGGCCTTATTTCGTTCTGTATAATTTAAAGTTGGGTCGCCGTGGCGTAGTGGGTTAGTGCGTGGACTCCTACGTAGAGGGTGCCAGGTTCGATACCCGAATTTACCACCTTTCATATTTTCACGGCTCCACCTCTTTCGAGTCACTGACAATGCTCAGAGAGTATTTCCTGTCTAGAAAAAGCTTCTCAACTTCGCCGTTCGGAGTCGGCATTAAACTGTAGGTCCCTTCCACGCACGACTCCTACGCAGAGGGTGCCAGGTTCGATACCCGAATTTACCACCTTTCATATTTTCACGGCTCCACCTCTTTCGAGTCACTGACAATGCTCAGAGAGTATTTCCTGTCTAGAAAAAGCTTCTCAACTTCGCCGTTCGGAGTCGGCATTAAACTGTAGGTCCCTTCCACTCGTGAAAGAACAATAGCACACACAACACGAGTGGTTGCTGAGAAGCTAGGCCCAGGTCCGCCTCGGACTGAAGCGCCGTGTACCCATATTATTATTATAATTTAAAGTTAATTTTGTGTTTTTTAAATATTTTTTTTTACTGATTAATACCCAAAGTAAATATAATTCAACTTTACCTCCAGGCGCCTGCTTGACAGTTGTTGGCATACCCTTAGCAGAGCGACGAAGTAGACTGAGTGGGTTAAACCCTAGGGAAAAAAGGGTTAAAACCTAATCCCTTATTTCCATTTTCAAAGCGAAATAAGGCCAAATTTTACATTCAGTCTTACTTCGTTGGGCCTTGTTTAAAGTCACCCAATGGAACATGTAATGGGGACATGCTGAAACCCTTCTGCTTATGTCACTACAGAATTTGCGGTATGTGCGAGGTTATATTCCTTTTCCACGGTTTATGTTAGAAAATGTTCCAACGCTCGAAATGACCGAAAGAGCAAGAAATAAGATCGCGAATACAAGCTGCCGAGACGACATTTCTTCGTGCTGCTTTGGGAATTAGTCCCCGGGATATTGTGAGAAACACTATAGTGCGCGAGGAACTCAAAGTTGAGCAGCTGCTTCTTCGAACCGAAAGAGCTATGCTCTGTTGGTTTGGTTGGTTTGGCACGAATGTCGCCATCATCGCGACTTCCGAAGCGAGCCTTGAATGCAATTCCATCAGGTAGGCGACCACTTGGCAGACCCAGGATGAGATGGTTGGACCAAGTCCGTAAGTTCGCCTGGTTACATTTGGGCTACTAGGATCGAGTTGTCTGGAGATCTCTCGTGCATGGTTTACCCTCACGACCCATTTAGTGGATCATGGGTGGGTCAATAAATGATGATGATTATGAAAATAAGCCCCAAGATTGATCTCAATTCGAATAACTAAATCGATCGATAAACTAAATGAAACTGGTATACGTTGCCAACTTGAATGGGAACTAAGACCCTCAGTAGAATTTATTCCAGGCAACTTAGTTGAGGGATATCAGGAGATTCATGAAAAGCGTTCTTGAGAATTCCTCCACATGCGCGCGAGTATGTGCCCACATCCATATCAGAGTTTGTGTGTACATCAACACTTCTTATTCTTTATGTGGTGCTACAGTCCGGGGTGGACCTGGGCCTCAACCAACAAGCTTCTCCAGCTAGCACGGTCTCAGGCTAGCTGTCTCCAGTGTCGCACGCCAAGTTGGTTGAGGTCCTTCTCTACCTGGGTGCGCCACCTTAAACGCGGGTGTCCTCTGTTGCGTGGTCCCACGGGTTCGGAGTCGAAGACTCTTCGGGCCGGAGCTGAGTTGTCCATACGCTCTACATGGCCTAGCCATCTTAGGCGATGGATCCGAAGACGCCTGGCTAGACTCATGTCGCTGTAGAGCCCATACAATTCGTGGTTGAATCTTCTCCTCCAGAAACCATCGACGCAAACCGGACCAACGATCGCACGCAGAGCTTTTCTCTCTAAGAGTCCATGGTCTCTTCCTCATCCCCTTTTGAGTTTGTCCATTCCTCCGCGCCGTACAGCAGGACTGGTATGAGCAAGGTCTTGTATAAGGTCAGCTTGGTCCTTCGGGATATGGCTCTACTACTCAATTGCCTCTTGAGCCCATAGAAACAGCGGTTGGCAAGAGTTGCTCTGCGTTTGATCTCGGTACTGATGTTATTTGTATTATTTACTGCGGAGCCGAGGTAGACGAAGTCCTTGACTACCTCTAAGTTATAGCTGCCCATTGTGACACTCTGTTCAAGACGTCGTACTTCATTTTGCCCTCATTCACCGCTAGACCCATTTTAGCCGCGTCCGCCTCAATGCAAGCAAACGCCTCATTGACGGCTGACTGTGTTCTGCAAATCACGTCAATGTCATCCGCGTATGCTAACAGTTGTGCGGACTTCTGGAAGATCGAGCCTCTAGTGTTGGCGTGTAAGTTTTGTACGATCTTTTCCAGGATGATGTCAAAGAAATCACATGACAGCGCGTCGCCTTGTCTAAAATCTTGTTTGACATTGAAGGTCTCGGTGAGTTCGTTACCGACCTTGATGGAGCACCGAGAATTCTCCATCATCATCCTGCACAACCTGACAAGTTTGGCAGGTATGTCAAAACTAGACAGGGTGTTGTATAGCTCGTCCCTATACGGCCTTGAAATCGACAAAAAGGTGGTGGGTGTCGATCTGCATCTCTTGGGTCTTTTCCAGGATCTGCCATAGCGTGAAAATCTGGTCGATGGTGGACTTCCCTGGCCTGAAGCCACACTGATACATGTGTACATCAACACACAAATATGTATATGTTCGTTTGCAAGATCGATAGAGGCGTTAAATGACGACAGGGTTGCAAAATGAAGTGTGAAAAAAATGTGTCTGTTCCGAAGTCACAACAACCTGAAGGATGGTTGACATCTATGACTACACAAATTGAACTGGTTTGATACCGGTCTGATGCAACAACACTTTAAAACTCTGTTATCTGTGACTCTACTCAACTATTGCATTGTACACATCTTATCGAATTGCCAATGATGTTGTTGCATGCCATTCGGTTGAGTAGAACGGTGTATAAGTGTTCGACGAAAATGGACAGCACGCATTTATATATTGCTTACATGCGGAAGTTGGACATTCCATCCATTTAACATTGATCCTTGGGGTTGGGAACTACAATTTGCACGGCGCTAGAGGTGTTCTTGAAAGTCTTCCTCTTTGCTTTCCAGGCCGCATTCAAATCTTGATCCCAGCTCCTGCAGTTCGTGGTTATTTTCTGTGTCTTCTAATCCATTTATAGAATTCTTCTGGACTGTTATAGCTTAACTGAAATGTAATATGAGTTCTCTAAAACTTCCATTAAGACCGACTAGTCTAGACTAGTTGACAGGATGACCCTAAAAATTTGCAGAATAAAAATCCCATACCCATCCCCATATCATGAATATACCATTTTAATGTATAATTACATTTCGTGTCGAAAAACTCCACAATATGCGTCCCTAAGCCCTTGTTGGACTTGATTCTTTGCAATAATCGTCACACATTATAAAACAAAGGGTTTACAAATACAGGCGATTTTGTTCAACAATCTCTCAATCAACATCCGCTTAACGGAAATACGTTACGTTTATCGGAAATCGTTTATCGACATGGTTCTTAAATGCTCTTCAAGTCTAGGAGCTGTAGACTCTGGCATTATCGCACTTATGGCGATTATAAACTGTTTACTAGTCATGAACGGACTTGTATTCAGAAGAGTAAAGTGTAAGGCGAGTCTCGAACCGCAAATGGAAGGAAATCGTGACTGGAAGACGACTGATCCATAAGGAGCAGTATGAAAAGATAGGTAAGTAGGACAGAAATCTGGCCCATTACTCGTCTTTGCCTCATTAGCAAAATCATTCAAAAAGGAGAATGTGGAGATGAAGAGAAAGGAGGAGGATTCCTTTACTACGTCAACACTCGTCTTTCACTTGAAGTCGCTCGAAGAAGAAAGCATCTCTCAGAACAGAAAAAAGCCATGAAATTGTCATCAATCTTCATGAATCTTCAACACAAGTTTTGCTCCACAAAAAAAAGGCAAGAACTCCAAAGACGTTCCACTGCAAATTGCACACGGGCACACTTCAACCGACAAATGACTGATTTTCCACCAACACCGCCAAATTTACGATCACTTCATATCTAAACCAAATTCCAAGGGCTCCCCGTCCCCCTTCCAGGCAATCAATCAATCATTACAACTCGATTGCCGATTACAGCACGTCGTCGTAAATGCAAAACTCGGCAAACCCATTTGGAAATCACTGAAACGAATAAGCCCAACCCCGACATTAACTATTTCCCGTTCCGTCTATTTAAAGAACGCGATAACAGTTCTCTCCGATAAACGCTATCTCGGCCAGATAATTGAAACGCTACTTTGTCCCGCGAACTGCTTTGCAGCGCAAAAATCGGTGGATTTTTCGAACAAAGCCCACAGTAAATCGCTTTTATGACGCGTTCGAATCCAGCACGGCCGACTAGATCTGACCATTCCTTGGCCAATCTGGCGATAATCATTTGATTGAAAGAAGGTTTCTCATTCGACGCGAAGGTCCGTCGTTTTGTGGAGCAGTAAATTAGAATCTTTCGTAGATAGTGGAAGTGTTTTAAGGCAACGCCAAGTATTCCAAGTGGAAGAATGGTTGCGCTGCGAAGATCTAGATCGAGTTACGAACTGAGCTCATGGCAACCGTCGAAGTTTGAACTGATTGGGTAAATAGATTTTTTAAGAATTTAAATACTTTGGTGTGAGGTGGAGGTGAAGGTGAAGGTGAGGGTGAGGATGAGGATGAGGATGAGGATGAGGATGAGGATGAGGATGAGGATGAGGATGAGGATGAGGATGAGGATGAGGATGAGGATGAGGATGAGGATGAGGATGAGGATGAGGATGAGGATGAGGATGAGGATGAGGATGAGGATGAGGATGAGGATGAGGATGAGGATGAGGATGAGGATGAGGATGAGGATGAGGATGAGGATGAGGATGAGGATGAGGATGAGGATGAGGATGAGGATGAGGATGAGGATGAGGATGAGGATGAGGATGAGGATGAGGATGAGGATTGAGGATGAGGATTGAGGATGAGGATAAGGATGAGGATGAGGATGAGGATGAGGATGAGGATGAGGATGAGGATGAGGATGAGGATGAGGATGAGGATGAGGATGAGGATGAGGATGAGGATGAGGATGAGGATGAGGATGAGGATGAGGATGAGGATGAGGATGAGGATGAGGATGAGGATGAGGATGAGGATGAGGATGAGGATGAGGATGAGGATGAGGATGAGGATGAGGATGAGGATGAGGATGAGGATGAGGATGAGGATGAGGATGAGGATGAGGATGAGGATGAGGATGAGGATGAGGATGAGGATGAGGATGAGGATGAGGATGAGGATGAGGATGAGGATGAGGATGAGGATGAGGATGAGGATGAGGATGAGGATGAGGATGAGGATGAGGATGAGGATGAGGATGAGGATGAGGATGAGGATGAGGATGAGGATGAGGATGAGGATGAGGATGAGGATGAGGATGAGGATGAGGATGAGGATGAGGATGAGGATGAGGATGAGGATGAGGATGAGGATGAGGATGAGGATGAGGATGAGGATGAGGATGAGGATGAGGATGAGGATGAGGATGAGGATGAGGATGAGGATGAGGATGAGGATGAGGATGAGGATGAGGATGAGGATGAGGATGAGGATGAGGATGAGGATGAGGATGAGGATGAGGATGAGGATGAGGATGAGGATGAGGATGAGGATGAGGATGAGGATGAGGATGAGGATGAGGATGAGGATGAGGATGAGGATGAGGATGAGGATGAGGATGAGGATGAGGATGAGGATGAGGATGAGGATGAGGATGAGGATGAGGATGAGGATGAGGATGAGGATGAGGATGAGGATGAGGATGAGGATGAGGATGAGGATGAGGATGAGGATGAGGATGAGGATGAGGATGAGGATGAGGATGAGGATGAGGATGAGGATGAGGATGAGGATGACATTGAACGCAATTTGTAGACTCGTCCGTCACTACAAGGAACTTAATCACATAAGCCCCAGAAGAGCGGCGTTCAACTTGATATGACGGCAAGATAGCAAATAGTGAGTTACCATAATCTGCAAACAAACAAACGTGTACAAGATCTTGACTCGTGATGTTGTTGACGTGAGCCTAAAGTAAATATCAAGCGAAACTAATTAAACACTCTGCACATGGTGAAACAGTCTTGCCAAGTCTTGCCCAGTCTTGCTATAATCGTATCATTACTGATATATCTTCTTTTTTATGTCTGTTCACCAACTCGTGAGTCAATTGATTCATTGTCCTGATTCATAACAAGCACTATCACAAGGTTGTAAATGGGAATGATAGGCAGGGGATGTATTTACACGCCATCAACACTGATGATGATATGCGATGCAAGGCATTCCCTTCGTACTCCTGTCAAACTCAAGATTATGTGTCTATGTGTCTATTATAGGACAGACAAAAAGAAGGGTCTAAATTGACTTGAAGTTGACCTAATAATGCCAACATGTGACCTTATTAAAGCCACTATCATATTTTACAGAATCGTCTCAAGAATCGTGTTTACACCTCCATGCACCCAAATCGTGAGGCTTCTCGCATGATTTCCTTCCATTCAATTTGCAGGCAACCGTCAATTAGAAATCCAACGATCACTCTCAGTCGCATGTTCAATTGAAAACCTTTGAAGTGCGCGTTCAATGAACGACAATGAATTACTAGCAAAACAATAAATTTGTCACAAATTTGAGTTGATTCAGCCACAAGAAATCTGATCAATTCTATGGCAGACGAAGACAAACAACAACAAAAAAAAAAAAAACACGCGACGAATGAGGTGTATAACCGTATTCGCGCCACAAGACACCGAGTGAAATGCTGTAACGAATAAATGCTTCTCACTGTTGTTCTCTTGTTAAATTGTCGCATAATGAAGACGGACACATAGATAACTTTCTCTGCGCGCGAGTAAATACTAGTTTAGGTACGTAACCGAAGCGGGGCTTCGAAATCGCATGTATCTTCGTGCTTAGGTCATGCTGATTCCACTGTGCTTGGTCTGGAAAATGGCACATGAGAATTCAGATAGTCCTCAACCTTGAAACAGGCATATGCACGTCTGGTGACACAACAGCAACAACAAAAATACAAAATTAATCTAGCGTCGTGCTTTTGTTGAACTTTCAGCACATGCTGTGGGCTGGATTTATGTGTGCGATGACAAGCGGATGACACGTCGGCCATGCACACGAACATTAGCTCTTGTTGCTCGGATTTCGACTTGATCATTGACGTAGTTGATCCAAAAAGAATATTTACAATGTTATTAAATTGGTTCACTCGGGCGAATACGTATCATTTTATTTTTTCTCAGAAGAACGAAGTAAATTTGTTCTTTTGGATTAGTGTTTCTTGGAAAAGGCAGCAAGTTTTCGTTGTAATTTATATTGTTAGCATATAAATCACGCTTCAAAATAATCAGTCGATGATCTACTACATATCAGTCTTCAGTAAAGAGAGGCACAGACCAACATCATTAGATATCATACAATTCCTTTCTATGCGCGAATGAAATGAAATCATTTCGCATTTTATATTGTAGAACTTTCTATTGAACTAACAAAGGAATAGGGGTGAAATTCGCTTACGTGTTTGCTAAGCCATTGGGCAATGGAGTTACATATCTTGTAGTCCTTGCTAACCCAGTCCTATTGCGGCTACCGATCGATCATATTCCTCGTGTGACACAGCTTTTGACACAGACATTAATTTCAGCAGAATCACGAACTTGAAATTAATCAAAATATTGGGTGCCGTTGCTGGGCCGCAGGCCTTCTTGTTATTGATCAGCAGAGAGTAGTGGATTTATGTAAGCAGCCCTTCCAACAGCTACTTAACGGTCATAACCAAAATGTAGTGCCTGCGTTTTTGTTGTTCTTCAGCTGTTTGATATGCTTCCAGCCGAGGAAGAAGTCTTCCCGTATCTTATTGAAAAAGAGGGCATAGCTGGAGGCATAGCTGGAGAACAACAAAGCTGCTGGATAAGGAGGTTTACCATCGCACCTCTCCAAAGATGGTGCGATATTCTGTTAGAGAACATGTGCCAGATCATTGGCGGAACTCGAGAAGTAGAAAACATGCCCACTGACTGGGATATCAGCTCCACATGAGCTATACACAAAAAAAGACGATGCTAACTCTTGTAAGATATTCTCGCTACGAAGAAGATTAATTGGTGAGAGGGCATATTCACTCTCCGAGCTGAACCACATGTGTACAGGGCTAGCTAAATAAAAGTTATTTTTTAAATGCAATAAAATTAACAAAATTAAATTTATTCCATGGATTATGGCTTTATTAGTAAGTGGTTGCCTCGGCTGGCTTCGCAGTAGCGCATTCTGTCACGCCACTTTTCCAAGGCCTTGTTTATGGTTTCGGGGTGTAGCTCCCGGATTGCTTGGATGATATTGGCCTTATGTGCTTGAATAGTCTCCGGATTGTTGGCATTGCGCGCTTTCCTGCATGAACCAGAGGTCGTCCAAGTAGAAGCCTTCAATTTCAATTAAGAAAAAAGTTGGTTAACGGCAACCGATGACCGACACATTATTCCCAGACTCATACTCGATGAAAGATGGGCCAAATGATACTCTTGGCCGTCATTCTCATCTGTGAGCACTGTTCGACGGCGGAGATTACGAGTGTTGTCCACTAGCATACCAGTCTCACCAACTTTTTGCACAAACTTTCGTACAACAGTCGCGGTATGTGCTTCATTTCGGCCAAAACTTTTTTCAGCACTCACTTTGCCAATACTTCCCAACGTTATTCAAGCGATTAATTTTGTTCCGGTATGATACTTACTTCAGTCAAACGACAAAGCTGTCATTGTCAAATGATTTAAAATGAAACCACTAAATGGCCCACGCTGTATGTATTCCGGAATGCAAAATTCCATCTACTGCACTGACTCAGCCACATCACGAGCATCCAAGCGATTTATGTGATACATACCATGGAAGGCAGTGAAGCTCAGTCTCAGACCCTCGAAGAGTCGTCGGTCTAAGAAAGTAATTTTCACAGGAGGTCATTGTTTCGACTCCAACCTGGAAGTTCAAGTCTCGGTCCCCCTTAACAACATTCGAATTAACTTCAAGGCACCCTGCATCACTGCTCACAATCTCTAGAGAGAATAATTCTGCAGGAAAATCTTATCCAACTTCAACGATCGTAGGCGACGTAAGAATTTGAAGATGATCTATATCAGTCTTTCTCCACCATCTTCGAGACAGTAGTACTCACTGCCTGCATTGTCATTTGGGTTATCAATTTTTTCCAGGTGTAACTTGGGTCGGAGGAACCAATCCACATCTACAATGGTGTTTTTTCAAATTGCGTCCAAGTATGGACGAGTCTTCTACAGATACTAGTAGCCCAGGCTATTAGCATACACGATTCGTAAGCTCAGGTAATTTATTTTGGGAAAACGCCTACGCACACCATATCCTCTACCACTCTGCCCTAGGAGCTGCCGCTAGGTATTACCTCACGGGGCAAGCAATTGATGCTACTCGTGCATTTCAGCTAATTCTGCTGCTTCTATCGCTCTTCTTGCAGCTTCTTGTCTCCTCCAGTGTGGCTGCACGCTCCTTATGCGTCCGCATAAAGATTTACATCTTTCTCTTAATTAGATCTGGGTTTGGTTGAATACCTCTCCATTCCGTGAGCGTCAAAAATATAACATTAAGTGCTCCAAGTGCTCCTCTTAGTTTGGACACTCTGGACAAACCGCGAAGTTGTCTTGTCCAAATCAGAAAATAGTCACAGTCATCCTGCTTCCTATTAATCTATCAATCAAGGTATGAGTCCATCTGCCCTTCGTAGTGTCATCCCATCCAGCTTGCTACAGGGCTATTGAACTAGTCCCTTCTTCCGTTTTCATGCTCTTCGCTTCCTCGGCCTTAATTGATGCTCCATCCAAGATCGTCCTGTAGCCGCTAGTTGTTTTTAATGCGAAGAGCCGGTACACAGATGACAGTTTTCGGCACGGTGTTATCTTTTTCAGAGCTGCTGCCCAGACTGGTGCAGCATACAAAACAACCGAGGTGACTACTCTAGCTAGAAGGATCCTCCTGCCGCTTGTATTGATGACTCTCTTTTGCTCACATGGTCCACGTGTCTATTGAACCGTAACATATTCTCTACCATAACTCCTAGGTATTCTATTGGGAACCTTAGTCGTAGCACTCCGTCCTACATAAAGTTCCAAAGCAATGGGCCCAACGCCGATCCTTGGGGTACCCCGGCGGAAATGTTTAGTACTTGATTCCTTCTTCTGTGTCGCATTGCAGTTTGCTGCTCGCTATTTACTTGGAAATTATCCGACGGTGATTCCATCTTTGCTAGCTATCCTTATTTGGGATCAATCGAATGACGACAGCGCAGTATTACTTCTTACCCCACCTCCAAGAATGACCTTCTTTGGCTGCAGGCGCAAAATTAATAACAGCTTTAACAACGTCGATAAAAGAGCGTGATAATCTGAATCCAAACTGGTGGTTTGACAGTGCTCCCTTTTCTCTCTGCTCTATTCAACAGTGTGTCGTATATTATACGCTCGAGGATCTTTCGCTTTGTGCCTAAGAGTCATATTGTCGTGGTTTGTCTCCTTTCGGTAGAAGCACTAGGTTCTGCAGCTTCTACAGTTGCGGACACACTCCTTCCTCTAAGCATTTCTGCATTGTTACGCCGGGACGAGTCTTCAGAGCCGGAACGGGCTAATGCCTACATCGATCTAACGAATGACGTGAGCATGTGATGTGGCTCGACTGAATTCGTTAACGTTTATTACTAGAAAATTACCAGACCATCTGGCGATCAACCACTCTTTGAGCTGTCAGCCATGACATTTAAATTCACTACCTTTTCTGAATGCCTACCCAAGTGGTCAACAATGGAATTTAAATGGCCACAATAAATAATTTCTGTTTGAGTCCATATCTTGTTTTTAATTCCATTCTTTATCTCCGCCAGCCCAGTCAGACACCCAGTCATGACTCAGTCAAATTAAATTGACCCACATACTACTACCCAATCGATAGCTTATCAAATCAACTCTATTTTTGCAGAAACTTTCGATCAACGCCACGTCCAAAGACTGAAATAATTGGCACAACAAATCGTCCCGTATTGAACAAGTACAAATCCTACTACCACGGGTAAGCTCTCAACGCTCATTTTCCTGGCCTCATGGCACCACTGAATCCTTTTCTCTTGCAGTGAAGATGAACAGGAGGAGGCAGTGCTTCGCGAGAAGGCCGTCTTCAAATTGTCAGCCCATGTGCAACCGATTCTGGACGAGCTGATCAAGACGGAGGAGACCTACGTGGAGAACCTTCTCAAGGGCATCACAAACTATGGCAACATTTTCAAGAGGAAGGATCTACCGCTGGGGCTGCGGGGTAAGAAATTCGTTCTGCTCGGCAATGTCGAACAGATCGCTGAATTCCACCAGGAGGAGTTCCTGCCAATGCTGCTGAGGAATCGAGATGATCTCAAGCGGCTTTTCGATGAGTTTTCCCTCTTCATTGATGTGAGTTTGAGAATTTGGTGGCTCGACTTGGGACTGATGAAACTCTTTTTTTTCCAGGAAAACTGTTTTTACGGATTTTTTTTCCAGGAAAACTGTTTTTACGGATATGTCCTGTTTACCATGAACAAGCAGCGATCACTCAAGCTGTGCGATACCCACAAGGACTTTTTTAAGGTAAGACTTTCATCTTCGCGTAATTCGAGGTAACAGAGATCAGGGACCACGTATCTGAGTATGAGATTACCTGAGTATGAGCTTTCTGGAGAAATTGCGAAAAAGACATGCATGGAAGCCTTCACTCTTAACCGTCCTCGAAGACATATCTGCAACTTCGCTGAAATTCTCTTCCAGTTGTCCTATGTTGCGCCACCGTTACCATGCATGAGAACTCTTAAGACTCCCTCCTCGCCCTAATGAGAAATGTCACGTATACGCCACCGTTGCCACACAGGACACCTCTAAAGACTGCCTCCTCGACAGAATAAGAAATGTTACGTATACGCCACCGTGACCATGCATGACGCCTCTTAAGACTGCCTCCTCGACCAAATGCCAAATGTTATGTATATGCCACCGTGGCCACACACGACACCTCTAAAGACTGCATCCTCGACTAAATACGAAATGTTACGTATACGCCACCGTGACCATGCATGACGCCTCTTAATACTGCCTCCTCGAGCAAATACGAAATAGTAGGTATACGGAACCGTTGGCGACACTTGCTTACTAACTTACTTATCAGTCATCAAAACCAAGCTGTCTTGCATCCGCGATTACTTGGTTTTTATACCGGAGATTCCGTCTTCCTCTCCTTCTCGAACCAGCAGGCTCAGATTCGAAAACGCTCTTAACTGGAGCCTTGGTGTCCATGCGCTCGATGTGGCCATGACAGTGCAGTCGACGGATCTTTGCCTTTGGGACTACATAATCATCCTGGTACAGCTCGTAGAGTGAGCGTTTGTGTCTTCTTCTTTATTCGCCTTCCTCGCAGACGAGACCATATATCCGATGTAGAACATTTCTTTCGAAGGCACCAAGAATCAGCTCCGCAGTCTTGCTTATCGCCTAGCTTTCGGCTCCATATAGCAGGACTGGCAAAATAAGGCTTTTGTAGAGCATGATCTAAGTCCTTCGAGTCAGGAGTTTTGACGCCGGTTGTTTTGGCAAATCGAAGTGACATCGGTTGCCAAAGGCAGTTCTACGTCGGATCTCCACAGTAATGTCGTTTGTGGAGTTCACGTTTGCGCTGAGGTAGACAAACTCCTACACTACCTCGAAATTGTAGCTGTCGATTGTAATATTTTGTCCTAGGTGCTGTGTGACGGATCGTTTTTTGGTCGACAGCTTTACACCAACAGTTGGACCGAATTGTAGAGGATAGTGCCTTCCGTGTTGCCCGCCTCACTATCTTCTCCAGTACCAAATTGAAGAAATCACACGACAGCGCATCTCCTGCCGAAATCCGGTGCAGATTTCAAACGGCTCGGAAGTCCTCGAGCCGAAGTGCACAGTGCATCGCGTGTTTGTTAGCGTGGTGCGACACAACCGGATCAGTTTTCCCGGGATAACCGTGGCCACACTGAGCACTTCTAAAGACTGCCTCCTCGACCAAATGACAAATGTTACGTATACGCCACCGTGACCACATAGGACACCTCTAAAGACTGCCTCCTCGACCAAATGAGAAATGTTACGTATACGCCACCGTGGCCATGCAAGGAAACTCGGCCAGCATAGACACGTTCGAAACGGGCTTAGCCCTCACTACATCTTCCATTGGCCAAGAGCATATCTAACGCTACTCCAGCTACTTGAAAATCGTTCCGTGATTCAACGCCTACGCCGCCGCAGAGTTGCGTATTCATGACTCTCCATGAACCGTGGAAATAATAAAATTTAGGTCCGTCAGAAAATATGCTTTCGACTGAGCTTAAGTGCCCTCAAATTTTGTGAGTGTTTCTAAGCTTACTTATCTGCTAAAACAAAAAAACCAGTTCCCCGTTTGCGAAGTCAATGAAACCATTCTGAAGCAAGATTGCATTCACTTAAGCCGACCGCTTGATGATTGTCATGCTAAATGGCGCTCAACTTGGGTCTATGTTCATTGACTGGTCGGTTATGGAGATCCTTCCGAGATAGACGACGAATCGCGAGTCAATGAACGTGCAGGGAATTCGTACGAAGTGCGATCAGGCACGGATGTCATATTGAAGAGTGGATGTTACGCAGATAACGTCAAGATGAAATGTAATGTTGATGTTGATTGAGTCATTAAAGTGCTTTGATGATCGGCGCTAGTCGCTGGTCGTCATGTTAACATTTGCATTTTAGTGATTAGTTTTATGGTCTTGAATACTGCCGTTGAAAGTGGTTGCTTTTGTAATAGCAACGGTAGCCGTTACAACTTTGGAAGCGCCGTTGCCTAATTTGAGCAGCTGGCACTTATATAGCTGGAATTTTAAGTAAGTTCGCCGAGATGACACTTATCCCAGGTTTAGGAACTGCGTTATAGTTGGGACACTAATCGTGTGTGCGTGGTACAAAAACTGTGCCGGATGTACTGCAAAATTACCAATCAAAGCAGACCAATCACTTTTCATTGGCCACAATGAGGTCATGCAAGACTGCTTTAGACGGTCACAGAGTTCGCTTGATGGGATCTTTTGACCGTCAGTAACCAAAGGTCGAGGCAGGGAGATGGATCGAATTTTGGATGGATGGGGCATATGAAGATGATGTTCCATGTGACATTGATCAAACAGTTTGGATAACACACCACTTGGCAGCCGTGAGTGTTCCATTCTCGGAGGTAGTTTAAAATGAGCCTTGTTGCCTGTGTTACCACAGGTTAAAATATGTATGAGTATCAGAAGCAACAAAAACGATTCATGTTCGAAATAAATGAGTCCCAACAAAGGTTTTTGAAAGTAACACTTGGCGTTTTTTACTGAGAATCTAAGTATACTCAGCTCAGTAATGATTCTCAATTAAACGCTCTTTACTCACTTTGTATTCACTGTACTTTTTTGCGTCAAAACTGGTTTGTGACTTCACTTTCATTGTGATAGACTTCAAAATTCAAATAGTTTTGTCAGTTGGTTGCCAAACCTTGCACTAATATGGTTTTATTCACAGGAAGCGTTTGTATATTAAACAGAGGCGGATTCTATGTCAGGATTTAGAACACCAAAGTTGATAATTCTGCTGTATTTTCAAGAATTTGGGTGGGTCGTGGCGTGGGTCGCCGTGGCATAGTGGGTAAGTGCGTCGACTCCCACGCAAAGGGTGCTAGGTTCGATACCCGAATTTACCAATTTTCATAATTCACGGCTCCACCTCTTTCGAGTCACTGACAATGCTCAAAGAGTACTCCTGTCTAGAAAAAGCTTCTCAAATTTGCCGTTCGGAGTCGGAATTAAACTGTATTTTCCTTCCACGCGTGAAAGAACAATAGTACGCACAACACGAGTGGTTGCTGAGAAGCAAGGCCCAGGTCCACATCGGACTGTTAATATTATTATCTTCAAGAATTTTGATCAGCGTCATCTATGATTTAGTGGTGCTAGTTGAGGCGCCACCTGTGATTTCCATACTTCAATGCACTTTACTCAGTAATAACCCCTAAGTGTAGATCCTCAATAAAACACGCATGCTATTATCTTTATATATTAACAAAAATAATTAAGAATTAATAAGGTTTAAAATGAAAACGCAGGGGGAATAAACTTCACAACTGACTCAAATCACACTTTGCTTAGTTATGAAAATTATTTATTTTGAAAAAAATGTAAAATAAAATTACGTTAAGTACTTATTTCTATTCCTGAAAAAATGAGTCAAATCTAAGAAATATGAGACCCAAATCAACATAAAAAAATGAGTCCCTTTTGACTCAATTGAGTCCCTGTGGTAACACTGCTTGTTTCTCACGTTCATGTCAGCCCAAATTTGGTGCTTGACGAAATCTAAAGAAATCTTATTTCGTTCCCATTTAAGATCTCTTTACAATAGTTGTTGAATTTTATTTTCAAAAAAAAAAAATATTTTATGACCGCCTAAATGTATGAGTGCAGTACACAACGTCGCTGAATGCACACAAAGTGGCATGAATTTAAAAATGTAATGCTGCACACCCAACAGCACTCATGACATATGTAATTAACACCCGCTGGTCTATGTGAGGCAATGGCCACCACTTACACTCACGATATACGTATGCAGCCTCTTTGATTCGTTGGCAAACGTTGTATTATTTATTGCAGTCATCTGCATTTTCTTCTGGTCTTAGTTGTGACTGGCCATTCACAGAATTCGAGACGAGTCATATCACGACGAATAACACGTTCTGTAATATTTTGGCATTCTGAATCATCTCAAATAAGATTTGTAAACATGTGGCTCTCGTGAGTTATTTTTGACAATTAAAAATCAAAATGCTTAAAATGATCAGTTGGAACTAAGTAATCTCCAACTGTATCCGAACAAATTGCAGATTTTCTTTGCATTGGCTGTGTCTGCCAATTCACTAAACAAGTACAGTGAAACCTTTCAAGTTGGCCACCTGCTGAAATTGGCCATTCCATTGAAAAACTCCTCCAAATACCTCTGTATACAGGTGGCCATGTCTATCTTGGAACTTGGTCGCACTTTTTGATATAATGGTTAGTCGAAAATGTCTTTTCGTATTTCTAATCAAACTTTTTTCACAGACAATTCATGTGGTAGCCAAACATCGAGCTTCTTCTTCTAGCCAGCTTTTTTTAAATGGTTCTAAACCGTTTGATGATGAATGTTAAGTTCCTTGGCGATGTCATGGCTGCTTATGTGACGGTCCTGGTCAATCTTTCCCATAATTTCATCGACTTTTTCAACGATAGGTCGACCAGAGCGAGGTGCATCTTTCACATCGAAATTTCCAGAACGGAAGCGAGCGAACCATTGTTGTGCTTCACGAACTGATGCAGCATCGTCTCCGTAAACTTCACAAATTTCATTGATGGCTTGCGTGGCATTCTTCCCTTTTTTATACAAAAATTTCAAAATATAGTGAATTTCTTCATTATTTTCACTCATTTTTGAACAGCTGTAATTTTTTTTTCAACTTCTCCGAATTTACTTTTTTTTTGGTTAAATGAAGCTTAAACCTTTCCAACACCATATGGTATGACACAATTTGATTGGTAGCACTGGAGAAAGACGACTTCAACGACATCTATTGACAAAATACGAAAAGACTTTTTCGACTTCCCATTATATTGGACCGCGGAAAGTGAACCAATGGTATCCCGACACTAGACCCTAGAAGTCTGATTTGGTACACAGACGGATCAAAGACGGATTCTGTGGTGGGGGTAGGCGTCTTTGGACCCAATACAAGGATTTCCGTACCAATGGGGTCGAGTTGTACATTGTTCAAAGCCGAAATCCACGCCATCGAGATCTGCGCCAGACATAACCTACACAAAGGTGTCAAGGGCGCAATAATACAGATATTCTCAGACAGTCAAGCAGCACTAAAGGCACTTTCGTGCAATCCAATGGACTCCTTAACAGTCAAATGTTGCTATGACATCCTACAATCCCTTGATATACACAACAAAGGAAAACTTTGCTGGGTATCTGGACAAAAAGGATTGAAGGCAACAAAGCAGCAGATGAGCTCGAGAGAGCTGGCTTTGAATCAGCGTTCATCGGTCCGGAACCGATATGCAGTGTCAATTGGACAGCAGCTACAAGTCTGATTAACGAATGGGACAACTAACTTTGCCTAGACCAGTGGACACATGGTCATGGTCTTAGGCAGTTCAAGAGATTGATCAGATCTTATTCAGATAAGGAAATACGTCATCTTAATAAGGATAGCTTAGGATTGCTAACAAGCTTTCTTACCGGCCAACGCGGCCTGAAATATCACCTTAGCAAACTAGACCTCTGTCAAGACGCAGTTTGTCGGCTTTGTCTCGAAGAGGATGAGACTTCTGAGCACATTTTGTGTGAAAATCTGTTACTAAGCTGGCAGGTTTCATTGTACCAGTAATTACACTGTATCATGTTTCTTAAGGAGGATAGTGTAAGGTAGGTGGAAAAGAAACGTTTTGGTCATAGCCTTTTGGGCGGCAGTAACCAGTAAGTTTCAATAATTTAATAGTTAGTTTTCCACAGCGAAAGTCCATGTCTGGTCAAAACATCTGTCACACATTCATTCTTTCCGTGGGTAGGGGGAAATCTTCGGCAAGACTCTATGGCGAATGTTCGCACATCGTATGAGATTTTTACTCACTAAAACCACTTCCCTGAGACTACAACTAAGTGAAGCACATAACCAGTAGTTTGTATTTCATGATTTAGATACTGATCGGCAGGTTACTCTCCAATAAAATTTCCTGCTAACATCAGATCAAGGGGTGTAGTCCTTTGTAGTCGGCGCAAGATTTTTAGTTTCCTCAAGGATCGGGTAAACTGCAGAGTTTATGTGCTCTTCTAGGCGGCGCTTATGTTTATAAGCAAAGTTCTTAACTTCATCTTGGAGTGGTAATATTCCAAGATCTCTGTGGGTATCGTCTTTTCTGATATACCATGGTGCCTTGATGATGGTTCTAAGCACCTTATTTTGAAAGGCCTGTATTATGCTCATATTACTTGCTTTGGTACAACCCCAAAGTTGTAAGCCATTCGTCCAAACAGGTTTTAGGATTTGCTTGAATACAAGTAGTTTGTTGTCAATACTTAGCTTGGATTGTTTATTGCCAGTACAGATTTCATGCCAAGTTCTGCACGTTTCTTCTTGACGTGCTCCTTTTACTTGAGTTTCGCGTCAAGAGTCATCCCGAGGTATTTTGCTTCATTGCCAAAAGGTATTTAGACACAATTTAGGTAAAGTGGCAAGCATTAAAGCCTATAAGTGAAGTTAATATGGACTGATTTGCTTTCATTAGGGACAATTCGCCATTCGTGTATCCGATCTAGTGAACGTTTTAATGTTGCTGTGGACTCTTCACCCGTTATGCTGTTACCAAAATAGCGGTGTCGTCAGCAAATGTGCCTAGAACAGTGGGTTCTTCTTGTATACTCTTCTTGTACTCAGTGGGTTCTTCACTAGTATACAGTAGGTATAAAAGAGGGCCAAGAACACTCACTTGCGGTACACCAGCATTTATATTTTTAAAAGGGTAGAGTGTTCATTTTCATGCTTCACACGGAAGATTCTATCAGAGAGATAGTTCGCTTAAATACAATACAGTTTCCCCGGAGAGATCGGCACAGTTTATATTTCAGGCTCTGTGCCTGTACACACAGTCTGTCTACAGTTCGTTTATAAAGTTTTTTTTTGCCATTTTTTCTTAATATAAAGTTGTATGAATTGAGAAATAACAATGAATTTAAAAAAAAAAAGGCTCTGTGCCAAACTTTGTCAAAGGCTTTGAGAAACATCGAGACATGTGGCTGAACAAACGAGCCTTTGTTCTATTACATCAGTTATACGATGTACTTGGTCAATAGTTGAGTGTTTACTTCTATAACCAAATTGGTGATTTGGTATGAGCTGTTTTTCTTCCACAATTGGACTTAAACGTCTGAACAGATTTTTTTCGAATACGTTAGACATTATCGGGAGTAGTGAGATAGACCTATCTGGGACTTTTTATTTTTTTATTTTTATAACTTTTTATTTTTATAACTTCTTCCACTTTCCATTGACTAGGGACATGGTCAAGCCGAAGAGCGGCATTAATTAAGTTGCGTAACTTAAGAACGGCTTTCCTAGGTAACTCTTTAAGAATTTCTCTTGTAATTAAATCGAAATCAGGATCTTTTTTAGGTTTGAGCTTTTTTAGTTCTTCCTTGAGCTTACATCAAATCCATTCTTAATGACAGGAAGAGTTTGACCGTCGTATGGCTTAAACGCTTCTTCCAAGTAATCTGCGAAGAGATTAGCTTTCTCTTTATCTTCGCACACGCATACATAAGGATAGGATTTAGTATGATTTGCAGTCTCCTACCCTGAAATATACATGTTTCCCAGCAATGAATATTCCAAATCTTCGATTACGAAACTGTTGGACAATTTAACAAACGACGCCTGTGCTTAAAGCATTGCACACAAGCAGAAGGGGACATCAACCAACTTGGTTTGCTAAACGGGAAGCAGCTAGACTCACTGCAGAAGCTTGATAGCTAAAGTTCATTCCACACAAAGAATAAGAAGACCTGCATCCCTCCATAATCACTTTAACGAAAACTTTTCCATTGTACTCTGAGACTTTGGCCTAGACCTTTTGGTTGACAGGAAGGTTATATCAGTATAAGACAGTTCTATTAAGTTCCCTTCTTGAAAAAGCTCAAATCCGCTCACGCCTGCCAATGCCAGTCGGCACTCAAGATGTCCTGCCACGGAACATTCCGGAATAGGACTTGCATGTGATTTCCACTCAGCAATATACTTAAAGGACTATTCGTTAGCGTGAAATATTATTCGGCAATGTGTTACGGAGATCCACTCAATTTCATCCCGTGACAGATGGTCCGGAGTTGGAATGGACCGCAGTATTCTGAATTTGTTCGACTTTATTTCAACCTCAATATGCTCGCTGCCCATGTCAGTGGAGATTTGAAATGACGCCAAATGGCTATTCAGGATTTGTGGATTAATTTTAAGAATATATCCTAGTCCAGGACATAAGCAACCTACCCACCAAGTGGCATTAAATTTCGATCCGTCGTTTAGAAGCTAGAACCAGAAATGAAGTATTACAGAGATAGCCGACTTCACAGCTGATTGCCCCCTAGTCCATCGACGAATTTGAGTACCTTTTTGAGGGATATTCATGAGTGTTTGACTGTTTTTCTCGAAATAACGTAAATGCCGTCTTCTGATTGGTCAATTTGGTTTATGAACACGTTATAAAAACAGTTGTCAAACATTTTAAGCGGCAACTGAGGTTGAGGTCTTGCATATCTGTAATACTTCATTTCTGCTAGAACTCCACAAGCGTCTAGGCATCCCAACTCCTTAGTTTGTGATTATTAGTAGGATTATTTGTCTTCTTCTCTAGATCTATCAGTTTACATTCAACTTACTTAAGCTAACTTGCGTGCTTTCCTCTCTGTTTTCGATGCATCCACTCCACTTGTTGATTCCAATTTTCATCAATGACTGATCGAACCATAGCCGTTTTCACACAACACATGATTTAAATTTAATCTAATAAAACCTCACTTTTACAGCGTCTTCAATCGGAAATCGATGACAAACTAGGCATCAACAGTTTCCTGGTGCAACCAATCCAAAGAATGGCCAGATACCCACTGCTCCTTCAGCAATTCATTACGGTAAGACACGCGACTCAGTGTACCTCGCCTGTGACTAATGAGCAATCCATTTGCAGACTCTGTTCAAGCATCGTGACTTCTACTTCAAACCTGTCATCGAGGCGTGCTGCCGGCTGGAGAAAAAAATCCGCACTCTGCTGACGATGACCAACGAATCGGAAGTCATCAACGACATCGTCGAGTGCAATGACGTAAGTCCACTCGGTGCAAATTCTTTGAATGCTTGTAATTCATCCCTTCCCGATCCTTTCAGCTGAATGTGTTCTATCAAGGAAAATTCCGCAAGGTCAGTGAATTCCACGCGTTCGATTACACCCTCAAGCGCGGCTACCGATCCAAGGTGTTCATCTTCGACAAGTGCATCATATACACCGAGATCAAGGACAAGAAGCTCATATTCCGCGGCTGTTATCCCTGCGAGCGAGTGGGCATCGTCACCAAACCAAAGTGCATCACCCTCTTCTACCAGAAGCGCAAGATGCAAGAGTGTGACTTCAACGCGGAGCAGGTTCAGTGCGAGCAGTGGCTCGACTTGATAACCGAGATGATCAGTTCGTTTGCCGCCGAGGAGCGACGCAAGCTGAAGGAGAAATACTCCAAGGAGACGGACCACTCACACCGGCGACCACCGAGTCTGTCGCTCTTCAGGAACTCAAACAGATTCAGTTCGGACAGTGGCATCGGCAACATGTGGACCCTGCCGAAGGCCATCGATGACGGCAAAGCGGAAGACAACAGCAACAGAACCACTTGGTATGCCACCACGTAGCGCGGACCACCGGCCTGGCTGCTGTGCTCTCACAAATGTGATCGTCACTTAGGGATCAGCGTGACTAGCTGTTGACTATTGTTTAAATTGTGTAGTTCTTAAATGTCCACGAACAGTGTCTATTTATTACATTTTATTCTAGAGATTAAACCATTAGACTGTAAAATAGGAAGAGAGTTAATAAACAACTGAGGAAAATCGTGTTCTTTTCGTAGTCAATTAAAAGGAAATTTGGGGGCGAGTTGCATTTGTTTGTTGAATCAATTGGAAGCGAGAGCACGGGATGCCTTCGTGACCCATTACTGATCGTAGACGTAGTTTAAATTGTTCTCTCGTCTCACCCAGAGGCAATTATAGTTTCAATTTAGGGTTTCCTAGCTTACTCCTCCCGCCTGTCTGTGAAAATTCAATGTATCCCCCGGGCTCATGCCGCTCTAGTTATAGATTCGTAACAATTTAAATTAGGACGGGGAAGCAGCCTTAAGAGCTGTACATGTGAGCCTAGGATGCGTATACCGAACATTTCATATTAGGGCGAGGAGGCAGCATTAAGAGCTGTACAGATGAGACTAGGAGGCGTATACCGAACATTTTAGATTAGGACGAGGAGGCAGCCTTAAGAGCTGTCCAGATGAGCCTAGGAGGCGTATACGTAACATTTTAGATTAGGACGAGGAGGCTGGCTTAAGTGCTGTCCGGATGAGACTAGGAGACGTATAAGTAACCTTTTAGATTAGGACGAGGAGGCAGCCTTAAGAGCTGTCCAGATGAGCCTAGGAGACGTATACGTAACATTTTAGATTAGGACGAGGAGGCTGGCTTAAGTGCTGTCCGGATGAGACTAGGAGGCGTATAAGTAACCTTTTAGATTAGGACGAGGAGGCAGCCTTAAGAGCTGTCCGGATGAGACTAGGAGACGTATAAGTAACCTTTTAGATTAGGACGAGGAGGCAGCCTTAAGAGCTGTCCAGATGAGCCTAGGAGACGTATACGTAACATTTTAGATTAGGACGAGGAGGCTGGCTTAAGTGCTGTCCGGATGAGACTAGGAGGCGTATAAGTAACCTTTTAGATTAGGACGAGGAGGCAGCCTTAAGAGCTGTCCAGATGAGCCTAGGAGGCGTATACGTAACATTTAAGATTAAGGGAGGCTGCCTTAAGATCTGTCCAGATGGGCCTAGGCGGCGTATACGTAACATTTTAGATTTGGACGAGGAGGCAGCCTAAAGAGCTGTCCAGATGAGCCTAGGAGGCGTATACGTAACATTTTAGATTAGGACGAGGAGGCAGCCTTAAGAGATGTCCAGATGAGCCTAGGAGGCGTATAAGTAACCTTTTAGATTAGGACGAGGAGGCAGCCTTAAGAGCTGTCCGGATGAGACTAGGAGACGTATAAGTAACCTTTTAGATTAGGACGAGGAGGCAGCCTTAAGAGCTGTCCGGATGAGACTAGGAGACGTATAAGTAACCTTTTAGATTAGGACGAGGAGGCAGCCTTAAGAGCTGTCCAGATGAGCCTAGGAGACGTATACGTAACATTTTAGATTAGGACGAGGAGGCAGCCTTAAGAGCTGTCCAGAATAGCCTAGGAGGCGTATACGTAACATTTAAGATTAGGACGGGGAGGCAGCCCTGAGAGCTGTCCGGATGAGACTAGGAGACGTATAAGTAACCTTTTAGATTAGGACGAGGAGGCAGCCTTAAGAGCTGTCCAGATGAGCCTAGGAGACGTATACGTAACATTTTAGATTAGGACGAGGAGGCAGCCTTAAGAGCTGTCCAGAATAGCCTAGGAGGCGTATACGTAACATTTTAGATTAGGACAGGTCGGCAGTCTTAAGAGCTGTTTAGTGAAACGCTTAGGTCGTCACTACATCGTCTTGCCAAAATTAGCCTGAATTGACAAACGTTCAGGTTGAAGATAACGGCACTATTAATCGAAGAGAGGGTTCTTAGCCAGACATTTTTAAGGATGTTCTTTTCTGATGGCTGCATCAGTTTTCCTCGGCTCCCATTGAATGCCAATATGTTTGGCAATGTATGCCAGCAATTCTATGGAGTTTTAGGATCGGGAATTGTGCTGTTTAGTGAGTCTTCTCAAGAAAGGTGAGTGGGTGAATTCTTTATGGAGTATTAATAATTTTTTCACTATTCTTTAAAATGCCGATTGTTGAATGTCTAGACTAGATATGGCGCTGTTCAGCCCTCTCTATATCCGACGTGGCATACATATATTCGGCCTTCAAATCCACAAATAAGTACATTTCTTTAGGACTCAGATTATTCACGAAGCGTTTCTGCCACAGAAAATGGGAGGCAAGAACTTATAGGCGAAACGATGTCCCTCATTAATTGGCGTAGTCAAGGAGGTTTTAATAATCAACAGCCACTCCGTTCAGCAATATGGATCAATCGGTCGACCGATTTTTCTTTCGGCTTCCTTAGGGAAATGAATTGTTTTCTCTTTCATTGAAGCACGCGTAGTCGCGAATCCACGGTGTCTTAGTGAAGACAATCCCTGACAAACCACAAGCGCCACTGACGTCCCCTCCTTCTGTACTCCACAACGTTTGACCTTCACGCATAAATATAACAGATTATTTTAATTACTCTCTGAACACTCTCACACAGCGCCAACAATAGATCACTTCAAAGCCCCACCTCCAGTCGGTGCCCAGCCAATATGTCCGATTTGGTCGTCTCGATCAATCTCCTCTGCATAATCCAAACAATCAGCCGCAATCATAAAACCCGAATGTAAACACAATCTGTGTTGTGTCATAAAAAAGGAATTCCTCTGCGGCCCATCAATCCAAAAGTGGTTTGGCAATGAAAACACATTCGAGAGGCACTCCTCGGTGTCTGTTGGCTCCGTCCGGAGGGCGGCGCGACGCGGCTTTCCCTCGATAGAATCACGTGCTCATTCCTAAAAATAATGATTTTTCTGAAATAATCTCTAATTGTGGATCGCGCACTTTAATGCACAGTCGCACCGATAATTTCGCAGACCATTGCCCTCACTCCCACACCACAGCGAGCCTGTCAAACGAGTTGCCCAGTCGATCTGTGTGCATCGCATGCACAGAGATGCTGTTTAATTGTCGTCGACATCTACAATTAGCTGCTCAACAATTTAAATGCTCATCATCTTGATCTCATTCAAAACGCTGCTTCGCGCCTCCGTCGAGTGTCCATTGTTTGGGAGATCGGTGCGGGGACGATGGTGGGACCGTGTCATCTTTCTATTTTTGTGTCGGAGAAAATCTCTCTTTCGAGCACTGAAAATATTTATTGGGGATGGCATCTCAAAAATAACAAAAGAAACAACAAACAAATAAGAAATCATCTCGAACAGATACAGATACATGCGAGCGCACAGCCGCACACACCGCATCTGCGTCCGAGGCCAGTAGCCGAGAGTGACATCATAGTGGAAGCGACGACCGCGACCGGCAGACTGTCTGACATTAATTGGAGCTCAAGTTCTAGGTGTAATAGTCGAATGAATGAATCTGTCGCCAGCCAGCTAGCAGCGTAACGGGGCGATTGACGTGGTGATGGATCTCACTTCTCGAGTGTCTGTGATCAGTGCTCGGAATGTGTTTATTGTCTGGAAAAAAAAACACAGTTGTGAATTGGTTGAGATGAGATTTGTGAAGGAGGGGTACGCCGTGTTTGCGTAGTTAACAAATTACGTGGGATCAGCGACTCTTAACACACTCTTCGAGTGAATGAGTGATAAAGGCCCAACCTTACGGTTTGTCAAGATTTAAACAAGGTGTGTGAGTGCCCTATGGACGTTGAATGGAAACGCGGGTGAGTATGTGGCTTGCCCACGTGAAGTCATTTAGAGTGTCTATTAGGGGGAAGGTGGTTTTGCACTTAGATACATCTTGGAGAAGACCGCGTTTCTGATCAGATTTGAATTGATTTTAAAGCCACACGACAGCATTCATCGCCAAGGAACTATTCGGCGCGATGGCTGAAGTTGTTCCAATTGCATCGCGCCAAGCTGACATGTACGCGATTCGGTTTGAGGACTTCCGAGCTTTTGAGCCCTGCATCGAACCCTGCATCGGCCAAGAGATTTTCTCGTGTGATTTCCTCAATCTAGTGGTGGAGAAAATGGTGCTGATTGCACCTGTTGACATGGAAGGCTCAATCGCTTACAAATTAGGTCAACTGTTGGGCTACATCAGGGGCCGTGGTGAAAGCTTTCACGGCAAATTGAGCTGGCCTTAAGGTTGGGGAAAGAAAAAACAAACTAAAATTCTGGGAAAGTAAAGGAGTTCAACGCTCAGGAAATGCCATCATCGTGTAGATTCGACGTAAAATCGCCCTTGGAAATCTGTCTCTCGAAACAACTGGATTCAAAAGTTCTCACTCTTCTTCTTGTCTCTTCCGTTGCAGAGGGCGCTGTTAAGGGATCTAATATTCGACGTTCGGAACCTAAAATCGTTGCAATTGTTTTCTGAAGTCGGTAACAGTATGTCCGTCCATATCCGAGGCGTTGACTGTGAAAGTGGAACTCTTTAATTGACACTCGGGCAAAGGGTCCTTCGATGACTGTAGCCTTGATGACCCTAAGACCTAAGAAGGTAGGCCTCGTCCGCCTCTAATTAGCCTCCAAGGTCTCGGACTAGTCTGTGAAGAACCCTTTTAGAACCGAGCTCCGATTTTGTAGAAAGAGTAGCTCTAAAATGTTGCTCCTGTTAACATCCGCCGTCATTCGTAAAGAAACGATGAGACCTAGCCAGGATCTGCTGGATCTACCTCTAAACTTATTAGTATCCACCAACTTCCTCACCCAAAAGGTTTGGTACTCCAGCTTTAGTCGAAAGCTGGGAACTGGCCTCCCAGATTTGACCACGTAGAGGTGAGATTAGGAGTTCGTTGCCAGTGGCTAGATGCAGAAGCCTGAGACTGTGACGCTGTCTCAAGGTTAAGAAAAAACTTCTACAAAAGCCTAATTTTGCCAGTCCTGGAAGGTCAGTGAGAGCTGGAAAGCAACAGAGCTGATTCTTGGGGCATTTAAAAAAAAAAGTCTGCATCGGATTGAGAGTCCTGCGAGGAGGGTGGAAGGAGGAGAAGATTTAACCGCGGAGACTAGGAGCCTTACCAAAATTTGAATGTAGTCCGGAAAGCAAAAATCCACCCACTGCCCTGGCTCGGCCACATCCAGACAATGCTCCAGCCAAGAGGATCTGTGAATCCGAACCTCCTGGTTCGAGAAGAAGAGGAACTTCGACCGGTATAAAGAAGAAGTTATGCCAGACGCAAGATAGCTTGGTCTTGATGATTGACAAAAGCGTGTTCAGGGCCGTCAGTGACCTGGAGGTGGATAAGTTAGCAAGAAAAGACACAATTTTTTCCTGGCAAGGTCAAGACAGCTAGCCAGAGACCGTGCTAGTTGGAGAGGCTTGCTGGTTGAGGCCCAGGTCCTCCCCGGACTGCCAAATAAAGAAGAAGAAGAAGGTCAAGAATGAGCATATCGATGATCAAGGTAGGTGGGTAGGCATTTGGGTGCCTTAATGGCCTTCTGAGCGTGGCTGATTTAAATCAAGGTGTTGGTCCCATTGTACCCTTGGACAGGGAGCTACCATGAGACCTTCTGCAGCTCCAAAACCAGCCAGATTCACGTGTGAATCTTAGAAGTTTTCATTCCAAAACCAGTCTAGTCTTCCGGCTCTAAGAATAAGTGCCGTCTTGCGTTAAAAAATGCGTTATTTTCCTTGCTAGTCCTGGGCATTCGCAGAGCAGCTGTTGGGTGGATCCTGTTTCTTCCTCGTCCTTGCAAAAATCTTTGTGGAGTATATTCAGTCGCTGTGCATGAGTACTTATATCACAGTGTCCGGTGAGGACTCTTATTAGTGTTCATACGTCTTACAGCGACTTAACCCGATCAATGGTGTTGATCTCTTTGTGCTCTGCATCGGCCATAGAGCCTTTGCTGAAGCTCCAATATTCAGGTAAAGCCAGCGAGTACTGGGTCTGTCCAGGGCTTTGTCTACTATTTTTTTCTAAACCCTTTAACAGCCTAATTTTTTTCTAATAAATAAATTCCAACGCACTATTTTGTAATTTGTTTGAAAATGTGGCATTATAGTAGTTTTTAGCGGCTTACAACAATCCCGCCTAAAGGAGGCTTAATGAAGCTGAGCGGCGTGTACGCAGAGATTCTCCCAGCTCCGAGCCCTTCTTTGCGAGACTGTCCGCTATTTCATTACCTTGGATTCCAATATGTCCCGGTACCCAGCAGAGCGTTAAAATTTATGATCAAAATCTAGTTTTTTTTTTTTTTGCTGTGGTTAATATCCAGTGACTACCCGGATAGGCTTCTTGGTGGAGGCCCAGGTCCACCCCGGACTGTAGTGTCAGATAAAGAAATTCTTCTTCTTTATTTGGCGCTACAGTCCGGGGTGGACCCGGGCCTGGGCTCCGGGGTGTAGTCCGGGATGTAGTAGTAAGTAAACTAAGTTAGTAAACTAAATTGGACCTCCTTCGGGAATTTAAACAACCTCTATTGCAGGTGAGGCTGTTAGGTTAGGTTAGGTTGACGTGGCTGGCTGACTGCCGCGCATACGGACAGCAGACACACTAAGCCCAATCATAGGCCCATTGTGTTACCACGCGGATCTTAGGCTGCCTATTCCGCAAACCAATCCGTGCTTTTGATAAAGCGAAGAAGACGGCTTATTCTTGTGCTGTTCAGCTCAGCCAGATTGACAGATGGCCCCCAGACGTCTGAATCTACGGGATGAGAGAGCACTGCAGCTACATCGCCAGTGATCGATGGTTTCTTCCTCGTCCTTGTCCAAACAGCTTCCACAGAACTCATTATAGGGAAGGCCTAGTCTTGGGCGTGAGTTCCGATGGCACAATGCCCTGTTTAAACACCAATAAGGGATCTGAGGTTTGGCCTGCTTAATCTGATCAAGCTAAGCGATCGCTTGTGATCGATCATGGTCCATAGTTCTGAGGCATCCTATGCCAGATATCCAGCCGCGGTTTGTTTGAACAAGCTTTTCAAGCCTTAGCAGATGTCTTATAGTAGGGATAGGCGTGGAGGGTGGGTCTCCACCCGGAAAGAGTACAGAGTTTGTGTCCTCTCTATCGAGCTCGTCCGCTTCGCGATTCTCTGGAATGTCACAGTGTCCTGGCACCCACATAAGTTGGATGTTACAGTACTTGGCCATCTCGTTAAGAGATAGGCGACAATTAAGGGAAGTCTTGGAATTAAAGGTGACTTAATCCAGAGATTTGATCGCTGCCTGGCTATCGGAACAGATGACGATATCTGTGCGCTATATTACATTGTTTTTGGGCCAGGACAACAGTGATTAGGTAGTCGGAAAGATAGCTGAATATTGAGATTCTTGGAATATACGCCAGCACCCACACCTGCATCCATCTTCGATCCATCTGTAAAGATTCGCAGTGGACCTTCCAGCGTCTGGTATTCAGACTCCCAGTAAGATCCGGGCGGTATACTGGTTGAGTAATTTTTCTCGAAGATGAGTTTAGGTAGAGTGAGGTCTGTATAGAGGGTAGAGAGATGGGTATAAAGGCATACCGGCGTAGTATCGTTGAATGTCCAGACTGCAGACTGCGTTCTTTCCAGCTGCTCAGCGATCTTAATCTAATCGCCGTACTAACTGCTATCTGTCTGCCAATTTGTTTTATCGGTGGCGGGTTGAGGAGTATGTTTAGTGTTTCGGCGGAGGTAATCCTTAGTGTCCCGGTAATGCATATGCATGCCATCCTCTGCACTCTAGCGAGTGAGGTCATTCATTCTCTTGTCGAGTGTGGTTCACCAATTGGCAGTATGGGTCTGACTACGGACATAAATAGCCAATGAACCATTCGGGGATGCAGTCCCCATTTGCACCCAATGGCCCTTTTAAAGCAGTAGAGAGACGTGGGGCCTTCTTGACACGCTTCTGGTTATTTAGCTTCCAGCTTAACTTCGTGTCTAGTATAAGGAAAATCTAGACAAGGCATAGGAATTTAGCGCTGTCGCTTAGCACCAAGGGGGTCCCGTATAGTGTGGGAGGGTCAAAGTTAGGAATTTGATACTTCCTAGTAAAGAGGACTAGATCCGTTTTTTGCGGATTGACACCCGATTAGACGTACCTACGACTTAAAAACACCTTTGGTGTCCGTGTGTGTATTAACAGAATCCGATGCGTTGGAGCGCGTTGCATGGCTTGTGAATTTTTGGGTCATTTTGCACTGCCGGCCTCGTCGTTTTGGAGCCTTTTGTCAGATCTTCCTCCAACTGACATATCGGCCCTATCAGACGTACCTCGCTAGTCCATTTAGATAGGGCAGATTGCATAATATCCCTGATCGTGGATATATATTTCCCGGATTCAGCTATGGCAATGTCATCTGTATAGGCAACACACCTAGTTTCACAATTAGTTCGTTGACCACTATGTTCCACAGTAGAGGGGAGAGTACACCACCCTGCGGTGTGCCTCTGTTCACAGATTTGCGGATCGTGGTATCACCAGGCTTCGAGCTTACCACTCTGTTATTGAGAAGCCAGTGCATAAAGGTCACTATAGGCTTTTCGATCCCAAGTCTGTTGAGTGCTGAGGTTATTGCGTGGTGAGGCTGTTCGCTTCGGACAATTCTGGACAAAAGTTCAAGACCCCGACATCAGATACATGAACAGTACTCTCTCGATAGTCCGCTTCTCGATAATGCGGCAACTACTATAATCCGTCTATGTAATCCGCCGCCATATAAAATCTTTACCTCCGTAGTCTGGCATCTTCCCTCTCTCTCTCTCTATCTCTCTCTCTGCTCTTCAACGAACTTTTTCTCTGCCTACAACGAACACAGTTCAATACTTCGCCGCTCAGCCATAAGCAAGCACTATTTAGACCGCCTAAGTCATCCAAAGTAAAATATAAATTTTACAGCTTAATCCAGAGTGTCCTTCATGTGCATCATAATCCGCCATTTTCAGTAATCCGCCAAAGGTTTGGGTTTTTTGTTGACAGATTAGTGAAAGAGCACTGAAGTACGCATAAAAATAATTTCCAAGAATCTTTAAAAGAGATCTACTTCACAAACATTGCTCCAAAGTGGCAACTCTGGTCAGTTAGCTTTTGACAAGCAGTTAAAATTGGTTACCTTTGCATTGCGAACTTCATTCACTTTCCCTACCTTACGTCACTTCGGAGGGAAACACCAGTAGTCAGCAGTGCAATCGATCACATCCCTTATCGTCTGATGGTGTTGTCAAAGCATGCCCCCGATAAAAACATGACCGTGTCGAGATGCCGGATAAAATGGCCAAAAACAAAAACGATGTACGGAGTGTTGTCAAGGCGTCTATCAACTTCCGCATTTCGAATCATTATCAGTCAATGGTACATCGAAAGTCATTGTTTAGTAAATTCGCGCGGTTGATCACTGACAGGCACTTGCCGACGTGCACCACGCCACAGCATACCGACTTGTAAATGCTTGCAAGATTCAACCTCCGCGATCTTTATCACTCCCCAGCTAGGGAATTAATCAACAAAAGCTCTCCGAACAACAGAAAAGCTCCCGAACAAGACATGTTAATCGAGAGACAGAGAGAGAGAGTTCTCTGTTAAGTCGTCGCTGGCAGCTCTCCGCCAACAAGAACGTCGGCACAAGGCACAATACCGTCCAGAGAACAGTACGCCATGCGAACGCTTCGCGCATTAACGTGGTTCGCTGATTCGGGTGTTTACTTTTTGCTTGTTGAGTTTTGTTGTAGAAATCCATATTTTTTGTCGTCGGATTGAGCAACATCCCGGAGCATGTTGTTCGATCTTATCTACCTCTCGTGGTTTGACATCATCGCCTTCGGCTCGTTCGCGTTCGCGGTTTTCGGGCTGTCGATAAGATCCAAGCGGTTGCAGCAGCAGAAGCAAGATGATCTAGAGTACGAGATGATTTTTACTTAATTTTAGTCTTGAGTAGAATTTTCGATTTGAGTCCCCGAGAGTGCCCGTCAATGTCTGCCATTTCATTGCATGCAGTCTGTGACAGGCGACATAGCAAAAGTGTCTAATTGGAAAATGCAATAAAATTAATTTCCTCGCCGCTTAGCGGCCGTGTAATTCACGCGATTAACTTATGCGGTTGATGTCACACACTCGCAATGGAATCGCAGTCAATTAGCGATTAGATAAAAAAAAAATGCCGACGCTTGTGCTTGGAATACTAACATAGATCATTCCTGTTGTTTGTGTGCGGTTTTTTTTTTATAGCAAGTCCCCATTGTTACCGCCCGCATCGCCGCCCCCCAGTCCCACCGAGTCGAACTGCCTGGATGAATAGTAAGCAAATCTTTGACATTGCCTCTCATTGAACCGAGTTCGGCTATTTGTTTGGGTCTGTTTGTAAACATTGTGCATCCGAACATTTGCAGCCAAGACGACGAGGACAGCTTGTCGCTGGACAATCTGTTCCCGTGCGATCAGTCGGCGATCTATGCGTCGAAGAAGATCAGTTACATCATCGAGGAGCTGGTCCAGACCGAGGCGAACTACGTGGACAACTTGAAGCGGGGCGTGAAGAACTACGGTGGAATATTCAATCGGGCTGACCTGCCGGAGCCGCTCAGGGGCAGGCGGACGGACCTGCTGGGGAACATCGAAGGCGTTCTGGAGCTTCACGAGAAGCAGATATTGCCAATGATGCAGCGGAATCAGAGGGACCTGAAGGCGCTCTTCGACGAGTTCGCCGCATACTTTGATGTGAGTTTAAAAGCAATTTTTGTTTAGCTTAGATCATTTGTGGGCAGACTGTTCGGAGAGTTTGTGACTTTGCGGCGTGATCAGTTAGCACTCGCGTGCATGTGAAGCTTTGAGCGGTGATTGTGGACTTTGTTGACATTGACGAGTATTTCAGGTACCTGTGATTGTGTATCCGAATCTGTGGAAGTATTCGGTGTTTCGTGAAGGCATCTTCGTGTACAGGTTATGCCGTAATTGCTAGCACGCTGTGTTAAGAGGGTCCGGTACGTTGAGACGTAGTTTGGCTTCGAAAACACCGCGAATAATTTGGGATCATACCATGTTCTCTACGCTGTAGACATCGCGCTTTCTATTCTGATTGGCTGTAATATTAGGCTGACTGTGATTATTGACAGACAATTGATGATTCCACGAACGCATCATGGTCTGGCGATCACTCTTCATGATGACGATCTTTCATTAGTGGCCCGCTAATTAAATTTCATGATTTCCTCTTTTATTTGAAGAGTCGGTTGTTGTTTCTAAAAACTGGGCAAATTCCACTTTTTGCCAAGTAAACCTGTTTCTGTCCCTAATTGATCGCATTTCATGGACCCACGACCCCGATTCATCGGATAATGTATTGTCAACAATTTGATAATTTATGCAGATGTGCAGGCTATTTACTTGCTTACATTCTCAGGCTCTGAAGCTTGGATGGTCTGAGGCTGACTTCCATTGACACGCTGTTTCCAGTCGTTAAGACCAAGCTTTCTTGCGTCCGCCATGAATTAGTCTTTATACCAAAGGTTCGGTCTTCCTCTCCTTCTCCAAGCAGGAGTCTCAGATTCGAAGACCCACTTCGCTGGAACGTTGTTTTGCATGCGCTCGATGTGTCCAAGCCAGTGTAGTCGAAAAATGTTTATCTTGCGGACTACATCTACATCTTGGGGCAGATCGTAGAGTGCGCCGTTGTGTCTTCTCTTCCTTTCCCTTTCCTCGCAAACTTGACCATACATTCATCCGACGTAGATTTTTCCTTCGGAAAGGACCTAGAATCAGCTCTGCAGTGTTGCCTAACGTCCAGCTTTCTGCTATTTTGTTGATTATTTGAGCATGGTTTTGAGCATGGTCTTTGTCCTTCTAGCCCGGCTTCGGGTTGTTTCTTTGTCGGAGGATTTTAGTACTATACTGGAGCACTAAGACTCAGAAATTGGTCTCTGTACTATCATGCAACGGCCTCCATTTGTTAGAATTTCCTGGTATTCCGGAGGAAGGCCAACACGAGCTTCTTAAATGGGCAGCCTATATAATCAACTCCCAACACTGACATCTGATCCGAGCAACATACCTTTTATTTAAATAAATAAATAAATAAATACAAAGGTGTAGTGGCACGTTAGTACGCCGGTTAGTAGGAAGCGTGCAAAAAATGCCCGCGAATTTCTTACAGACGTTAGGAAGCATGCGCTTGGTTTGTCTACATCCCGCAGAGTCATGCCACCCCCTTTCGTGCTCTTCCGAGGTCCAACATGATGGAAGCCGTAACCAAGGACACAGGTAGTCCCAGCGCAGGTTCAGGTCCTGAGGGTGCCTCCTCTGATCCGCTGCCTATCAAGTTCATGGTCGGTATCATTTCCCGCGGTGACCTGGGACTCAGACAAATCTCATCGAATTCAGACTGCTGATCAAATTCAGAGCAGAGTTCACTTCAGACTCGTTTTTTTAAGTAATGTCAATTAACCCATAAGGGATCTGAAAACCCAAAAGCAAGGAAAAACTTTCACACCTACTATTCCAAAAGCGAGGGGTTACACATTTTATCCACAAAAAATAGGCAGGAAGTGTCTGTTTCCAAATTGGTAGCTGCTACGAGGGATCATGTACATTTGAGGTTCGCTCTTGAGCTCTTACAAGGCATTTTTAAACTGGTTCTCCTCTTTTTGCCAGATATTCCTTCGGCCAACGTTTGTAGAGGGAGGATACATCATTTCAAGGAACAGCCCAACTCCAGCAAAATAACCAAAGTTTGCAATCTTCTTCTGAGACTCAATCTATGCATTAATGAGAACATGTGCTAGACGTCGCCCATATGTGAACTTTTGCCCGTGAGTTCCTAAATGTAGTCTGAAGCAGGCTGTATGAGAGTTCTACTTGATTGAGCAAAGTGACTTGATGACGAATGGCGACTGTTGCACATGCTGTGTGTCTGGTTACCACCACATGCCAGCAAGAAGTCGCGTGTAAAATATGTGGTTGTGGTTCTTCGCCTTGTTCATTGTTTGGGGCTATTGTTCACTGCGCAGTCATCACGATAGTGGACAGCTGGTACCACAACTTTGCACACCAAGTTGGATGAGGTCTGTTGCTTGGTACCACAGCTTCGAAGTCGACGACTCTTTGAGCCAGGACCATGTTAAGCACGCGCTCTAAATAGCATAAGGTTGCCTGAGGTGTAAGGAAGCTGAGAACACATGTTCGTTTCGGACAACAAATCGAAATGCCCTCCATTTTCTTTCTAGCAACGAAGTCGATCTGGACAGTCATTGCAGTGACCTCCACATCCATCTCAAGACCATAAACTACTCGCGCTTCAAAGATTCAATATTTGGGTGTTGCCTATGAGAAGACACTGTCTCTAAAACGGACCATAATCCATAAGTCCAACCAAACCACAGAGCCCTGGCCATTCATCCGTGGATATAAGGTTTGGAGTTCATTTTTTACCACTTTTGTGTTGTGTCGTTTTTGCCTTAAAGACAGAAGTTTCCATGGAAATTCATTCTTGGGCTCCTTGTACAATGTTTTTGAGATATTTTTTGAATGATAGAATATGTTTTGTCTTGTTTAAAATTGCTTTTGAATAATTCCTAATAACAAGGAACTTTCAAATTTCAAATTTCTTCGATTTATACAAGAGTGAAGTGCGCACCAGAAATAAATTATAACAGAGATAGCCGACTTCACAGCTGATTGTCCCCTAGTCCATCGACAAATTTAAGTGCTCTTTTGACAGATATTCATGAATTTTTGAGGGTTATTCACGAAATAACTTAAATGCCGTCCTCTGTTTGGTCAATTTGGCTTATGAACACGTTATAAAAAACGATTGTCGAACATTTTAGTAAAACTTCATTTCCGATGCGCAGGGAACGTACTTCAGTGAGTACCTCTTTCCAAACCTGTAACTACGATTTTTGCGGATTCCAAACGCAACGTACGGAATGGATTCGATGAGTTTCGGCCTTAAGAGCTAGAGCGGGATCTTCTTGGAAAAACCGTCGTTAACTTTCGAAGACTATTGTTTTAAGAGTCTTGACAACGCAGAAATGCTGACCCCATCATAAGCGACTCCCCACCACACCATCAAGAGGCTGGGTGGTGTCTACGTTGAACTCTTCGAATGAGTACCGACGCATGTCGTACTGGCCTATCCCCATTCCATGAATCCAGACAAATGAGGTTAACATTTTTAACGAGGAAATTACCCATAAATTTGAATTGCTTTTTGAGATTCAATGAATTTATTTTGTATTGCAATACATTTGTACAAGATTCGACAAACAATGGTTTGTGATATCTCTCTCTCTAGCCATCAAAGACGTAGTCTCCAAGGTGACGGTCTCCAAAGCTTGGTTTCCTTTTCACCAAGCAGCACTTTCAAGGCAGCTTCTACCGAACGTAGGGTAGATTGCAGAGCTTCCTCGCAAGATATCCAATAAGATATTGTCCTGGGATGAGACTGGACTATCGGCTGAGTTGTAAGCACCTTCTGACACTTTATATTAGACAACTGGTAGACGGCTTTTAGCCATATGAAACTTAGAATAAAAAAAAACATTGTTGACTATAAAATAAATGAAGTAAAATTAAATTTCTGTAAACTAAAAAACTAAAACTATAAGACAACATTATTCTTAAGGTTTTTTACGTCGTCTCTCCTGTCTGCCTATGTCATTGGATAAATGGGTACCGAAGGAAGGTGAGGTAATACTGCCTTTTCCAACGCACAAGAACACCTAGACGATTTATTGCTCTTGATTTAATAGCTCGACCGTAGCTCGCACAGCTGAGTGTTGCTTACCTACTAATGCGACAGCCATCTATGTCGCTACAATTGTTGATCTACTGTACTCGCATTTTAAATTTCAAAGTGTCTACATGTCGACAGCAGTTAATTATGTGCCATCAAATCTTAGAAAAAGACACCCACACTTGTGAGACTTGATGTATCGCTTTACGTAGCAAAGGCACAGTTTTACGACAGATTGCTCGTGTAATAAATTTCTCACAAGGTCAGCGGACTTACAGGTCAGAAAAGCATTCCTCCACATGAGGGGATGGGGTTTAAATGAGACTATGTAGGAAATAGTTACTGCCATTGACAATCGGTTATTCCTCTGAATCAAAATGGAAATTTAGTTTCAGTGGAAATCAGTTGATATCTTTGAGTGCGGTAACTCAGACCATGCAAATTATGTACAACTGAGTACTCTGAACAAATAGAAAAGGCCTTAAGAATTCCAAAGAGACTGGGAGTCTTGTTCACTCATGACAGTTTCTTAATAGAGAAGTCGTGGTGGCATTTACGATGCCAAACATGGTATATTTCATTTGAAAGTACAGTGAACTCTCCCCAAGTCGAAACCAGAGATAAGGGACAAAAGAGATATCCAACTTCGGCCATTTTTTCCCGGAGAAAAATGCAAAAGCTGGTATTCCATTGTATTTCACAAATGCTCTTACACAAACCATGGATCCACCACGCAATGGCGGCCGATTTAGTGGGAAAAAATCGCGTCAGATTTCTGAATTTACCCACAATCCATGTATGATCCATGTAAGATACTGGGTATGTTGTTCGGAGGGTGTTCAAAAGTTGACTAGTATTTTTAAGAGAATTTTCTTACATTGTAATATGGACTTTCGTGAATAAAATTGTATTGCAATGCCCATTTAACTGGAACTATTTGACCTCAAATCAATTCCTAAGTAAATATACAGCCTATTCATATACCATACGTGACAAATCAACTCAAAAAATTAAGTCCGTGTATACTCTTAGTCATGAATTTAAAAAAAACTCATGAATTCAATTTAAACAATTTGATAAGAATAATGGCAAGAAATTGCAACTATTAATAATTTAATGGTGGCGCTACAGTCCGAGGCGGACCTGGGCCTAACTTCTCAGCAACCACTCGTGTTGTGCGTGCTATTGTTCTCGCACGCGTGGAAGAGACCTACAGTTTAATGGCGACTCCGAATGGCGAAGTTGAGGAAGGACTCTTGTGCATTGTCAGTGACTCGAAAGAGGTGGAGCCGTGAATGTGGTAAATTCGAGTATCGAACCTCGGACCCTCTGCGCAGGATCCGACGCACTAACGCACAACGCCACGGCGACCCAAAAAAAAAATCTCTAACTCGAACAAATTATGGTATCCCGTGACAATTCGACTTAAAGGGGGTTCCACTGCATATAGTCCCGACTCTGTTAAAACACGGTTTCGATTTAGGGTCCAGGAAAAATAAAAGATGTTCCGATGCGATTAGCACGATCATAACAGCGAATAGAGCTTTCCTATTTTCAACACCCTGACTTTTTTAATTGTTATTCATTAATTTGTATCGTTTTCTTGTGACTTGTGGCCTTTTCTTCTTTGTACTTCATGTCTTTTTTTACACGGTTTTTTCTGGAATGTATCTACCGCGTAAAAACAGGATTAGGTCTCTCTTCAAAGTATTGGATATTACAGCTGACTGGTGTCGGCATAAAGCGTGAAGTGAAGAAAGTCGGAATTTGTCCCGCTTTGATGGATCACCTGTCCTTTATCACCGCAAGAATGGCAACAGAACAAACTTTTCTGACAATCGTCTCATAGCAGTCTTTTAGTTAACTTTAGTCGAATGTCATCAGACACTTTATGTCTAGACTAGACTTGATTTGTTGTCTAGTAACCACCTGGCCGTGGTCGCATTATCGTAGGGAGGAGGGGCGTCTACACTGGGGGTTCGAATAAAAGAGTATAATAATCGTTGTTCGAAGTCTTCTTCTTCTTTATCTGGCGCTACAGTCCGGGGTGAATCTGGGCCTCAACCAACAAGCCTCTCCAGCTAGCACAGTCTCTGGCTAGCTGTCTCCAGTGTCGCATGCCAAGTTGGTTGAGGTCCTTCTCCACCTGGGTGCGCCACCTTAAGCGCGGGCGTCCTCTGTTGCGTTGTCCCACGGGTTCGGAGTCGAAGACTCTTCGGGCCGGAGCTGAGTTGTTCATACGCTCTACATGACCTAGCCATCTTAGGCGTCGAATCCGAAGACGTCTGACTAGACTCATGTCGCCGTACAGTTCGTGGTTCATCTTCTCCTCCAGAAACCGTCAACGCAAACAGGACCAAAGATCGATGCTGATCGTCGTTCGAAGTCAGCATAAGCATAAATCTGTATCTCCTCTCCACCAAGGAGAGGGCCATAGCAAGCATAGCACATGTGGTTGTTCAAGGCGCTAAGCCAATGTCCGCCTCAGAATGTCGCTAGTGATAGCAGCAGGCTATGTTCTAACATAAATCGCTGGTACCAATAAGAAACACACACGATATTGTGTGCAAGTAATGTACAATCCAAAGGGTTATAAAAACAGACCATGTGTGAGTCGTTCGCGTTAATTTTTATTTGAAAGGCCTATTAATGAAATTATGTGTGGGATATGATATCGTTCACCTCACATGTGCGCAGTTCATTTTCGACTGTTTCCAACGCAGAAAGCCATGGCACGGGCTATGTAGGGACTTGGAGGGCAACGATCTGACAACGGATCGCGGCTTAGTGGCATCAACAAAATTAAAAAGTCGCTCAGGCAAAAGACACAAATCTAAATCGAACTTGCGTGCCAATTGGTCTTGTTTTTGCGAGGAGCTATGCCCTCAAATCGTTCGAGAAGAATATTCAATGTGACATAAGCTATGGCACACTTTCCGGTTGGAACCAGATAACGTTCAAATCCATATCAACGAATGTATTCGGTAAGTGGACAGTGACTGTCATTTGTGGTGATCCCAATATCTTCGGCGTTTTCGAACAAGCACCAACCGACGACTGTCCCCAGTTCACACCAAACACTGGCTCGACACTTGGTGTACCTTATGTGAAGTGACATCGTCTCAAATCAAGGTAGAGGCTAGCTTGTATGTCTATGATATAGTTAGAGTTAATTTGACAGAGAAGAAAGTTTTTTAATAACCTGGGATATGCGTAAATGAGGACCACTGTGGGACAACGAACCGCCCAAAAGGCGGTTACGTCCGCCCCAGCAGAGAGACCGTGTTTATGTGTTGATTTGTAAACGTTTTTTCTTTGATTTTGGTTTGTTTGAAGGTAGTGTAGGACGTTTACTTAAAAGTAAAATACACTCTGATAGATATTCATTCGATTGCCATACTGCTAGTCGAGATCATCGAGTTATCAGTTTATCCACTGACACAGCAGTGGTCAATGTTGTTCATTGGAAGTTTGTATGAAATTAATTCATATACACAGTGGTGGACAAAAGTCAATTTATTTTTTTTTCATTTTGTCTACATTCATGAATGGCACACAAATAGGTATTGTCCTTGAAGATATTATTTTTATCCCTAAAATCGCGATCTCTCATCCTGCTGAAGCAACGAGTCTGCGTTTTTTTGGATACTTCACAGATGTAAGTCCATGTCTCGCCAAATTAGTGTCTGTGTCCAATGGTCTGTACGCGTTTCAGAATGGAAGACGTCGGTTTCACATGAACACACGCTTTAAGTTTCCAAGGAATTTGTGATGCATACGGGTATAATCTTTAGCGTCATCGCGTATCTGTAGTAATGTGCCTCAGTCTTTCCAAACTACCACTCTTCATTCCTTACCCATGCTGCTCCCTCATGCGATGGACTGTGATCATGTATGATGAACTCGTAGCACCGCACCACTCCGCACCGCGCCGCACCGTGCCGCAACGGCAAGCTAAATAACCTGACTAAGTTCGTTGTTGTGATAACCAACGTGGTGGATTTAAGTAGGTGTCTCTTAAATCCACTTCCAGCAATCATGAAATATCGGTCTGTTGTTGTCTTTTAAGGTTGGAGTTGCTTAATTGCCTGAAAATCGCTGTCTTCCCTTAGTGACAGGGATCCTTCAAAGAGGTGAGAGAAGAGCCTTCAGCACTTAGGACAGTTCGAAGGCGTGCTTGCCCGCATAGAGCACCGGTCCCTCTTCCCCTCGCTCCTGGACAAACTTCTCGTCTCCAAATGTTGAACAAATTCAACACAGTACAAGGTCTTCATCGGGCGGGCTTATCGCAAAGGTCGACCGTTTTTCGAGCGAACAATCTCAGGCGTCTTGGTGTCTGGGAAACAAGATTAATGCAACCAAAATAAACCATTAAACCGAATATTATATAATCGCTCGAAATGTGTGTCAATGTCAGAACAAGTGCCCACAATTCTGAGGTTAACGGAGGCTTACAGTTATCTGACTTTGTTGTACACATGTGCATACAAAAATAATACATTCGCATCGCCCAGAAAAAATGTGATCGCAGTGTGCTTTGAATTAAATTGAATAACTTGGCGGGTGTCATAGAGACACTTGTACTGCGACCATACCCCATCTTTGATGTGGGACTTAAGTACTGGCCTTAGAAATTTTGACAAATTTCCTAGATGGGATTTCTTGAAAGACGCTCCCTATTCCGGATGTTCTGCTTATAATTTTGAATGTTTCTCGGACAAGGCTTGGGCTTGGGCTACAACTACATGCTCCGTGTCATGTGAGTGCGCGATCTTCTTTGGCTCGTGTGGGATTATAGTTTTGTGCCACGAACGTCCTAGGTTGTTTAATGCCCTCTTGGTTGTTCAAAAATTGTTAAGTGATCTATTTGTGTAGGTGGATGGAGCAATTTGCTTTAATTTTCCGCATATTTTGTAAACAAAAAGGAGTCAATTTTAACGATGCCAGCCCTTTGAAAAGGAGTTTGTAACTATGTATTAATTGTAATCTGTCGCGTTATGATGGGTAAGTGTGAGAAATTCGTGGGTCAATCCGGAATCTCGTTTTCAACGTACCTCTCTGGAGTTGCTAACAGGGCTCGGATAAAGTAAACCAGTCAAAACAAGCATCTTGGACTCTAAGACCCCCTCCAGTCGTTAGACACCAAACTCGCGGAAGGACCAAGTGGTTGTTAAGGATGCGATGCACCCGGGCTACCTTACGATGAACAAGCAAGGTTAGTTAGGTTAGGTATAGTGGCTGTAATAGTGGCTGACTGTTAATTAAAGTAAGGAAAGACAGCAGCCACAACTTAGGCCAGCACAGGCCCATTATCCTACCACGCGGATCAATAAATACCTATTCAGCAAACCAGTTAGTGCGTGTAATTAAAAGATGGCTGACTCTTATAGCTTTCTACTTAGTTCAAAAGGCTTATCGAAGTAGTAAGCTTCCAGAAGTCTATTCCTACGTGATGAGAGTGCACTGCAGCTGCATAGCAAGTGCACAATGCCTTCTGCCTCAAACTCGTTTCTGCAGCCTCCTCAGAAGTCGTTGTAAGGAGGGCCTAGTCCGAGGCGCGATGCCCTGTTATGACGTCTAAAATCTATCATAGTAAATTTAATCAGGCTATGCGATCGCTTAAGGTCGAGCGTAGGCCAGAGGTGTCTGATAATGAAGTATCCTCTGGCAGTCGGACATCTACGATTTGCTTGAGCAAGTTTATGGAGCTTCAGTGGATGTTCTACAGACGCGATAGGCATAGATGGCGGTTCACCATCAGAAAAGAGAACAGACCTTGTATCCCTTTCTGGCGATTTAATCCCTTGAATGTCTCGTCCTAATTTAAAATGTTACGTATACGCCCCCGAGGCCCATCTAGACAGCTCTTGAGGCTGCCGCCCTGTCCTTATATAAAATGTCATATATACGGCTCCGAGGCTCATCTGAATAGTTTTTAAGGCTCGCTCCCCGTCCTAATCTAAAATGTTACGTATACGCCTCCGAAACTCGTCTAGACAGCTCTTAAGACTGCCTCCTCGTCCTAATATAAAATATTACGTATACGCCCCCGAGCCTCATCCCGATAGCTCATAGAACGGCCTCCCCGTCCTCCGGCACCCACATAAGTTGGATGTTAGAATATAGGCCATCTTGTTAGGAGATCGGCGGAAATAAAGGGAAGTCTTGGAGTTGAAGGTGACTGAATTCTGAGGTTTGATCGCTGTCTGGCTATCAGAAAAGCACAATATCTGTGTTTGAAATTAAATTGTTTTCTAGCCTGGGCAGAAACTCTGCTGGGTCCCGGCAAGCAGCTCAAAAGCAGGGAACGTAAGAGCAGATGAATTGGCCGGACAAGGGTCTGAAATGATCATAATCGAAGCGAACACATCACTGCGACCACCGATCAGTGCATTACAGCGGACCATAAGCGATATAAGTCGAAAAGAAGCCAACTCGTCTTGACTTGCAAGAGTCTGTCACACGACAAATTCAACTTGGCCAGAGCTTAATAACGGCAACACAAAGAAGCTTCTGGTGTAGGACTTCAACTCGATCCGTGTACTCGTCGGAGTGATCACAGGACACAGACCGATCTCTGCTGGAACTGCGGTGACGAGGAAGAGACTGAAATGATCCAACATCTACTTTGCCACTGCCCAGCTCTCCAGAACTAGCGCTTAGCTTCGCTGGGTCAAAGATTCTTCCCAGAGACTGCGGACTGCGGACGTGAATGCACATATATCAAATCTTCTAAGATTCGTAAGGAGCACGAGGTATTCGTAAAGAGCCATCACGTGACAGGATAGGTTAACAGAAAGTGTACTCCATAAATGAAGGGATACACAATGGGCCCTAAGGCCTACGAGCGTGAGTGATGTTCTATCATCACACTCCCCTTTCATAACCTAACCTAACATAACCTAGCGAGGGCAGACCTTCTTTGATCGGTATAGTTTCAGCCTGAAAGAGGCTTCAGTGGTATGGTAATCGGAAAGTTGGATGGATGTTTAAATCCTTAGTATACCCGCCAGCAACCATACCTGCATCTATCTTCGATCCATCTGTGCAGATTCACAGTGGATCATACAGGGTCTGATTTCCGGACTCCCAGTAAGATCTGAGAGGATGCTGGTTAAGAAATTCTTCTCGAAAGGGCGTTTAGGTATCGCGAAGAAAGTGTCTCGGGTATGGGCCTGTCGAGGATCGTTGATTGTCCATACCGAAGTTCTTTACACATTTGCAGCGATCTCAACCTTATCGCCGCACTAGCTTCTGTAAACAAGGCCTAAGTCCACCTAGTCTGTTTGTCCACTGTCTTTCCGTGAATTCAACAGAGTCCTGCGAAGTTTGAATAAGGGCCTTTTTGCGTCCACAACTTTCCCACTTCAGATATAGTTTTTAATGTTTATTCATTCGTCAACCTAAAGCTCTCAAAGGGCACACAAGCCGTCACACTTCTGAAACTACTGCTGACAAATAAACTAATTCGACATTGAAAGCAAACACTCATTCGACAACCTCCGTAATCTCGAGCTGTCAGAATGTTGTGGCACTGGCCAATCCCCTTGAAGGCACTTCAAAGTGAATTTCAAATTCTCTGCCATGCGTGAGTGGTGAGAATCTGCACCTGTTCCCATCACTTTGCCAGCCAGCATGCGTTCCGTTTGACTAAGTAAGCCCCATTAACCGTACAGTCTTACATCATCGTTGGCCACGATCATTAGTAGATCCAGTGACTGTTTATTCTTGATGACCGCAAACTCGTCAGTCAGTCTTGTTGTTTGTTACTCCTTTAAGTAAAGTAGGAAAAAACGTAGAGAACGTGCGTTGCATGGCATCGGGAATTCCGAGAATCATTGCCATCGTTCCAGTTCAAATGTCGTATCGTTCGAATCGCGGTTGGTTCGTGAGCGAAGAGATTTATAGACGCTGCTCTTGATAATTTCGTTCCATGTATCGGACAGATGTGTACACTGTTCAGCTAGCAGAAATTCATGAATATTGTGAATACTTATGGAAATCTTAACCACCACTTGAATTCGGTCGACGGCCGAAAACAGGTTTCCGCCAGCATGTGGACGGAGGCAACTGTTTTTGTGCTTTATTGCGGTCGAAAACATTTACGAGCGATCGCTTGTTAAACAGACGCTTCGTCGGGGTTTTAATTGCTTCAGTTTGAAGGTGCTGGCGGGGGAAATGGCTTTCGATTGGCACTGAGTTGATCTCTGATGACGATCGTGTTGTTATTCAGAGATTGCTAAGGGCACTGTTTTGTAGATGACAGATCTTCAGTTGAGTTTTGTGATCAAATAGTGGCGAATGAATGAAATCGAAATGATCTGAGATACAATGCAACTTGTTCTAAAGCAAACCCACGCATGCAACGCAACAGCAACTGACATCCAATCAATACGACAGCGCCGCAGAGCTGAAACAAATAAACAAGGTTCTCTTTATTGTTCCACAGAACGAAGTCCAGGTAATAAACAAATTCAAGATGACGCTTACTTCGGCGAAACCCGATTTACGATCAAGTGATCGACATCGAGTTCCCACGTGTTGGTGTTGTTTGTAAACTTAACTTAGTTATCTTAATTTTTTAACATTGTCATCAATAGAGTAAGATAGAGATGATTGATATCACGTACCACCCTAGCCAGGACAGGGTCTCGCTAATCGCCATTACTTCCGCTTGGAAGACGCTGCAGATGTGAATTAATTTGGAGCTTAAGTTAAACGAGGGTGTATTTGGTGTACTGGGAGACTTAAACCTCAGTTCTTCGCCACAACTGCATTTTCATTCACTCTTTTAAGAGCGATATTGATATTCGATTTTTTTGATATTCGATACTGGAAATGAGAAATTAAGTATTACAGAGTGTTTAGGTGTAAACGTAGCTTAACATCGATCTGATTGCTAAAATCTGTGTATTTTTAAGTTCAACAACTAGAGGTCTCTCTTGTCGCTTAATTGCTAAAATCGGAACCCACTCAGCCATTTTTATAACCCTCATGTTTTCTTGGTCCTTCTTCTGGAACCAGACTTCATCGAGGTAAGACGTGGAAACCAAAATATAGCTCCATTAACCCACACAACGTGTTTTTATACTACACTGCACGAGACAAATTCAGAACCAGCGCCTGGGTCTCCCACACCCCATCACAGAGATAGCCGACATCACAGCTGATTGCCCCCTAGTCCATAGACGAATTTGAGTACTTTTTTGACTGATATTCATGAATTTTTGACGGTTATTCACGAAATAACGTACGTGCCTTCCTGTGATTGTCAATTTGGTCTTTGAAAACTTTATAAAAAACAGTTGTCAACAATTTGAAGGGGCAGGATAGGTGGAAGTCGGGCATCTCTGTAATACTTCATTTTTGCTGAAAACCATCCCTTGAACCTTTTTCCTTCAATTTTACATTTTTTTTTTAATTATTTAGGATTGTCTGTATTGGGTCACCCATTCATGCGCTTTCTTGGCAGTAATAGCTTACACTGAACACACCATTCCCCATGCATGACCCATATGGTGACTGCGTTGAACTCCTTCATTCCTTGCACAAATGCGGCGTGATGTGCAAATCATAAAAACAATTGTTGCAACTCATCGAAATTATGTCGAAATCTTGAATGGCAGCTCTCGTGAAGTCATTCCCGGGGGAATCCGAAAAAAATGTATTTTTCTGATTTTCAATGCCAACTTCGTTCTCTGGAACTGTGGTGATTCATTGACGAAGCGATTCAAATAGAAATAAACGCAGTCATTGCTTGGAAATGCAGTCAAACATCGGCCAGGTTAAGTAGGTGCTTAGACGCGGGAAATGTCTTGCTGGGACCTTGTGAAGCCCATTGTGGGAAGGTATCCTCTTGCCATCTTATTTACTCTGGTGGATCTTTTAAGTCGTCGTCCAGCCATAGCGATGATATGATTAATCTAAAAACGCGCTAAGATAATTATTTCTACATCTTGAAGGTCGTGGATGTGCGCGCTCTGTGGCTCAACTTGGAGTGACTCGGACAGTGAAGGAGGTAGACGCGAATATCTTATCCTTCATCCGTTCCATTCCGTTCCACCCCATTTTCCAATCGCAATATTTCTGATGATTGGGGCCAATATGTGTTGCAGCAACTTTTTGTTTCTTTGGTGGCTGCCGCTGCGTTCCTTAGTGGCTCGGTGCGGATATTCTTGGCCCACTCCACCACCTATCATATCATTCTAGCCACAGACACTGTTCAGTGAATATTCCTGTCTAAAAAAAGGCTTTCTCGAATTTCACCGTTCGGAGTCGGCATGAAAAAGAACAGTTGAACGCAAAAGGCGATTGGTTGCCTTCGAAGCTAGTCCCAGATTCTCCTCAGACTTGAGACAAATCATCGCAGTTGTCTCGGTGGCTTGAGAGCTTGACCTTCTGATTATTAACTCGTGTCGTTCATCACTTAACATCTGGAAGTGTTGAACTGCGGACTCTTTCCTGGCAAGTCAAGTTTAAGCAGCCTCCTAAGTTTTTCGCGGCAGGATGCGATCAGCATACTTTAACGGCCACTTGACTCTGCATCAGAATGGTAACATTAGCTTGTGGCATTGATACCATTTTGGTCGCTCCTTTGATTGCCAGGACCAACGTGAAGAAGTGAAACTTCTTTTTACGGACACGCCTCCATAAGGAGACCTCTCTTTATGGAATATTTGTCATGGTCTCGGTATGAAGGTTTTTGTGTATTTCAACTAACTCCCCTACATAATGGACAGTCATGATGGCGCCGTTGTTGTCAGCCAGGGAGAAGTCACTCAAGTCACTTAAAGTATTGTTATGTTGCTAGGACGGAGGAAGGAGGATATATTGTCAGCGGTCTGGAATCTCGCCCACAAAGTTATTCTCCACTTATGTCCGTTGCGTAGTCCTACAGGGTCAGAGTCATCTCCGTGGTAATGATCATTACGACATCGATCACTTGGTAGTTGCATGAAATATCATTTGCGAAAAATTCATTAGAGGCTCTTCTGACGTTTGTTGTAATAATGCCTGCAGCTGATCAGAATATCGGTTTCCCCTCGAATATTCCACCTCACGTCTGCTTCGGGAAGCTGCCCAGTCTTCGGTCAGTTGATCAATATTGCATGACGTGCTTGGCAGTGAACCATCGGACTATGGCTCCAAGCGGAGCTAAGCCTTGCTTTTTAACCAACCACTAGCTTCGTACATGTAAAGCATGCGGAGACCACTAACCTAATTAACGCCAAAAAGACATTGACTTTTTAAGCTCCCTCCGACTGCTGTTTTTCACAGCGACCTTCAAAAGAAATAGTGACTGTCAAAGTTTCAATTCCAATCCAACTTTTACTAATCCTCGCTGAAATACCTTGACATTGACGGTGGCATAAGAAAACCCGTCACGAAGTGAATGGACAAAACAACACGTCTGTTAATGGCGTCAAATCAATAAAATTTGATATCCGGCGACGGGTTTGTCTTCAAAACGAACAGATTCTTATCCGGTTGATGCATCGCTAGCACGTTCAGTTTGCCGTCAATCCAAGCGAGTTGCGGATGACAGTTTTGCACCATAAAGTGGACAATGACCTCAGCCACATTGTGGGTTCGTGGGTTGACTTGGGAAGATTGTCTGGGGACTTCAGAAAACAATTATTACACGACAAGTGTTTTGTTCGGTTTGTTGCCCCGATGAGGAATAAGTCCGATGTTTGTTCTAGAGTGGGAGCATTCTGTAGGATCTCAACCATTAACCATTTCGAGTCACTGTCATAGACTACTCAGGTTTAAGAAAAAAGGATTCTCAAGCTTCGACATAAGACGTCAGGTCAATTTAAATTTCAATTTTCAATTTATTAATATAAAACAAATCTCTGTACATTAAGTCCATAAGGTCCATAAGGTCCACAATAGGAGTTGTTGCCAGGATCAGTTCGGACTGTCACGCCACCGATATTATATGCACACCAATTGTTGCGCGAAGCTCGCCGATTTTCGCCATACAGCTGAATAAATTGTGCATGTTATTAAGGCGTCATCAAGATTAATTGTCAAACACACCATCAAGCCAGTTACGCATGATCAGTCAAAAAAAACCAAAAATTTGGGTCAAGTTTAAATACCTCGTTTGGGCTGACTTGTTCTGGCTGGCGTGGCTACTCAGATTACAGTCTGCAGCTGTCGGGTGTGTACATTAATTTCCAAAACAGGCTACACCGGCACATTTCTTCGCACAATATCTTTGTACGTTCGATGTCGACGGGTAGGGGTTTGAACATTCTTACAATTGTTTTTATTTCGTTTAGCAAATGATGTTAGTTGTCAGGGACTCGTGTCGCGTTTGTCACTCTTCCAATTTGACAAACGCATTTTTGTGGCTTGAATGTGTATGTTGGTTTCATCTTTCCGTCTTTTGAGCTACCGATTGGACTTCGATTTCAATTCTTCTGTCAAATATTGGTGTGAAGTATTGTATTGTGGCGTTACGTTTACTGGTGTGTCTACCAGAAATGAAGTATTACTGAGATCCTCTTCTGCCTCTGTTTCCCCTTAAGATTTTTGAAAACTGTATTTTATAAAGTTTTCTTAAACCAAATTGACCAATCAGAGTACGGCCTTTACGTTATTTCGAGAATAACCGTTAAAAATTCATGAATATCTGTCAAAAAGGTACCCAATTTCGTGGATGGACTAGGGGGCAATCAGCTTTGAAGTCGGCTATCTCTGTAATACTTAATTTCTGGTGTCTACTATCGATCTGTAGTGTAGTTTCGGAGGATGTACTGCGGCGGCTATTAATCTGCCAAGACACAGCACACTTGTATGCCCCCTTTGTTGTAAATATCTCAATCGGTTTCAGGCACACATGTCATACTCATTAAGCATATAATTGGTTGAGGGAACGCAGCATGGTACGTCGTGACGTGACTAACTATTGGGTCCTTCAATGCAAGGTTCAGTTTTGACATAACTCTCTTGATCACATGCGAGAAGCCGAATCGTTATCTGATGGTTTTCGCGGTTAGTTTAATGTTTGCCATTTTACGGAATAGATAAGTTAAGCCATGATTAACTCAAACTTCTTGTCCAGCATTTTTACCCACACACATGCGTAATAACTGCATGTTCACATTTGATTTGTTCTAACAAAAGTTGACCGTGTTATGCTTGTGAAAAACTTACCACAAAAATTAAGGGTCTTCCAATAAGGACTTGACAACTCTTTTTTTTTAAATAAAAAGCAAACCATTTGAGATGTTACAAAAGAATTATTATTGGCTTGAAGTGCAATCAAAACTGGACTTCGTTCAAATGATCACAACGGGCACGATTGCACCGATCAATTCGTTGCACCCAATTTTCAACAACTCGGCCACACATTTCGGCCGCTGTTTCGCGGTCTTTCAATCTTCGACCGTTTTGGCAGTTACCAAAATGGCGGTGTCGTCAGCAAATGCGCCTTGGTCCTGCGGTACATCGCTGCTATACAATAAGTAAAGGAGGGGACCAAAAACGCTTCCTTGTAGTACTCCATCTTGGATGGATTAAAATAGGGAGTATTCTTTCCCATATTTCACGCGGAAGATTCTAAACGATAGGAAGGAGGAATTGTTGAAGCTTGTGTTTCAAGCCTTCGTGCCAAACTCTGTCAAAGGCTTGAGAAACGTCAAGAAATACAGCTGAGCAGACTTGCTTTTGTTCAAACGAAGTTATGCGAGTACTTGGTCAATAGTTGAATGCTTGCTTCTAAAACCGAACTGGTGGTTAGAAAGTAGTCGTCTTTCTTCTACAACCGGGCTTAAAAGTCTAAGTAATATCCGTTCGAACACTTTTGACATTGTCGGAAGAAGTGAAATCGGTCTGTAGGACATTTGGTCTGTTGGGGGTTTACTCGGTTTCGGCACCGTTATTATTTCCGCTCCTTTCCACTGACTAGCGACATGTTCTAATCTAAAGTTGGCCTTAATAATGTGGAGAAACATAAGAAGAGCTCTCTGAGTCAATTCTTTCCGAACTTCTCCCATGATTAAATCATAATCAGGAGCTCTCAGCCTTTAAAAACAAAACCGAAGAATAATTTTCAATTGACTCAAGGATTGAATCCAAATCATCGCGACGTGCGTAGAAAATACACTGATGTGGTGGTTCAATATCTGGGTTCTGGTTGCGATGACCAATTTTCAAACAGCATTGTCTGCGACGATGATCATTCTTCATTCGGTGGCTGAGTTTACTAAAAAGAATGACGCATGTGGAGATGAAAAAAGCTTGAACAGCCAGTGGTCGTTGGTCAGTTGGTGGCATTGGTCACTACTTCTTCGAAAAGTGGAAACATACAGGTGCCATGGGGATCAAAAACTTAGTGAACCGTATTTATTGTGTATCGAATGTTGCGCTGTCCTGAGAAAATTCACGGGCCCAGCTCTCGCTATTCACGTCCAGTTTATCTTGAGTCAACAACTGTCGGAGAGCAACAACCCCGGTTTCAGTTAGGAAATAGTAAACAATTTCCAAGAATACGCGTGTCGTTGAACTGCCCAAGATTTGCATGATAAGGGCGCGGGAAGGCTTGCTGCGTATCCCCAGCATGTTGGCCTTTCCCTTCACTCTCTGTAACGTGACGCAAAAATAAGCGATTGGGAAAACTGCGATCCAGAAATAACGCAACTCCCATCAGGCTTTAAATAGTGTCAAAGATAAACGGACAGCCCTTATGGATATTTCCCCACAAGAGATGATTCACTGTAGTTTGAAATGTCCCACTTATCAGCGACAAGAGAACGCTGTTACATGAAGTTAGCCCTCGTCGTCGGATTTAAACAGACCCTCTCTTGGTACACAAGACGTGCTAAGCGTGACAATCTCTTTCAACAGCCATGCGTGAGCCTAGGAATCTTGCTTTCACACTTGCGATCGTCTTAATCGAATAAACATGCGACGCAGATATCGAACTAGTCCACATCCGCCAGCTATTTCAAATGCTCATGAGCAGCTAGACGAACGTGTGTGAGTGTGTGTGTGCGTCTCAGATTTCGAATTAAAATATGCGGTTGCCTTACAAATGGGAAGATCATGCGATGATAAAATCCCATTTGCAGGCGAAGCAGTCGCGTCATGTGCTTGTGCTCACTTGTTGATTGGCTGTACATGTGTTCAATTAATAATTCGTTTCGGCGACGCCACCCATTTGAATATGAAGCAAGTGACTACGAAAGATAAATTCTAAGAAGTCTCAGGAATTTCTGCCACATTCAGCTGGTCTCCGGAGTCCGGTTTGGCATGTTTTAAGGTTTTTTTTTTTTTTTTTGCAGTCGTTTGTCTATGGATCAATAAAAGTTTTCACTTCTTGGAGACTCACAGAGATTCACAGTTTCACACGGACTGATATTTTCTGGTGTGCCATGTGGGAGGTGATGTTTGGCGCCTACTCGAATTGGGTATAATTAGCTTCGGCCGTATTTTTGTATATTTGATTGCAATTTAAGCGTTGATTCCCTCTGGGGTCATCAAGAAATGACGATGAGGGAGGTGTGTGATCTTTGGCGGTGGTATCAGTCAGAGGAGGATCTCTATCAATCAGACAGTGTACTGAGACATCTCCTGTTCGCAGACCATCCCTTCCTACTGACGTCCTGCGGACAGTGTCCACTTCTTTCGTAGGAAACTCCAACTTACCGCGTACTTCAACAGTCTCAGCGAGCTGCGTAACATCAGCTTCGTTGCAAGCACTAAGTGGTTTCAGAAATATGTGTGGTATCTCTCAGAGTCTTCATGTGGCTACTCGCTTTGACCCACTTGTTCGCCAACTGACCTACCATACGTCGTTGAAATTGATTGAGTATAGGGAGCTGTCAATGAATGTCATGGCATTGAAACGGATGCAACTATGGACTGAATTGCAGACAAGGGGAGGGTGACTATATAAGTCACATAGCACCGCAACGACGATAGATCTATTGTGCCCTCTTCCTTTATCAGGACTTCAGAGTTGTCTTGAGAGAGTTGATGACCTCGTTTGATGGAATATCTTGACAGTCTGTTCCTGCCAATGTGATCCTGGTGTCATATTGTGTAGTATGTACCATGGTCTCCTTGTCAAAAGTTTTCTGAGCTGCTGTTACGAGAGAAGTGGCCAGTAGGTCTAATAGGGCCGATATGGCAGTTGGAGGATTACCTGACAAAACACGACGATGCCGGCTATACAAAAGTAGCCAAAAATTCAGATGTCCTGAAATGCGCTCCAACGCATCGGATCCTGTTAATACTCACACGAACACATCACCAAATGTGTTTTTAAGTCCTAGATATGTCTAATAGGGCCGATATGGCAGTTGGAGGATTACCTGACATAACGCTCCAACACGACGATGCCGTATCCTTAGGTGAGACGTGTTCAGGTAAGAGCCACCTTGGTTCATTAGGGATCGTCCCTCATAAAGTTTTTGGAGTGAGTAATGATTGTTCCAGAATCGGATGCAGTATTTCTTGTTGTTTAAGTGTTGTTATATGTCAACGTTGCTTAATCCATGAAGAGGGAAAGGCCAAATAAAAGGAGTTTCAGCTTCCTTTCTTAGCTTGGGCATCCGCCTTCTCATTGCCCTCGTGTTTTCCTCTTCTGTCATCCATATCAGTTTTAACCTGTTTTTCTTTGTCAGTGGGTTGAGTTTTTTATGATTTCCTCAAACAGCCGTGAAGTTGATTGTGAAGCTGGGATTAAAGTACTGTCAGGCTATCTGAGAGTAACGATATTTTTAAATTTCTTAGATTTCCATTGCTGGTGATATTTATTGTTTCATTTATGGCGAAGAGTTGAGCCTGGAAGATTGTGAAGACAAGTGAAGGTAACATCTGTGTCCTACGATGCCTGCTCCTTCTCCACTTTTTGACTTCAGCACGTTTGTGTACTATCTTCGGTCATCGCCATCATCTAAGGATGACTGTTGGCCAAATCTTCTCTTTTAGGCGCTGAACTCTCAGACTGGCGTCATGAGACAACTGACTTAGGTTATTTCATTGAGGTCATCGAAATTTCTTAGAATCTCTGAACCTGTGTTTTGTGAGGTTACCTTCTTTGAAGCTATAGGTTCCTTGCAGGTCTACAACTTGCCTCGAAGGTTTAGTCTGAACAGCAGTATGTACTTAATAATAATAATAAGGGTGGAGCGACAGTCCGAGGCGGACCTGGGCCTAGCTTCTAAGCAACCACTCGTGTTGTGCGTGCGATTGTTCTTTCACTCGTGGAAGGGACCTACTGCTTAATGCCGACTCCGAACGGCGAAGTTAAGAAGGTTTTTCTAGACAGGAATACTCTTTGAGCATTGTCAGTGACTCGAAAGAGGTGGAGCCGTGAATTATCAAAGGTGGTAAATTCGGGTCTCAAACCTGGCACCTTCTGCATAGAAGTCGACGCACTTACCCACTACGCCACTGCGACCCACGCTCACGTATGTACTTGGGGCAGGCTTAAAAATATTTAAAACCTGCCGTTGGAGTGGTTTTCATCGCATTAAATTGTACAAATGTAAGCTAACAATTCAATATTCGCCTGGCTGCCAGGCCATAGAGTCATCCCCAGACACTGTAAAGCTGATGAACTCACTAAAGTCGCTGCTGGACTGCTAGTTGACGGAGTCTCTTGTAACATATGTACCCTACAGCCGCCTTCAAGTTACAGCTCAATAATGGTTGACAATCATCACTTGTCAAACCTCAAAATAGATCTGGCCACATCTTGATCGGAAAAGGTCAAGCCTGATATCCTAAAAAAGATCCGGAATCAGCACTGGACACTGCCTACTACGCCTTCAGGCGGAGAGATTAGGCCTATTCTCCAACAACTTTGGCAGAAGCTGTCTAGACGAAGAGGGTAATGAAAGCATCCAACAGTCCTGGTCTTGCCTAGACTAGGGAAGCCACTACAGGCTTCTGCGACAACCTAAAGGACCTCACCAAAATACCGCTCAGTGCCTTGATCAAATTTGTTGAAAAAACTGGCTGGATGCAAAGTTCACGGCAACCCTCCTTAATTTACAATTTCTACTTTGGTCTGAGTGCATTAAAGCCACTTTCTACCTGCCTACCCACCTAAGTGCTATCAGCAAGAAAGGAGATACAACATCGACGTCTTAGACAGAGCACCACAATGACCAGCTATAACTTCGAGGTAATCAAGGACTTCGTGTAGCTTAGCTCCACAGTGAACTGAACGAACACCATCAGTACCGAGATCAAAAGCCGAATGACTCTTGGCAACCGCAGGGCTCAAGAGGCAATTGAGTAAAAGAGCCGTCTCTCGAAAGACTGTATACAAGCCATTGGTTGTCCTGGTACTACTGGACGACACAGACGCATGAACAATCTCAAAACCTCATGCAGAAGTACTTGGTGTCTTCGAGGGAACAGTACTTTGATCCTGCCTTTGTGAGAAAGAAGATTCAACCACGAACTAAATGTGGTGTAGAGCGACTTGAGTTTAGCCAGACTTCTCGCCTGGATCCAGTGCCTAAGAGCAATTGAGGGCAATTAACAATTTGGCTCCTTCCCTCATAACCTTCGACTCCGTGGCTGTGGGAAAAAACGTTAGACGCTCATGTTGTGTGTAATGGAGTTGAGAAGGAGAAGCACCTCAACCAAGCTTTTGGCAACTAACTCAAGATCACTTTATCTGATGAATGCTGCCAGTGGAGAGCAAGGCCCAAGGACGAACAAGATCAAGGACTGTGACTTCATCGACATAAATCCCAAATTCCCAGTCAAAGGTCTGCACGATCGGAATGAAACGTGAAGCTTCCAGTAACTGATTCTGACTCCAAAGAGTTGAATATTTATGTGATTACCAATGCCCCACACCGATTAACATGTCATCATCATCATCCTCTGACCCGCATGATCCACTAAAGGGGTGGCAGGGGTAAACCACGCACAAGTGATCTCCAGCCAACTCGATCCTCCGCCATCGACTCTAACTCATCACGGGTTATGCTTAAGCGTAACCAGGCGAGCTTATGGACTTGGTCCAACCACCTCTGCATAGTGGCCGCCTACCTGATGGAATCGCATTCAAGGCCCGCCTCGCAAGTCGTGATGGTGGGGATATTTGCCACGCAAATAAGAGAAAAAAAAAACAATCAATTTAAAACCATTATTCCTGACAGAGATCAAGCATCGACCCCCTCGATGGGGTCATCTTCGAGAATTCCTGGAGTGAATCATAATTTATGCTGATCCCCGGCACAACCACCCGCAGGATTTCTTCGAAAAAATTCCATCGCCTCGCGGTTCGAGTTCCGACAAAGCAGCCATCTACCTGCACGCCAAGCGTCTTATGATTCCCAGACAAAAAAAACCGCGGGACAAAAAATAATGCAAAAAATATGCACGAGGGCAGCCCATTCGAGGGCCTCGCGTTGGGTCATCGAATAAAGCATTCTCCGCGCACAACGCGATTCCCCTTCACGTCGGTCTCACCATTCTGGGGCAAACCGTGCTCGAAATTCCGAAACAAGCACGCAATGTGCGCGCCCCCTCCTCGACACATCACTCCACCCACCGGCCACAAGGTGCATGCACAGGCTTAACGACTCATTTGGAATAAATTCGCATTTCGATTTTCAATTTCGAGTTTCACTGTAACGAATGACACGAGGTGCGGCCAACTGGGCGCGATATGGCGGCCAAAAGTGCCCGACTGTGTCACTGCAAGTCCCACGAATTCGTGCCTCAAATGAGGCGGTGTGGGTGTGTGTGCACAATCACGTCTCAATTAGCAGGCATTAGCGTATGTCTATTCCAATTTCAGCTGAGCACAGCAAAGCTCCGAGGGGAAGCTCTTTATTTATTTCTGACGACATGCTTGTATCTTATCAGAGCTGACTCGACGTGTCGTCATAAACAATTGTGCTGTTGTGTGCCTGCCTTGGAATCCAACCACAGGCGAGTGTGTGCAAAATTTTTAAAATATCTTTTAGTGTTTTGTTGTGTCAGTCTTTTGTTATTCTAGAGTGATAGACTTCTGAAAATTCAAACTGAGATCACTGCTACGTCGGGCGCATGCTTAATGCCGCTGCCTCGAGATAGCACGATGTTTCGCCTTGACTGTGGTCACTCGACGCGTATGTGTGCCGTCGTCGTGGTGTCATCGCTGTGTTTCGATGAATAAAGCGGATAACACGTGGGTACTGTGTTTTATGACATCGATCGCACTCGCAAGATCGTTAAAGTGTTGTCGGAAATTTATATTCAATTAATTATAAGCGCTTTCGACACCTCCTCCCAGATGGACGATTCGATACGACCCTCGATTGAGTGATGTTTAAAATTGTTAAAAGTTAGTCAAATCAAAGACGATTAGACCGCGCCACATGCGTGTCAAATTAGGGAATAATTCCCCTCCGTTGGTGTGGCCAACGTGTTTTGTTTCATTTTGACGCATGGAAATGGTGACGAAGAGAAGCCAGAGCTAGAGTCCCCTTCTCTTTCTGAAGCTTGGAAAAGACACCGTTCGACTCACTCCAGTAGAAGTAAGAAGACTTCCTTATATGCAAAGACACCGACACCGACTCTCCCCATCCTTCAAAGAAATGCAAGCCGGAAGGATAGATAACGGACAGTTTATGATTGCCTTGATGTGCAGGGGAAGTTGTTAACCGACGAACGCTACATAGAAAGTTGAATCACAATTTCTCGCATATCCCTGGCATCTATCTCAATGCAAATGTAATAAAAAGCGATATGTAACGAAAAGGGAAGAATCAAGAGATAGCTAGGACATTGATGGGATGTACCTCTGAATTCGTTCCTCATTCTCCTTCTCTGCTTGTAGACTCAATCGTATCAACTGACGCACTTTTGAATTCGCCTGATCTCGTTCGCGAACGATTGGAAATTTGACTAGACCTGGTGTGTTGGGAAGAACAGACTTGTGTGACTCCTCCTAAGCTCTTCTATCATCGACTTCGAATAACACGTGGCTTGGACTAAAGGTATAGACTTTTTTTTTAAGACCGTTTCTAGCTGCAGTGGTGGCCGTGGCATTGTGGGCATGTGCGTCGAACATTAACTAACTTAATCTCGAGTGCCTGGGTTCGATTCCCGGCTGGTATGACCAAAAATAATGTTCACGGTTTCATCTCCTTCGAGTCACTGACAAGTCATGAATATTCTCAGCTTCTTTAGCCAGCATTGGCACCAACACCCATATCAATTATACTCGAACTAAGTCCTTCGGGTTCTTCGATTAGTTCCACGGGGAAAATGTGCACCTGTTCGACACCCATTTTCCAAATCATGTTCCGCCGTAGCGGCCACTGGATACACACCTTCCTTGGGCTGATCATAGCCGGTCACTGAGAACACTTGAATAGGCCCTGAACTGAATCGAATCTTATTGCTCTTCTGCACTGTAGTGGGTGGATAGGTCATCGTCACCGGGCTCCACGAGACCAAGTATGTGTAGAAGTTGGTTGTACTTAAACCTCCTTATGAGAATGGTTTTTCAAGTGTCAGGTGACAAAATGAACACATCTTGGGTCTTTGAACGATTCCTGGTCGAATATCTCTTGTTGCACATACCACTTTGTTTGCAGTCCTCCTGAAATTGTGTTCATCAATTGAACTATGGGGGTATTTCATGGCATCAGCCCCCAAGATCGGAATGGAAGCTCCTTCGTGACTTGTCGGAAGTTTTCAACACTACACTGGAGCACTCAGGCTCAGAAACTGGTCCATTGCAATATAATACAAGACAGCAACCTAACTTTGTTGGAATTTCTTGGTTTTCCCAAGCCTACATCATCAGCTCTTACACACCACCAAATGCGGGACAGTGGCAGAGGATGTGCTCTGCAATCAGGAGTTTAGCGAAAGTGTAGTGGTCCAGGAGTGCGTGGGTAAGTCGTCTGCAGATTTTTCTGTCAAGAGATAACAAAAATGCCGCGGATATCTTACAGACGTGAGGTAGCATGAGCTTAGTCTGTCTGTATCCCGGAGAGTCATGGCACCTCTGGTTCAACTCCTCTCGAGGATCGTCAGAAAAAGACGCACCCCAACACTTGCCGAAATTTCCTTGCTGGAAGTATAGCAGTATGCAACCAGCAACCAACCACCAGTTCGCTACCACCAACTAGCTACCTCCCACCAGCTCGCTACCAGCAGCTAGCTCCCACCAACTCGCTACACCAGCTAGGTCCCACCAGCTCGCTACCAGCTGCTCACTACCATCAGCTCGCTACCATTAGCTAGCTACACCCAGCTCGCTGCCACCAGCCAGCTACAGCCAGCCCACTACCACCAGCTGGCTAAAACCAGCTCTCTACCAGCGGCTAGCTAAAACCAGCTCTCTACCAGCAGCTAGCTCCCACCAACTCGCTACCATTAGCTAGCTACACCCAGCTCGCTACCACCAGCCAGCTTCAGCCAGCCCACTACCACATATATTTCAAATCAAACAAAAGCCCATTTTGAAACGAGTACTAAATGCGTTCCCATTTATTTTTTTCCTTTCAGAAAAATCACTTCTATTGCTACGTGACGTTCACGATGAACAAGAAGACGTCAATGCAACTCCGTCAGGACCATCAAGAGTACTTTAGCGTAAGCACCCCTTCTTTAAAACCATCTTCCACAAAAGCTTTAACAGAAATTGTGTTCTTCTTGCTTTTCAGGGACTCCAAGAGGAGTTAAAGGACAAACTAGGAATTGCCAGTTTCCTTGTGCAGCCCATTCAAAGACTGACACGGTATCCATTGTTGCTGCAACAATTCATATCGGTAAGCCCAACGCACACGCAACCCATTTCGACATTTTTGATCAAATCTCCGTCCATCACACAGGAATTCTACAAGAACGGCATCAACTGCAAGCCGGTTCTGACGTCTTGTTGCAAACTAGAGACTCGAATGCGAAATCTCCTAGTCGTGGTCAATCAATCAGAAGAAGTCAAATCCATAGAAGACCTGAACGAGGTGAGTTCCCGTCACCTCCCCCAGTGGCAACATCATCTCTGACCGTTTGCCATTTCAGCTCAATATACTCGATCAAGGATACTTCCGAAAATCCTGCGAATTCGATGCCTACAACCACAAGTCGCGCAAGAAATACCGCTGCAAGGTGTTCCTCTTTGACAAATGCCTACTGTGCACTGAAGTGCGAAAGAAACGCCTCTCCTATCGCTGCCACTATTCGTGGGATTCCATCGAGGTAACAACAAGCAATTCAAAGTCATTTGTGGTTACACATAAAGTACAAAACCGCCCCGAGTTCGAGTTTACCGCGGCCGAGGCGATTGCGATTAAGCAATGGATGCGATGCATAGCCCGGATAAGGGAGACCACAAAGGAGGACCTGTTGACTGGGGCGAAGTTCACACTGCCAATGGAAGTGGTCCTGGCGGTGGGGCTTGTGATATGGTTTCTGTTTCGTTTGTTGCTGTGGAATGAGTAAATGTTACAAAATGCATTTAAATAAGATAAAATTGATGTTTTTTATTTGATACGTTGTCCTGGAAAATTACCTGGTAGCTGTGAGATCACGAACTCGCAGTGGATTTGTAACGAGGCAGAGGTGCCTTTTTTTGGAAAATATCGGTTATAGGTCCCGACTCATGTGTGCAACTTGAGGTGAGAGCAATTTACGTACGTTATGGAATGAAAGCTGGCCCATGCTGATGCTTAAATCGATACAGAAAATGGCTTCTTCCAATTAGGATAAGTAGGTGAAGGTGTATTTGGAATCCAACCTCAGGTATTTCTGAAGGACGCAGGGAACTCGTCGAGAGAATTGAAGATGGGTCTACTAAGCGCTCGCTGCCTGACTATAGCAAGAGCCGAGCAGGCACAAATGAAATGTGCACCTGTGACAATGTGTGTTATGTGGGATAACTAGTTTGATTGGTCAGTGTCCTGTACAGACTGCCGTGCCACCAATCCAGCGATATCATGACGGGTTCATCGGAGGAGATCTTTTGCTTTAGATCGGTTGTACTAAGGCCATGTTCTTCTTGACGTTCCACAGTTTGTCAGTCTGGCCCACCTTGTGATATGGTTTCTCTTTTAAGGAAGTGCGAAGAGATATTATCCTTGACTAATCAGTGGGATAAGCACCTCCTCTGCTGATCCCTGTCTCGCCAGATCGTCGGCCTTCACGTTTCCTGAGATGTCACTGTGCACTGGAACACAGATAAGATACACTTTAAGCTGGCCTTCTAATGACGCTTTCTCAGGCATTTCTGCTTTAATTTAAGATGTGAAGTAAAGTAAGCAATAGCGTTGATGGCTGAGAGGCTATCAACGCATAGCAGCCATCAACGCATATGGGAACATTCTACCTTGGTTATTTGGCTGTCATTTGAGAAGAGGACGTTTTTCTTTTCCAATTGCACATAGTTTAGCCCGGAGCACACTGGCAGTCTGTAGACTTTAGAAATGTTCAGGAGTTCAGAAACACACACTCACGCCCATCTTTGAGCCGTCAGTGTAGATTGTCTAGCTTGAGTCCCTGCACATCTGCCCGCTTTGTCATTCCGTTCTTTCGGGAATTAGAATGTCAAAGCCGTTTGTTAGGTTAAGTTTGGGCGCCATGCAGTCTATTGAGGACCAAACGACATCTATTGGTGTCAAATCAAGGATGGTTCTGTCACCAAAAGCCATAAGGCTTTGATGTCAAACACCTAGACTCTGGGAGTCTAATGTGTGCTGTTGCGCAAGTTCAAAGGTAGATGTTGCATTACCGTCAGATCGTCTGACGACTGCAGAGGCTATGTGGTGTCAATACATCTTGTTCTTTGAGACCAGCCTAATCACTAGACTAATGATCTGTGTGTTAAGATCATGCAGACTACCGCCGTATACATCCATAGGATCAACTTTGGTTGGATGCCCTAATTTTCATCGAAGGTTCTTCTACAAGCGAAACATGTTGTGCATGCTTTCTTAAGCCGCTTGTCTACATTAAGCTTCCAACTGAGTTTGAGATCTAAGGTGTTAGCGCTGGAAGATAGAGAAAGTGGTTCGTTAAGATGTAGAAGCGGGAAGCTGGGTAGTTTAAATGAAACCGAAGATTGTTTGCATGCAAGGCAGCCGACTCAGTACGTCCATAAAAACCTCATTAAACCAGCCATAAAATATATTTTTCCCTTTTTTAAGACAGCAATGCCCTTCCAACAGAAAGGCCATCAGTAACAAGAAAATTAGCATTCTTATTTATGTGCGAGGACAGACTTTTCAAATGTTCTGTTTCTGGTTGTGCTGATGAAGTAATGAACTTTTTCTTAACAAAGCTTTCCATATTGGAAATAAATGAGGACCAGTGTTGTGTCCCAAAAATTATAAATTTTTTTACTCGTTTAAAATTTAAATCTAGTAGTATTATGTTCCTGAACGCATGCATTTGAATTCCATTTGAATATTAACACAAACTAATACGCTCCTAGTAGGCTTTGCGTAGCCATGTAAACTCACTGAATTAGGCGAAAATTATGCTCTCGTTCATTATATTCACTTGATGGAGCGTGCTCGTGCCGAAAGGACACAAATTAAGTAAGTTTGCATATATCTTCTTTGTAATTAGTTTGTAATAAGTTTATTGTAAAATTATTACAGAGTATTAAACACCACTTTTCAAGATACACACGTGTTTCCCTGCATTAGCGCCATCAAGACAACCAGCGTACAAAATGATTAATTTATTATTTTTAATTTATTATTATTATTTAGATTAATTTATTATTTATTTGTGCTTGCAAGTAAATGTACGCTTAATAGTATAATAATATGGATGGCGCTACAGTCACTCGTATCGTACCACTCGTATTGTGCGTGCCATTGTTCGTTTACGCGTGGAAGGGACCTATACTTTTTTGCCGACATCGAACGGCGAATTTGAGAAGCTTTTTCTAGGCAGTAGTACTCTTTGAGCATTGCTAGTGACTCGAAAGAGGTGGAGCCTTGAATTATAAAAGGTGGTAAATTCGGGTATCGAACCTGGGACCCTCTGCGTAGGAGTCGACGCACTTACCCACTACGCCACGGCGACCCACGCATAATATGTTCTTAAATTCAGAAGTCAGTTGGATATCTTCATTTCAAATGCCAAGTAGAAGAAAAAGCTGAAAGATCTCAACTTGAAAGACCAAAGAAAACATTCCAAGAACGTGAATTCAATTCTAAAAAAAGAAAAATTCGTGAACTCATGAATAAGTTTTCAGAAGAACTGTCCTTTGCCATGGAATCGAAGCTAAGACAAGAAGGTAAACGTTCTATGGCCGAGGTCATAAAAAAAGCTGTTGGCAGCCCACCCAAAAGTGTAAACAAACTTAAGGTACCTGAAATAACGAAGTCAGTAATACCGTATACAGCTGAAGAAGCCTTAGCTCTAGTGACAGAATTAAAATTAACGAAGCATCAGTATAAACATGCTAAAGAAAGAAATGAGAACATATACCCTAGCTATGTCTCTAAACCGGAAGCAAAAAAAAAAATGTTATCCAACTAGTACTAGCTCTTACAGGATTTTACTGCACAGCGTCTTTCAGAAGCACAAAGTGAAGTAATTTAATTCTGGATGTGAAAATGGCGATACTTTTGAATGTATTTCGAAGTGGGGAGTTGACGGTAGCGGGGGACACAAGCAAACCTTTTTGATTAATCCTGCCGCAAGTGATTCCAACATATTGTTAACATGCATTGTGCCTTTAGAAATCAAGAAGAAATCAGATAACGAAAGTACAAAGTTATGGTTAAATTGAAGAACTTCATCACCAAGATACTGCCGGCCAGTAAGGTTTGTATTTGCTACAGAAAGTTCAGAAACCACTATAACATAATTCAATCGAATGGAATCTGAAATCAATATGTTGCAACCCACTAGATTGACTGCAAACGGAAAAACCATAAGCATATCTCACGTGCTGTTGAAGACAATGGTTGACGGTAAAACTCGTAACGCAGTTATGAAAAATAGGGCCAGTCAAGTTTGCTACATATGCAAAGCATCTCCAGAGGATATGAATGACTTGGAGAAGTGTTTAAATAAACCCTGCGATAGCAACGCATTCGGACATGGCTTACAAACTCTTAACGCACACGTACGATTCATGTTACATTTGCCGTACAAGCTTCATACCAAATGTTGGCTGAGGAGGTCAAAAAACTGCTTCAAGGCAAAAAAGTTCATCTTCAAAACCAGCTCAGGAATGAGTTTGGAATACTGGTACATTTTCCGAAACAAGGAGGAGGTAACACGAATGATGGAAACACTGCACGTACGTTTTTTAAGGACCGAGCAAAAACCAGCCGCTAACATAGGAATTGACCATGAGCTCGTTCAGCGTTTTGGCAAAGTGCTGACTACTCTTTCATCAGGATTGAAAATTGACAAATAAAAATGTCGAAAGTATTGCTTAGATACAGCCAAACTATTTGTCAGCAAATATAATTGGTATAAATGTGGTAAAAATGGTTCGGGTTCCAAAAACACACACAAGCTGTGCTCTTATTCACCAGCTGTACAACGCCACAGCGATAATTGCTACCAGGATCTGCAGAGCAGTTAATAGATGTGATCTCCTCTTGCTTGTTGAACATGGCAGCTACTGCATTTCTTTCTCTGGAAAAGTTGTGGACGATGACGTTATAGTGTTAGTGGGGATTATGTTAACTCCCCAGAAAATACAGTCTCGGTGTGAGCCCGGAAAACCGGAACAGGTGCGATTTTTGCCTACCAGCCAGCTAAAGCTTAACAACACCGCTAAATTCTTCAGTCTCATCATCGACGTGGAAGTAAGCTGGAAGCCCAATGAAGCCCTTACAGCCTTCCACAGCAGCAAGAGAACCATTGGAAGGAAGTCGACACTACAATCCCGCACTGTGAGCTGATTTCTTATGTACGTGGTCAGGTCCATGTAACTGTGTGGAGTTACAATGTGGTAGACAACTTCAGAAGGCTGTCAACCGTAAACTCTTCCACAATGTGCAGCGCTAAGAACAACACTTTCTTCCCAGGAAGGGTGCCGGCTCATGAGTCCTTACAAATGGCCACCTGGAGTCCACGCTTCTAGCTTCTGCAAACTAAAAGAAACAAACCAACTCGCAATCCTTGAAGCTATTACTTCCTCTAATCGTGAGTAGATGGATTCCAGGCACCAAGTGGATCATTAACCAACAACTCCTCTCCCTTTCTCCCCCCGTGACCCTAAAAGGCGATTGGGTGACGACTTGGATGACTTTTGCCACCCTGCTGCGAAATCGAAACGCAGAGTCCGCCGATATTTCAATGAAATTGCCTTGACCTCCTTTCAAAACCGAAGACTTTCCAAGTGTCTTCCAAGGACATAGAGTCACGAGGTCTGACACGGCCTTTGACAGTCTCCCTCCCTCCTTCTCAACACTTACACGACTCCCTCACTGACCAACCGAAGATCCGCTGACGATGCAGCTTGGCGCCATGACCCCTCATCTCGGTCTGCCACAGCCGGAGTTGCGCATAATTTCCCCAGTTCCCTTTGTCGTCGACGAGGATACACTCTGACTCAAGAACAACAACAGCAACCCTGACAAGGATCGTTAACTTTCTGCAGGACAAACGAATATGCACGATATGATAAATTGCAACCTCCGACCTGCACCAGCAGCATCAGCAGCAGAGGCAAATCCAATTACATTCCATGTTTGCGATGGTGATTTCGCCGACAGAGCTGGCTCACATGCAAGCCCTTGGGATGTAGCTCCTCGCCGCCGCGCTCATAAGCGACCAGGCGAAGCCAGCAGACCGTCCTGCATGCAAACAAACGAAAAAAGAAAGATGACATCCCGGACTAGGAATCTTAATGTCCTTTTGATTTTCCGGTCAGTGGGCACACACTGCAGTCAAGTTAATGTGAGAGGATAATTTCTTCAAAGACTTTGGGAACATGTTGACAGTCCCCGGTGATGGGACAAGCCGGTACTCGTTTTGCATATGAATTTTGTTACCCTTTCAGCCTGCTCTGGCGAGGATGCGATGCGACACGCTTTGAGCATATCAGTCGGCGCGGCGGAGGCGGTGGCAGCGACGTCTCGGTAGGACATAGAAGTGACAAGCATTTCATATTAACACATCGTGCATGCGGCGGCGGGTGCCGGGTGAAGACGATGTTGCTTTTGATAATTTAATCAAACATCTTGTGAGTGTGTGCCGTTGTGTCGTTGAAATTCTCGTCGCCGTGCGAGTGGGGCGCTGAGAATAATAAGGCGCACATGCAGCTGCTGGTGCTACGCATATTTCTTGCTTGTCTTTGAGGAAAAATCCCAAAGTCAATTACAAGGTATCCCTAACCCAATCTATTTGTCGGTCGAAGCTCCCTTGTGAGACAACAAGAAGGGCGATGAAGACACTGCTGGGGGGTTGCGCTGTTCGACTAGTGCATGGTTCTTGTGTTGTCTTTCTTGAACTGGGGGCAGGTGCTGGCGGCTCGAGGGACTAAAAGTGACGCGAATTTTCTTTTTAATCTACACACACTCATGTGTCCTAATCTGATTGGGTGCGGATGTGGACGATACGTGTTATCTTGTGGAGTCAATTGATGAATTAAGGGCTATGCCAGTAATGATTATAAGGTGAAAGGTTTGTGATTTCGGAGCAGTGGACGGGACTGCTTCCGTAAATGGCTTTAGTTATTGTCTGGCAAGTGCAGCCTCAGTTGACAACGGTGACGAAATGGGACGAAGTCATCCTTGCAAGTGGACAGGACACTTGCACAGGCATTAACTGAGAAGGCTTTAGTCTTGGTCTTTCTGAAGCTACAGAAGATGATCAGAACTCAGTAGCAGGCCTAAGAACATCCGTTGGGAAGCTCAAAATTAAATTACCGACTAAAGGTGGAAAGGGACTCTCGTCTGACATCAAAGACGCCAAATTTGAATTGCAATTGCCGACGGCAATTACATCGCTAAGATTGACGACAACCGTGCGGACGACGAATTATTTGTAAAGCAAAACGAAGAAAAATCTGCTCGCACAAAAATTTCACACACAAAAAATTTTATATTCATTGTCCTGGTTACCTCGCACGCACCAGAGTTCCAAGCCAATTACACAGAAGTGATGTTTTTCTATTTCTCTCCTCCCACTAAGCTTGTGTAAAAGAATGAAACGGGAAGAATCAGCTGCAACATATTAAGTCTAATTTGCTAAATCTGCTCCATCAGCGGTGAAGGTGGTGGATCACTCAGCGGAAGCAGCAACTGGACAACCGCCGGGATCTTGAGTGAGTGACCAGATCGCACTTTGAAGGCCAAGAAACTATGGGTTTTCTTTCGGGGAAATCTTCTTCACCTTTATTTGGCGCTACAGTCCGTGGTGGACCTCGGCCTCAACCAACAAGCGTCTCCAGCAAGCTAGATCTCTGGATAGCTGCCTCCAGTGTCGCACGCCAAGTTGGTTGAGGTCCTTCTCCTCCTGGGTGCGCCACTTTAAAAGCGGGCATCCTCTGTTACGTTGTCCCACGGGTTAAGAGTCGAAGACTCTTCGAGCAGGAGCTGAGTTGTACATACGCTCTACATGGCCTAGCCATCTTAGGCATTGGATCCGAAGACGGCTGACTAGACTCATGCCGCTGTACAGCCCGTACAGTTCGTGGTTGAATCTTCTCCCCCAAAAACCGCCAACGGACTGAAGAGCGCACGCAGAGGTTTCCTCTCGAAGAGACCAATGACTTCCTCATCCGCTTGTGAGATTGTCCATGCCTCAGCGCCGTACAGCAGGACTGGGATGAGCAAAGTTTTGTATAAACTCAGCTTGGTCCTTCGAGAGATGGCTCTACTACTTAATTGCCTCTTGAGCCCATAGAAAGAGCGGTTGTCAAGAGTTACTCTGCGTTTCATCTCGGTACTGATGTTGTTTGAACTATTTACTGCGAAGCCGAGGTAGACTAAGGCCCTGACTACCTCGAAGTTATAGGTGCCCATTGTGACGCTCTGTCCACGACGTCGATGTTGTGTGTCCTTTTTTGATGACTACTTCGTTATCCCCTCATCCACCGCTGGACCCATTTTAGCCGTTTCCGCCTCAATGCCAGCAAACGCCTCATTGACGGCTCACTGTGTTCTGTTAATCACGTCAATGTCGTCCCCGTATGCTAACAGTTGAACGGACTTCTGGAAGATCGTGTTTCTAGTGTTGGCGTGTGAGTCTTGCACGATCTTCTCCAATGATAGACATAGATAAGACACAAATTCTAGCTTTAGTTTGAGTTATAGTTTACTTACATACGCCTTACGGCTTGGAAAGTATTTGCATTAAGGACTTTAAATTACAATTCAATGTTTTCGTTCTTACCAGTGGTTTGCAGTAACAACCGCTTTGGATTTAATCTTCCTATGTGGTAGTCTATACGCAATGTACTCGGAGGTGGGTATATTTCGGAACTCCAGCCGATATTCAAGCCAAATTAAATTCAAATTACAGTACTCTCTGTATAACCCGCGATTCGAAGTCGATGGCGTTGTCCTCTGACATTGGGCATTGGACAAGCTGAACTGAATTTTCCTGAATAATTGGCCAAGCTGGGTCAGCTGTGAAAAAGCTTGAAATATCTTCAATCTAAAAGCCCGAGCTTTATGTCAAAGCCTGAGTAGTGCTTTGAACCCAGTATTCATTCTAACTCTCACCGATGATAATGGCTAATGACCGAGAGAATGAGATCGGGAAATACAAGCTGCCGTGAGATGAGATTTCATCGTTCTGTTGTGGGAGTTACTCGACGGCAGTACGCCAAGAGATTCCATTGAGCAGCTTCTTCTTCGAACAGAGGGGACCATGCTTCGATGATTTGGTCACATGGTATTAATGTGTCCATTATCCCGTCTTTCAGGGCATGCCTTCAATGCGACCGCTTGGTGGTGGGAAAAAATGTCCTAGTCCTCCTATTTTTTGCCGCCGCGAACTTTCTATCGGATCATGCGGGTCATTGAACAGACGGGATGAGATGATCAAACGATCCAAGCGTTTATAATTTATGAAGTTTATAAAAGAATCTGATGCAACTACAGTGGACTCCCCCTAAGTCGATTTGACGTCTTAGGGAGAGTCCGCCGTATTTCAAACATTCATCCTGCCAAGACTGTCCTACTTACCTAACAAAGTAAATCATGTAATTTATTTTCAACATTTCTTTCATTTACACTGTAAAATGTAGACGGACAGATAGACTGACGCATCAAACATCAAACTATCGTCCACAAGCTAAAAAAAGGCCAAGTGACTCAGAACAATCATTTATATTTTAATGACAGCGAAAATTGATTGCCAACACATCTTCAGAATTAGTCTGAACATATTTTAGCTGCTTAATGAGCTGTCAAGGAGGGCAGATAATTGCCAATGCGGAGCAACAAATTATTTGTTGCTCAACTGCTTCTCATTATCCACACAATCTGATCTTGGTTTGTTCTGACTAGGCACGCATGTATGTGTCCCTTGAACGTTGATACAACAATCATTTCCTGTAGAAGTGATTACTTCCCGAGATAACGCGATAAGACCAATCTTTCTTTTGTTTGAAAGTTTGTGGCGAACTAGGTTTTGGCACTTTTGATTTCCGGTTCATTGTTTTATTGGATTTTTTCTTGCGACACGCAGACACGATGGCTGTATTGACCCGCAGCCAAACATGGTCTGCAATTAATCATCCACATGATCTATGTTCCAGTAGATAATTAAAACTAGACGGCGTGAACTTGTTTGCGCAACTTATCACAAAAATGTGGGTACCTTATGACTTGATTAGAACGAGAAAAAGTATCTGAATTATAGCACCCATTGAGAGTCCACAAGGAAGGAGATCCCTTCAACGGCGTCAAAAAACCGATGGATAAGTCTCCTTAACATCTCCTTAACATCATCTCCTTTAAGATCCTCTCTGTCGTTTTGTGAGAGCAGCTGACCTGATAAACCCTTATCTGTGCGGTATCAAGTCGGGGAAGTCCACTATCGACCAAATCGTCACATTACGGCAAATCCGCGAGAAAACCATGCAGATCGACACCCACCACCTATTCGTCGATTTCAAGGCCGCATATGACAGCGTGCATAGAGACGAGCTATACAACGCCATGTCTAGTGACATTCCTGGCTCTCCTGGCATCCTCTTCAAGTTGTGCAGGATGACGTTGGAGAATTCTCTGTGCCCCATCAAGGTCGGTAACGAACTGCCCGAGACCTTCAATGTCAAAAAAGGTTTTAATAGTTCAAACAACATCAGTACCGAGATGAAACGCAGAGTAACTCTTGACAACCGCTCTTTCTATGGGCTCAAGAGGCAATTAAGTAGTAGAGCCATCTCTCGAAGGACCAAGCTGAGTTTATACAAAACTTTGCTCATCCCAGTCCTGCTGTACGGCGCTGAGGCATGGACAATCTCACAAGCGGATGAGGAAGTCATTGGTCTCTTCGAGAGGAAACCTCTGCGTGCGCTCTTCAGTCCGTTGGCGGTTTTTGGGGGAGAAGATTCAACCACGAACTGTACGGGTTGTACAGCAACATGAGTCTATTCAGCCGTCTTCGGATCCAATGCCTATGATGGCTAAGCCATGTAGAGCGTATGAACAACTCAGCTCCGGCCCGAAGAGTCTTCGACTCCGAACCCGTGGGACAACGCCACAGAGGACGCCCGCGCTTAAGGTGGCGCACCCAGGCGGAGAAGGACCTCAACCAACTTGGCGTGCGACACTGGAGACAGCTAGCCAGAGACCGTGCTAGCTGGAGACGCTTGTTGGTTGAGGCCCAGGTCCAACCCGGACTGTAGCGTCAAATGAAGAAGAAGAAGCACGCACAACACAAGTGGTTGCTGAGAAGCTAGGCCCAGGTCCACCTCGGACTGTCGCGCCAAATGAAGAAGAAGAAGCACGCACAACACAAGTGGTTGCTGAAAAGCTAGGCCCAGGTCCACCTCGGACTGTCGCGCCACTCATGTTATATATATTCACAAAAACACAACCGATTTGTTTGAAGTCTCTTGTCGAAGTTCTCTTCTCTATTTTAGCATTCCGCCATTCTTAAAATTAATAAGGGTCAGTGCATTCAGTTTCCACTGGGTTTTGAGTAGCATCACAGCAGGCAAGTGACATACATTTGCGTTTCTCGAAATCCATTGACACCTGAAAGCTGTATTGACACCTATTGGTTGCGAAGCAACACAAATGTCCCGTCAGCTAGTTTTTTGACTTGTACTTGTGTAACTCGGGTGTTATAAGTTCCCATCCGGGCTCCTCATCAGAGATGTCTTTGGTATTGTGTCTGAGCCTATGCGTCTGAAGTTTACCATGTGTATGGCCTAGTCCGCTCTCCGAATTTTCGGTTTGGCATACTGTATCGCTGTAGCAAAAGGGATTAGCGTGTCGAATCCTACACAGAAGATGCCAGTATAAAAGTATAAAAGTGTAGGTCCCACCCATTCGTGGGAGAACAGTAGCACGTACAATACGAGTGGTTCTTGTAGAAGCTAGGCCCTGGCCCTCTACGGGCTGTAGCGCCACCCATATTATATTATAGGTATGGATCTTTTAAAAAATAAAAATGATTGGTGTAACTTTTCACCATAACTGTACATGTAGTGGCGTTGTGGCTTTCAAATCGTTAAGCTCATTCGAAAGGCTGTTATAAATTCTGACAAGTATATTTTGATACTCGTTATCGGTTAAAGTCTCTATCAGAAATTCGATGTCTTGACTCATTGTTGTGCGTATCTTCGCGATGGTATTTCCTACGATCTGACAAGTTGTTCGTTATCAAATGGCAGCCATTTAGTTGGGTGGGTTATATTGCTGGATCAGGACCATCCCAGTAGACCATCTAATACTCACCATCTAAAACTCCATTAAACATTGCTTTGATAGAAGAGTAATCGAGTGCCTTATCACCACCGATTGAAGTGAGATAAGATAAAGACGTACTTTCTTTTCTTTGAAAAAGTCCCCTCTTATCATTCCGTCTTCTAAACTCTAAGTATTTTCGATTCAATTGTAGCCGGGGTAACAAGTGCAGATTCGGTTTCCCTTTTCATCCAGCCCCTCTGGCGACAGCATAGTTTTCGGCAGTGAGTGAAACCCAAGCCCATGGTAAACATGAGCCAATCGTTCTTCTCTATTCGCGAAAGATTCGAAACGAGTATCTCGCAGAATCAAACGGGCACTTCCGGTAAATTACAGAGCACCACCGTGACGAGATCATACGTGCAAGCAACGAATGCAGCCATTCGTGTCCCAATCGTGCCGCGTCCGGTAGCCTTTCCGGAGAGAAACCCACCGCCGAGTCCAGTGATAAACCAAGTGTCCGCGACGGCGAACCGTGAGGAACGATCGGAAAAAGTGAGATCGTTCTCGGAGTTGATTAAAGAGCAGTCACGTAGCCTTCGAGTTCCACCGGAAGTTCCTCAAAAACCGAAAAAGGATCAGCTGGCCATCTCAACAACCGCCCGGCGTCCGACAACGTCACCAAAACCGTCTCAAAGTGAAAAGTTTCGTCCTCAAAACAGGCCACGATCTCCCATCCCATCGAACAAGAATCCTCCTCAAAGCAGTCCACAGAGGACGCTATCGGTGAACCGGTTGCGGCAACAATTCGAGCAGGAAGTTCCGGTTGTCAAACCTGTCAATGCCCCACGGCTTCCAACACAGCAGCCGCGAGTACCATTGATAGGCGAGAATCACCCTTCAAGTCGGGCCGTGTCTTCGAACAGAGGACAACAAACCACAACGCCAAACTTCTATTCACCAGCGATAGAGAATCTGTACGATAATCCCGTCTTTCATGGAAAGCTGCCGACTGCACAAACGAACTCCACCGCGGATGATGACGAGCTGTATGCGAATCTCATGATCCACAAACGGAAGACTCTGGTTCCACTTCCAAAGCGCAACCCTGTTTATGAGAATTTTGCGACTATTGAGAGAAGCATGTGTGAATCTGAATCAAATACTCTTCCGCGACGCTTCAAATCGCGTTCATTTGAAAATCATGTCGACACCAGCCAGCAGCCTCTGAACGATGAGTCAAGTTCGAGCTACGACAGCGATTTTGACGACGAAGACGAGGAATTCGGGGAGACTGGCGCAAGTCAAGTGCAAGGGGATGAGCGGATCCTTGGCAAACATTTCGCCCTCAATCATGCTCACGACCGAATACTGGGGTAAGACTAGACTTGTTTATCTTATCTATTCAGTGTTTTGTGAAAAATTAAGCAGTCTTAAAATTGATTTCCGATGTGTCATCTGAGGCACCAAGGCAACGTTGTTAGATAACGTATCAAAGTTGAACCGATTCGATTGTTTTTTATTTAAGTGGGACGCTAATTCCTTTGTGGATGTGTGGTGAGCATCGAATTGCTGTCAATTTTCAAAAGATTCGGGAAGTTTGTTTGCGCTTTTCACCTCTAGGGCATTTTCTTAGCTTGTACAAGACTGTGTACTGCACGACGGCCGTTGGGGTAAGTGGTTTATCATTGCAAGTGTAGGAGATTCCATACTTACGGGTTGGACGGCAGTCCAACGAGCAAACAGATATCTGCCACTGGCATTAGCCTCGGAGAATACCTTCCACACACATTTCCAACCAGGCCGGGAACAATGGCAAAAACCACTGGTAGTAGCAGGGAAAGGGGAATTCTCTCGACTGTTCCTCTCGTAAACTTGCACCTCCAATACGAGTGCGGGCATAGACGCAGGTGTCTTCTGTGACCAGTTCGAGAAATCTCACTGAGGGAGGCTTTCAAGCTGAAGTGACTGTGATATACGAGGCTCTAATTTCGCAGAGCCAACAAATCGATCTCCGTTTTTTCGACAGCATAGGGGAAATAATTGCCATAGCATTGAACAACCTGACGTCGAACGAAAGAGTCGGTGAGATATCCTTGGCCAACATGGTGACCCTACAACAGGTACCATGCAACACTGCCATCTAAGGCAACAAAAAAGGGAACTAGTCTCTGATAAACCCCCAAGGCATTCACACCACTTAGCTCCAGAAGAAGAAAACTGGAAGGATAGAGCCAGAACTCTATGTCCCATTCTGGAAAATGAGGCAACAGCAAGGTCTCTGTGGCAGAGCCAAAGAGATCAAAATCACTTATAAGTTTTGAATGCTAGGAAAAGCGAAATCTAATAGGTCTCCTTACCGGATATAGACTCCCATGCATCGCGAGTGAATATACCACACAATGACTTCTGCAGGAGCTGCAGAGTCTATCCTACATCTGCTCTGCGAATCTCTAGCCCTAGCAAGAAAAAGAAAACAATTCCTAGGAGAGTACTTCTTTGCAGAGCCGGAGGACTTGAGAGGTTAAAAATGAAAAACCTCCTGAGGTATATAACTAAGAGTTGGTGTAGGCTGAGATTTCGTATTCAAATATATATCTAACTGCGATTGCTATTTCATGCGTTTTATATTGGGTGGTTGTGAACAAAAATTGAGTGTGAGTGTTTTCTCAGCATTTTGGAGGGAGCACTCCATTTGGTGTGGTGTTGCCACCATTCACACATTTCGACAAATGAGTGTTGAATCCATTAGTTGTGAATAAAGATGAAATGTATTGAGTCAACTCTTGCAGAAGTTGAGTGTGCATTAGAGATAACTTCAAGAGAGAAAAAAGTTGAAAAAAAGGGAAACACGGAATACTTTATCGGATTTAGTGAAAAACCTCCAAAAAAGGAAATAGTGGAATGGAAAAACACGATTTCATTAAATTGTTACAATTCTATTCGTGCTTGCTGTGAGTCGCCGTGGCGTAGTGGGTTAGTGCGTCGACTCTTACGCAGAGGGTGCCAGGTTCAAGTCCCCAATCAACCAACTTTCATAATTCACGGCTTTCACCTCTTTCGAGTTACTGACAATGCTCAAAGAGTATTCCTGTCTAGAAAAAGCTTCTCAACTTTGCCGTTCGGAGTCTGCATAAAACTGTAGGTCCCTTCCACTCGTGAAAGAAAAATAGCACGCACAACTCGAGTGGTTGCTGAGAAGCTAGGCCCAGGTCCGTCTCGGACTATCGCGCCACCAATGTTATATTATTCGTGCTTGCTGGTAAAAACCCAAACTCTCAAATCTATACAGGATCTCCAAATAATCCCCCGTGTCGGCGAAACGTCATGAAGTTCGTTGTTTTTCGCGCTCGTATGTTTAAAAACATTATGGGATATACAGTGGGCTCGAAAAGAAGTGGAAACTCTGTCTAGCTCGACATATTTTACATACATTTCTCTCAATTTTCTCTACAAGAACCTCTCTCTAAGTCAAACACCCTCTAATTCGACCAAATTTTCGTATCCCGTGACAATTGGACATATCGGCCACTTTTGCACCCACTTCTAAGATTCGAAAACTCAAGATTTCAAACGTCAACTTGAGGGAAAGTGCCAGCTTTGAGGTCACACCAAATCGAGGGTTCCCTTTAACGAAAACACTTCACTCATGAGTGTTCATCTCGGAGTGTTCCTTTAGTTTTTATTCACACCACCCAGTGTTGTGTGATCAAACCAAATATCGGTCAATCATTCTTAATTATATGAAAATACATTGTCGTAGTGTACAGTATATGAAATCTCATTACATCCCCCCTCTGACCAATCGTTAATATTCGTTACTTGCTGTCCTACGTCACTTTGATTTACAGGCCTACCTAAATCATATGTAAGAAACTCAAACGTTTACCACTATTACTTATCTAAGGCGAAGTTAGGATCTCAATCACAGTCGATCACCAACTGCCAGCTTCCACTTACATCGGTTGGTGAGTAATTGATAATTTTGATCGCAATTGTAAGAGAAGAAGGAAGTTCACGCCATTTGTCCAGAGGACTTGGATTGAACCTGGTTGGTTAAGTTCAGTTTTAAAATACATTTTATAGGAATATCATCGGGGTGGGTTTGTTACACCTGGGTTTGTATCACGGTATTCATCAGAAGTATGGGCTGGAGCTTGTGCAAGATGTGACTATGTGATGCATGGCAGCCTTGTTGCTTATTTCATCAATCATGTCAGGTGGGTGGCGCTGTACCCCAGACATGGAAGCTGAAAAACTCCGTAACCCATGTTCTCATAACTTCTCCAATGTGGAGACATACTTTCCTTTTTTTCCTTTCTAGCGCCAACTTAATCCAATAGTTTCATTTGATCTGATAACACGACCGACGTGCCACAATACTGGAAAAGTTCAGTTGGCTAAAATAGCAAAGGGTAGAATTTAGGGAAGTTAAACTGAGCCCTGTGTCGGAGTGAAGAGGTAGGTCGATTTCTGCGCTCAATCTCCGTTCGCAATCGGCACAAAACTGTAGGGTCCTCTTCACTCGTGATAGAAAAAGAGAGTGCAGTTAATATGACCACAATCAGAGACTCGAAAAAATACTTATTACTATTTTATCAATCTACTTTCAGTTCATTACTACACGCCCCGCGTCAGAGGTTCTCTTATGCCGCACCACAAATCCGTCCCGAACTGAAGACGTCAATGTCGTTCAGTCAAAAAAATCACGAGTGAGTAATCGAACGCATTCCTTCTTTGAGGATACGAATGTCTTTTCATTTCCAGGAGATCACTCATCCGCAGCAAGGACACGCCTGACGACAGTGAGAAGTATGACAAGAAACTGCAAAATATCGCAGGCGAGTTAATCTCCACAGAGAAGGTCTTTGTTGAGAGTCTGACAAGAGATTACCACAAATTCAACGAAATGTTCAGACGAAGGGACCTCCCGCGAGGTCTGACGGACAAGAAAGAGATCCTGTTCGGGAACATAGATGAAATAATCCGCTTTCACAGAGACACCGTCCTGCCGATGTTTGAGACGCACCAACGGGACCTCAACAGCCTCTTCGATCAGTTCTCCGTGCTGCTTGATGTAAGGAGTTGACCGTGAAGTCAGTTGAGTGTGGGTTTGATTGGGCAGTTTATTTCTAGGATAACCGGTTCTACGAGTACGTCATTTTTGCGACCAACAACAAGAACGCACTGGCCATTGTCGACGATTTTCAACCGTATTTCCAGGTGAGGCTTTGTGTAGTTTTTTATACCTAACGTGCTGACGGGGGGAAATTTCCAGCACTTCCAAACACAAATCAACGACCCGCTTGGGATTCAAAGTTTCCTGCTGCTCCCCATCCAGAGGTTGCCTCGATACGAACTGTTCCTGAAGGACTTCAAGAAGGTGAGTCATGAGACGCGACAAAGGCAGCCACAAGATGTCAGCTTCTCTCCTTCTTCTTCAAATCTAGGCCCTCTTCGAAGCGTGCTCACACTCGTCGAAGTATTTCACTCAGAAGAGCCAAGTGAAGGCGCTGTGTGACCTCGAGAAGAAGATGAAAAACCTCCTCAGCCTTGTCAATGAGGCCAATGTCGTCTGTGATATAGTTGGCTGGACCACAGTAAGTCTTACAAAATGAAGAGTGCCCTTGAATTCTCACTTATGGTCCCACTTTCAGTTAAATCTCTTCAACCGCGAGAACAGATTCCGGAAAGTGCTGGATGACCTGTTCGTTTATGACTACGACCAACAGCAAGGCTACGGCGGGAAGGTGTTCATCTTTGACAAGTTCATGATCTACACAGAAGTGCGGGGAGGCTACTTGATCTATCGCGGTTGCTACGATGCGTCGAGGGGTATCGACCTGATCGCCGAGGAGAAGGCATTCAAAATGGCCCACAGGAGGGTGCAAGTCTGTAATTTTCACTCGGAAACCGCCACGCACAACCAGTACTGCCTCAGCTACATAGAGGACATGATACAGTCGAACAGAATGAATGGCTACGATCGGAGGGGGTACGGTAGCAACACTAGTTCGGGCAGTATGTCAACTGTTCACGAGGAGGACGAGCTATAGTGATTAATAATCGACTGAGTCTTGCCTGTCCAGCCTGTCTGGGTCGGGTGAAATACACTGCAAATACTGCACGAGACGACTAGAAGAGGGAGTCAAAGTGAATGTAGACTTCGATCAATTAAGAGGAACGTTCTGTGAGACTCTGTGGAGGACCTCTTCATCATCATCAATTAAGAGGAACGTTCTGTGAAGGACCAACCTCATCGATCTAGTTTTACAAAGTATTTTTTTTTTTAACAAGATATTGTGTTCAATAAATGAGAAGCGAGACCTCTGAATCGGTGAGAAAAGGATGCATTTATTCAGATCTAGAACATTTCGTGTTCTGATCTTCAAAATTCGCATAACGATGTCTTACAGTGAAAGCTCCAATTGGCGGACAGCGAAGATCACAGCACTTTTGTCCGGCTAAGGGAGCTGTCCATAAATAGGAATGTATGGAACTTCAATTGAAGGTCCGCGGTCTTGACAAATTATCCACTCAAAGGGATTGCGAGCCTTAGGGAGTCGTCCGTAATAGGAGCTTCCACTGTATTATTTTTGACAAATAGCTCCAAAGAAAAAGTTAGGGCCAGGATTGTCGAATTAAGCCTGTGGGCTGACCGAAGTCAATAATTGGCTAGTGAAGAACAGAAGTGATCGAAGTAACATTTTTAGAAAAACTGAGCCAAGTATGGCTCTGGACTTCTAAGACATTAATTTGGCGAGTGCAAAAGTGTTCCCAGTGCTATCCAACAAATCCTACATATTTTCTTCTTCTTCTTTATTTGGGGCTACAGTCCAGGGTGGACCTAGCTGTCTCCACGCGCACGGATGGACGGATGGACGGATGGACGGATGGACGGATGGACGGATGGACGGATGGACGGATGGACGGATGGACGGATGGACGGATGGACGGATGGACGGATGGACGGATGGACGGATGGACGGATGGACGGATGGACGGATGGACGGATGGACGGATGGACGGATGGACGGATGGACGGATGGACGGATGGACGTCAGCGACGAATGCTGAATCGTGGCAAATGCTCCGAAGCCAATACTGGAAGGGAACTGTATGAACGCAATTGTGAGAACAACACACATCTAGCTCTGAAGAACATCATTCTCCTTACTTTATTTAGACGTTTCCTGTAATTCCTTGCGACTGAAACGTGCGACGTGTGCCATAGTTGAACCCTCTAATCGGAAAAACTGCAAAGACTTCAGATTACGTTTAAATTTGAAGACCTTCCGAGAATAACTTAGAGCATCAAGCTTATAAACCATCACGTAGCTTTAATTGCAGCACACTCACCGCAGCGAAACACCGAAAACTTTTTACGAAACAACACTCCCCAGCAATTCATTCGGAGCTTCCCCTAGCATTCAGACAATCATCATCATCATTATCATGCATCTTCATCTGTTCCCTGAACCCCAACAATCCAGCGCAGAGCAGCTTCTTCCTTCACCCCAATCAGCCGATGAGCGCTGCCACCCTTGTGTGTGCGATCCCATTTGCCCCCAAGGAAGGGCAGAAATCATACGTGATTTCATCCCATTACCGAGCACAGTTCCCTGCCACGATTCAAGACAACCACCGCTCGGCCCCGGCAACTCCAGCTTCGGCATCGTATTACGCCGCCGTTTCCCTGCCCCGCCTCATTTATTCACAGGACCAATCCATTATGTTTGTCCGCCAGCTTAAGGGCCCATGACAGGGTGGTTGTCAGCATTTGGTGCGATGTCCATGAATCCTGCAACGGCTCAGTCAACAGATGAGATGGGGACACATCGGCTGTGCGCTGCCCGGCAACCATTTGGAACGGGCCTGATGGCATTGGGACATTTCGAGAATATATTTTTGGGCTTTTTTGTGTCCATTGTGTGTGGGGTGGATGGGGTGAAAATTGGAAAACGAATGACCCGACTGTAATTTTTCGTCGCACGTTCCTGAATTCCAAACATCAGTCCCCATCACCTAAGGCAGAGGGGATGCTTCGAGATGAATGTGTGAACATTGGGACATCCTCTTTTGCGTCCCATCGTGGACACGATGGCGTGTGTTATGCGTTGTTTATCGTGTTTTTATTTCGATGAATTGAATTAGAAACTAACGGAAGGGAAATGCACGCACGAATATGAACGTGCCATTTAACTGGGCACTTCTGACGAGCCCAATCGTTATTCGTCCTTCATTGATTCATTCTATTCTTATACTTTCCTGTTTCTGTTGTGAGTAAATGGGGCACAAGGTACTGTACTTTTGTAGCCCAGCAGTTAAGGCTTCCCAAATGTGGGTGATGATGGATGTGAATATGGCGATGCGGTTAAAGTGGGATATAAACCTAAAATGCCTACCACCGCCTCTAGGGGGGCATGCGTTTGCAACTGTTAAGAGGTAAGGGTTAATTTTTATATATAGCAACTTTAAAAGTCCTAACTCTCGTCTAACCATTGCACTTTCCCCTGGAATTTATTTCATGGCAGCAGCGCCTTTGCAGTGCAGACAATATTTCCAACCACAAAACAAAAATCTTAATGTTATATAAATCAAAGTGAAAAAATAAATGAAAAATGTTGCAATATTATCAGTAATACTTTTACTCTTTTTAAATAATATACGTGCTACGTCTTCTGACCCTTAACTTACCAAGGCGGTTTTAGAATTTTGACCTGCAAAATGAATGATTTCTTTGCAGAGAGGGTGCATACACATTCACTAGTGTGCATTTCAATTATGAATAGCCCCTAAGACAAGCTCTTCTGCTGCTGTTGAAGCGTGAACACTTCCCCTGAGGGGCATACCATTGAACGCGCAATTATTCACTGAACGCGGCGAAGTGAATCCATATTTCCTTTTCACTAATTATCAAGATAAATATTATGATAATGTTCTTTCTTTCATATTAATAATTATATTCACATGTAAATAGCCCTATCTCTTTCTCTCCTTTTACTTGAATTATATAATCACTCCTTTTGACTTCTCCAACTCTTTTCTGTACGATCCACGAAACGGATAACAAGGAAGTTATAAATTAATTAAAACGGCAGTGTAGAAGACTACTTCTTCTTTTATCTACTTAGCTGAGCTGAATCCAATTTGAACCGAGGACTGAACAGAGAGAAACAAATTCTGTTTGCATGTACCTTGGAACGCAGTTCCTGATGATACACACACACTGTACTTGAATAAGTACATCTTTCGTATGATACTACAGATTCTATGCATCATACGATCCTACTGTGGTTTTTTATCTCTTATATTTGTTATGCAAAATATTTTCAAGGACATTTGATTTATGTACAGTGATAACAGCTACCTTGTACTTATATACAGTGACGAACAATATAATTTATACAATGGCAATTTTTTTTTGCATGGATCAACAAGTGAACTTAATTACAAACAATCTCAATAACACTCATTCTCAAACAATATCCGCACCCGCAGAAGTGCTGACTCAACTATTTGTAATCTTCATCACATTGATAAAAGCCGTATAAATACCTCTAATTTAGTCTTAAGACTCGGTCCAATGAAAATTAAATTTTGCTTCTTCTTCCAAAACTTAACAGTGTTAAGAAATGTTACTGTGGGACTGTCAATTTATTTGTGTGAATTGATTTAATCTTTGTTGCTAAATTATTTTAAAACACTTATATGTACATACACATATATATATATACATACCCACGTTTAGTTTTGAAATATCTTCCACATCTTTTTTTTTTTTTTTTCAAAATGGACACCTTTCTTACTTCCTTACTAGATAGGTAGTTAGGTGTATGGGTCCTTTTACGGCCGTGACGACTCACTTAAACCAACAAAATGGGTCCATTGTTCCCTAATGCAGTTCTACCTGCTAGCATTTCTCTTTGGCAACGCTATACGTGACATAAATTAAGTTATACAAGTTATTATAATTGCAAGCTCGATAAATTTAAATTTTGCTTTATAGATTTTTAGAACCACTCAGAAGTCGTTTTACCTATAAACCGAGCGATCATCGAGACATGCTGAAATCTCGTGCGAAACACGTTAATCAACAGTCAATATCTCACGCTTGCAGATAAAACGATATTCCTCGTCGTGCACTCAGATCTAGCAACAAAAATATGTACATATAAATTTTCATTAACCAATTACTCCCAACTGTCCTATCTCTGGACACTATATTCATTTTTTTTTAATTGAAGGACTTACTTGTCACAAAAATATTGAATATAGTGTCCTAAAAATGGACAGTAGGGAGTAATGGGTTAACAGCTTTGTTTTTTAAGTAAAACACATACAATTTATTTGGTTGGTGGAAAATCTATTATGAACTGACAACTTAAATTAAAACACTTCTGCGCTGGTTGAAGGTTTCTTTATTACTTCACTCTACTTGCAATACTTCGTATGCGATCGTGTCGCTAGCATAACAATATTTCCCATACTAGCACAAGCATGGAATCCGATGGCAAGACGATCGGAATAGCTTGTTCAGCAGAAGGCTGGCTGTTCCCACACGAGTGTGGTTTCCGATGTCCAATCGGTGGGAATGTCATTGTTCATATGATACCTACATAATTTTACCATAATGTAAACGTTACCCGACACCATAATGTGCAAGGTTCATTCTGAAGTGTCAATTTTAATCACTTCTTCCAGCGTTGCGACCAGTATTTCCTCAAATGCGCGAGTAGTGTTGGTTTCCATATCCTGGATCGTGACTGTGGATTTGGTCTATTCGCGTATCATATAGGATATTAAAGTATTTCGGATGGTTAAGGCAATAACGAACTCGAAATGCACTCTATACGTTGCTCGTAATGCCCGAAAAACAATTTCAACAGAACGCTGATTATCGTACTACAGTTGAATAATTTCAAGACGTCGTTGAGGCGCGTGTCTTTCCAACATGATTTGTCAAACAATGCTGAATAATATTAAGATACAAGCAAATCCGTTCAAACGCATTACCTGAATGGACTGTGCTGAGTTACATGATTGTGCTAGGTCCAAGTGAATTACCCATTGGTACTTATTCTACCAGATACCACCCTGAATGGATATAGATTTTGATTGAGTCCAAGGTCCATCACGGGTTGGTGGGTAGGTACATGTGTACTGGGTGCCCTGATGGCCGCGGCTCACTCAGACGTGTTACTTACTTACTTACATATCCAACCAGCGACGTATGCAGGATCTGAGCCTGACCTATTCTGGATTGTAGGTAGTACATAAGATTGTAGTATCAAAGCTCTTTTGAAACAGGGTTAAACACTTAAGACTTGCCGCAATAAAGCGCCTGTGTGATCGGTATTGGAGAGAAAAAAAAGAGGTAGAATGTTTAATAAAACTGTGCGTGAAATGGAAACTTAATGGAAGAGTCAAGAAAGCGGCCTACGCCCTACACCTGAGCAACAGGGTATTCAACAAAAAATGGAAATCAAACCCCAAACCAAGCTGTGGATATTCACAGCGATTGTCAGGCCAATAATGACGTATGGCAGCGTACTGTGTCAGGTTTGCCTAAAATCCACCAACCTAAAGCTGTTACCAAGAATGCGGAGAGTTTCTTTCACAGGAGGACAGGAGCAGCAACAAACACTACGGCGCGCTTAAATTTTCTTCTAAATACATACATCACCCAATCCAAAGGCTGGCTCCCAAGCTCCAGTAAGTCGAAAGAGACTACTCACTCCTCTTGGAAATATCCTTCTGGTGTTATTTCCTAACTAGGGAGGAGTAGAACATGAGGAAGCGGCCAGAATGATATCAGCCACCTGACTGAAACTAAGTCCAAGTTAGTCGGTTTCCACCGCGATGAGCGTTAGGTTATTAGTATGCTGCTGGGGCCCAGGTCATAGGGACATAATCGGCAATAAGGCAACATATGAACTTCCCAGGAAAGGAGCCAAAACCAAACCCATCGCAGGCAATTCTGTGCATTAAGAAGTGGATGACATAATCATAGACCTATCAAACAAAGTGTGACTCTGTAACCCCCTGCGAGACCACTCGGATGCTAATCCCAAGTGCAATAGTGCGAAAACCGACAAGTTCCTACAATGTATCCAAAACTGGCTGTGGATGATAGTCGGAGCTGAAATACGTCAACTGAAATACGATGGAAACAGAATGGGACTTCCCCATGACTTCTTATGCAGATGCTGTGGAGACGAAGAAGAAATACTGGATGCTCCTCACTACGTGTACCATGCTTCAGGCTTTGCCAATTGAGATACAGAACACTGGGGGAACACGACTTCGAGAACCTCCAGGAACTAACTCTAACCTCTACCCGCCACTAACATCTATTCCAGGTTATTTACGATATCGAGATATATGGACAACACAGGATCGAAAATTGACTAGCAGGAGGAAAACAAGTACGACGTAGGACTGAGGAGTTTTTTTTTACCAGTATGTGCATCATAATGAGTCCAAGGTCACTTCACACCACGTCAACCCTAGTAGCTAACCTTGTAACAAACTTAACATCTTTAGCTCACGGCCATTCTCCATTGAGCGGCTGGCGTTCTTCCGCCCAACCCCAATCGGTCTCGGGGATTTCGATGGTAACAACCTATGTAGCCAATATCGCTTGCTCCTTAACTACAATTATTCTTCAAATTGCTTCCACTTGCCAAGGTTTTAAGTCATTCTACACTTATGCGTATCCACCCCACTTAAACTTGAGCCTATCTAACCTTTCCCACAGGAAACAAATATTCCTCCAAACCAAATTTAATCAAACAACCAGACCAAGACATTTCCATGTCCCTCTCACAGATAATCATAAGAGATAAGCATTCACTACTCGTTAAACAATCTGTTAAGAGCATAAAAAGCCCGAGCTATACCCTCTGTCCTTTGTAAACTCAGCCTCGGCCATCAACTCACATCCGTTGCCCGAATATGATCGAGTGCATATAAGATGGCGGCCCGTTTGCCGAGCAAATGAAAGCCATAACAAATTTATTTCCGGTCCTTTTTGTATCTTCAAGATTCCATTAAATAGTCGTAAAAATCGTGAATAAAAACGGAAGAGATATCAGGGCGACAATAAATTTTCGAATTTTATGTCATCGCCACAGCGAAGGCGATGCCCGGCCTGGACGCTCATTTGATTCACTGCCTAATGACACGAAAAGAGGGTGGTAAGTGCATACGGCGACGGCACACTACCCGCAAGTGAAAAGGAAAACATCGGCAGGATTGTGTGTGCGTGTGTGTGGTTTATTGTTACTGGACTTGCCAAATGTTAGATTGAGAGAACTCATTAAATGAAGTTTGTTATTTTCCACCCTCCAACCGAATGGATTACAGGCCAGCCAGTATCATGTAAATTTTACTAGATAATTACATGATTATTCCGGTTTGCCCTCGGAGAATGTAACGGTCAACCCATTACAGGGTGTCTTCAGTTCGCGCAATCGTTTTGGCATAAACGCACTTATCAAAACACGGGAGGTCTCTTTCACTCGTGAGAGAACAATAGAACGATCCACGGACTTTCTGGCGTATGTGGAATATTTTTCGGCATCACACCGAGTGCCTGCCGATCCACGGACTCTCTGGCGTATGTGGAGCATTTCTCAGTCTTAGGCTGGGTGCCTACTGATGCACGCACTCTCTGGCGTATGTGGAATATTTTTCGCCATCAGACCAAGTGCCTGCCGATCCACGGACTCCCTGGCGTATGTGGAGCGTTTCTCAGTTTCAAGCTGGGTGCCTACTGATCCACGCACTCTCTGGCGTATGTGAACATTGCCCAGCTTCAAACCGGCTGCCTGCCGATCCACGGACTCTCTGGGGTGTGTGGAGCATTTCTCAGTCTTAGGGTGGGTGCCTACTGATGCATGCACTCTCTGGCGTATGTGGAATATTTTTCGCCATCAGACCAAGTGCCTGCCGATCCACGCACTCTCTGGCGTATGTGGAATATTTTTCGGCATCAAACCGAGTGCCTGCAAATCCACGGACTCTCTGGCGTATGTGGAGCATTTCTCAGTCTTAGGCTGGGTACCTACTGATGCACGCACTCTCTGGCGTATGTGGAATATTTTTTCCCATCAGACCAAGTGCTTGCCGATCCACGGACTCTCTGCCGTATGTGGAGCATTTCTCAGCTTCAAGCTGGGTGCTTACTGATGCATGCACTCTCTGGCGTATGTGGAATATTTTCGGCATCAAACCGAGTGTCTGCCGATCCACGCACTCTCTGGCGTATGTGGAATATTTTTCGGCATCAAACCGAGTGCCTGCAAATCCACGGACTCTCTGGCGTATGTGGAGCATTTCTCAGTCTTAGGCTGGGTACCTACTGATGCACGCACTCTCTGGCGTATGTGGAATATTTTTCGCCATCAGACCAAGTGCCTGCCGATCCACGCACTCTCTGGCGTATGTGGAATATTTTTCGGCATCAAACCGATTGCTTGCCGATCCACGGACTCTCTGCCGTATGTGGAGCATTTCTCAGCTTCAAGCTGGGTGCTTACTGATGCATGCACTCTCTGGCGTATGTGGAATATTTTCGGCATCAAACCGAGTGTCTGCCGATCCACGGACTCTCTGACGCATGTGGAACATTTTTCAGCAACAAACCGAGTGCTGGCCGATCCACAGACTCTCTGGCGTATGTGGAGCATTTCTCAGCTTCAAGCTGGGTGCTTACTGATGCATGTACTCTCTGGCGTATGTGGAATATTTTCGGCATCAAACCGAGTGCCTGCCGAACCACGGACTCTCTGACGCATGTGGAACATTTTTCAGCAACAAACCGTCTAAGGCTGGATGCCTACTGTTGCACGCACTCTCTGCCGTATGTGGAATATTTTTCGGCATCAAACCGAGTGCTTGCCGATCCACGGACTCTCTGCCGTATGTGGAGCATTTCTCAGCTTCAAGCTGGGTGCTTACTGATGCATGCACTCTCTGGCGTATGTGGAATATTTTTCAGCATCACACCGAGTGCCTGCCGATCCACGGACTCTCTGGCGTATGTGAACATTTCCCAGCTTCAAACCGACTGCCTGCCGATTCACGGACTCTCTGGCGTATGTGAAGCATTTCTCAGTCTTAGGCTGGGTGCCTACTGATGCACGCACACTCTGGCGTATGTGAACATTTCCCAGCTTCAAACCGACTGCCTGCCGATCGACGGACTCTCTGGGTTGTGTGGGGCATTTCTCAGTCTTAGGGTGGGTGCCTACTGATGCATGCACTCTCTGGCGTATGTGGAATATTTTACGGCATCAAACCGAGTGCCTGCCGATCCACGGACTCTCTGGCGTATGTGGAATATTTTACGGCATCAAACCGAGTGCCTGCCGATCCACGGACTCTCTGGCGTATGTGGAATATTTTACGGCATCAAACCGAGTGCCTGCCGATCCAAGGACTCTCTGGCGTATGTGGAATATTTTTCGGCATCACACCGAGTGCCTGCCGATCCACGGACTCTCTGGCGTATGTGGAATATTTTCGGCATCAAACCGAGTGTCTACCGATCTACGGACTCTCTGGCATATGTGGAATATTTTTCAGCATCAAACCGAGTGCCTGCAAATCCACGGACTCTCTGGCGTATGTGGAGCATTTCTCAGTTTCAAGCTGGGTGCCTACTGATGCATGCAATTTCTGTCGTATGTTGAATATTTTCGGCATCAAACCGAGTGTCTACCGATCCACGGACTCTCTGGCATATGTGGAATATTTTACGGCATCAAACCGAGTGCCTGCCGATCCACGGACTCTCTGGCGTATGTGGAATATTTTACGGCATCAAACCGAGTGCCTGCCGATCCAAGGACTCTCTGGCGTATGTGGAATATTTTTCGGCATCACACCGAGTGCCTGCCGATCCACGGACTCTCTGGCGTATGTGGAGCATTTCTCAGTTTCAAGCTGGGTGCCTACTGATGCATGCAATTTCTGTCGTATGTTGAATATTTTCGGCATCAAACCGAGTGTCTACCGATCCACGGACTCTCTGGCGTATGTGGAATATTTTTCGGCATCAAACCGAGTGCCTGCAAATCCACGGACTCTCTGGGGTGTGTGGAGCATTTCTCAGTCTTAGGGTGGGTGCCTACTGAAGCATGCACTCTCTGGCGTATGTGGAATATTTTTCGGCATCACACCGAGTGCCTGCCGATCCACGGACTCTCTGGCGTATGTGGAGCATTTCTCAGTTTCAAGCTGGGTGCCTACTGATCCACGCACTCTCTGGCGTATGTGAACATTTCCCAGCTTCAAACCGACTGCCTGCCGATTCACGGACTCTCTGGCGTATGTGAAGCATTTCTCAGTCTTAGGCTGGGTGCCTACTGATGCACGCACACTCTGGCGTATGTGAACATTTCCCAGCTTCAAACCGACTGCCTGCCGATCCACGGACTCTCTGGGGTGTGTGGAGCATTTCTCAGTCTTAGGCTGGGTGCTTACTGATGCATGTACTCTCTGGCGTATGTGGAATATTTTCGGCATCAAACCGAGTGCCTGCCGAACCACGGACTCTCTGACGCATGTGGAACATTTTTCAGCAACAAACCGTCTAAGGCTGGATGCCTACTGTTGCACGCACTCTCTGCCGTATGTGGAATATTTTTCGGTATCAAACCGAGTGCCTGCAAATCCACGGACTCTCTGGCGTATGTGGAGCATTTCTCAGTCTTAGGCTGGGTACCTACTGATGCACGCACTCTCTGGCGTATGTGGAATATTTTTCGCCATCAGACCAAGTGCCTGCCGATCCACGCACTCTCTGGCGTATGTGGAATATTTTTCGGCATCAAACCGAGTGCTTGCCGATCCACGGACTCTCTGCCGTATGTGGAGCATTTCTCAGCTTCAAGCTGGGTGCTTACTGATGCATGCACTCTCTGGCGTATGTGGAATATTTTTCAGCATCACACCGAGTGCCTGCCGATCCACGGACTCTCTGGCGTATGTGAACATTTCCCAGCTTCAAACCGACTGCCTGCCGATTCACGGACTCTCTGGCGTATGTGAAGCATTTCTCAGTCTTAGGCTGGGTGCCTACTGATGCACGCACACTCTGGCGTATGTGAACATTTCCCAGCTTCAAACCGACTGCCTGCCGATCGACGGACTCTCTGGGTTGTGTGGGGCATTTCTCAGTCTTAGGGTGGGTGCCTACTGATGCATGCACTCTCTGGCGTATGTGGAATATTTTACGGCATCAAACCGAGTGCCTGCCGATCCACGGACTCTCTGGCGTATGTGGAATATTTTACGGCATCAAACCGAGTGCCTGCCGATCCACGGACTCTCTGGCGTATGTGGAATATTTTACGGCATCAAACCGAGTGCCTGCCGATCCACGGACTCTCTGGCGTATGTGGAATATTTTTCGGCATCACACCGAGTGCCTGCCGATCCACGGACTCTCTGGCGTATGTGGAGCATTTCTCAGTCTTAGGCTGGGTACCTACTGATGCACGCACTCTCTGGCGTATGTGGAATATTTTCGGCATCAAACCGAGTGCCTGCCGAACCACGGACTCTCTGACGCATGTGGAACATTTTTCAGCAACAAACCGTCTAAGGCTGGATGCCTACTGTTGCACGCACTCTCTGCCGTATGTGGAATATTTTTCGGCATCAAACCGAGTGCCTGCAAATCCACGGACTCTCTGGCGTATGTGGAGCATTTCTCAGTCTTAGGCTGGGTACCTACTGATGCACGCACTCTCTGGCGTATGTGGAATATTTTTCGCCATCAGACCAAGTGCCTGCCGATCCACGCACTCTCTGGCGTATGTGGAATATTTTTCGGCATCAAACCGAGTGCTTGCCGATCCACGGACTCTCTGCCGTATGTGGAGCATTTCTCAGCTTCAAGCTGGGTGCTTACTGATGCATGCACTCTCTGGCGTATGTGGAATATTTTTCAGCATCACACCGAGTGCCTGCCGATCCACGGACTCTCTGGCGTATGTGAACATTTCCCAGCTTCAAACCGACTGCCTGCCGATTCACGGACTCTCTGGCGTATGTGAAGCATTTCTCAGTCTTAGGCTGGGTGCCTACTGATGCACGCACACTCTGGCGTATGTGAACATTTCCCAGCTTCAAACCGACTGCCTGCCGATCGACGGACTCTCTGGGTTGTGTGGGGCATTTCTCAGTCTTAGGGTGGGTGCCTACTGATGCATGCACTCTCTGGCGTATGTGGAATATTTTACGGCATCAAACCGAGTGCCTGCCGATCCACGGACTCTCTGGCGTATGTGGAATATTTTTCGGCATCACACCGAGTGCCTGCCGATCCACGGACTCTCTGGCGTATGTGGAGCATTTCTCAGTTTCAAGCTGGGTGCCTACTGATCCACGCACTCTCTGGCGTATGTGAACATTTCCCAGCTTCAAACCGACTGCCTGCCGATTCACGGACTCTCTGGCGTATGTGAAGCATTTCTCAGTCTTAGGCTGGGTGCCTACTGATGCACGCACACTCTGGCGTATGTGAACATTTCCCAGCTTCAAACCGACTGCCTGCCGATCCACGGACTCTCTGGGGTGTGTGGAGCATTTCTCAGTCTTAGGCTGGGTGCCTACTGATGCATGCACTCTCTGGCGTATGTGGAATATTTTACGGCATCAAACCGAGTGCCTGCCGATCCACGGACTCTCTTGCGTATGTGGAATATTTTTCGGCATCACACCGAGTGCCTGCCGATCCACGGACTCTCTTGCGTATGTGGAATATTTTACGGCATCAAACCGAGTGCTTGCCGATCCACGGACTCTCTGCCGTATGTGGAGCATTTCTCAGCTTCAAGCTGGGTGCTTACTGATGCATGCACTCTCTGGCGTATGTGGAATATTTTTCAGCATCACACCGAGTGCCTGCCGATCCACGGACTCTCTGGCGTATGTGAACATTTCCCAGCTTCAAACCGACTGCCTGCCGATCCACGGACTCTCTGGGGTGTGTGGAGCATTTCTCAGTCTTAGGCTGGGTGCCTACTGATGCATGCAATTTCTGTCGTATGTTGAATATTTTCGGCATCAAACCGAGTGTCTACTGATCCACGGACTCTCTGGCGTATGTGGAATATTTTTCAGCATCAAACCGAGTGCCTGCAAATCCACGGACTCTCTGGCGTATGTGGAGCATTTCTCAGTTTCAAGCTGGGTGCCTACTGATGCATGCACTCTTAGGGTGGGTGCCTACTGATGCATGCACTCTCTGGCGTATGTGGAATATTTTACGGCATCAAACCGAGTGCCTGCCGATCCACGGACTCTCTTGCGTATGTGGAATATTTTACGGCATCAAACCGAGTGCCTGCCGATCCACGGACTCTCTGGCGTATGTGGAGCATTCCTCAGTATTAGGCTGCAAGCACTCTCTGGCGTATGTAAACATTGGCCCTGCAACTTCCAGGTGGATGATTACGTTTCAAGCCTTTACAAGGTCTCAAGCACGAAGTGATGTATAAATTTTCTGTGTTGGATCTCGGCTGTGAGCAAATAGTGCTCGTTAAATGAATTAATTTTAGACAAGCTAAAACACTCATCATTCTGAAAAAAAAATTTGGGACCTGTAATTTCTTCCATCGGCAGACAAGGTAAACAAGTAAAAATAAACTATTGCAGCGCAAGTCAGCAGTTTGCCATACATTTGAAAACTTTGAAGTCATTCGACAACCCGATCGCAAGGTTCACCCGAATCACCTAAGACTTTATTTGAGAAAGATTGCTCACCCTCACTCCCAGTCTAATGCAACTTTTGTGCTATAATTGGGACCAAGTACGCAAACAAAAGGAGGAACTCTCCCTCTGAGCTCCACAAACTCAATCTATATTCTTGCGGCAGGCAATCAAATCGCAATCGATGCTACACCATCCACACAGAAGAGACGCTTGCCAAGAGGCGGATGACCAGGAAAGCAACATCACAAGCAACCCCAAGCAGCACCATCACCGCCGGCAACGTTTTGACCTCGAACAAAGTTGTCGTCACCGTCACCACTTCGGTCTGATTTCCCATTCACCTCACAGTCAGCAAATAATGGAACGAAAGATCAAAAGTCCTAAACGCTATCATTAGCCGGAAGGATTTTTTCGTCGTCCCACACATCCGCTGCATCCTAAGCACATACTGGCGAGCAAAACAAAAAAAAAAACCGTTCACCCTCTCATAGTTGTACATGTGGCCGTGCCATCATCGATTGGTGTGTTCCATTAAATCGAAATAGAAGAGAATCTGATTAAAAGTTGTTGTACGGCTTTCCTACGTGCCACCGGACACGAGTTCGGACAGACGGCCAGGGCCAAAGAGAGAGAGTCGCAAGCAAGCACAAGGAACTGCTTAAACATTGCAGTAATGACAATCTCCGGGGACGCACAGATGCTGTGCAGTGAAATCAAAACTCGAAAATCCCGATTCATGAATACATATCGAATCCGTGCGAGTCCCCATGCCCGCCGGCAAACTGGATGCGAATTCGAATCCGCCCGCCGCCAGCCGCCAGCCGCACATAAATTTTGAATTCAATTCGAAAAACAATTTACTTAATTCCCCGAGCAGCTAAGAAACGCGAGTACACTGATTCCTTGTGTCGTTCGCTGTTTAGACGGGATTCGCACTGCTTGCCCGAAAATTACACGCACACGTTCGAGCGACGAACCCATGAAGGGGTGGGCGGTTGGCGGTTGGCGGTGGGCGGTGGGAGGTGGACCACGCCAGTAGTTGCCACCAGCCGTTGTCGCTCGGATTCATGGAGCAGAATTTATTTTATCACTTTCAAATGCAAATCACTATCACTGTGACTGGGAGTGAGCATTCGACGGCACTGTGGCCGGGTGTCCTCAAGGATCAGAGTGGGTCCTGTGCGAGCTGCACTGTGTTATCATCCTGGGCACGATTCGTTGGTGTCATCACCTCAATGCAAATAAATCTCAATCTCATTATGTTGGCCTTTGGTGGTGGCACCAGAGTGTGGTTCCTTCGGAGCGTCAGAGCCACAGCGCTGGAATATTGCTTCCCATTAGGGTTACACAGAGTGTACACACATCCGTGGGTTGTGCGCCCCGGTTCGTGTGTCGCTGTGTGGAGGACGATGGGTGGAGGACGAGGAGGCGGATCTCTATTTGGCGTGGTCCTGAATTCTCTAATCAAATCATCAAGCTTGGTGGTAATTTGCGAAGTAAGTACGTGGCTGGGAATACTGTCGTCGATTATTGCAACACACACCGTGATTGGTTTTCGGAAGGTTTTTGGATGTCGCTGTTGAGATCTGCTTGCTTTCAGTTCAGGCATTTGCAGAGAGAACGTGAGAAGGTTCTGTTGTCCGAAGTAAGCGCAGGTGAATGGTGTTAGCACACAGTGCGAACACTCAGTTCAAGATGTGCCGATGCATATGCAGATGATGAGTTATGATGGCAAATATGCACCATTCAGTTGGCAGGCATTATTTGCGGTTGGCAGGTTGAAATGGCAAAGAACGGAATCCTTCGACAGGACATTAGTGAGAATGGCAAAGGCAATGTGGGATCTTTAGTCGCTAGTGATAGGATGACTTACCCTTCCTACTCATGAGTGTCCTCATCGAATATTCTACTTGTAGAGCCATAAATGTTGAAACAAAGAGGGACAGGGCCTGGCTGATGTAGCAACCACTCGTGTTGTGCGTGCTATTGTTCCCTCACGAGTGGAAGGGACCTACAATTTTACACCGACTCCGAACGGCCGAGTTTGAGAAGCTTTTTCTAGACAGTTTGTTACTGTTGAAGTATTGTCAGTGACCCGCAAGAGGCGGGGCCGTGGAAATTATGTTCGTCGTGCGGGGAATCGAGAGCGAGGTCCAATTGCATAGAAGTCGACGCCACCACCATGAGCGATGAATTCACTTGGACGCAAGGGTCCATTGTGTCCACTACTCCTGGAACCATTTTTTTTTTTTAAATGAACGTCTAGATTGATTTGATATCCTTTTCGGATACGTCTGTGAATTTGTTGATGTAGCATTCTACCAATTTTTGTTTTCTAATGGCGGCTAATATAGGATAGCTGCACATCTACTCTGCGGAGGGTTTTTATGTTTACGCATTATTCAAAGCATGTAAGGACCCCTGCACGGTTCTTCTTCTTCTTCTTGTGGCGCTACAGTCCGGGGTGGACCTATGCCTAAACCAGTAACCCTCTCCAGTCAGCAGATGTCTCTAACTGTGCATACCAAGTTGATTGAGGTCCTTCTCCACCTGGGTGCGCCATCGGTTCCGTGGGCGTCCTCTGTTGCGTTGTACCACGGGTTCGGAGTCGAAGACTCTTCGGGCTGGAGCAGTGTTGTCCATTTGCTCTACATGGCCCAGCCATCTAAGGCGTTGAATCCGTAGACGGCTGACTAGACAGACTGACAGCCCGTACAGTTCGTGGTTGGATCTTCTCTCCAATAACCATCAACGCAGACAGGACCAAAGATCGCACGCAGAGATTTTCTCTCGAAGAGACCAAGGACTTCCTCATCCGCTTTTGAGATTGTCCATGCCTCCGCTCCGTACAGCAGAACTGGGATGATCAAGGTCTTGTATAAAGTCAGCTTGGTCCTTCGAGAGAGGGCTCTACTGCTCAATTGCCTCTTCAGCCCAAGAGGCAAGAGTTACTCTGCGTTTGATCTTGGTACTGATGGTGTTCGCACTATTTACTGCGGAGCCGAGATAGACGAAGTCCTTGACTACCTCGAAGTTATAAGTGCCCATTGTGACGCTCTGTCCAAGACGTCGATGTTGTGTGTCCTTTCTTGATGGCGGCATATTCTACGTTTTGCCCTAATTAACCGCTAGACCCATTTTAGCCGCCTCCGCCTCAATGCCAGCAAACGCCTCATTGACGGCTCGCTGTGTTCTGCTAATCACGTCAATGTCATCAGCGTATGCTAGCAGTTGTACAGACTTCTGGAAGATAGTGCCTCTAGACTTGCACGATTTTCTCCAGGATGATTTTAAAGAAGTCACATGACAGCGCGTCGCCTTGTCTAAAACCTTTTTTGACATTGAAGGTCTCGGTGAGCTCGTTACCAACCTTGATAGAGCAGCGAGAATTCTCCATGGCGGTCTTGGCAGGAATGTCAAAACTAGACATGGCGTTGTATATCTCGTCCCTATGCACGCTGTCGTATGCTGCCTTGAAGTGGACGAATAGGTGGTGGGTGTCGATCTGCATTTCTTGGGTTTTTTTCCAGGATCTGCCGTAGTGTGAAGATTTGGTCAATGGTGGACTTCCCCGGCCTGAAACCGCACTGATAAGGACCTATCAGGTTGTTGACGAATGGTATCAGGCGCTCTCACAAAACGGCATAGAGGATTTTAAAGGCGATGTTGAGGAGATTTATCCCTCGGTAGTTAGCGCAGTTGAAGGAGTCTAATTTCTTGTGAATGAAATGAACTCATCTGGTGCATGTACCTTACCAGCTCATCTCCAGCTGGCTTTAACAGTTCCGCAGGCATTTCGTTTGCACCAGCAGCTTTATTCGCCTTTCGTCTCGATAACGCTATCTTGACTTCGTCTAGGTCGGGGGAACGGAATTCTCTTCAATCATCTTCAATTGTGTGGAGGGGTTTTTGTTGTTTGGATCCTCCTCGCCGTTTAACAGTCTACAGAAGTGATCTTTCTACGACTGCGAATCTACTACGAGTTGTCCCTCTGCGTCACGACAGGCTTCTGTCCGAATTTTGTGTCCATTGGATAGTTGTTTTACTCGTTGGTAGAACTTTCGTACATCATTTCTGTCGGAACGCCTCTCCATTTCCTCGATCGCACGCTTCTCATCCTCTTTCTTTTTCATTTTGAGAACCCGGTGCTCTTCCCTTCTCTTAAGTTCGTAGAGCTCACGAACCGCTCTCGTCCTTCTGTCCAGCATCGCCTTGTAAGCTGCTTGCTTCGCTGAATGTGCCTGCCTGCACTCGTTGTCAAACCAGGGGTTTCTTCTGGGTGGCCTTTTAAAACGCAGCACATCAGAGTAGCCTCTCTGATGGCGTTTTGTCAACAGTTCCATTGTTCATCGATTGTTTCGCCTGGCAGGGTTGGACTCTCTGAGAGCTTCAGGGAGACTCGATCGGCAAAGTTGCTAGCGGTCAATTGCGATTGTAGCTTTTGCGACGTCCATATGTTTTGGTCTTGCTCTACTCCGTTGTCCTATCGATATCCGTGTTCTTACAAGTAAATGATCCGAGTCGATGTTGGCTCCTCGGAATGTTCGGACATCGAGAATGCTGGAGGAGTGTCTGTCGTCGATCGCAATGTGATCAATCTGGTTGACGGTTGATTTTTCAGGAGACCGCCGGGTCCCTTTGTGGATGTTGAGGTGAGGGAACCGCGTACTGGCTACAAAGAGGTTTCGCTACGTTACGAAGTCCAAAAGCCTGAGTCCGTTCTCGGACATGTTGTCGTGCAGGCTGTGCTTCCCGATGACTCTAGGAAAGATGTCTTCCTTGCCCAGTTTTGCGTTGAAATCTCCTAGACAGATCTTGGTGTCGTAGCTGGGGCATTGATCGTATGTTCTTTCTAGGAGATCGTAAAAGTCGTCTTTGCTGTCGTCATCTTTATCATCCGTTGGTGCGTGGACGCAGATGAGGCTGATGTTGCCCAATGTAGCCTTGATGCGGATTGTTATGAGTTGCTCCCTTATGTATTTAAGGCTCCAGACTTCTTGCCTAAGTCTGCCTCGAACAACAAACCCGCATCCGATTAAGCACTGCCTTCGCTCTTTGTAGCAATCGCCGAAGTAAATATCGCAGTTTTTCATCCTCTTTTTGCCCGGCCCATCCCACGGCACCTCCTGAATGGCGGTGATATCTGCCTTATAAGCTTCGAGGGCTTCCGAAAGTTCATCGTCTGCACGTGGTCTGTTCAGGGACCCCACATTCCGAAAATCATTGTCCTTATTTCGATGTCCATGGTCGTCTGCAGTAGGGTGACTTTTTTAACCGGTGGGGAAGTTAACCCCACGTTCAACCCCCGAACCTGGAGGACCGGGTCCAGGCTTAAACCCCTGCAGCCACTTCATATATTGGTTCACCTCTAAGCGGTTACTGTAAAGGCTATCCAGAGGTTGCCGCGAGGAGGCTTTATGTCAACTTGAATTGTGCATTTAACAGGGATCGTTGCTGGCATCTCGCCAAGTTGAGAGCAGTCAACAACTTTGCCCTCGATGCACAGGCCCATGCCCTCCTCCTCTACTCGGTTACTCAGGTTTTTATCTGCCTAGACTCAGGATGGCACTGCCGATTGCTTGCTATGTGATCTTGAACTCGCATTATCACTAGTCTACTGTATTTATCTTCCACAAAACAGATTCCCATCATATTGACCCTTCTTTAATACTCCTTAATAATTGGATTATAGGAGACACTTGTTCTAAGGGATACCAGACAGCGACAAGGGAAGACATAACTAAAATAGAAAACACACAAAACTTGAATATCTGCAGAGTATTTGAGATTCGTGTTTGTTCGAAAAGTACAAAATTCGAGTACATTCCCACTCGAACACATCTTACGAACTATAGCATAGGGTTACTTACTTTCCAGTGTAATAACGACATCCCCCAAATTGAGGGCAGCTGCATTTTGTTTGCCAGCACCCACTCTGCACTGACTTCAAAATTTTAACCGTCGTCATAAATCAGCAAGACGTGACGCAAAATATGAACGAATTGAATTGAAAGTGCCCTTTCTTCATCAATTTTGACTCCATTTCATAGTTCATTTATCGAAGTTTAACGCCATCGATGAATTACTTACCATCATCCCTTAGACAACGTCGAAGAGATTCATAAAAATGCTTACCACCTCGGAGCGGCGCAGCTCACTCAATATTCAGTGACACGCTCGAGCACAAATTGCTCGATAAAACTATACGCAATAAATGTTAATCCACGCAATAAAATGAAACACATCGCATAGCTGCATATTACAACCTCCGCACAGTGTCGCAGACCTTGTCCCGCACGCCCATTAACCAAGTGCAAAGCTATCATAAACCGAACAACACAGAAATTATCCTCAACCTTCTTTAAGGACAGGACGACGACCACCACCACCCACCGTCGTCGCCCCCCACATCGAGCAACGTTCCGAAACCAATTTATCTGCCATAGTCTCGACATCAACGTACACAAAGTGTCAATAAAATCGCTCCGAATGTCCGCAAATTAATGAAGTCGAAAATCCAGCAAAACTTTCTTGCACCAACGTCTCACTAGGGCCCGTCTTGGCGTGGCCACCACCCCCAGATGAACCCAAAGAGCCAGTGTGCACGGGGACTGAGCTCACAGCTCACTGGTGGATGGAATTACCACGAGGCATCTCGGGATTTTATGCGGCCTGCCGCTGACATTATGTCAACAAGGACATTGCATTTCTCTCCTTCGACCGGCGAGGATACACACCGCTGCTGTCATGGCGAGTCTAACTTTTATGCGAAGACTTACATAATATTTCACAAGGATAATTGCAGCCGCAAAATGAACCGGCCACTGCCTCCGCTGGATACTGCTTCGACATCCGCAAGTCAACAATATTGACACTGTGTGTTCAATAAAAGCCAAAAAGACACGAGCATTAAAGAGCCGCCATCGCCGCCGTCGCTGCCGTCGCCGCCGTGTGCGGATGAAATATGTACCCAGCACATCTTCGTTGGCAGTAAAAATAGTATTTTTATGGTAAGGAGTGCATTGCACATTCATAGCTTCATAGCGAACGACCGCAGACGACATGGACGTCGGGATGCGACCGAACTGACGTTGGGGGTATTAACTTCTAACGGGATAAATTATTTATGGCCTTCTGGTGGTAATGGCTTTCCAACAGGTTTTTCAATTTAAACGAAGGAAATTGAAAATAAAAAAAGATGCAAGCCGTGAGTGCATGAAAATGGAGGGATGCTGGTGCTGGTACCAGCTTTAGTTGTGCTTTGGTCACGGTCAGGGTTCAAGAGTCGAATAATTTCGTGGAGCTCATACCAGGCGGGGGGTTCAACAAGTTGCGACTGAATAGTAATTAATTTAGCTAAATGCCAAAATCAAAGGATTTCATCTTGTTGCATATAAAAACTTAGACACCATCAGCCACTCAGTGAAAGTCACGAAGTCATTATCTGCCACTGTGAATGGAAGCTCTTTCGAAGCTCTCCTGCTCAACCACGACCTTAGTAGCTATGTCAACATGTGTCTGCAGAACTGAAGTACAGTCATTTCCATAAGCCAAGATAACTGCGATCACGCTTAACTTGCGTTCCCCAACGGAAAGTCAGTCACCCTCTGGTGACTGGCTTTATAATAGACCCAGAGTCAAGGCCTCGTTTTGGCTAAAGTATCGATTTGATTTCGAGTGTGTAGCTAAAGCCACCTCATGTGGTGGATGCGCTGGCGTATAAGAACAATGGCGAGCCAATGCCGCCTGTACATTCGCGGGGCTGTACACATTGTCGTGGTGAGAAGACTTAGTACAAGTTAATGACTCTAGGAACCATACCCAATGAGGAGACAAGAAGCCGAGATACAGTCATCCTAGCCCTGCCCTGCTACCTTATCCTCTCTTCCTCTCCACTGCCTCTCATGTGGGCTAGATCAAGGTGGCACACGAACCGTGCCGATCATCAACTTGGCTGGGGCACACTTTAACAGCTAGCTCAGTGTGTCGGAGCCACCTGGAAACCCTTAGGGCTAAGCAGTCTGAGGTACTTATTGCGGATCTTTGCGTAGTCCGGATCCTGTTTCTAACAGCCCCTCCCCCACCCAACAAAAAAACAAAAGAGACCGGTGGTCCCTCACCGACTGGGAATCCAATACCCATTGCCCCTTTGAGTCCAAATATAACTAATAAAGTGTCCACGGTTAGGAGAGCGAGCTAGTCCCGAACCTATCACTTCCAAAGACCCCACAAAACATAACTCTAAATCGCAGTCGGGTGCGGGGAGCCGCTGAGCTCTCGACGGTGGTAGGGCCTTCTCAAAAGAGGCATAAGGAACTCCGTGCCGTCTCTAGCGCACTAACCTCACCTAAGCTCATTTATCTCTTGCAATCTCCGATGTAGATGTAAGGGTTTTTTAACCTATTTTTGGCCGGTCAACTTTACAGAAGTTGTACAAAGCCTCCGTCAGTACATCGGCACAAGGTCTGTTAAGAGGCATCATGGGGTCGTCAACAGATAGTCCGTCCGTATCCCTCCCGACATATGCATTTTTTAGGTGGCACGAGAGTTAACCTCACTCACGTCCACACAAGTCACGTGTTTAACCCCCCAGGCCAAGGGTACGATTGTACGGTCACTGAGACGCCACCATTGCTAAGAGACAAGGGCTTATCCCCCGTCGGCTCGATTCCAAGTTTAAAGGCCTTGGAACTGTGTGGCCCTGGAAGAATCTGTCTTAGACACAACCTCTAAAAATGTTTAATACGATACGCCTTGGTACGACTTCTTCAACATAGTCCTTGGAAAGATCGTGAAAAACTTATTAGAGGTCTAGGGAAGTCCATCGACACTGACAGAACACAGGAAGCTATCAATGATACATATGTACACAGGAAGCTATCAATGATACATATGTCAGCACTGAAAATCGGGCTGGCGATATACAAGGGAAAATCTAAGATAGGACGTACATCGACGTCTTGGACAGAGCATTACAAAGAGCAGCTTTAACTTCAGTCCTGTTACAGACTTCTTCCTTCCCGGCACCGTGGGGATTACTACCACCACCAGTTAACTCTTTTCAATAGCTATTCCTTTGGGAAACTTCTTCTTGTGGCGCTGCAGTTCGGGGTGGACCTAGGCCTCAACCAACAAGTCTGTTTAGCTGGCACGATCTTTAGCCAGCTGCCTCCAATTTCGCACTGCGAGTTGTTTGAGATCCTTCTTTCGATAAAATAGCAGGCATTATTTCAGCTTGTCCAAAGCCGAATCACCGAGGTTGTAGGATGCAAGTACTTCCATGATGAAATGAAATCCGTTTCGCATTTTTTCTTCTGGTGGCGCTACAGTCCGGGGTGGACCGGGATCTCAACCAACAACATCTCCAGCCGGCACGATCTTTTGCATTTTAAGGTCTTTAAATTTTGACTTTCTTTTTTATTTTATTTTATTGGCAATGAATATGGTTGGGATACGTGTATTGCGACGAAAGGTCAATATAAATATATTGAATTAAAAAAAACTTTTCTAGTCACTGACTTTCGAGACGTCCCTTGAAAGCAACTCCATCAAGTAGGCAACTGCTTGGCCACCTCAGGGAGAGGTGGACAGACCCAGAAATCTTTTGGTTCCGCTTGGGCATAACTCCTGATGAGTTAGAGTTAGAGACTATGGCGGGTCGAGTGGCATGGAGATCGATAGTGTTTTGCCTTCGTGACTTCTTTAGTTTCAAGTTGCATGTCTTATGACGAGGAACATAGAAAAGAATGAAATTGTATTCGACCGCTGTTTTGAGTAAGCGGCAACGCCTTACCAATCTGGTTAGTAGATTAACGTCTTGACAACCGCCGAACTCCCAAGAGTCGGATAGAACCGAGTGGCAGTGAGGAGGTTTATTGATGACTTCTTTTAAATTCCTTTGAACAAGATGGTGCAATGGAAAGATAAAAGGGTTTCTCCAAGCGAAGAAAATAAAACGTCTACAATACGTCCACTCTACAACCAAGCATGTGTCGCCAAAAATACACATCCTCTGCTCAGCTGACTGAAATTTATAATAATAATATGAGCTACAGTCCGAGGCGAACCTGGGCCTAGCTTCTCAGCAACCACTCGTGTTGTGCGTGCTATTGTTCTTTCACGAGTGGAAGGGACTTACAGTTTAATGCCGACTCCGAACGGCGAGGTTGAGAAGCTTTTTCTAGACAGGAGTACTCTTTGAGCATTGTCAGTGTCTCGAGGAGGAGCCGTGAATTATCAAAGTTGGTAAATTCGGGTATAGAACCTGCGTCTGAGTCGACGCACTTACCCACTACGCTACAGCGACCTTATTGATTATTTCTTTTAAATTCCTTTCAACAAGGGGATGAAATGGAAGGATAAGGGTTTCTCCAAGAGAATACTCAAAAGTCTACAATACGCCCACTCTACAACCAAGCATTTGTCGCCTCAACTACACATCCTCTGCTTAGCTAACTGAATTTTAACGTCTATGCCGACGAACGTCACGCATCTCCTGCTGTATGTTTAAGGCCACCTAATTGCAGTAGTCGCATAGTGATCTTGGTTCTCCTCAGTTTCTTGCTTCTCTATTGCAAAAGGGTCTAGATTCTAGAACGAGATCGTTGCCTTCAACGTTTTTCTTAGTCAACATGCCCCTAACTCAACGACTACCCGGATGTCAGCGACACGAGTGGAACCAACTCGGATAAGGATGGGAACCTTATCCAAAAGACCTATTAAATCTATTTCAAGCAATTGTGCCAATTCCAATTTCCCCAAGTGATCCAATTCAACGATTTGACAATTTTCTCTATTTCAGAAAAAGTTAACAAACAGTAATACCGAAGTTCTTAAATGACTGAAGAAAAGTCCAATCACACAGTTTCCCTCAAACTGAATAAGAACCCCCTCCCCCAATACCCCAACATTGGCGACACTTATTCGAGCTGTCCTTGAACTATTGACGAATGTTACCCAACTTCCGTTCCCCACTCCTGCCGCTCGCATAGATGACTAGAACCCACAGCCATTTGTGAGAGAAAACCAAACTCTATTGTCGTGATAAAGCCCGAAATTATCGTAAAAAATAAAGGACCGAAAAATTAAACAAGGAACAGCATAAACATGGCACAAATACCGTCCTCATAAACGGCATGCCCGCCCTCTCGAGGAGTCGTTTAACGACCGAGCAGGAATAGACATCATTCGGTTCATTCATTCTCATTCGTTGCCAGCCCGAATGGCCTCAGAGTGAAAAGTATTTTGTTGGCGGCGCAGTCGGTGCTTGTCACCAAACTTCCAAATACGGTTGCCTATCAGGGTATTTAAACGTCTCAGCTAAGCTACAAAGCAATTTCCAAGCACGTCCGCCTGACTGGCGATGAGAGTGCTCTCTGGGTCTGAGGTGAACACAGAAATGCCAGCGGCAGACAGATTTTCTTTTATGCATTCTGACGATTGATAATAATTTTATGAGTGTTTGATTGCCCTGCTGGAGTTGTGGCATTGTTGTCGGCGTGGTCCTCTGCAATAAAATCCGAAACTGTGTCATCGCAGTCGGCGGCAGGATACGAAGTGGATTCTCATCATTTTTCCTAAACTCTTCCGTGAAGTAATTTTTATTTCCGTCCAATGGATACGGATATACGGAATGTTGTACGTTTCGTTGGCGCTGGAAGGACATGTTGGATTGGTGCTTCAATCGATGAACAGCTGACAGCGTTCTCAAGACACTGATGATTGCTTCAACATTTTGGGCCCCCACAAGTCTGAATCTACGGATTGAGAGAGCACTGCAGATGCATAGCAAGTGTTCGATGGTTTCTTCCACATCCTCGTCCATGCAGCTTCTACAGAAATCATTCTAGGGAAGGCCTAGTCTAGAGGTGTGAGTTCCGATGGCACAATGCCCTGTTAGAACGCCAATGAGGTTTGGCCTGCTTAATCTGATCAAGCTAAGCGATCGTTTGAGATCGATCATAGGCCAGAGTTGTTTGGTAATGAGGCATCCTGTGCCGGATATCCATCCGCGGTTTGAGCAAGGGCTTCAAGCCTTAGCAGGTGTTTTTTAGCAGCGATAGGCGTCGAGGCGTCGCGGTGGAGACACCACCCGGAAAGAGCACGGACTTTGTGCCCTTTCTAGTGAGTTCATCTGCTTAGCAATTCTCTGGAATGTCACAGTGTCGTGGCACCCACATAAGTTGGAGGTTAAAGTACTTGGCCATCTCGTTAAGAGATAGGCGGCCATTAAGGGAAGTGACTGAATTCGGAGGTTTGATAGCTGCCTGGTTATCGGAACAGATGACGATATCTGTGCGTGGTATTACATTGCTTTTTAGCCAGGACAGGGCTTCCTTCGCTATAGTTTCAGCCTAAAAGACGCTACAGTGATTAGGTAGTAGGAAGGATAGCTGGATACTTAGATCCTTGGAATAGACTCCAGCAGCCACACCTGCATCCATCTGTGAAGATTCGCAGTGCACCTTCCAGCTTCTGGTGTTCAGACTCCCAGTAAGACTGGGCGGGCTGGTTGAGAAATTCTTCTCGAAGAGTAGTTTGGTAGAGTGAGGTCTGTATCTATGGGTATAGAGGCATACCTGCTTAGGATCTTTGAATGTCCAGACTGCAGTTCTTTCCAGCTGCTCAGCAACCTTAATCTAATCGCCGTGCTAGCTGCTGGGTAGACAGGAGTACTGTTTGAGCATTGTCAGTGACTCGAAAGAGTTGGGGCCGTGAAAATTTCTTTAGTCGTACTGGGAATCGAACCCAGGCAACGGGGTTCAATTGTGAAGGGGTCGACGCACATACCAACAATACCACGGCCGCCAGTTAATTCAATATTCAGGTTTCGTCATCAATAATTGATGTTTCTTGCTGACGTCATTAAATTCATAATTTTTCCTTCTAGTGTAATATCTGAAGCTCTAAATAAAACCACGTCCTTCAGGGCGCATGGTAAAAGCAACCGACAACTGCCAAGGTTCAGTGTCCTTTCCCACTCAAAAGGACCTTCAAAATACTGAGTAAATAAAACACTAAACTCTCTGTCCTAAGATCTTACATAAGATAGCAATAAAAGCACTGCACCTCCTCCCGATGAAGCTGACCATGGGACCAGGCAAAAACCAAAACAAACATCACATTATTCTCCTCTCCCATTCGACCGAGGCAACCGAGTCAACCGAGAGTCGCCTCGCCTCAGCGAAGGACCAACCAAAGAGGCTCCGAAATCATTCATTGCGCTGCTCCCAACCGAACCGAAGAAAACCCTCAGCAAACTGCCAGAGCATCCGAAATAGAAAAAGAAAACCTCAATACCGGAAACCCAACAAGTTTCCCTTAAGCCCCGCCACTACAGAGCGGGGTGAAAATGTTCCGGTATCCGCCCCTAAGTGATGAAAGTCACGTACCGGGGCGGTACCTTTCAAACCTATTGAAATGTACCACCACCTCCACCCATGCGCGGGGCCCCGACAGCGTGTGCTCGTATGCTGGCGAACACCAGCACCAGTCGCATATACGGATAGTATCTGTCTGAGATATGAAATGGGATGTGACTCTGTATTTTCCGGAGATCTCGGTCCGTAATACGTTTGTGATGATGGCGTGTCGGGAAGGATTCCCTCTCAGTGAGGAGAATGCTCGCAACAAGCTTGTGTGACATACGAGCGAGGCGACGTCAACTAACGAAACACAAACCCAGCAGCATCCACACTCACAGGAAGCCGTATCATCTTATCCTATTCTAATGGGAGACCTTTTGGGAATTTCACAAGTGCACTGGGGATGGTGGCGGAGCCGGAGTGCTGATAAGAAGGAAACTGGAAGAGTCACGAGATTTATGGCGAACTTCTTATGTCTTGATTGGGTAGCTGAGCCACCTTCTTTTTTATGCTCCTCTCAGGGCGGGGGCAGGGCAGGGGTGGGTCCTGCCTGCTGTGTGCCAAAAAAGGATTCACCTATGGCGAATGCGCCAATCTCAAATGGCCCTGTGTACAGTGTCCGGTGTCTCGTGTGCACCCCGAGCGACATGAGAGGAAAATAATTATGTCCTTGAACGTATGTCCTTGTGAGGAGCATTAATTATGTTTCCGGTTTCGTTATGTCTCCTCCTTTTTCGGGCTGCTCTGCGGTGCAATCAGGTGAAGAGGTCCTCAGACACTGTGCCGTCAGAGCGTTCGGTTGTGGTTATCTGCATCCTGTATCCTGTCGGGTGAACTTTTCTCCGGCAAATGACGTCTCAAGGTGCAGATACAAGCACCTTCAGATAGATATCTCACATCCAGCCGCACACTTACCGAAGCTTAGTTGCATCCACTGACACGGCAGCATGTAGCGCATATCCTTCTCCAGAGGGGACGCCTGCCGGATAAATTCTTTTGCAGGATGTCTATTGGTAATTTAGATAGCAGCTCAGCTGCAAAGAGTGTCAAGTGCACATGAATGTCTCACACATGCTGTGCCATTAGGGCGCTTCGTTTTGGGGGGATTGCATGGTGCAGGGATTAGGGAGCGGAAGATGGTTGCCAAAATGAGATTCTAAGTTGCATGAATTATCGAGTTCGAGTTTAGTCATCATCAAGTTATCTGGAAGCGCATAATGTGAGGAAGCTGATATCGAAAATGCGTCTATTCCATTGGATGGGGGAAGGCATCATCTAGAGAGTGAAGGAAGACCATAAGCAGAAAGTAAAAACACGGCATTTTCGACAGCTTTCTACTGAGGGTAGGGGGGCAGATGTTGTAGGTCCTCTTTTATCACCGCCATTCGATCATCACAACTGCGTTGGGGACTGGGACTGCGTTTCATAGCTCGACGAGACGCTCCCATTCAGACTCTTTTCATTCGGAAAACGTAAAACCGATCCGCAGAGCTGTTGGCAGTTGGTAGCACAATAAAACGCCTTACTTTTAATTGCATCAAGTGCCATTTTATCAAGTAACACGCACCTCGTGTCGAAAGATTCTGAGAGACACTTGGATGGGACATTAAAGGTGGTAATCGGGAGAGCAAACTTAACCTTCGCGTAATTTAGAACTGCTCAATAACGAATGTGAGCAGTGATCCTTTGAGCATTTAACTCCGTACTCCTTCGTATTTTTTGCATAGGGACAGTTGTTTGTTTACTAGCAGCATAAAGCTGTGTTTCATCCTCATGTGGCATTCACATGCATCAAAGTGGTAATGTTTGGATTCGGCGACTCACTTCGATCGCTTCACTCCTGCCAATGTCATTCGTGAGCTCACCTCAGACCGAGGGATGTCGTCTTAGTTTTTGAATCTGCGACAATAGTTGAAAAGCCGATCATTTCGAGATCACTCTTTATTCTATTTGGTCTTACCCAATGGGTCGCTGTTGCTCAGTGGTTTATTGCGCTGGCTCCTAGACAGAGGGTGCCAGGTTCGATTCCCAAATTTACCAACTTTCATGAGCTTTCACGGCTCCTGCTATGTCGAGTCACTGACAATGAAATTAGTGAGATCGGTGTGTTGAAGGGGGGTTTTTGCGAGATGTTAAGTCGTGTGGGAGTGGAAGCTGAGTCTATTCTGCGACAATGAGAGCGGTCTGTTCCACGTATTCTCTAATCTAATCTCTAAAATAGGCACCAGCTATGCAATGAGAGACGTAAGCTATACAGATATCAATAGCAAAGCAGTCGTTTGAAATTATATTCCTCATGCCATGAAGTCAGGAAGGAAGACCTTGGGTCTAGGCAAAGGCTCCTCGAAAAGAAAAAGCGTATAAAATTGTGTGACTGCATATATTCCTTGCTGAAGCTGAGACGCATTTTTCTGTTTGACCGATAGAGCGCAATAATTAGTCAGTCGGAGAACGGAGAACAGTCACTCCATCGTTCATTCGGGGGATTAGGTGCTCATGCTTCTTGGCTCATAGTCAAAATTACCAGCCTACCCAACCAGCAGCAACAATCAATGCTTAAAGCGCGCCGCCGGTGTTATCATTATTATTTTTATGATTATTATTATTATTTAATTATATCCATGAAATAAACAAATAATACTTATTGGTAACCTCTTCTAACAAAAAAGCCTAATTCTTCTTAGCAAGACTTAATTTAACTACTCCTTTCTATTCTTGTATTTCGAACCAAACACGCAATGAATTAACCCTCACCTCATCCTCAATTGGTCGTCAATTTCTACACATACGCAATTTTAGTGTTTGCTTTTAGTTTCCATTTTTTTAAAACCTTTAATAGAATTCCATGAAAGATGCCAGACGTAAGACAAGGATTACAATAAAGTGAGCACACTTCGGTAAGACAAAAAGTAGCTCTTGCGTAGTTTTCTACGCGAGGATGAGATGAGGGTTAACACGAAATAAGGAAATGTACTTTTTAGTGTACTCGAAGTTCGAATAGTTTTAAGCACAAGTGTACTTCGGACCATCGGACGAATATCTGTCCGTAAGAAACAAAGAAAACATAGCCGCCGCGGTGTTAAGTATGCAATACAAATTTCGATTCGGCGCCGACCAACTGATTTTAGTTAACCCGGCTTATTTTGCAGTTCAATTTAGGCCTGCTTCCGTATAAGATTGTGCTCAGGGAACAAATGAAGCCGGACAACCGTAGATAATGCCGTGACTTCGCCAATTAGGCGCTGGAAATGTTGGCCGTGTATCAGGATTTTCTAAAGGGGTTTTTCCGGCGACCGTGTTAACAAGTAAATTACGCTTATTGGAGCACCTCGTCTACAAAACATCAATGTATCCACATTTGGATTGACTACTTGTGCGTTTTATGACATGGCGCCATCTACGGGCATTATTTTTTTTTTCTGTAGCCAGAGCGCGACATAGTCGACATATCCGAGCTGTGGTTCCAAGGCGACGCTACATGCCATACAAGTGACCACCAATTGATCACCGCGATCATGTGATATCACACCTTTATATTGTCAGGGGCTACGTCAAGTCCTGACTTGAAAAAAAAGAGGCCAACATTCGACACACAATTGCCGGAAAAAACGCAGCACATAGTGGACGGAATCACTAAATATTGGACCGAACGTCAGCGAAGAAAAATGATTTGCTACTCCATACTTAAGCTGTGTTTTTTTGCAAGCGTACATACGCTTAATTTTCAATTTGCATGTAAAATACACTAACAACAAGTCCTATATCCGCTTAAGTTACTCATCATGTCTATCGCCGCTTAAGAAGTAAGCACTAACAAAAATTGTTTTCTGTGTGTTCACTCCTGAATTTATTCATTCATTGTTTAGGTTGCTGTATGTGGCTTACATCTGCAGGTGTGGTTGATGTATTAGATCATTTTTAATTCTTTTGGCATCCATAACTATGCAATTTTTGGTACACCCAGAGTGGCTCTGCTATACATTCCATTTAGGTTTCGTAAACGATTCTTTTCATTTGATGAACATTTTTTTTATTTTATAATTATTAAGTGTTTTTGCTTTTAAAGTGCTTGACACGCTACAAAATCGCAAACCGAAGATTGTGACCATTAACGATCAACCATCACCTTAACCGGTTCCACCCTTGACTTCCACAAATGTTATAAGGTGCTGCCAAGATTTTATGATGAATCATTAAGCGCCGATGATCGTTTTTTTGTGCTACGCTTGCAAAAAAACACAGCTATAATGACATGACTAGACCCTCAACATAAAGTCAGAATCAAACTGTAATCAATCGTAAATCGTACACTGTTGTTGGTTCATTTAAATTTATTTTCTTGTCCTTCTTATCTGGCAATTTCGGGCAATCTTTTTGTTAAAAATGATTCTCAGAAACTTAGATTAATCGTTACCTGGAGGTCTTGACTTTTCAAGGAAACGTTTAATTATTGTTTCTGTGAGTTTGTTATCCAACACGCTTGCGGCTGATGCGCACTGCTAGGAAGACGTGGAAGACGAAAATAAGTTCCTCGGGTCATATTCCTTCATCAACAAAAGATGGTAGAAGGTAGCAAACGAAGCTAAGCTGTTTATCTTAGACTATGCCTAAAGAACCCTATGCTAGGTTTCTTCGGACTCTGATCCAGTCATGGTCTATGCTCAAACTTGTCTGCCAGTGATGTCTGTGATTTGACATCAACCGAGTGATCAGAAAGATCGACACTAATGAAACTCGTTTCGGTCCCCTTTCGGCCTTCAACCTCCAGTTGTCACAATGCTCATGCTACGTTCCAAGATGGTAATGATATCCATCTTTCGATGGGACATGTACGCTGTCGCTAATTAACCAGCGAATGGTCATGCTGAACTCATTTTTGAGATCATTTAGTCGGCGAATGAGTTGCAAATCTCGATTGTACTCCTTGATGAACGCTCTGCGTTCGATCTTTGATCCTGCTTGCGTTGATCGTATTTCGAGAAGAAGATTCAACCACAAATTGTCTGCCGCTTATGGTACAAGACATGAGCCTATGTCCAACGCCTAAGATGGATACGCCATGCAGATCACATGGGCGATACTGCAATAGAGGATGTCCACGAAACAGATGCCAGATGACGCATCCAATTGAAGAATGACCTCAACTCGATCGTTAGAGCCGGAGAGGCAGCACTGAGGCCCTGGTCAATTCCGGACCGAAACTCCAGAAGAAGAAGAAGAGTGTCATTGACAATGAGTCGGGATTTGTTGAGCATTTACCGGTCGTTGCTTCCTAATGCCTGCCCGATTGCACTCATCGGCTAAGTTCTTCTCTACACACTGAGTCCAACCTTTCTCCAAGTTTTTCTAAAAAAAACACCTTCACCATGCAAGCACACTTCCAGAGTACCTGGTTCTTGATCCATTAAGTCTATGACGTCGGTTTTAACACTTCCTCTTCGTGTGGCGCTAAGGTCTGGAGGCGTGCTTAGCCAACAAGCCTTCTCAACACGATTTTTAAACATTCCTTCCGAGTTTCTAAAGTCAAGATTCCTCAGTACCTCTGACATAGATGTAAGATGTAACCACCACATTCCCTTCGTTAGAGGAACTATGATACAAAAAGTATTCTGTTAAAATGACTTGTAAATGCCTGATATGAATTACTTACTGGCGCCATATGAAATGTCTGCCTTCTGCGCAAAGTAAGCACATGGAAGACAAAGTTCACTGGAACCTTATCGAGACACATGCTACAAGACCGCGCACTTATCTGATTGTAGTCTCAAAATTGTCAAACAGCGAACAAAAGTGTCTGACACGATAGTGACTTGGTTACCACCCAACGGAATAAATTTTGCTAATTAGTTGATTTTATCAGAAAATGCATTTCTTATGTCGCCTTTGCATGCACAGCGAAATTAGTGAGATCGGTGTGTTGAAGGAGGGTTTTTGCGCTGAATCTATTCTGCGACAATGAGAGGGGTCTGTTCCACGTATTCTCTAATCTAATCTCTCAAATAGGTACCAGCTGCAAATAGCTATGAAATGAGAGACGTAAGCTATACAGATATCAATAGCAAAGCAGTCGTTTGAAATTATATTCCTCATGCCAAGAAGTCAGGAAGAAAGACCTTGGGTCTCAGTGCTGAGCGGCTAGGCGAAGGCTCCCCGAAAATAAAAAAACGTATAAAATTGTGTGACTGTATATATTCCTTGCTGAAGCTGAGACGCATGTTTCTGTTTGACCGATAGAGCGCAATAATTGGCCAGTCGGTACGGAGAACCGTCACTCCATCGTTCATTCGGGGGCTTAGGTGATCATTTAAATAAGGATCACAACTATGCGGACAGCCACATTCTTGGCTCATAGTCAAAATAACAAGCCTTCCCCAACCAGCAGCAACAATCAGAGCCTCTTGACAAAAACAATTAGCCAAAACCCAATAGACGCGAGTTACTACCACAAGCAACTATGCATTAGCCACTAGCCACCAATATTTTGCGACTATCCACAAGCCGTTAGCCATTAGCCAACAGTCACCATCCAAGGCCCACTAGCCACCAGTCCCTAAGTAGTAACCACAAGCCAGTATCTAGTAACCTGAAGCAAGTTGCCACAAGTCACTAGCCACTAGCAATTAACCACAAGCAGGTAAACACAAATTACTACGATTAGCCACTTGTCTCTAGCTGCAGGCCACTGGTCTCAAACTACTAGCCACAAGAGACTAGCCACAAGACAGTACCCACAAGCCCCTAGCTAGTAACCACAGGCCAGTGTCTACTACCTTGAAGCACCTTGCCACAAGTCACTAGCCACTAGAAATTACCCACAAGCCAGTAGACAAAAATTATTGAAGTAAGAAAGAAGACAGTACCCACAAGCCCCTGTTAGTAACAATAAGAAGCTAGCCACTATCTAATAGCCAACGGCCGCTACCTACCAGCTACTAGCAACAAGCCACCAGCTCCTAGCTAGTAGTCACAAGCCACTGTCTAGAACTAAGAAGCAGCTAGCTATAAGTCACAAGCCACAAGCCAGCAGCAAGTAGCCAGCAACTGCACACAAGCAGATATCCACAATGCACTAGTCTCTAGCTACAAGTCATAAGCCACAACCCTCAAACCAAAAGACACAAGTCTCTATACACTATCCACTAGTCTCTAGCTTCCTGCCACTGGCTAGTAACCACAAGCCACTAAATAGTATCCAGGAGCAGCTTACTACTTGTCACTAGCGACTAGCGACTAGCCACAAGCCATAGGCACAGAAAAACTAACCACGAATCATGAGCCAGCTTTGCAATCTGAGACGTAAGCTATGGCAGAGATATCAATAGTTTGGCAATCCCGGTAACTTCGCTTCCAGTTGTCATGCTGTCTTGCAGTCGGGATCACACGGAGTTTCTTTATTCTTTCGAATTAAAAGAATCCTTTTTCACGAGTACGAAGAAGCGGATGTTGTCCTTCCTGCCTATAGCCACATCTTACAACTCGTACAGCTTAAGGTTGAGTCCTTCCCGCTCTTCGCAAACATGACCAAATATCCGCCGCCAGAATTTTTCTCCAGCAGGCACCAAGAATCACGCCTCTGTTCCCAAAGCAAGTCCGTTTTGCCTCTAGTCACATCTCCCGTTGATCATTTGGAGAAAATCGCATCGTTGCCTAAGAAAATGATGCCGCTACGTGACTCCATTGTCGTATCGGCCCCGCAACCCGGCCCTCCAAGAACGAGCCACACTGACCCCACCCCCTTCGCTTCGGCCAGGATCGAAGTGAATAAACACAAATAAGCAAAAATGATGAGTAAAGTACGAGTATGTAAGCCCAGTTGCACACAGGATACTCGCAGTTGTGTTTATCCTTTTTTCATTCACTTTATCTTCCCCAGTGCCTTCATGTCTTGCATATCCTCTATCCGTGCCTTTGACGTAAATTAGCATTTCATTGAAATTCCATTTTGGCGCTCTTTGTGTTGCGTTGGCGCTGCATATACGGCCCGTGCTATCAGCGAGTGTGTAGGTCTGCTGGGGTGCCGGCAGGGCTATTAAGGACATGTCACGACACTGCGACACTGGAAGTCGAAAAGTAAATCGGGTTTGAAATTGAAAAGGAATAGTTCATTCCGTTCCTTTTTTTTGCATTGCATTGCTTTCTTGTTCGACTTATTTTTGCTGTGCCTTCGCCGCGCCGCACCGTCTTCAGAGCACACATACATTAGGCTAAGGATGTAACTAATGATCCTTGTCGCAAAAGGCAAAAAGGAATGTATGCGCGTTGGTAGTTCGAGTCCCTGCAGCATTGTATGCGGATGTGTAGGCATTTCCCTTTCGTCATTTACATTTCTTTGCGTCCGCCGCCGGAGAGGAAGCAACGAGTACAAGTCAAACTGAATACAGGCCGGGGAATGGCAATGGATAAAGGACGACTCGATGCAAATGCAATAAATCAATTGGGGAGGCTATATCCCTTCAGCCCGGCTCGGAGTTCAATTAATGTTCGTGATGTTCGTGGCAAGATAATATGGGATATCCAGAGACATATCCTTCCAATTTTCTGGACTCAAAGCTGCGCTGTGTGTTTTGGAGATCTTTTCCTGCTTTTCTTCGTGCATTTGTTTGTGTATTCTGAGGACGACATTGTGGACAGCTTTGGGGTGCATGTTAAGGAGTTTATAATTGAACCGCCACCGAAAGTGGGAAAACAAGTTCGAGTCGCCTTTAGCCAAAGCATTTCGGTTCGGATTGCCGAAGATAGGAATTTTCAATTTTCCTCTGGTTGAGCTTCTTCAGAATTTCAACAAAACAATGGGAAGTCGTTGGCTGCTTGGCTAGCTGAACGGAGGGGGTGTTACGGTGGGTATCACTTTGATGCGACGCTGCTAATGGAGAATGTCTTGTATTTCCTCCGTTGAATCGTTTGGAATGAGTGACAGAACATCTTTTGCAGATCCTTTGCATCCCCCATGAGAGCCATGTCTGTGATTTACTTTAGATTCAGAACACTGCGAAAGCAAAGCAGTAACGCACTGCTGTCGTAAGGTCTGCTTGGAGCTTGTGATTCGAACGACTTCGAATGGCATTTTAGCGGAGGTTGACTTTCGTAGAGTCTGAATGGTTCCCGCCGAGGCTTTAGCAAGTTTCTAGTTTCATTGCTTCAGCGGTACACAACGTCATTGACGTTAACACTTTCGAGGACTAAAATCCCAATAAAATTTACTTGAATGATTGAAAGGATCACTACATGTAAAATCTGATGTTTCAATTAAATTATCAAATAGTGCTGATTTCTGGGCTTCAGGTATTACGTGATACATAAACCGTCAATCTTAGCCGAATAAAGCCGTCTCCACATATTGCATCATAAGAGGTACTAAAGACGGGGCCTGAACCTAGAACCCTCCTTCACTGGTTTATTGGTAAATACGGGCCAAGGTTAGGATAGGTTAGGTAGGGGGGCTGCTAGTGAATTCATCAGACCACTGGTCCATTGTGATACCCACAGTCAGACTACTACACTGTCAGACCACACCAGTGATAGTGCCGTTCATTTGATCCCAACAACAAATGGTGGCTGGACCAGAATTGAAAACCCGATAGAAGCGTATTAACCCTACATAGCAAAGATGCTATCCAGTTGCCCATTTTATCACGAAAGATACGAACACTCGCACAACGATCAAACAACCAGTCTAAAGCTGGAGGGAGATCTGTTTAAAATTGTCTTTTGCAGCGTTGCCAGAAACGTAGACTTCTGGAAACAATGTCTACCCACTTGTGGAATGGGTATATTTTTCCGTATATTTTCTTAATAAAAAAAACGATTATACTTGGTACTCTTTGTGGTCAATGCATTCACGTAGAATGGTATAGAAACGCAGAGGCGTAGAGTTACCGGGGATTACCCTAAAGTTCAGTGATCGGCCAAGGCTAATGTACGAACCTCAGACGCCCTCCAGTCTCCAGAGAGGTTTCTGCTTGCTTTACGATGATAGATGTTGCTTATTAATTGGGAGATAGCAATGCCTGAAGTGGCTGCACTGACAGGTTTTCCGAAACGTCTTTGATTCCAAGTTTTCCGCAGCACAAGACGTCCTCGTCTAAGTTGGCGCAACGAAGAGAACTAGTACCTCACTGAACGTGGTGTTCACAATTGAAGTGAACTGGAAAGATATGTTATACGGATATGTCTTTAGAGTTGCGTTTTGGGTTCGACTGGTGAAAGAATATAACTCGTATCAACTACCCAAATATTAAATGCTTTTATCGGAATGCTTATTTTAATCACCACCAGCTACATAAGTCCCACGAACCATCGAAAGATGTACGTGCTCTTCCTTGTTGTATTTTCAATGTTGACTACTAAAGAGATTAGTCGACTCTGCAACAGCTCTGTGAAACACAAGACAGGCGAAGCGTTGACAGACCGACTAACAGCTTCAAGCAATTAATTGTTATTTAAACTGGAAGAAACTGTGAAGTGGGCAATGAATCGACCTAAACGTTCTTGTCTGTTTCCTCTCGCTTGAATTTGTGATTGCTTTTGTTTTGTAATTTAAGAAAAAACTGATTTCAAATGGTTTCCCTTAGGGATGTGTACATGGTCCACTGTTATTTCATTAGACGCAGTCACGTGAACGTAATGATAACATCTTTTTTTTACTGTAGAATTGAGTACACATCTTAAAACGTAAATGTCTAGGTCATCATCATCATCATTATCTTCTGACTCGCATGTTCCAATTAAGCTGTCGCGGGGTTAAAGCACGCACAAGATATCTCCAGGCAACTCGATCGTCAGCCATCGACTCTAACTCACCAAAGGTGAGTTTTTGAACTTGGTCCAACAACCTCATCCTGGGTCGAAGTAGAAGAGGTCGCCTTCCGATAGTATCGCAATCAAGGCTAGCTTCGGAAGTCCTGGTGTGGGGACATTCGTGCCACTTGACCAAACCATCGAAGCATAGTCGTCTAGTAGACTTATTGATTTGCTAGTGGGGTTAGCCTACTTATGTCTTTAAGAAACCACACATCAACGAAACAGAGCAGTGATTCCTGCCATGTGGCCATAACCTACTAAGGACCGGTGGGATCAAAGTCCACACGTCGTCCTACAGATCTTGTAGGTTTCATGCCGCACCTAGTGGACAATCTAGTATCTTGGAAGTACAAGTCTGGTGTCCGTACACTGCCGTATGTATTTTATAAAATCAAGATCAAATCAAGGACAACATTTTTGACCAAGGAGCATGCAACCAGAGGTGGTATTATTTTAGTTGTACTCAGAGAAGGCCCTGCTGTAGACCGACCCTCCGTAAGGCTGCGGTCTATGATTACCTTAGATAGGTAGGTAGGTAGTAAGTAGCCAAAGAAGGCAAATTGTGCTGCCACATAGGTTTACAAAAACAAGGGAGTTGGTCGGCGTGGTTATTATAACTGCCATCCAGTTTTGTCAGTAAATTCTTGAATTTATTTGACCGGTGTTTCAGTAAGAGTCCATTATGGCTTTCCTTATAGCGGCGAGTCTTGGGCCCCCTCATCGACAGCTGCTGCTGAAATCATTTGAGAATAGTCCTAGCCTTTTTGCCTATAGTCCTAATAGGCATTGCTAATTTTGCATCTTTAGATCATCAAGCTATCTGATATTCTTGCATCGAGATACGTCCAGGGTTTTTTGAAGATTTCGCATATAATGCCTGTCTGCCTTCAGTTTCCCATAATGTCTCTATCTCTATATGATCGCCTACCTGATGCAATCGCATTCAAGGCCCGTCTCGGAAGTCGTGATGGTGGGGACATTCGTGCCACGTGACTAAACCACCGAAGCATAGCTCTTTCCGTTAGGAGAAGCAGCTGGTCAATGTTGAGTTCCTCGCGCACTGTAGTGTTTCTCACCCTATCCCGCGGGTAATTCCCACAGCAGCACGAAGAAATCGCATCTCAGCAGCTTGTATTCGCGATCTTATTCTTTCGGTCATTACTCACATATCATGACAATAGGTGAGAGTTGGAACCTATACTGAGTTGAAAACTACTAACTTGGCTTTCACACTAAGCTCGGCTTTCGTGATTACAGATCTCCCAAGCTGTGTCAAAACTGACCCTGCTTGACGAATCCCACAGGAAAGTTCAGTATTACTCCTCCCATCACTCGTGAAGAAGACCCCGAGATACTTAAGCTTGTCCACCTGCTTCAATGGGACTCCACTAACATGTGGAGTGCATTGAACATTCGTTCTGGAAATTACCATAACTGATGATTTGTCCGCGTTAACCTTCATCCCAGAATCAGCACATACGGCTACAAGCCAATCGAGTGCGCGCTGCAGTTCCGCCTGGGAAGATGTGAGGATAACTAAGTCATCCGCAAAAAGAAGATGACTTACCCTCAACTCTCCCAATCTGAAACATTCGTCGCGTCGGCTGCGCTGCAACATCCAATCCATATAAACAATGAAACGGAGAGGTGACAAGACACCTTTGGCGAAGTCGAACGGTGAAAGGTGTTGATTTGGCAGCGTTAACCCGAACACAGCTGCTACAGTTTGTGTAAAGAGATTGAATGGCCCTCAAAAGAGGACCGTTAATCCCATACTCCTGCAGAACACTCCAGAGTTTACATCGAGGAACTCGGTCATATGCCTTTTCCAAATCTACAAAAGAGCTGCAGATGGTTTTGGCATACTCCCAAGCTTGCTCAAGTATCATTCTTAGAGTGAACAGCTGGTCGGTTGTACTTCTGCCGGGACGAAAGCCATACTGTTCGCTCCCCATCCTTGACTCGACCATAGCTCTAGAACACGCTGCCAAATCCTTAGCGTAGAATTTCCCGTGGAGACTTAAGAGGGATACGCCCCTGTAGTTGAAGCAGTCTTTTTCGTCCCCCTTCTTTAAAAGAGGGACAGCATATATCGGTAAATTCATTTGTAAGCTTGAGGGATCCCAAATGATGGAAGAGTATTCCAAATATGGTCTGAATAACGAACAGTAGATAGACTTAAGACCAGTTTTATCCCGAAAATCTCTACTATTTCTTTTCAGAAAACCTAACAAAGCATTAGACTCCGCAATTGTATAATCAAAATGTAATGAAAGAGTCAATTTAGCATCAAGAAGTACACCGAGATCTTTAATCTCCCCTCGGCGATTAAGTCTATGATCATTTATGAAATTGACAAACAAGCATAATACATATTGTTTGTAGACACATATATTGCACAGAATGGAGACCAGTAGGCACAGATATTACTACAGGCACGTACACAATATACATGAGGTATTCGCCATGAGTTCGAGATTTTCAAAAATGTTGGCCGACCACGCGTTGCCACCTGCAACTATTTTAGACCATTTTACTTTGCCAATTTCAGTCCAATCTTGGTGTAATAAAAATACATTCAGAATTATTAACCAGTGCATCACATCTAATCAAATTTTGAATTAAAAAATAGCTAATTCTTTCAAAGTTGACCGGGATCATCTTGAAATTTTCTTAAGCTTTTCTCATCCCCCGTCGTCTTGAACTCACCTCATTATCAATGTAAGTCAAGGTTACAGTCGTTACCTCCCGTTGGATTCCAGACGCACAAAACCGTCACCATTACAGCAGAGAACCAACCGGTCTGTGAACGTGTTACCCTGCCGGTAGCTTATCAGCGACATATGTTCGAAGAATCACATCGCAAGCACTCAGCCTCACACGAGAGCGCCTCTCTTACGCATACACAACCACATCAGGTATTCTTCTAGCAAAACATGCACTTAACGATGTTTCCATGTCCGATTTCTGCTTTTCCTAGAATCTTGAATTCTGCCGGCACCACCAAACGAAGCAGACACACCCGCCATCCGAAACACTGAAATAGTTTTAAGACCCAGTTCCACCCAACGCCGATAACACGACCGCTGCCTCGTATAAAAGCCTCTAAATCTGGCCACAATAGACCATCTCAGGTACAGTGTCGCAAGTTCCTACGGCAGAGCAGTACAACGAGCCAAAATGAGAATATTTCAAGCAGCTTTCGTCGCAGCAGTGCTGTTGCATGGCCTGTTCGCAGCCATTGTGCCAGATGCTGATCCAGCACCAAGCGATGATGTCGCAGTGCACATTGATGCACCGGAGGAGCCGAAAGACGTGGCAGCTGACCTGCCAGTCCCGAAAAAGGGATCGGTCGTCAAGACCCCAGACACGGTCGCTCCAAGCTCACAAGGCCGCAAACGCAGAAGGACCACGACAGCCCTCCCAACCACTGTTGCTGAGAAGACCGACGAATATGGACTCAAATTGGCCGAGCCCTGTGACGATGCAAAATGCCGCCTGCCAGACTGCCGTTGTGCCGACGTCAAATTGGGAGCCAAGTTCGCGAAGGAGAAGATCCCCCAGGTAAGCCCCTTTTCCCAGCCTTCTTCGTCACATCTTCTAACCTCTAAGCGCGCAGCTCGTTACCATCACCTTCGACGACGCTGTCACCGCACTGAACTACGAAATCTTTGAGGAGCTCTTCGAGGACGTCCGCAACCCCGATGGCTGTGAGGCTAGCGCCACCTTCTACTTCTCGCACGAGTACACCGACTACACCAAGGTGCACAAGCTCTGGGCACAGGGCCATGAGCTGGCACTGCACTCCATCACCCACGGAATGGGCACAACCTACTGGAAGAAGGCCGACGTCGATCTCTTGGCCAGCGAATTCGGCCAACAACTCGAGATGATCGAGCACTTCGCCCAAATCGACCGCCACGACATCAAGGGAATGCGCATGCCCCACTTTGAGATCCCCGGAAACAATTCGTACGTTGTTGCCCAGAAGCTGGGTCTGCTCTACGACAGCTCCTGGCCCACTCAGAGATTCACTGAGCCCGCCCTCTGGCCGTACACCCTGGACTACAAGTCAATCCAAGACTGCCCCATTGGCAGGTGTCCCGACGCATCCTTCCCCGGCCTCTGGGTCAATCCCCTGGTCAACTGGGAGGACATCGAGGGATACAAGTGCGCCATGCTGGATGCCTGCATCCACCTCCCCGAGGACGACACCGCACTGCTTCTCGAATGGATGATCAGCAACTTCAACCGCCACTACCTCGGCAACCGCGCTCCTTTCGGCATCTACCTCCACTCCTCCTGGTTCCAGAAGGGCGAGAAGTTCTTGGAGGCCTTCCACGAGTAAGTATTCGTCGACTTTTGCAGGAAAAGAAAAACGGGACTCATTCTTTTGCCTCCCGCAGATTCATCGCGTACATGAACCGCCACACTGACGTCTACATTGTGTCCGCGTCCCGTGTGATCGAGTACATGCAAAAACCGGTCGAGGGCAAGCCATTCCGTGCATGTCAAGCCAAACACGAGGAGACCTGCAAGGCAACCCTCTGCGAGGTGGACAAGGTCGACACCAAGGACAAGCGCTGGTTGAACGTCTGCAGCAGCTGCCCAGAGGTGTACCCCTGGCTGAATAATCCCCTCGGCATCAGCAAGCCCAACTTGTAAATGTCTTCCCTTGTACACATCATATTCAAATAAAAGCTTATAATATTCGAACACTGCAACTATGAGATGGTCTTTGGATTTTCTGGGAAATCTGGAATCTTGGCTTTATCGATAGTCTTCCTTACAGGATGCTTGAGGCCAGCCTGTGGCTGTGACTGGAATGTGTTGAAAAATGTCTTGGCGATGGTCAAGATGGGATAGTGTCTGCTGTCTCCCTCTAAGAAGTGTAGGACTGGCGCAAAGGAAGTTAGTCAAGGCTGGACTTTCCACTTTATCGAAGGCTATTGGGCTAAACGCTATAGTTCCTGTGATACCCCAGCAAGCTCTCCTTAAAAATTGTGAATAAATGTAAAAATTAAAACAATCTAATATTTCAAATCGTGCTTGTGTAAATTCGATACTGTCTTCGCATTTACCCCCAAAAGGTGAAGCAAGATGCTATCTCTGGTTATCAGAAAGACAAACAAAAGGGGAAAGCTTTACAACTTCAGCCCGAACCTTCGCTTTTGACGGATTAGCAGGGTGAGGATGCTTCGTAGATATTGGGAGATACTGAAAAACAGAGCCGACTCCACGATTCACCTTATAACCATCTGGCTTATCTTGGCATGTATAACGAGTTTCACTCATATGCCCTCTTCCTCAGTTTGGCGGGTTTGACTTCAGGAGATGGCTCCTTGAATAAGATTCTAAGCTCAAACATGCAGAACATGAATATTGACTCCGCACAATCGAAGGCAACGCGCTTGTAATCCCCAACAAATTTCCGTACCCTTGTCGAACCCGAATGCCACCCCTCAGTCAAACTTAGATCGTGCACCGTAATGCTGATTGAAGTGCAGATGAGCAAACTTACTACTCCCCCCCCTCCCACTCCCAAACCATGCCAACCAAAGTGAGTACAGAGATAAAGTACACCAGTCACATATCAGACCAGTCAGAGTTGTGACAAATGCAAAACGTTCAACATGGTTGCCATTGCACGGGAAGTCCTTAAATGCATCACATCCAGAGTGAATCTCATAAAATGGAGAAAAAGAAAATGTTGCAACGACACGTGGCTGCATCGTAAAAAGGAATGAAACAGCACCCACCACCCTCACATTCATACACAGTTCAACTTAGCCTCCCGCCACCAATAGGACCAGCGTATAATCACAACAAGGATATTCACTTGCGGGCTTGCCTCCTTGGCTTCGCTTTATTGCCCACACTATAGCACGCGACCTCGCGTCCACGGGGGTTGGTTGGCATTTTGAGTTCGCAGGATAATGCGATACGTCTCGAAGAAGACGCTTTCGTTATATCCCTCCAAACAAGGACATTCGAAATTCTGCATTATTGCAATGTAATAAAACCGACACCAAATAGAAAGCAATAAGGACGAATGCTCTTCTTGTGCACTGTACAGTGTACACTATTGCCGGCGTACAGTGCGGTGGCAAACTTTACGACCCGGACGTGTTGTTGTATAAAAACACTGGAAGAGACCAAAGGACTAAAGGACTAGAGAGAGGACGAACAACCAAGCTGCTCGCATCGAAGAGAAATGAAATATTATTATCATTTTCGTCGTTGGTGGTGTCGCGCACTTTTGCCTGCATTAAGTGAAATTTAGAGCGACGTCGGCTGGTGGGCCACCACCCTCGGGGGGTGGTTGACAACGTCACTCAATTTGTTGGCTGTTTTATGTGTCAGGTGGAATTGAACTTTGTTACCGTAATTTGATTATATGACCACAATGACTGTGGGGTTGTGGTGGATGGCTTTTGTCTTATTCAAGTCCTTATTCTTTTCGTTTTGTCTTGCAAAACGATTTATGTTTCTGCATCTACGGGAAGATAAATATTTTATGTGATGTGACAGGATCGGCGCTAGTTTTATGACCGAAACCACGGTGAATTATTGAAAATTGAAAGGATGCCTGGCTATGGTCGTTTAATAATGATTTCATTGCGTTGGTGGGTCGATAGGTGTTCCTTAACACAACGTTGCCGATTAGTTTCCTGCGACTATCAATTGCCAAATTCAAAGAGCCCTTCAAACCGAAATGGCGTTCGGGTAATATCAATTTGGAACATGAAGAGCATACTGCACAAATACAGGGTAAACCAATAAGAATTATAGGAAAATACATTTAAATAAAACAACAAAGGTCGAGATACATTCATGCCAACATGTATGGGACAGAGCAACAGCTCTGCTCTGTCAGCTTCTCTGACAGTCCTTCCAGCAGTAGTCCAATGAGGCATTCTTTCAAAAATAGCGCCTCGAACGTTGGGCTTGATCTCGTCCAGACTGCTTAGTTTCTTAGCAAAGACTTGCAGTAGATCAAGAGAAAATACGTGTGGTGTCAGGTAGCATGATTACGAGAGAACGGGCCAGGAATCAATAGTCCTAAGAATACAACGACGAAAGTGGCAGAGGAATGGGCACACATGTGTATTGCTATACAAGGTAAGGGAATCCTATCACAAGAAGACCTGACGGTCGGAAAAAAATAAAATTGAAGCAGAACGGTGGAAAAAGAAGCGTGGCAGTTGGGAAGAGTTGAGGCCATAAATATAATACGATGGCCCGAAGACATAGGCACGATGAAAGAAAAGAGAAGAGGTCGTAGGATGGCGGAGGACAATACATGAACACTTGTCGTTCGAGCGTTGCGTCGCTTATTTCTTATTGGAGCCACACCTCCGGTAATCGATGTTGTCCGGCTCTAGCCACAGAAAGTAGGTTAAAATCGCTCCATACCTGAGACTATTCACGGTTACGGTGTCTCTACGGTTTCCCTATTTCGGAAGAAGGTTTGATGTTGAGACTCCATCAGGCAGTCAATGTTTATGAATGCAGAAGTTGAGCACTAGTGAAAATCCGCTGAGCCGAAAATGGTTATCGTTCGAAAAAATGATTTTTCGCCAAAATCCACCTCCCATTGGCGAACTTACGACTTTGTCCATCGGTGTTTGTTTCCGTTTCATGTCTTGCATCAGAACCATCTTATACGGAACTAGGCCCAAATCCAAGCGGAAAATCAGCCGTATTGATTCTCTGGCTTTGAACAACTCTGTCGATTGACGACAAATCGAAGTTTTGGAGTATCCTTCGATGGATCTGATTGGGGAGTTAAGGTCCAAAAGAGTGGCAAGCAATTGACGGTACACTGATGCTTTGATGACGAGCGACCTCACGACGAAATTAACTGTGCGTAATTACAGCTGAGCCAGGATTTTAAAAATATTTTTAATAATTTTCGTATGTTTGGCAAGCAGTGCAATGGCACCCGGGAGCGAATATTTTGTCAGATGGATGTCATTGGTAGCTTTAACGGGAGTTGAAAAATGGCAATGATAAAATCATTGATTTGTTTGTATTTTTTACGTCCATAAATATATACATATATATATATGACTTACAACTAGACTTATAACTATAATAGGAATGTCGGCTCAGCAATAGGGGCCCGACGCATTTCATTTGTCATTTTTTCAAATTGTATCATTTTACAATATTTTTGACATGCTAAATCCTGTGATTGAATTACAGAATAATTTCATTCGGAAATTGATTAAAAAAAGGGGGTAGAAGGAAAAAAAAAATGTAAAGATACTTTAAGAGGGGACTACCCTCTGTAGTGTCATGTGGTGTTCTTTTTGTAGAGCTGTGTGGAGTCGGCATTGAATAGATCATCAAATCAAGGGCGTGTGTTTGCAGTGGCGTGAAGGTACCGGTGACTGCGTTAGAGCGGAAGTCGTTGCAGCTCTTGTATGTCTTCATTCGGATGACTGCAAATTTTATTTAACAAGTTTCTTGAAATTTGAATGACGTATTCTGTCTCTCTAATGTGCTCCTTTGGCGGAGTGTGTTGGTGCGTTGCTCGCTATTCTTTGTTTGTGACTTTACACTCTCCAGAATATTCAGCATTTTCAATTTCGCTGAAAGACCTCTGTCAGCTGATACCGAGGTATAGGCGATTAACTAAATAATTAATAACCTAACACTTATGTTCCTCTGTTATTCCTCGTTGTCACTTGGAATTATTTAAACATATCGCTGCTACATATAGGTACGCATTGTTTCATTCCCGTCAAGGCGCCCTTTTCCGATGACAGTACGTTCTATGCAAGCATATGCCCATGTCTAAGTCCAGCGACCGAATAACCGGTATAACGACCAAGTAATCGCGGATGCAAGGCAGCTTGGCAGCTTGGTCTTGATGACTGGAAGCAGCGTGTACAGGACCGTCAAGAATGGAAAGCAGCTATCGCTCAAGCTCGGACCCTGCATGGGTCGTCAGCCTGATAAGTAAGTAAGTGAGATGTTAGAGAACAGTTCCGTTCAGACAATATTTGGAAGTGCACAGGGAGGTGATTGGGTGAACATTTTATTTTATTTAGGCTCTACCATGCCCCCGAAACAGTAAGTCCTAAAAGTGCGGATACAGCAGGACAGGACTAAGAGGTAAAAAATCTTAAATGACTCGAATTAATTGCTTTAAAAACAGCATTTAAGTGTTTTTCTTGGAGTCCCACTTGAGATTAATTTTTGTTGAGAACGCATGTAACTATATGATGTATGCTCACTTTTGTGATTGACTGTATATACGTCTAATCCGCCGAGTTAAACGGGCAGGCTTGGCGAATACACACAGAATATACGCTAAAAGACCCGAGGGTCTTTTATGCACGAGATACTTTATTTAAACCTGGACCGTCTGGAAAAACTATCGCAGTTGGACTTCGTACGTCTTTAAAGTGTCGTCTGCCACGACCTTTTAAAGGTCATTTGAGGCATCGTGAACGAAAGTTTTGAGCATTTCCTGGCACACGAGCCTTTATCTTGAACGGTTGTTTGGTATTAGGTTATCCAACGTGAAGAAATGCTTAAGAGGGTCGGTGGGGCTGGTCCCTAATTATTCTCAAAACCCACAACGGGTCGCATTGCCATCTAATAGCCGAAGCCACACATATCCTTGCAAAATTTAATGTAGACTTCCATATGATCCGGAGTATCTTATTCAAGAAAGGGGAGCTTAGCTTAACAGGAGACTCGTTTCCCATAATCAAGTCTACGTATGTCTCCATGTCAAAGTCTATGTAGATAAAGTGTGTCAAACAAGTCCATTCACAGAATATACCCGTTCACAATTTCGAAAGAAAAACATAACAATTGGTGTTTCTAAACAGACATAACACATTTGTTTAAAGACTTAAACCCGGAACACCCTCTGTGTAGTGAAGGGATTAGAAATGTCGGTTCTTATTCCCAAAGCGTCCGCCAGTCATTCATCTTTAAACATCACTCACCATGCTCCCGACATTGCCGGCGTCATTTGTAAAACATTTCCACAATAAAAGAATTTCATTGCAACTTCAAGTGCGACGCAGCGAACATAATAATTCGGCGCACGTTTACTCACTTTTGACGTTTAATTATTGGCCCTCTTCAGCTGTACATGTACTTATACATGCATTTCAGCGATTCCACGTCTGACACATTTCAAACGCAACTCTGCCTTAGATTCCTTGTGTTTTTCCATTTTCTTTATTTTGCCGAAAGTCTTTCTGGTCGACGACGATGCCGACGGAAAGGGTTTTTTTTTCCACTCCTCGGCTGAATGGGGAGGGAAAAGAGTGAAAGAAAAGGTTACTGGACAGCAGCGGCAGCGCACAGAATACGAGTCATATAGTGAGGTCCTTGCAGTCAAACTCATCACGGCCAATACGTGCCAGGTGAAATACGCTGCTCCAAGAATTCGTGATGTGGAAGCCAAATGAAGGAAAATGTTTTCAAAAGTTCCTCTCTCTCTCTCTGTACCACCACATCATGAGAATTAGATACTTTGGAGCAAATAAAAATGAAATAACTGCAGAGTGGTGCAAGAAATTAGGAATGTGTGATGGGACGTGGGGCTGTCGGGGAATATGAGCAAAGGACGAATATGGTCGGCACACATCGGTGGTTGGCAACTAGCGCTAGCAGTCGCACTTTTCTGAGTCTTGGCCATTTAATTAGTTGAAATGCGACACAGAGCAGGTATCTTTGGTCAATGTTTAGATAGTTCGGCAGGAAGTCATAGATTTGTCCACATTGTCATTGAATGCATCCCAAAATCAGTGTTTCATTTGCTGTCCTTACTCCCGTGGAAGAAGAAGTCAGCCGATTGATGCACTGGTCTGACTGAGCTGCGTAACTTACCTGAACTCACAACTAATGAATGTTCCACCCTCCCATGGCCTCTCGCCACAACAAAGCCTTGCCAGAACTCGATTGGCAAGATCGGAACCCTGTTCATCACATGTCCCAAATGTATTGTAATTCAAAAAAAATTAAGATGAACATTTCTTGACACAGCGTATGAAAATATCAAAAAACCCGCAATGCATCCCTATGAGATAATCAAACAAGGCTACCAGCACACAGCAGGCCGGTTGAGTTATTATTATTCAAATCATGCGATGCTGCACGTAATTACATTCATGTCTGCTATCTGTAATGTCTCAGGAGGAAAACATCTTTGCGAACAAGCCCCGTGCGAGGGAGGATATCCTTAGACCCACTCTCCACTTGGGTCCATACGCCATCTACATACACAGTACCTGTGTGTTGCTTTGGAACTTTTTTAATGGAATTTTCCAATGAAATATTTCCGAAGGAGAAACTCTTACCGGGGGAACCAAATTTTACAAAGAGAATTCATTCTTCACTGTTCTTGAATTTGTTTTGCATTTCCACCGCTGACAGGCGCATTTAAGGATGCACTGAAAATCCATTACTTTGAACATAGCCGATGTTCTTGCGAGCACTCGATTGGGTTGTCAGATGCGTGCACCTGTTTGCTTAAAGATAATTTTTGATCGCGGCTTTAAGAGAGAGGTGCAAGTAATAGTGCATCTCTATGTAACACATTTCTTGAATCACCAAGGACACAATATGTGTAAACTAACATGTGTTAGCGAAGTCGTCCCATTTTCCTTGTGAATGGCTACATTGCGAATGAAGCAGAGTGTCATCCAACAGTGAGCCTTTTTACCAAGATCTCTTTCCCTCTCTTCACCTTAAAACCGGCGCCCACGGTTTTGCCGATGAAAACTCTTCAAGGCAAGGCCAAGTTGCCAAAGGCAACCTAAGGCGTTGGGCTTATTGACGCCTGATAAGTCTCCTCTCCCTGTACAATGGGATGTACAGCGAGTGGGTCCATCTTCTCCTCCCAATGCTGTCAACGCAAACAAGGCTATTCCAACTTGTTCGCAGTCCAAAGACTGAGACGATCTTTGGTCCTGTTTGCGCTGACGGTTTCTGGAGGAGAAGATTCAACCACGAACTGTACGGGGTGTACAGCAATATGAGTCTAGTCAGGCGTCTTCGGATTCAACGCCTAAGATGGCTAGGCCATGTAGAGCGTATGGACAACTCAGCTCCGACCCGGAGAGTCTTCGACTCCGAACCCGTGGGACAACGCAACAGAGGACGCCCGCGTTTAAGGTGGCGCACCCGGGTGGAGAAGGACCTCAACCAACTTGGCGTGCGACACTGGAGACAGCTAGCCAGAGACCGTGCCAGCTGAAGGCTTGATGGTTGAGGCCCAGGTCCAAACCGGACTGTTGCGCTTGTAACTTGTTCGCAGTCGTGTACACTTATCAGCGTCAAATTGAGCAAGAGCGTCCTCTCTTACGTTGGTTATCGGTGTCCATTCTCTAGGTGGTCTAGGCACCAGTTAATCTTCTTAAGAGCGTTCCTCGCTTAGTTTCATCAATGGTTGTGCATTTTTGGTTGACGCAATTAGCCTCTACTTGATGTACGTAAGACCATAGATCGCACGCAGTTCTTTTCAATTTCTTCTTCGTCTCAAGTCTTCGTCGCAGCGATTAAGTGAAAAAACACAGTTTTTGATAAGATAATAATTATTAATTAGTGGGTCGCCGTGGCGTAGTGGGTAAGTGCGTCGACTCCTACGCAGAGGGTGCCAGGTTCGATACCCGAGCTTACCACCTTTGGTAATTCACGGCTCCACCTCTCTCGAGTCACTGACAATGAAAGAGTATTCCTGTCTAGAAAAAGCTTCTCAAATTCGCCGTTCGGAGTCGGCACAAAACTGTAGGTCCCTTCCACTCGTGAAAGAACAATAGCACGCACAACACGAGTGGTTGCTGAGAAGCTAGGCCCAGGTCCGCCTCGGACTGTAGCGCCACCCATATTATTATTATTATAATGACTATTAATTATAGTTCTGAAACGTAGCGTAGCGTTCGGGTCCCTCCATAACTCTGCGTCTAGAATCAGGACCAGGATGTTCGAAATTTAGAATAAAGTTTGCTTTTTCCTTCAAGATGCTTCTGTAACCCCCTGTAATCCAAAGAAACAGGATGTGCTCTGCATTTGATCTCGGTGCTGATTTTGTTGTTACTTGTTACTGGACTGTGTTATAAACGCTTTGGCTCGTCTCACTTGTAGTAGCACGATGGCGTGACAATGTCATGCTGTTTGACGTCACGGTATATAAGTCAGTTTTATTGTCAACTGGGCCAAAAAGAGGTTTCAAAAGAAAGGCTAATTTCCTTAAAAAAAAAAAACTCTCCAATCTTGATGGCATTTCGTGGGGATCCCAGATTGCAAAAAAACCAAAAGTGAACATACAGCGTCAGCCTAAGCCTCTAATTTTAGTAATCTTCATCTTATATACCTCAATTTGCAGTTAAGAGGTCCTCGAAAAAGAAACATCAATTAAGAACAGAGAAACAGAATAGGACTAAGAAATCACCCCTGCATTACGAGAGACATAGAATAGGTGTAAGGTTTCATCCCAGCATTACTCCCTTTTAAGATTGCCCAAGCCTACCTCTGTACAGTGCATATTCCGATCTGTCTGTCGCGTGAATAATAGCAAATAATTTGTCCAGAATTTCTAACTGGCTTAGGTCCCATAGGTGGGCCTCGGTGGCGTAGAAGTTCTAGAGCTCGTAACAGGCTCTGCTGAACCGATTCTCAAAAGACAAAAAACAGAAGAAGAAAAAACTAAAATTGGTAGTGGAAGGATAATTTTTTCGTCCACAGAAACGACAACGGCAAAAACGAAGCCTGACACCTCGTACAAAAATAGCCATCCCTTCAGCTGGAACACCGAAAAACAGCCTAAAAGCATCTTAACTCGATGCAATTCCAAAGACAAAAGACAGCTGCAGTGCCAAGGCACTATTTTATAGCTGATTTACAAGCGACACAATTTACGAACGCATCTGCTCCGGATAACTGAAAATCACCACACCGCCAGTCTTGGAAATAAGCTGGACTGTGGGTTACTAAAGAAATTAAATCTTATCCTTAATCCTATACCCTAGTGCAGACATTTTTTCCATGGGAGGAAACATCAATTATGAACGACAGAAACAGAATAGGTGTAAGGATTCATCCCAGCATTACTCCACTTTAGGTTTGCCCAAGCCCACCTGTCGTCTGTCGTGGATGTGGGAGCAGATTATTTTTTTTTTCCATCATCCATCCGCATTTTTCCCTTATAGTAAGAAATTAATACAAAATACTGGTTTGATCCCCGGGGCGGGTGGACGGGGCACTTGACCCTCCTGCGGGCGCCTGTGTCCAAGTGATATCCCAACGGCGTCAGAACTCGCGGAGCGGCAATGAAACTAAAATGCAACGACTTGATAGGAGGCTTTCCAAATGATATCTGCCAAAATTGTTTGCAAGTGGAAAGGTGTAGAATTTGCTATTCTTATTAGTCTCCTAGACAAATTAATTTTTCTCCAAAAATATATGTGAATTCAACGAGGAACCTACATTAAATATTAGCGCTACAGTCCGTGGTGAACCTGGCCCTCAATAAACAAGCCTCTTCCATTAAAGCGACCTCTGGCTAGTTGTGGCAATTTTCGCACTCCAAGTTGGATGAGGTCTTTCTTCATCTGGATGTGCTAACCTAAAACCGGATGTCCCTTGTTACGTTGTCCACCGGCTCGGAGGCAAAGACACTTCGGACCGCAGTTGAGTTACTCTTACGCTCTACATGGCCCAGCCAGCTTAGGTGTTTCCTAAAGTCGGTGTACACCCACATACAGTTCTTGATTGAATCTTCTCCTCCACATGCCATCAACGCACAAATGACCAAAGATCGCTCTCGAGGAATCCACAGATTTCTTCATCCGCCTTGGAGATTATGGATGCCTACCCGCAGCACCGTACAAAAGGCCTATGGTGATCAGTGTTTTATAAAAAGTCAGCTTGGCTCTTCGAGAGGCGTCCCTTTAGCTCAATTGCCTTTTGAGACCGAAGCAACAGTGGTTGGAAAGAGTGCTTATGCTGTTTGATGCGAAGTTCATGACTACCTTGAATTTACGTTAGATTAGGTTGAAGTATCCGTCTGCTGTACGAAAAGACAGCAGCCACACTTAAACGAGCCTTCGCCTATTGTGCCACCACGTGGATCTATGGGTATCTTTTCCGCTACCCAGTTTTTGCTTTTAATAGAGCAAAGAAGATGGCCACTTAGTTCAGCCATACTATCAAAATAGAAGGTTCCCAGAAGTCCGGGATGAGAGAGCACTGCAATTGCACAGCAAGTGTACAATGTTTTTTTCGTCATCCTCGTCTCTTCAGCTTCTGTAGAAGTTGTTGTAGGAGAGGCCTAGTCTAGAGGAGTGAGTTTTGATGACGCAATTCCCTGGTCTAACGCCAATATCAGTTCTAAGATCCGGCCTGCTCTGATCAGACCAAGCTATCGCCTAGGTTCGAGCGTAGACCTGAGTTGTTTGGTAATGAGGCATCCTGTGCCAGTTGACCATCTGCAATTCATTTGAGCAAGTGTTTCTAGCTTAAGTAGATGTTTTATAGTAGCGATGGATCTCCACCCGGAAAGAGTGCAGACCCTTTCGTAGATACAAGCGCCTCTTAACTTTTCCAATTAGTCGAATCTTAACTGCATATTGCAACCCAATGACGAGACTGTCTAATAGCTAACAACGCTTGAAGAGAATCCGTGGACTTAAAGGTGGGTCGCCGTGGCGTAGTGGGTTAGTGCGTCGACTCCTACGCAGAGGGTGCCAGGTTCGATACCCGAACTTACCACATTTCATATTTCACGGCTCCACCTCTTTCGAGTCACTGACAATGCTCAAAGAGTAGTTCCTGTCTAGAAAAAGCTTCTCAAACTTAGCCGTTCGGAGTCGGCATTAAACTGTAGGTCCCTTCCACTCGTGAAAGAACAATAGCACGCACAACACGAGTGGTTGCTGAGAAGCTAGCCTCAGATCCGACTCGGACTGTAGCGCCACCCATATTATTATATAAAGGCTCATCAAGTGATCTCATCCTCTACTAACAACCACTTGAGTTAAATTCCAAAATCCACCAAAAAATCGACTCTGAATTTACAATAAAATATGCAAGGAGTCAAATGCATGCACTCCATCAAAACAAGAAAAAAAAAAAAGTCCACCAGCGCAGAGTGGGCAGCCGTCAATTTATTGCAAATATCGTGCCATCAGATATCTACGTGGCGGTGAAAAATAATTACATTCATCCACCTGATTAAAGAGGAACAATGAGCACGGCACCCGCCACCACCACGGACCCACTCAATTGCGAATGCTGATATAATCACGTGCACTCGAATCCTCGCAACAGCGACCCAACCAAACAACAAAAATCCCAATAACGGCAATTAAATTCTGCTCCTTTCCCAGGAGCAGCAGTGCACGGACGACTTCGGTGGACTGAAATGCAGTTTTTTCATTATTTAAGCAATCGCGAAACAATAAGCACAATAATGCGGCCTCCACAGTCGATGGATACCACACGCTTCCCACCCTCCGCCACCCACCGGCAGGACACACTCACAGTGTATGTGTGTGGGGAGTGTCATTTGCCGGTTTTATTATTGCGATTATTTTATACCAAAGGCGGCAGAGAGACCGCAAATGAAAATAGCTCAGTGGAGGGCGAATGAGGGCCACTAGCTGGGCCTCACCCGGGAACAGTGGCAGCACGGGCGATAACAATAAATCGAGAATAATACACAAAAGATCGCCACCGCAGAAGGCACTGTCATCGTCGTCGTCCTTGTCGTCTTTCACGGAGTCCTCCTCGTTCTTGGTATTCGTCCAGGACGGCAAATAATGGCCGATTTAATTCAGTTGAAGGAATTCCCTTCCACTGCGACAACCCCATGCCGGCCACCTCCGCACCCATGTGCAGTGGCATTCATCGACGTTCACTCGGGACGGGACCTAAAATACGCGCTTTCAACTTGCAATAGCAAAACGGCTACGGCAACGGCAACGACAACGGCTACGCCAACAAGGGAGGCGCGCAACGGCAATTCCATGACGTTGACAATAGGGCTTAGGAACGTTGAAAATCCTAGTTATGCCCAATGTGAAGACGATGGTGATACCCCGGCCGGGCGCAATAGAGCAGCTTTTATCGAGAACAATAGGACGGCAGATGGATGCCTTCGATTCAACAAGTCGAAAGAGGATTCAGACTTTTGTACGATTTTGTACGAACGCGACGGCATTTCATGCTGCGGCATGCCTATCGGTGGCGTTAAATGCCGAATGAGTTTACGAGCATAGACAGAGGAGCCTTGCGAGTGATTTGTTTGGACGGTCATTCGAATCAAAGGATGTTCGTTCCTCAATCGATTGGTATTTCCAGGTAGTTAGACTATTGTTGTTTGGAGAAACTTGATTAATGCCGACGGTATGGCGTCTATGTGGCGGCCAGATGAGGAATGCTCGCATTGTTGTGTGACAACAAAAGTTCCCTGAATTAAAATTGCCGAGCGTCTGTCGAAGACTACACCGAGGCTAGGGTAAATTAGAATTTTTGGACAATTCTGGCGCTCCGATTGGATTGGAAAATGCAAACTGAAACATGAATTTGTGAAGTTTGCACGGAAATCATTTGAAAAGGGTATCTAGGTGCTCATCGTTTTCTTGTTCTTGGTCGACACCAAAATGAGAGCTTCAAGTTGCAGATGACGATGTATTTTCGTCCCTTGAAGGAGAAGTGGAAGATAAGGTGCGGCCCTTGGAAACATAGAATCGCCTGTTCAATTTTGTGACACAGTGATGCAGTGAGTGAGACAGTGTCAGTGTTCGCTTTCTTCGCTTAGGATCTAGTACAGTAAGAGCTCGTTAAATCGGAACGGTTGGAGGGAAGGTCAGTCCAAATAAACGAATTTTCCGAATTAATGAGAGATTTGTTCACGCATTAAAACGCGTTTCTATTGATGAAAAAATGCAAGAACTTAAAACGAAAAATTATTTTACTAACACTAAGAGGTAGCAAATAAATGGGGATTCGGCAATACAATTTTGTTCATGGTTATTCACGGCATATTTGAGATCTGTTTGCTTTTTCACTGCATTCAATCTTTGCGTTATTTCATTTATTTTATTTTTTAGTTGAATGGCGACTATCATTTATTCGCAAACATTTTTTTTCCGAATTAAAAAATTAACAATTAAAGGGCGTTTACCGTATTTGTATAATAAATTGGTATACTTATGTATTTTAAGAGTAGATGAAAGATCTGATGTCATACTGTAGGACGCGGCTTCACTGGCTGGAACATTAGATGATTCTGGGATTGATCAGACTAAATTCAGGCGCAACACGGATTGTTCTGACATCGTGCCACCGCTCTACGCTAGCCATCCCGACCAAGAATTTACACAGAAACAGACCTATGGATGTAATCTTAACCTGAAAATCCCTCCGGATCACATCGGAAGTCTGAACACCAGACGCTGGACGGTCCTCAGCGAATCTTCACAGATGGATCGAAGATGGGCGATAGCGTGTGAGTGGGTGCCTAGTCTATGGATCACTCCGACTATGAAATCACTGTAGCGTCTTTCAGGCAGAAGACAAAGCAGCAAAGGAAGCTCTGTACAGGCTAAAAAAAAATGAAATGTCAAGTGCATCTGCTGCGGCCGTGGCAGTGTGGGTATGTGCGTCCGCACCTACGCAACTTAACCTCGCTGCCTGGGTCCGATTTTCACGGCCACTCTTTTTTCGAGTCACTGAAAATGCTGCAAAGGTCTAGCAAAAGGTTCTCAAACTTGTCCGTTCAAAGTTGGCATAAATCTGTAGGTCCCTTCCACTCGTGAGAGAACAAAATACACAACACGAGTGGTTGCTGTAGCAGCTAGGTCCACCTCGAACCATTGCACCACCCTTTTATAATTTAACTTAGATTTGACGAGCGTATAGCCTCAACTAATTCAGATTGTAGTAGACTCATTGATTTGCTAGTGAGGTTAGCCTGCTCTACTAAACGGAACACACACAAGCGCAGTGATTCGTGCCCTGTGGCCATAACATACTAAGGACCGGTGGGATCAAAGTCCACAAGTCGTCCTACAGATCTTGTAGGTTTCATACCGCACCTAGTAGACAATCTAGTACCTTGGAAGTACAAGTCTTGTGTCCGTACACCGCCGTGTGTATTTTATAAAATCAAGATCAAATCAAGGACAACATTTTTGACCAACTAGAGCATGCAACTAGAGGTGGTATTTCGACCCTCCTTAAGGCTACGGTCTATGATTACGTTAGAGAGGTAGGTAGTAGCTTTCGAAAAATGCATTTAAGCCAAAGACGGCACATTGTGCTGCCACAAAGGTTTACAAAAACAAGGGAGTTGGTCGGCGTGGTTATTATAACAGCCAGCCAGTTTTGTCAGAATTTATTTGACCGGTGTTTCAGTAAGAGTCCATTATGGCTTTTCTGATCGCAGCTAGTTTTGGGCAGCTGCAGAGAAGGTGTTGTACACACTCCTCTTCTTCGTCTAGAGTAGTAGACAACTGCTGCTGAAATCATTTGAGAACACTTCTAGTCTTCTGCGTGTAGACCCAATAGACCGTGTCCGGTAAGTATCCTCAATACAGTTCTAATTTGGGATCTCATTAACGAGATCAAGTATCTGATCTTTTTGGATGGAGACCCGGCATGTTATTGGAGATTTGGCATGTAATACCTGTCCATCTGGCATTGACTTTTTGTTTATTTAATTGTAAGTTGAAGGTGGCCAAGGGAGTACCTATGTCACAGGGGGTTCCATCAACTGTCAGTTTAGTGGCGATTTGTGTGAGAGTGTCAGGTTCACAATTTCTCGAATGTGAAACTCTTCGGATATCTCGTCAGGAAATGTGCGACAGTTCCTGACCACTTTAGAGTTTATAGAGCCGCCATTGACTCTAACGCCACCAATACTTATGCCCAAGCGTAACCAGGCGGGTTTATGCACTTGGTCCAACCAGCTCATTCTGGGTCCGCCAAGGCGACTACTGCCTTCCTGATGGAATTGCATTCAAGGCTCTCTTCGGAAGTCGTGATTGTAGACACATTCGTGGTCGCGTGACCAAACCATCGAAGCAAAGATCTTTCCGTTCGGAGAAGCAGCTGGTCAAGATTGAGTTCCTCGCGTACTGTCGTGTTTCTCACCCTATCCCGGCCAGTAATTCCCACAGCAGAACGAACAAATCTCATCTCAGCACCTTGTAATCGCAATCTTAACCTTTCCGTTATTACCCTAAATTCATGATCATGGGTGAGAGTTGGAATAAGTATTGAGTTGAAAACCGAGTTGAAACTTGAATTTCCCACCACGCCCGGCGTTCCTGATTATAGTTCAAAAACTGACCCAGCTTGTCCAATCCTACAGGACAGCTCAGCATTACTCCTTCTAACATTCCAATGAAGACCCCGAGATATTTAAACTTCTCCACCTGCTTCAATGGAACTCCACTAACATCTAGAGTGCTTTGGACCGGCGTTCTGGAAATTACGATAACCTCTGATTTGTCCATGTTATCCTTCATCCCAGCATAAGGACATAGATCTATACGGCCACATACGCCCACAAATCCATCGAGTGTATGAGATAGATTTTCTCCAAGATTGAGAGTTTTCTTCCGAATTTGAGAGTATTTTGTGTCAACTGTCATTTGAGAAACGAAAACAGCTGATTAAAAATAATCTAACGACAAAAGTCATTTCAAATGAGTGTATGCAGAGAGGCGGCGATATTTTTCATCTAGTAGATGAGAGAGAGAACAGCTGATAAATTGAGTATTTATTTCAACGCAGTGCGTCATCGTAACATGAAGTCGGCTGGCGCAGCGCACTATTGTGTTTCAGCCATTAGCCTCAACTCTCCCAATGTGGAACACTGCTCGTCTAGGGTGCGCTGCAACTTCCAGTCCATATAAACTATGAAAAGGAGAGGTGACAAGAACCCTTGGCAAAGCCCAACGCCCACGGTTAAAGGGGTTGATTTAGAACCGTTAACACGAACACAGCTGCTACAGTCTGGGTATAAAAACTGGGACGAAAGCCGCACTGTTGATGTAACGCACAAAATGATAAACGGATTTAATTGCTGCCTGGCTATCCGCACAAATACAGGTCTCGCGGGCGGACATCACGTTCCACCTAATCCAGGACAGGACTTCGCTAATCGCCATTACTTCCGCTTGGAGGACAGTGCAGTGATTGGGTGGACGAATTGATTTATTTAAATTAAGATATTCAGAGAATACACCCTTAGCCACAATTTGTGCTGAAAAAAGTTGCCCTCCCTCCTTGCATCCCTTTTGACACCCTTCAGAGATCATCGATTCCTCTATCCATCGAATGACTTCTTCACCGATGTCCCTCTCTTGTTCTTCTCCACAAGACCACTTGGCACGAATCAAATTTAGAGCTTCACTCGACAATTGCAAGGACTTGAATTTGTTTCTATTTTTTCCCCACCCATCTTCTCACTTTTGCTAATTGGACGCCAAATCTCAGAAGTTTCGCAAATCTTTTCTCGATTTTCTCACAGCAATTAAAATTGTTTGAAGCACCATGCCCAAAGTCGAGGGCGCATCCAGCAGCAGCAAGTCCTCCGACACAGAAACACCACTCACTCTCATTAATTGAAGCAACACACAAGGGCGCCCAATGGGTGAGCAGACAATGGCTGAAGAAAACGTCTCCTCCTCATATCCTTGCGCTCCTCCCTTGCCGCTTATAATTGCATTTGAAAACGATTTAATTAAGAGCCGAGCATCGAGTGCCACTTAATAACTGCGTATAACTGCGCCATTATTGTATTAAATAAGGACCTGAGACGGGGATAATTCTATAATTTAGTGTCTGAATCATATTTCAAGCTTTCGCTGGGTTCCCACCTGTCGTGGAGTCAGAGTGGCGTGGGTGGGAGGGGGGCGAACAGATTTATCATCGAGGATTTTTGAACGGTGAATGGCTTCTTGAGGGGCGCCAGCTAACTCGTAAGTAAACATGAGTAACGTTTACGACCTCTTACATCATCAAAATTGCACGAGACTACAATTCGGATGCACCGCCGCGTGGAATCTGGATGAGTTGTGCTGTGCTTCGTTCCGGTTCATATTAGGCGCTATGATGGCGAAGCCATTCATCGTTCCGCATCCCCACCAGGTGAGGAAAGAAATTCATTTCGCTGTGCGGTGGTTGAAGGTGGGCGCCGTGGGGCGGGCAGTTTATGTGCTTCTGCCAAATTGCATTCGGAATGAATTGTGGGGCTCTTTGGATTATGTTTTGGACGGTTTTTTTTTTTTCTTGGAACTTAATTGAAAATGTATGAGCGGGTTGGTATCTTAAGCCGTCGCGTATGTGTTGAGACGTTGGTGGGTATTTGCAGTGCATGCAGCTTTGCTAATAGCGAGTGGTTTTCAGTGAATCACTTCTTCACATCTGACGTGAATCTGGTCGTGCACCTGCTACCTCTCCTTTAACTCGGAAAGGGTACTGGCAAAATATGCAGAAAATCGGGTCTTCAGTGAGTACGATATGCATTTTGGGACTGATATAAAATTAAGGTTAGGATTACTTACGTACTTACTACGAGTTCGAATCGTGACGGGTCTGAGTCTAAGGAATGGTTGCCTTACACGGATGACGGTCATGGGCTTAGAAACATCAAAACCAAGCTGTGTTTAGTCTTTATACCCTCTTAACTGGTGTCCATGCGCTCGATGGGGCCGAATGAGTGCAGTCGATGGAAATTTTTTCTCCTGGACTGCATTATATTGTGGATGATGATATTGTGTGATGTCCAGAAGAGAAAATTCCATCTTCTGCACTCATGTACAGCACGGACTACATATCGGATGAATAATTTTCCTTTCAAAGGCACCATGAATCAGCTCCGTTGTTTATGGCCCAGCTCTTGGGCCCATATAGCAAGACTGGCAAAATCAGATTTCTATAGAGCGTCAGTTTGACCAATAAATTCCTGTTTTTTCAAGTGAAGTGGATAGTTCCTTATAGTAGTGGACCTGGGCCTAGCTCCTACAGCAACCACTCGTCTTATGCGCTCTACTGTTTGAGCACGAGTGGACGGGACCAAAAGTTGTATGCCGACTCCGAACGCCAAAGTTTGTGAAGATTTTTCTATTGCTTACTTATTTATTTATCAGGACAACGACCCTTGGATGATCAGAGCCTGGGCTAAGTCCTCTTCCATCGTTGACAGTCTCGGCACGCTACTACCAAGCTGTCTTGTGTGCGCGATTACTTGGTCTTTATACCGGCGGTTCGGTTTTCCCCTGCATCCCGAACTAGAGGGCTTGGATTTGAAGACCATGTTTGCTGAAGCGTTCTTTCCTTTCCATGCGCTCGAGTTGGCCGAACCACTATATCTACATCCGGGTCCAGCTCGTAGAGCACGCAGTTGTGTCTTCTCCTCCATTGACCTTCTTCGCACACGGGACCGTATATCCGATGAAGAATTTTTCTTCCTAAGGCACGTTTTGCTTAAGGTCTATTTTTCTGGTCAATCTAGCACAGCTTGAAGAATTAGAGCTTCACTTGAGTTCTTCGAGTCTGGATTTTCACCCCAGCCCCAGCCGGACTATCATCGGTTAGCTTTAGATGTCATTCGTGGAGTTCTCGTTAGCCCCGAGTTAAAACAAAGTCCTTCAATACTTTTGTTCCACAGGAGGCGGGCAATGCAGATTAAATAAGCGATTTTAATCAATTAACGGCTTTATGGCTTCCACAACTGTGTTTCGGTTCCGGCATCGAGTATGGCTTGGTTTGGCAATTTCTTCGGCACTGGCGATGGTGATAGCGATGACAATAACTGCAAGATTCAGATTCGTTTGCTATAATAACCGTTGGCGTTGACTTCGGTGATGGTGTGACCTTGGCGTTGGGATTGGTGTTAGCTTTGGCGGTGTTTAGTTGTCTAATAATACAATGTTACACATGCTATATCCATGTTTATTTACATTTTCTTACTTTTTCTTCATTAACTTATTATTAACACAGTTTTAACTATAATACCTTCGTCCTAACAATGTCTTCCTCTTCTTCTTCTTCTGGTGGCGCTACAGTCCGGGGTGGACCTGGGCCTCAACCAGTAAGCCTCTCCAGCCGACGCGATCCTTGGCCAGCTGTCTCCATCTGCGCAAATCAAGTCGATTGATGTCCTTCTCCACCTGGGTGCGCCATCGGTTCCGTGGGCGTCCTCTATTGCGTTGTCCCACTGGTTCGGAGTCACAGACTCTTCGGTCTGGAGCAGTGTTGTCCATGCGCTCTACATGGCCTAGCCATCTTAGGCGTTGAATCCGTAGATGCCTGGCTAGGCTTATGCTGCTGTACAGCCTGTACAGTGGTTGTATCTTCTTCTCCAATAACCATCAACGCAAACAGGACCAAAGATTGAACGCAGAACTTTTCTCTCGAAAATACCAAGGACTTCCTCATCCGCTTTTGAGATTGGCCTCCGCACCATAAACCAGGACAGGGATGATCAAAGTCTTGTATAAAGTCAGCTTGGTCCTTCGAGAAATGGCTCTACTACTCAATTGTCTCTTGAGACCAATGAAACAGCGATTGTCAAGAGTAATTCTGCGTTTAATCTCGGTACTGGTGTTGTTCGTACTGTTCACTTGCGGGCCGAGGTAGACGAAGTCCTTCACTACCTCGAAGTTATAGCTGCCTATGGTGACGTTTTGGCCAAGTCGTCGATGTTGTGCGTCCTTTCTCGATGATAGCATATGTTTCGTTGTGCCCTCGTTCACCGCTAAGCCCATTTTAGCTGCTTCCGCTTCAATACCAGCAAACGCTTCATTGACGGCTCGCTGTATGCTAGCAGTTATACGGACTTTTGGAAGATCGTCCTTACAATAGCTGTGATTTTTGCAAGCGTATATACGCTTAATGTATAAGTGCACAAAAAAAGGATCATCGGCCCATTATTATTCATCATAAAATCTTGGCAGCACCGACGACATTTATGACATTTGGTAAGCAGTCCGGGGTGTAGTCGTGGAAGGTGATGGTTGATATATGATGGTCACAATCTTCGTTTTGTGACTGTGTAGCGTGACCATCACTTTAAAAGCAAATGTTCATCAAATGAAAAGAATCGTTAACGAAACCTAAATGGAATGTATAGCACACTCTGGGTGTACCAAAAATTGCATACTTATGGATGCCAAGACAATTAAAAATGATCTAATACATCAACCACACCTGCAGATGTAAGCCACATACAGCAACCTAAACAATGAATGAATGAATTCAGGAATGAACACACAGAAAACAATTTTTGTTAATGCTTATTTCTTAAGCGGCGATAGATATGATGAGTAATTTAAGCGGATATAGGACTTGTTGTTAGTGTATTTTACATGAAAATTGAAAATTGAAAATTAAGCGTATATACGCTTGCAAAAAAACACAGCTAATGTCACTAGCTATTTTTCACTGATACGTACTACATATTTCATTGCTGTTAACCATATCCGCAATCCCTGTTGTTGTGGCTTCGTCATAAGCCCCCAAGGTCAGAGCAATACCGGCAATTGTAGACAAGGTGAAGACAGACAGACGTTCAAGATGGCTCACACCAATGCTGCTTGGTGCGGTCATGTTGGTAAAGTAATATTATAATAATATATATGGGTAGCGCTACAGCCCATAGACGGCCAGGGCATAGCTTCCCAGTATCCACTCGTGTTGTTTGTGCCACTGTTCTCTCACGACTAGAAGGGCCCTACAGTTGTATGCTGGCTCCTTACGGCCACGTTTTGAGAAGCTTTTTCTACTGCTTTCTCTTTACTCTTTGAGCATTGTCAGTGACTCGAAAGAGGCTGGGACGTGAAAACTGGGAGTCGAAGGTAGAGAGGTTAAGTTAGATAGGGAGCGACGCGCATACCCACAGCTACGGCTACCACGTTAAAGCAGTAGACGCCTAAGTCCTTTCTTCTTCGGGAGGAGTAGACGCTGTAATTCGAAGCATTCCTCATTTTTGCAGCTTCTGCAGCCATTGTAGGCAGAGGCTCCTGTATTTTAGTGGTGCCAGGATATAGTCTCCGACGAATCTTCGCAAGGTGTCATAAAACCTTAGGACTGCCTGACCTCTCCATTCAGTAAACCACGATTAAAAACGACATCCAGCCGGAAAAGGGCGATTCATCGCTGGAGAGCTAGCGACGGACTAGCGAACTCTTGGTCTTAAGACTGTGTGTGTACTTCTCCCCTTCCAGGATCCATTACGTTGAATTACTGCAGGCCCCAGTGCACGTGGATTCAAGCATCACACGACGACACTCAAGCCATCCGTTTTAGATGCCCTGTCAGTTGGATGCAGCAAGCAACCAGGCAGACAACATTGAGTGCACTTGAAACCACAAAATGCACTGAAAGTGAACAAAAAAAAAAGTCAAGCGAATTTAAAGAGTTCGCCTTTTTCCACAATCCCTCCCACGCGACACCTTCGAAATCAAATTCAACTGTGCCACAACCAAAACGGAATCCAGCCGCACAATTGTCTTACGCGTGAAGTCAGCAGAAACAACAGACACCCAGCGTTACACTGCTCCTCAAAATTGGTTTTCGTTTCGCATCTCGTGCGCTTCGTGGCTCCACATGGAACAACCAGAATTACACAAATTCCAGAGAAGAGGTTGCTGCTCTGCACTCCCACCCCATCTGGCAGCAACCCTTCTTGCCGCCCATAAATATCTCAAAATCTGCCGCAATGAAATTAGAATTGAAACAACCTGCTGGAAGCCACAATTTTGAGAATGACTGCGGATGCGGTTTCATTATAACCCGTTCCTGGTGTGGCTTCTTTGTCAGCGTGCGACAACGACAACTACAGCGACGACGGTGTTTTTATTTGGTCGTCCTCGTCGTCGTCGTCGTCGTCGTCCTTCCCCGTGAATTACAAAGTGCTGCCGCGAAGGAAGCCCGATGGCGCCGAGCCTGACGAGGGAGGTCGTGCAAAAATAGCTGCTGCCTCTCGTCTGGCATGCGGCAGCATTTCTTCTCGTTTTTCAGTCGGACACATACCGAGGAGTCAACAAAACGGAATTAGAATTTTAAGGCCATCGCAAAAGGAGTGAGCCCGTGTGAGGGGGCGGGGGAGGATGGGTGTGAGGACAGTTATTGTGGAGAACACCAAAAGGGAATGTAAGCACGTGCATATGACTGCTGGGGCGTTAGAAATCGCATGCTGCTGAGGCGGAGGACCACGAAGTCGCCGCCGCCGTACACCAATTCAACATGTGGCACGGGCTTTATAAAATTGAATAAGCATTTTATTGAGATGCCATAACGCAGCGGCACACATGTGCGGCACAGGGTCGTGCCGGATGGAGGTAGGCTGCTCTTTTATTGTCGTACTAGATGTATAAGTGGCACTTCAAAGGAATTTTGTGTGCAGGAACACTTCAGACAAGCGCCCGAGTGTGGGGCTTGAATTTTTTATTATTTATTGAAAAACAAAAAGGGATACTCGGTGGGGTGGGCCACCAGGGTACAGACGTGTATTGTTGTGCTGCGCATGCAGTGACGCAGCATGAAAGGAGCAGCATCCAGACTAAGTGGGTATCTAATTTTGTTTGCGATGCGAATTTTTTTTTTTTTATTAAAAATGGTCACAAGTGGCAAAGGTATCTGGTTCATTGGTTATTCCAGCTTCACTGCAGCCGGGGGACTTATTGTGTTTTCCCTGTTCCCGCCATTAAGGGATGTAATCAATTATTTTGAGGCTCAAAGGCTTCAAATGAGGGTGGAGGTGGGGGGGTCTCAAATGGTTCGGCCCAATTTTGGGCTTCATCCTTTAAACGTGTGCGGCTGTGTCGGGGGCCGAAGCGTTGTTTGCTGCATGCTCCAAGTGCGTAGGGAAGAAATGTCAAATTGAGTATCGATTGCTGGGAGATCCTGGTAATAGATTGTTGCACTGGCCCTAATATCGGCTCAGTGGAAACTGACGGATTAAACTCTTGTGAAATAATATTGGAAAATTGGTCACCGATGGAAAATGTTGTCTTTGAGAGCTTTTTGATTCTCCCTAGACATAATATAATGGAGTCCCACAAGGTGGAGCACCCTTGTTTTTACCACAAATTTAATTGATACAATACATTATCTGTAACAAAATACCGAAAATGAGTATGCAATTTAACACGTTAGAAGAACACTTTGCTGGCTCCCAACCAGTCGCGAAAGAGCAAAAAGAGGCACAACACGAGTGATTGCTTCTGAAGCAAGGTCAAAGTCGAAAGAAGGGATAGACAAAAATAGATGCATTACATCGATACAATTCGATGCACTTGTCAAAAAGGTACCACTATTGTCATTTCGAAGGATGCCTTGATTAAGAAGTTCAACTTCCAAAAGAAGCTCAGCACCAAAAAGGACTGGAGCCATGAATCCTTAGTCCAACACGGTAAAATGGTATACAGGTGGATCCAGAATTGATGAAGGAAGTAGGGCAGAGTCATTTGGACCGTAGACAAAGTGCCAACATCAAACCATGGGCAAACGCACAAGTATATCTCAAGATGCCTAGACAGATGGATTCAAATCAATCTTGACAAGAACTATTCCAAATGCCAGTTAGAAATGATGTCGCACAGTCCTGCTACTCTCATGGCACTCGACTCTCACATCGTCACGCACATGTGTGCGAATACCTACAGAAGCTTAAAGAGGTGAGCAGGAGGAACACAGTCAAACTCGGCTAGATACCTGGCCAAACGGGGATAGAAGGCAATAAAATATCCGACTTCCTAGCTAAGAAAGGAGCATCGGAACCCTTCACATGCTCCGAACCATTCTATGCACTAGAAGACCATGTCGTCAGAGAAGGATTCAGGGACCTAGAGTGAAGAAACAGTGCTGAAGCCTGGAACAACGCTCATTGCATGCAGCAGGCCAAGAAATTCATGGCTCGATATCACCAACAGAGGTTTGAGGCCTTTATCAAGATGATGAGCTAGAAAAACTTCTGTTCCTCACAGGTTTCTTAAGAAGGCACCGCATACTCAAGGAGCACCTAAGGGAAATAAGAGTATCAGAAGAGGGTCTCTGCAGATTCCGTCGAGAATCTATTGAAATTCCAGAGCATTTGCTGGGATTCTGTGGGGCAAGACAAAGATAAATGAGCAAGCACTTCTTCTTATTATAGAATTACCTCAGAAAGCGCTTCTTATATTTCTCTACATTATTAACCCCGCCTTTAGATAAGAACATGTCCCTAGTCAGTCCCTAGTCAATAATGGTGTCGAAACCGGGTAAGCCCCCAACAGACAAAAAGTCTTACAGACCGATTTCACTAAAGTATTCTAACGAATATTGCTTAGACGTTTGAGCCCGGTTGTAGAAGAAAGACGACTTATTCCTAACCACCAGTTCGGTTTTAGAAGCAAGCATTGCAACTACTGACCAAGTACATCGCATAACTGATGTTATAGAAAACTCGTTTGAACAAAAGCAAGTCTGCTCAGCTGTATTTCTCGACGTTTCTCAAGCCTTTGACAAGGTTTGGCAAAACAAACACAAGCTTCAACTATTCCTCCCGAGAAAAATTTGCACAAGTTTATTGAACTATCTATCGGATAGAATCTTTCGTGTGAAATATGGGAAAGAATACTCCCTATTTAAATCTATACAAGCTGGAGTACCACAGGGAAGTGTTCTTGGTCCCCTCCTTTACTTATTGTATAGCAGATATATATAATATACCTTAGAACGTAGGCACATTTACTGACGACACCGCCATTTTGGTAACTGCCAAAACAGTTGAAGAATCAACTAGAAAATTGCAATGTGCTTTAGACCGGATACACGAATGAACGAATACACAGCGAATTGAGGTTAACGAAGCTAAATCCGTTCATATAAATTTTATTTACAAGAACGTGAATAACTTGCCCGTTTTTATAAATAATGTTCAAGTACCCTTCGGCAATGAAGCGAAATACCTCGGAATGACTGTCGATTTAAAGCTTAAATGGAAGGAGCACGTCAAAAAGAAACGTGAGGAGCTACAATTTAGATACAAGGACATGTACAGGCTTATTGGAAAATATTCTAAGCTAAGTACTGACAACGCCGTGAGAGAACAATAGCACGCACAACACTAGTGGTTGCTCAGAAGCTAGGCCCAGGTCCGCCTCGGACTGTAGCGCCACCCATATTATTATATTATTATTAAGTACTGACAACAAATTGCTTATATACAAGCAAGTGCTAAAACGTATGGTATACAACTATGGGGTTGTACCAAAGAAAGTAATAGAAACATACTACAAACTCACTTTTGAAAATTAAGGGCCATCGTCAACGCACACTATTATATACGAAACAACGATATCCACAGAGATCGTGGATTTTGATCAGTCCAAGATGAAGTTACGAATTTTTCTCGTAAGCCTAAGCGTCGCCTGGAAGAGCACATAAACTCTGCTGTCCTTCCAATTCTCGACGAAAGAAACTCTTTTCGCCGTCTTCAAAGGACTAAGCCCCTTGCCCTAGCACGGTGAATTCAACCCGCTGTTAACTGCGGTGTTAGCAAGAAATGGAGAATCTCTTGCCAAATGTATCCAAGCCAAGAAAGAAAAACTGCTGGATAAGTGTAAAACTTAGTCGTCCCATTTATTTGAAGGGAGGTGTTTTTGGTGTGGGAACGGTCCTCGCAAGAAAAACTTCTTATCAGAGGAAGAAATTAAGTCAGAAGACCGTCTCTCATTCTTAGACTCGTAAGGGAAATTGGCGAGAGAGAATACTCTTCCACCTTTGCGCAATACATCAATACAACTGTGAAAAGAACTGCATGTGAGGGGAACTTGTAGGTAGGTAGGCAGGTAGGGTGACTGCATGATTATCATCATGCTCACTTAGGCCAACTGGTCCATTGTGCTGTCTATCTATCTATCAATTTTAACTCTGTTTTAACCTACCTACCCTGGGATTGATTGGTCATATGTGATTTATTTTACCCAAATCTAGGGTTTGAGAAATAGTAGGATGTCCATTAGATCTATGTTTTTCAGATCTTCGAGGCAGTTCAGGTAATTCTAGCACGGCAGCTTACTTCTGGCTTCTGCAAGTGCTGGTTCCTCTTCTTCATCATCCCGCAAGCTTCAGAAGACGCTATACGAAGCCTAAGTCTTCTGTCCTGGAGACAATAGCCAGGTAGCACACCTCTTATTTTCTAATAACTTTCCTGTCTAACTCCAGGAGTAATTTAGGTTAGGTTAGGTAGTGCATTCACTAGCACACTTAGACCATGTTGGGCCATTGTGATACACACAGTCAGACTACTAGCAATGATTGACCACTCCAGTGACTATGCCATAAATTGGATTCCAACGGCAAATGTTGTCTGGACAAGAATTGAAAACCAGATAAAAGCGTATAAACACTCAACCAACTGTGCCATCCAGTCACTTAAAAGGAGAGATTTAGCCCACGGGACCTCTTAAGAGCACAAATGTATCAGGGGACACTGTGGTGTAAAGCGTCGTCTACATAATTGTATCCGCAAAATATTTTACGTTAATTCCGTCCCCCCGACTTAGACGAGGTCAAGATAGCAATATCAAGACTGAAGTCTGACAAAGCTGCCGGTGCGGACGGACTGTCCGCTGAAATCTTTAAGGCAGCTCGAGATCATCTGGGTGGGCGTATGCACCAGCTCATCTGTAAGATATGGTCGGAGGAGAACATGCCCCATGAGAGGAATCTCAGTATCGTTTGCCCGATCCATAAGAAAGGAGACCCCTTTGACTGCGCCAACTATAGAGGGATAAGTCTCCTGAACATCGCATACAAGATCTTCTCTGCCGTTTTGTGTACTCGCCTGAAGCCGTTTATAAATAACCTGATAGGTCCTTATCAGTGTGGCTTCAGGCCAGGGAAGTCCACCATCGACCAGATTTTCACACTACCGCAGATCCTGGAAAAGACCCAAGAAATGCAAATCGACACCCACCACCTATTCGTCGACTTCAAGACCGCATCTGACAGTGTGCATAGGGACGAACTATACAACGCCATGTCTAGTTTTGACATTCCTGCCAAACTCGTCAGGTTGTGCAGGATGACGATGGAGAATTCTCGCTGCTAGATCAAGGTCGGTAACGAACTCACCGAGACCTTCAATGTCAAAAAAGGATTTAGACAAGGCGACGCGCTGTCATGTGATTTCTTTAACATCATCCTGGAGAAGATTGTGCAAGACTCACACGCCAACACTAGAGGCACGATCTTCCAGAAGTCCGTACAACTGCTAGCATACGCGGATGACATTGACGTGATTGGCAGAACACAGCGAGCCGTCAATGAGGCGTTTGCTGGCATTGAGGCGGAAGCGGCTAAAATGGGTCTAGCGGTGAATGAGGGCAAGACGAAGTATATGCTGTCATCAAGAAAGGACACACAACATCGACGTCTTGAACAGAGCGACACAATGGACAGCTATAACTTCGAGGTAGTCAAGGACTTGGTCTACCTCGGCTCCGCAGTAAACAGTACAAACAACATCCGTACCGAGATGAAACGCAGAGTAACTCTTGCCAACCGCTGTTTCTATGGGCTCAAGAGGCAATTGAGTAGTAGAGTCCTCTCGCCATGTAGAGCGTATGGACAACTCAGCTCCAGCCCGGAGAGTCTTCGACTCCGAACCCGTGCGACAACGCAACAGAGGACGCCCGCGTTTAAGGTGGCGCACCCAGGTGGAGAAGGACCTCAACCAACTTGGCGTGCGACACTAGAGACAGCTAGCCAGAGACCGTTCTAGCTGGAGAGGCTTGTTGGTTGAGGCCCAGGTCCACCCCGGACTGTAGCGCCAAATGAAGAAGAAGAAGAAGAAAATATTTTACGTGAGTGAATCGGCAGACAAATGTATCGCTTGCATTATTACGTCGTGTGCACATCGGGTTTCGCACCGACTGTGTGACAAGTGAATTTCGACGTTCCCGCGTCGTGTGTCTACCTAATCTACGAGGCGACGCTTTGAAGCATCTCTCCCCGTTTTCGAGAGTGAGTAGCGTTCTGATCGTGGACGAACTAGTTTCATTTCCCACGCAGCAACACAATAGATCTCAAGGGCGTGGTGCAATAAACCCTCAACAGTTACAATAATGAGGTCGATTTCGATCTTTGACTATGCAATGACGCACCGATTTAGAGAGTCGCCTCCGCCATGGTCTCTTCAATGCATCTTAAATTTCCACACCAGCACATCTTAGCGATACCATCTAATGGTGCTGTCCACCGAACACATCAAAAGGAAGCCATTAACAAGTGGGAAAACAAACTCGTACCAGGGACCAAACACAGAGAAGAAAGAAATGAAATAAAATCAAATTTAGAAAATTCCACTGCTGACGAACATCTGAAAGGTACTCGAGGGACATAAGGGTAAACCCCGGCACTGTGCATTTATCACGTACCGCATATTGGCTTACCCCCGGCTGCCCGGGCATGATGGCATGTTCCACTTCCTGGCGAAACTCTCCCGTTGACGAGCGCCGCAACACAAAGACGCTCTCCTTTCAAGTTTCCAAAATGTCACTTAAGCCGCAGCGAAGTGGGATCGGAGAAAAAAAAACGAGGAGAAACACCGAAGCGGTAACAAGTGAACACAACCAACCCCCGGTGTCAGGGAGTGAGGGAAAAAAAAAAGTTCGACGCTCTTAGGTAAGGGTGGTGGCATTTATTTGGTTGCGGTTCTAAATAAAATGTGTAATTTACTATGCTGCCACTTTGGCAACCCCTCGCCCGGGCCACCACAAACAGGACGATATGCCATCATCAACAAGCAAGGAAGTCGTGTTCGACTCCCCTACACAGCAACAGCACACATTGACTGGGGTTGAGTGGGCCGTGGACCGGGGGGCCGGCTCCAGCTCCGACTCCTTCCCAGTTCACTCCGCACTCGTCGTCGCTTTTATGTTTATTTTGTTATTTGCAAAGTTTTGTTCATTTGCTAGCTGCTTACGTTTCTTTGGTCTTTTTTTACGCTAATGCTGAGTGAAAATTAAATAAAAGTTTCGCAATTCCTTTGTCTTGGCCGTGCTTTCTCGGCGAGCGAGTGACATTTTCCTTTGTTCTCGGTTCGAGATCGGATTCGCACACAGGGCCGCACAGGGTTGGGGATAGCGCAAAGCCAAATGATTGCGACGACGACGTGAGAAAACTCAAATGAGAGGAGATATTTGATTATGGGACGACGCTGGCGAGGTGGTGGCGGTGTGCTCCTTCATCTTTTGGTTCGTTTTTTTTTTGGTTTTCTGTTTGAAATGCCACCGAATTATCACGAAATGGAAAAATGAAATGAAACGAAATGAGTGGATGAAAACAAAAGCGAATGGAATTAGCTTTCGGAATGAAGTCGTAAAGTGAAGGTGAATCCTTCGCGGAAGTAGCTCCCGAGTAAATAGCCAAACGAACGAAGCAGTACTGCCACGACTTGATTGAGTTAAATAGGACCTACTTGTTTGAAGCACTCTTCCTAAGGTGTTTGCTTAGCCAGCACTAGTGAGCTGGGGCTCGAATAATGCGGGAAATTAGGGATTCGTGTTGATTCTTCGTCCGAAACGGTCGGTGTGTACATTCCGAGCAAATCTGATCCGCCCTCCCATCCAGAGTCGTTACATTTGATTTGCTTTTGAAATAAGGAGAACTCTTTGATTGAAGTGGAATTGGCTTTCTGCTGCGTTCTGTCGAAATGAGAAATAGAGTAGACGTAGATGTGCTCAACTTGATGACATTATTTTTATTTCTTGAGTTCGAGATCAACCAACATGTCTCCACATCTAGGACTAGGTCTTTGGTTTGGAGGTGCCAACTTCACACTGACTTATGTCTCTCCAATTGGAAGGGCGTATTATATTTTTCACAGTTCACGCGAATGTGATCTGTGCACCTTCTAAAGAATATGCACTCACTGACGAATTCATTCGAATCAAATGAAGAAGTTTATGGTGACCAACCCACCTACAGCAGGCGTTAGTGGATAAATGAATATAAAAAATACAAGTGAAATCAGAGGTTATGGTAACTTACAGAACTCCTGCTCAATGCAGATGTTAGTGGAGTTCCATTGAAGCAGGTGGAGAAGTTTAAGCATCTCAAAGTCTTGATGGGAGGAATAATGCTGAGCTTTCCTGTGTGATTGGTCAAGCTTGGTCAGTTTTGACACAACTTGGGAGATCTGTAATCTGGCAGGCCGAGCGTGGTGGAAAAGCCAAGATAGCGGTTTTCAACTCAGTATTTATACCAACTCTCTTGTGGTCGCCGTGGCGTAGTGGGTAAGTGCGTCGACTCCTACGCAAAGGGTTGCAGGGTCGATACCGGAATGTACCACCTTTGATAATTCACGGCTCCACCTCTGTCGAGTCACTGGCAATGCTCAAAGATTATTCCTGTCTAGAAAAAGCTTCTCAACTTCGCCGTTCGGAGTCGGCATTAAACTGTAGGTCCCTTCCACGAGTGAAAGAACAATAGCACGCACAACACGAGTAGTTGCTGAGAAGCTAGGCCCACGTCCGCCTCAGACTGTCGCGTCACCCATATTATTATTATTATTTATTCCAACTCTCACCCATGGTCATGAAATTAGGGTAATGACCGAAAGGATAAGATCGCGATTACAAGTTGCCGAGATGATATTTCTCCGTGCTGTTACTCGCTGGGACTGGGTGAGAAACACGGCAGTACGCGATTAACTCAATCTTGACCATCTGCTTCTTCGAACGGAAAGATCTCTGCTTTGATGGTTTGGTCACATGGCACGAATGTGTCCACAATCACGACCTCTGAAGCTGGCTTTGGATGCGATTCCATCAGAGGTAGGCGACCACTTGGCAGACCCAGAATGAGCTGGTTGGACCAAGTACATAAGCTCGCCTGGTTACGCTTGGACATAACCGCTGATGAGTAAGAGTCGATGGCGGAGCTTCGAGTTGTCTGGAGGTCTCTCGTGCGTGGCTTACCCCCGCGACCCCTTTAGTGGATCATGCGGGTCAGAAGATGATGACGAAGATGATGAAAAATATAAATGATAGAATATACATAAGAATATAAAATATTTTCATCAATTTTAATTATTTACGTGTTGACTCCGTCTTTTCTCTACCGACTGTAAACCGTCAGACTATCGTTAAGTAGAAGGCATTTCCTTATTTTATTCCCCTGTAGCTGCATTCAAATAAATTAATTCTTGTTATGTATAAAATCGTACTGTAAATATAATAATATACTAAATAGATACTAAATATATACTAAATAGATTGTTAATGCCATCTAGTGCTTCGTGCAAAGAACTATATTGTAATACGGCCTTAAAATATAATATCGCCTTAAGCAGAAATGAAGTATTGCAATAAAATGTAATTTTGAATGTATTACAATAAAATGTAATACTTCACTTCTGGCCTTAAGGGCCTAATTGTCACATGAAATGAAAAATAAAATGTCACTTTTTTTGTGTGGATTGTATTTTCACGAGAAAAAGTGTTTGATTTAACGAATCCACCGGAATCCCAAGGATTCCGATTTTTCTATAAAAATAATCTTAAACAATAAGAGAAACCAAAGGCAAATTACGCGAAGATAATTGTATTTGTTGTTTTTACTTAATACAGTGTAGTTCCTCTTAACGGACACACCTCTTAAGTGGACGATTGCATTAAATGGACAGGCTGTACTGTTATGGTTGGTTGGTACGATTTTGCCTGTATTTTGGTTCCTCTAAGATGGACGATTCGATGAAGTGGACATGGCCAGTATTTTCACATTTACTTGGGTAAAAACTTTCCCTTTAATGGGCGATGTGAGCTTTTCTCAGGAGTATGAAATTTTACTCTTTTGAGATTGTCAAACAGCTTCACCGTCGAAATGAAGAAAAGTACAGAGGAAGATCTGGATTGTTTTGAATAACGCAACTTCGCATCTTCCCCGTACTGTAAGTAACATGTCTTATAATGGGTAATCGAAAAAGTCTTTTCGTATTTTGTCAATAGATGTCGTTGGAGTCGTCTATCTCCAGTGCTACCAATCACATTGTGTCATATGGTGTTGGAAAGGTGACATTTTAAGCTTCATTTAACCAAACAAATTTAATTTGGAGAAGTTGAAAAAAAGTTACAGCTGTTCAAAAATGAGTGAAAATAATGAAGAAATTCGATATATTTTGAAATTTTTGTGTAAAAAAGGGAAGAATGCCACGCAAGCCACCAATGAAATTTGTGAAGTTTACGGAGACGATGCTGTATCAGTTCGTGTATCACAACAATGGTTCCGCTCGCTCGCTTCCGTTCTGGAAATTTCCATGTGAAAGATGCACCTCCCTCTGGTCATGTCGACCATCGTTGAAAAAGTCGATGAAATTATGGAAAAGCCATGACATCGCCAAGGAACTAAACATTCATCATGAAACGGTTTTAAAACATTTCAAAAGGCTGGCTATAAGCATTGTTTGGGTACAACATGAATTGTCTGTGAAAAATGTTTGATTAGAAATACGAAAAGACTTTTCGACTACCCAGTATTTCAACCACAGCATCATCAGAAGCCCCAGTAAATTTCTTTTTGTGAACAAGTTCTAAACCACCTTATTGCTAAAATGTATAATCTAAGTATTGGGAGGAAATGATTCAAAAAATCCAAGTTTCAACGCAATCAAATCACGAAGACAACCCAGAGGCAGACACATTATTGATCTGTTTTCAAAATTGAACCTCGCTCATCAGTGAAACTGGTTGCGATCAAGTTTGTGACATTCACGTCCAAAACGATTCAAAAGATGAGATGAATATTTGTTCGAAGATGATCAATTTCCCATTAATCTGAAAACGACGAAAATGTGGATGCTTCAGACGTACTGATGGATTCATACTCCTAAAAAGAGGCGTTGAAAGCTTGTACAATTTTCATCATTATATACCACTCACTTTGGCGTACCTCAAGGTTCGGTATTGGCGCCTATTTTATGTAATATTTTCATGTCCTACAACACTTTCTTAGCTTTGTTCGCTGATGACACAGTCCTGTCCTCATCCAAGATCTCAACACAGGTCACGCTATCTTCTCTTCAAAATGCACTTGATGCGTTTCAGTTATTCTGCTGCAGATGGAAAATCAAACCGAATGCAGATAAATCTCAGGCTATGTGGTCCTACAATTGAACTCGACCAGCATCGAGTGGTCTGAAAGCTATAAGTATTTAGGAGTTAATAATAATAATAATAATATGGGTGGCGTTACAGCCAGGGCCTAGCTTCTCAACAACCACTCGTGTTGTGCGTGCTATTGCTCTTTCACGCGTGGAAGGGACCTACAGTTTAATGCCGACTCCGAACGGCGTAGTTGAGAAGCTTTTTCTAGACAGAAATACTCTTTGAGCATTGTCAGTGACTCGAAAGAGGTGGAGCCGTGAAATATGAAAGGTGGTAAATACGGGTATCGAACCTGACACCCTCTGCGTAGGAGTCGACGCACTAACCCACTACGCCACAGCGACCCACAGTATTTAGGAGTTACTTGCGATAAGAAACTCACATTTGAAAAACATATATCGAGTACGATTCAGAAAGCAAACCTAATCATGGATTCCTATATCCCTTTATCAATCATAAATGCAAACTTAGTATTGATAACAAACTACTAATTTTCAAAATGATTTTTCAACCAGTCTTAACCAATTGCGCCAAACCTCGCATTAAAAACTACAAATGTGTCAAAACAAGGTGCTAAAGCCAATGTTAAATCTGCCCTGGCATTTCTCAACCATGAGGCTCAATGTAAAAGCAAATGTAAATACCATGTCACATCTCATTGATCATTGGTAATTCTGAGAGTGAGCTTATTCGTAACATCTTAAATTAAGGAAAAATCAATCATATCTTAAAGCTATATGCATAGTTGGGCCTAGGTGCAATTTAGCTATAAGAGTCATTAGTTGTAAGAGTCATAATAGGAGTTTTTGATTGCAGTGCTTTTGCCCTTAACTTTTCCTATTAATGTATTAAATTTTTCTTATTATATATACTTTGAACTAACTTAGTTGTAAAGGAGTCCGTTGTCTTAGCAAGGATTAGAAACCTAATTTGTTTTTCTTTTTCTCCTTTCTAACTTTTCCGGTTTTTATTTAGTTTTAGAAGAACCTCTTTTATTTGTTGACTTTTATTAACGAACAAAATTATTTTTTGTATATAAAAACAATTAAAAATTATGTCTTATTTAATTGTAAAATTTTACGGAAATTTACTTCGTAAGCTGGATCAAATTTAGCTGATATCTCTTCTCTGACCTCACTATGAGTCAGTCATAGAAGGGGTTGAAATTGTATGTGTCCAAAAAAGATGACGAATGAATGAAGTGAGCTAAAGATAATCATTCTGTGTTCTTTTCGTATTCTTTTTTACTTTTAAATGGACAGTCTGTTATTGTTATTCTTCTTCTTCAAGGCGCTACAGTCCTTGGTAGACGCAGGCCTCAGCGAACAAGAACTCTCTTATGCTGACAAGGAACGTTGTTTTCACTGCATTTGTGTTTTTACTTATTGCATTAATTTTAGTTTCGATTTGAATAAAATTATTTAACTCATTAAACCGAACTAAAAGTCAACAAAATAATGCTCCGATATTCCATATTTGACGATTGAAACTAAGCCCAGTACTCATTGATAAACCCGCCATCTAACAATGTTCGACGTGAATTTGTTTGGAACTGTTTCCTCCCTGTTTCTTGAAACAAGCACATTGGTCTAGCGGTAGTATTGTTTCGTAACTGTTTCACCAGACAAACCCACGTGGCAGTACAGCGGGCCTACTTTGGCCTAAGTGCATCTAAGCCACTTACTACATACCTACTGTTTCACCATGTAGTGGTGTGGATTTACCCAGCATATTTCATTCAAAGCATTTGTTGCAGATTTGTCTGATTCTTTACAGACACCATGCTGTTCTCGTTGACAAAAAAGTCATTATTCCCCCTTCAAATCAACAGAAGTCATAAGAGATTTCTTTCACCTTTCTGCTTCTATTCGGGGGGTGTTCGCCTGGGGCGAAGCAGCGTATTCATGTTTCCATTTATCTCATTCATTGTCTAATGGAATGTGTTTTGTGACAAAAATACTCTAAGGGGAGCAATATTTTAGAAGGAAAACGTTAATAGATTCGAAACTGACTTTCGCAGTTGTAAAGAGGGAAGGAAACCAAGGAGAAGTTGGGATAATGTTTCAGCGTAGACGACTTGCTCATAGACTTATCTTCGCGGGAAGGGCTCATACAATTTTTCAAATCTAACGAGTTGGGAAGTTTAGATACTCTAAAATGAAATTAATACGGGAATGAAATTTCTTTCATAACTTGGTTAGGATCTTGAGGGAAGGCTTTAAGAGGAAGAGTGTTGTACTAGTATAGACAATGGGAAACATTTCTTTCATTCGATTTATTCTTTGATTTAAGAAACTGGCCATGGCGGTGTGAGTATGTTCGTCGACCCTCACACAACTTAACCTCGCTGCCTGGGTTCGATTGCCGGCCTGTACGACCAAAAATAATTTTCACGGTCCCACCTCTTTCGAGTCACTGACAATACTCAAAGAGTAATGACCGCCCAGAAAAAGTTTCTCAAACTTGGCCGTTCGGAGTCGGCATAAAATTGCAAGTCCCTTCCACTCACAAGTGGTTGCTGGGAAGCTAAGAGAAATGAACTTAAACTCTTAATTTAAATCAAATTTACTTAGGACTAACGTACAAAAACAAACTATACACTATCACTCACTATGACTAAAACATGACTGAGGAAAAATCTTTAGGATATCTTACGCCGGACAATGATTCATTATCTATATGACCATGCGTCCATTGCGTAAGTATGTAGTTTTTCTTGTGCACATTGATGCAGGTCAATGATTCTATTCTATGCTGAGTGTCAAGTGACAGATATTAGCGTTGTATACCTACATTTTGCTTATATGATATTATTTATGGGGTATGTGGCGATCTGGGTTGTAACAGCTAAGCTCTGGACCTCTACGGACTGTAGCGCCACCAATATTTTTAATTTTATTATTAAGAAACTTTGTGGGTAAAGCTTGACTTGTTATACTATACATCGCGCCAAGGAATTTATGAATTAAGTAAAACTGTATGCGATGCCAATTGCATATTGTAATTGAATTGACAGTCTTGACTCTTCATGCTGAATGCGAACATTTTTCTTATTACCATCCTCGATTCACAGACAAAGCTTAGCGAGTGGATATATGTACATGTCTGAATTGTAAAGCATGAACCCCTCCATCAAAATTGCTTACTATAGCAGTGTTTTTTTTTCAAGCGGAGATAGAGTCAGTCACGCAAGAATGATATGAATGTTGGCTATACCACTGGCTGATGTTACTATTCCAATTGACAGTCAATCGGCAATTTTGGTAAACAGGCAGACATGCGACCTGCCGCAAAGAGCCCAAGGTTCATATCCCCTATCGCTCGATTTCTCTATGCTGGGTCCTAAGTTTATAAAGTCAGCTTCAATTTTACACCCACATTATTGAGCATGCACCAAATTAAACAAGAAAACACGGTTACGCTGTCCAAGCTGTGTCATCGACGAAACCAAACATACGCAAATTCATTGAATAATCAAGTTCCCAGCGATTGAACCTGTGAATCCATCTGATAGGCGACCATTTGGCAGACCTAGCAGTGAAATGCACCCACTGAATTGGGCAACAAGTCATTCGTGAACAAGACGAATTGAGAGCATCTCATGTTGTGGCATGACGAATTGTTCTCTGTAAAGAGATTCTATGTACCATTTATTGTTAAAATCTATACCAGAATCCTGATCGCTCCCTGTGACCTCTTTAAACTTGTCCTGCCTGCTGCCCGCATATCCGCGAAAAAGAGAAAGATATAATTTAAAAACATCTTGTAAGTATGGGGATCCTTCGACGGATTTAGATAAACGTGTATATATAGGAGATCCGAGATTTGTAAACAAGATTTATATGATACGTAGGACGTAGGCTTAGCAAAGGTTAGAACCCTAATTTGTTTTTCTTTTTCTCCTTTCTAACTTTTCCGTTGTTTTTATATAGATTTAGAAGAACCTCTTTTATTTGAAAAAAATTGCATTTTTGTATATAAAAACAATTAAAAATTATGTCTTATTTAATGGGACAGTTTCTTTTTTTGGCAAAATGTGTGTGAAGGGGGAGGGTGGGCCGTCGTCTTCGAGTGGTATGATAAGCTGTGGCTAATTTCTCCGCTAATGGGTAATATGCAACAAATTATCACCAAAGGAAATAGAAGAGTCCATGTCGGTTGATCTGAGCTCTTCAGCTGGTGGACATGTACCAACCAATTCGGGTACTTTCCGGTTCTTTACGGACTCAACGTCGCCAAACGGCTCAGAAAGGACGTTGACTAATTTAAGGGCGGTTAGATCAAGATATAATAGGGACAGGTAGCTATCCTAGGGATACCTAGCTCCGCAAGTCGCTTTTCCGTCCCCTTTTGGTGGGAAAGGCACAGGCTTGTAGACACTTTCTTTACGGGCTCAACGTCGCCAAACGGCTCAGAAAAGACGTTGACTAATTTAAGGGCGGTTAGATCAAGATATTATAGGGCCAGGTAGCTATCCTAGGGATACCTAGCTCCGCAAGTCGCTTTTCCGTCCCCTTTTGGTGGGAAAGGCACAGGCTTGTACACACTTTCTTTACGGACTCAACGTCGCCAAACGGCTCAGAAAGGACGTTGGCTAATTTAAGGGAGGTTAGATCAAGATATTATAGGGCCAGGTAGCTATCCTAGGGACACCTAGCGCCGCAAGACGCTTTTCCGTCCCCTTTTGGTGGTAAAGGCACAGGCTTGAAGACAGACTCTTTTTTAGCTTCCCAGTCTCTTCTCTTTCCTATTTTGATGGTTTTCAGTCCGTAGTCTGCATTAGGTGATAAGGTTATTTTTCATTTTCCACCTTTTCTTCTGTATCTGTCCTTTCTTTTATAGTTCAGGCAGAGATTTGGGAATGGGTGGTTGGAAGGGCAGAACAATGCAACCAAAAGCGTGACAGTGTCCTCCTCCTCGGCACTGAAGCGACACGCTTAGCCTGATGCAACACTGTGGTTAAAGTTTGTGTTGTAGATTCAACAGACCAAAGGTATGCAGTTAAAAAATCTACTTTAAGCAGTTCTGAAGGAAATTAGATACTAGACCCAAGACCATGTGGCAAATATACAAACGACCGATGTCAAGGGACGATCAAAGAAACTACATTTTGACGGAAACTTCAAAAATTCCCAAGGACCTGCATTTCCTCCTTCAAACAGAATCTATTCACAAGAGACAACCAACGGATAGCCTTGCAAAACTTAAGCCATGCCAAAAAAAAATGGATGGCTTCGTGCATTTTCTTATTTTACATCATAACTTCATGAGTGTCTGGTGAACCCATCCATGATGCTCTAGTTCCACCCATAAACCGAAACAAAGTTCACACGTGCACGTAGGAAGCAACCACGTCCCAGTTGTGTCAGTGGTGAGTGCACCAGGCGCCAGCCACCTCTTCTGGAGAAGCACAAAACTTCCTCGAAATTGTTACTTCCTCAATGTCATTAACTAAGTACATGTGGGTCACCAACTTAGCATCACCCATTACTATTTCATGCAAACGTAAACCTTGGAACGTGATCAATTTGCTGATGTCTGCACTCCACCAATATTGACAAACAAAAATGTCTCTACTTCCACACGCATCCTGCCGTACCGGGGCGTCCTGAGGTAAGCGGATGTAATTCCCGCATCAATTCTCATCGATTGCCAAACGAATGCCATCTGATGCTCAGCCACGCTCGTAACATCGCACAGCGGTACTTAAAGCTACCAGTCCCCATCGTCGTCGTCTCCATCACCCTCTGTCCTCTCTCTCTCCCTCCATTTCGTCCAACTCGATCCCATTTAAGCCGCCCACTCCCAATTGCACAGTAAATTCGAAGCACTGTAATAGAAATCGAACCACGCATTGCCACACGATACTTTCGATTGAATGCAATACCCTGACGTCGTCCCATAAAGGATCCGTTCCGAGGATATGAATTGATAATAAATTAAATGAGACCACTTGGGATTCAGGGAACAAAATAAAGCGGATGCGGGAGCTGTGAATAGGGAAAAATTCGTAAAAACGGCGTAAAGCGTCCTCGCGATTATCATTAAATTAATAGACACATTCCGGTGCACGGCAGCGAATCGGGCGCGATATCGCTTGATCCAGTGTCTAAGTGGATTACTGCAGGAGCGGTTAGACAACTCGACGCTGCCACTCTCTCGGTCACCTCGGCACTAGCGGCGAACGCATGAAAGCGTCAACCGGCCGAAGGATCCTTGATGGGACGACAAGCGAAGATTGCAGTGCGTCGCGTCGTGGTTGTGAACAAAGCCGAACCCTGTTCTCGGTATCTTATTAATTTGCTGCAAATGAACGCCGGCAAACAGATTGAATCGTTTTGTGGATTTGTCCTCAAAAGGTCCTCCTCTGCGCGGCGAGACGGAGGTGAACGTGAAGTTGAGCAAGTTTCACCCGAGCATTATTCTGGCTAGTTAATGAGATGTTTTCGCCGGGGTTGCAATCACATTTCGATGGTAATTTTGGGATTTGTCCCCTGTTCGGCGTGCGTCGGTGGGAGTGAACGAGATCTGTGAGTCCTTAATGGGCTTGTTTTCTGGGAGGATTGCCGGGAGAACACGCACTCCGGTTGGTGATAGAGGTTAATGCCTAATGAGATGTCAATGAAACCGGCGATGGGGGTTGGTTCGATGTTTTCTTAACTGCGACGAACGAGGGGTGAAATATTTATGGATCCACATGCTGGGGGTGATGTTTACTATTTGCGTCATCCTGAACTTGAATGGAGTCATTGTTTGAAAAAGGAAATGCGAGACATTTCTACTCGATGCTTGCTTTTGATATGGCTTGCAGAGGGCGACTGCTTTCAACAGGATATTCAAACTGCGTCTGATCCTGGTAGAGAATTAAGAAATGCACTCACTACGCGTTCGTCGATTTCAACGCCACCATAGAAACGCGTTCATAGAAACGTGACATACACCAACTTGTCTAGATTTGACATTCCTGACAGACTCATCAGGTTGTGCGAGATGCATATGCAGATAGGGAGAGTTATAACTGCTCCTTTAAGGCCGCCAATAACTCACCGAGATTTTCAATAAAATGATGTTGATTTCTCTGGTGTGCAACATTTACCAGAAAAATTAAAGAAAAACAGGGAATACGTTTTAAAGACCTTATTAGTCAAACTCACACTTAAGACTAAACTTATATTAGTCAAGCTAAAACAGATTGACATCTCCCGTCTCTCATGTTTGTGTTTTCGGGAAAGGCAAAGATAGAGACCATTTCCCGTTTCCGTTTGCCATGGTAGAAAGTGTTTCCACTGTAAATATTACATAAATATGTGTACGATATATTCATTATACGACAATATGAACAACAAATTTAGACAAGGCTACACACTGCCATCTAGACTCTGGCCAGCTAGAAATACGGCCTTCCAGAAGACGTGATTATTCTCACGTCAATGAAGTATTTGTTGACCGGGAGAGAGTGATAGGGAAACAAGAAATACCAACTCCAGTATGAATTAGTCCTCTCCACCTAGCTTTGGAGAAGTCGCCACAGCCATTAAAAGGCTGAAGAACAACAAAGCCGAAGGCTCAGATCGCTTACGATCAGAGGTCTTCAAGCCCGGTGGCGATGTTCTGGTAGGGAGCATGCACCAGATCATCTGTAGAGGGGGACGAAAGCATGCCCGACGACTGGAATATCAGCTCCATATGCCCACAGAAGAGGCGATCCTACCACATGCATCAACTACAGAGGTATATCCTTGCGCAATGTCGCCTACAAGATCCTGTCCAGCGTACTGTGTGAACGTCTAAGGCCGCACTAATCGTCACGTACGAGTGCGGCTTCCGGCACGGAAAATCGACAATAGATCTTCACACTGAGGCGAATCCTGGGAAAGACCAATGAGTTTCAAATCGATAAGCACCACCTTTTTATCGATCTTAAAGCCGCATACGACAGCATTCATTGCAAGGAGTTATTCGGTGCGATGACCGAATTCAGGATCCCGGGAGAACTGATCCGGTTGGGTCGCATTACGCTAAGAAACATGCGATGCACCTTGCAATTCGGCTCGAGGACTTCCGAGCCGTTTGAAAACTTTACCGGATTTCGGCAAGGAGATGCGCTGTCGTGTGACTGAGATCCTTGCCGACTTCTTCAATTTGGCACTGTGGCGGTGGGCAGCTGTAAACATGGAAGGTACTATCTTCTACAAGTCAGCCCAACTGTTGGGATATGCAGACGACATCGACTTCGTCGAGCGAGTTATAATTTCACAAGACTATTCACAAAAACACAACCGATTTATTTCACGTCTCTTATCCAAGTTCTCTTCTTAATTTTTTCATTCCTTCACTCTTAAAATTAATAAGGGTCAATGCATTCAGTTTCTGCTGGGTTTCGAGTAACAACACAACAGACAAGTGACATACATTTGTGTTACTCGAAATCTGTTGACACCCGAAAGCTGTATTGACATTTATTGGTTGCGAAGCAACACAATAAGTCAGCAAGCTTGTTGACTTGTATTTGTGTAACTCACGTTCGCAACGTGCCGTAGTTATTGAAGAAGAGGCGAAGCGAGCTGGTCTTAAGGTCAATGAGGATAAAACGAAGTATATGCTATCGACCAAAAAACGTCCGTCACACACCACCTAGGAAAAAATATCACAATCGACAGCTTCAATTTCGAAGTAGTAAAGGAGTTTGTCTATCTAGGGGCAAATGTTAACTGCACGAATGACATCACTGTGGAGGTCCGACGTAGAACCACCTTTGGCAATTGGTGTTACTTCGGTTTGTCAAAAGAAAAAGGAAAAGAACTGGCGTCAAAACTCCTGACTCGAAGGATTAATTTATGCTCTACAAAACTCTTATTTTACCAGTCCTGCCATATGAAGCCGAAAGCTTCATTCTTGCCTTCGAAAGAAAAATTCTACGTCGGACATATGGTCCCGTCCCGAGGAAGGCGAATGGAGGAGAAGACACAACCGCGAACTCTACGAGCTGTACCAAGATGATTATGTAGTCGGAAAGGCAAAGATCCGTCGACTGCACTGGCTAGGCCACATCGAGCACATGGACAACAATGCTCCAGCTAAGAGGGTCTTTGAATCCGAGCCTCCTGGTTCGAGAAGGAGAGGAAGACCGAACCTCCAGTAAAAGACCAAATAATCGCGGATGCAAGACTGCTTGGTCTTGATGGCTGGATGGAGCGTGACCAGGACCGTCAGGAATGGAAAGCAGCTACCGCTCAGGCTCGGACCCTGCATGAGTCGTTAGCCTGATAAGAAAGTAAGTAAGTAAAGCAATGAAGTATTTGTTGCCATTGGAAGGTGGCGAATTAAGTATATACGGTATCTGAACAAAATATGTTTGCAGTCCTTATTCCACACGGTGTCATTAACAAAGGTTTTTTTTTTTGTAATTTAAGGGAAGTTGTTTGTCTGACGCTGAACTGTCTTCCGTTGATTGTATGTCTCATGCTAACATTGATAAAAATGGCTCTTCCAATAAGGACTTTTGAACTCTAACAGTCAGTGGCGACCATACTGCTGAAGCTACATCTATCATATCGGCTATAATTTATTCAATCTGTTTTGCCAAAGCACCATGGACGGGGATAGCGTTCAACAACACAACACAATGATAAAATTGCTCTGTTCGGGCAATGTTCCGCGCGCTTCGTAAATTGTACGGTCGCCAAAATCGTCCTCTTGAGAGAAATACATATTCTCCATGTATTGGAGTCGAGTCCACTGTTTGAATAAACGATTGAGATTTACCCAAAATATCGCCGCTGTCCGTCAGAGTGCGCAGGAAAATTCGAGACCTTGGAAATTCTGCACGAGGGATTTGAGGGCATGATCATCTCTCATAGAGGGAATTTTGACTGGCCATGGAGATCGTGCGATTTGACCCCGGACATATTCGCGTGGGGTTTTCTGAATCGCAAATCTATGCGAATAAGCCAAAAACCACAGCGGCCCTCGAGAACAACACGACCCATTCCATCCGTCAAATTCAGTCCCATTCTTCATATAGATCGCATGTTAATCCCTGAAAGCTCAGCAGATGGCAGGCAAGTAAATATGCATTATTTTACCAGTTTTCAGTACCAGCTGTGGTCACTCTACAACCATCAGTATAAGACTGGCATTTTGTGCGAAAAAGTGCGTTCACAGAGTACTATCAAGTCGAACAGTTCGGCCGTCCGACTTTTCTAGATGTATGAACTGTGTTGACGATCCGACATAAGTCATTCATATCATTCGTTTCCATATATATCTCTCAGCTTTTTGGTGGTTTGGATGAGTGGGGATCTTCACGGAACAAAGGGACCAAAGAGAGTTGTGTTTTTCAACAACTCCTTATGCGACGTTGAGTCCATTCGCATGTATTTTAATTTTAGTTTAATTAACTTATTAGGTTGACTGATGAAAATTTATTTAATTTTTTTAACCCACGTTCCTCCAAAGTGTGGGGACAAGCTCACACCCATCACACTTTTCGAAACGCCGACACAAAAATGTTAGTATTTTTAATTAGCTCATACAGTATAGCAATAATAATAACGTGAGTGGAGCGTCAGTCCGAGAAGGAGCTGGGCCTACCTTCTACAGGATCCACTCATGTTGTGCGGGGTATTTATTGTTCACGTGTCGATGGGACCTACGGTTTTGTGCCGAATGGCGAAGTTTGAGAAGCTATTTCTTGACAAGAAATACTCTTTTAGTTTTGTTAGTGACTCGGGCAATTCTAGAATCGAACCTGGCATCTTCTGTGTAGGATTCGACACGCTAATCCCTTTTGCTACAGCGATACAGTATGCCAAACCGAAAATTCGGAGAGCGGACTAGGCCATACACATGGTAAGCTTCAGACGCATAGGCTCAGACACAATACGAAAGACATCTCTGAGGAGGAGCCCTGGTGGGAACTTATAGCACCCGAGTTACACAAGTACAAGTCAACAAACTTGCTGACGGGACATTTGTGTTGCTTCGCAACCAATAAGTGTCAATACAGCATTCAGGTGTCAATGGATGTCGAGTAACGCAAATGTATGTCACTTGCCTGCTGTGATGCTACTCAAAACCCAGTGGAAACTGAATGCACTGACCCTTATTCATTTTAAGAATGGTGGAATGCTAAAATAGAGAAGAGAACTTCGACAAGAGACTTCAAACAAATCGGTTGTGTTTTTGTGAATATACATAACATGGGTGGCGCGACAGTCTGAGGTGGACCAGGGCTAGCTTCTCAACAACCACTTGTGTTGTGCGTGCTATTGTTCTTTCACGAGTGGAAGGGACGTACAGTTTAATGCCGACTCCGAACGGCGAATTTGAGAAGCTTTTTCTAGACAGGAGTACTCTTTGAGCATTGTCAGTGACTCGAAAGAGGTGGAGCCATGAAATGTGAAAGGTGGTACATTCGGGTATCGAACCTGGCACCCTCTGCGTAGGAGTCAACGTACTTAACCTCTACGCCACGGTAACCCACCATTTGTGAATAGTCTTGTGAAATTATAACGCCCGCGACACCTCTTCATACACAATCAAACCACCAAATGATGAATGATCTGAAGGCACTACAACTGGACAAATCTGGTGTACAATCGTCCTCAAACTCTTACGCTTCCCACTTTTCTTGATGAGGTCAGAGCTCAGGGCTGTCTTAGCGGGTAGCTGTGTCATTGAGAATCAAGCTTTTCGGTTGGATGCCAATAATGCCATTGTTATAGGCTGCAGGTAGGAGAGGAGGAGAAGCACGTCACATGTATTCACGTTCTCTGTTCATGCAGAGCCCTTGCGCAAAACTCACCTAGGAGCGACTATGATGGACTGAGCGAAGTGATAGAATCAGCGTTAGCCAGCTCAATTGCCATCTATGCCCGCGGCCTTTATTTGACACCTTTCTGCACTCTGTCACTTGGACATCGGCTAACTTAAGCCAAGTTTGATATAATTCCGAGACAAACTATGCGCCTCACTGAAAACGTTTGAGAGACTCTCTGCCGCGAGCGCCTTCATAGACGAACAACGTACGTAGAACAGCATTCTCTCTCAAGGACACATTTGATCTAAAAAAAAAGTAATTTCAGCAAATGACCCTAAAATATAATGGAACCACCACGTGATATCCTCCAAAACACAAATCCTTGCAGAGAATGAACTCATTTCTGTGCAGAGCTCTGGACTCGGAGTGGGCAACTCTGCAAAAGCAATTGACTTTTAAAGCTCAGCAGCAACGAATGGTCTCATTCAGTCGTTCAAGTTGTGCCAACCCAACATACTCGCATCCATAAAGCCCCCGCCTTGAATAGCTGCTGCTAATGTTAACAATGCCAATTCAGCCAACCTTTGTGCATCCCACAATTCCCAGAAGAAACGTTCCAGAAACGGTTCCTCCACTGCGTTTGTAAGCCAACTGCGGGCAAGGAGTAAACGAAAAATAAATAATAATTTCTGCTCTTGCAAATTTTCGCACAATTTCCCATTTTGTGCGGCAACAGCACAATGCTACTGCACACCGGCAAGGAATGCATAAAGCGAGAACAAGGACGAATGCTACTCAGAAGAAAGATATTACACATTCTGACACTTCTCACCTATAATGCACGCCCGCGCCGGTGAACCAGCAGGATTTGTTTGATAAGCAAGAGCAGCAGCCAGCTCCTCAGCTGCGGCCTCAGTGTCTCAGTCCACAGCCCGCTTAGCCTTTTGTGAGTTAGTGCCGTCGGGTGAGTGAATAAGTGAGTGTATATTGTAGGGATAACAAAGCAGAATGCATTCATTCAACACCTATCCGCAGGTGTATGCCTGCTAAGCAGCTCCTCCATCTCGCTGGCTGTTGTCGCCACCGACGCCCCACCGCAAGCCCCGCCCACCCCCAGTCGAGCACACAGAGAACAGAATTCAGGATCTGCTTAGAAATGAGCAAAGGAGCGACACAAAAGCGACGATAACACTGCAAGAATGAGCCGGAATAAGGCAAACACGAGTCCAAAGGAGGCGAATTCGCAGGGGATCCCATGCAAAGGATTTTCATTTTTCTCCGCACGCCAAGCCGGTCCTTAGAAAATATGTAAATTTCCGCATACACACTCGTGTATGAGCGCCATTACATGGTTCGGGAGAGGTCTCGTTGGCTCACCGCAGCGCCAGTAACAACTACACCGGGTGGCGGCGCCTTTGGCCTTTACATTTGAAATGTTAAAATGCATTTATCTCCCGGGATGAAGGTGATGATGATAATGACGCAGGCGATAGGATCCTTGTTATGCTGCCACTGCCGCCGCCCCAGCTCCGCCACAGTCGCTCGAAAAGAATACGGAAAAAGTGCGAATGATTTACGTAGGAAACGGCTTTTGGTTCGGACTGCGGTGGGAGCCGAGCGCTTGAGATGGATTCTGCACTCGAGGTGGAGGTGTGCAAATGCTTGAATTTAAATGGCACCTTCCGAGCGATCCGACCACAGTGGCCGTGCAGCTCCGAACCATTTTGAATATTTCATTGCAATCGATATGGGTTCGGGGTTTATGGCGCGCATTAGGTTAGCGTAAATCATTTTCCGAGGTAAATGGTCTAAGAAAATATTCAACCGCAGCGTAGACCTTGCGATTGATATTTGGGGTGGGCCCTGTCTGCAGGGGCGGACGAGTCATCGACCTAAGGACTTACTCGGCACCTGGGTTTGGTGAGATTGATGTTTAAGAAATCGCGTATTTAATCTGTCCTTGGCTGAAAGTGACATCCAGTTGGATAAGGGATAAAGGGAGTGTGTCTGGTCAGTGAACTTCGTTGTGTGCTTTGAAGAGTATTGTCCTTTTATTGGCCACGATGGAACAAGTGACAATTTGAAGGTTCCAGAGAGTTCCTCTTTTTGCAATCCAGACGTCGGTGGATGCGAGTTTTCATGGTATGCACTCCGTAGCGGGTATGAGCGTCTTCTCCTACGCCCTTGAACACATGGTGTCTAGGTTCGATTCTCAGTTCGACGAACAATTTTCACGGCGCCACCACTTTCGAGTAACTGACAGTACTTAACGAGTACTGATGTCAAGAAAAAGCGTCTGAACTTCGTCGTTGGGAGTCGGCATTATGCCTGAAGCACAATAATGCGCTGCGCCAGCCGACTTCATGTTACGATGACGCCCTGCGTTGAAATAAATACTCAATCTATCAGCTTTTTCTCTCGCATCTACTAGATGAAAAATACTGCCGCCTTTCTGCATACACTCATTTGAAATGACTTTTGTCGTTAAATTATTTTTAATCACCTGTTTTCATTTCTCATATGACAGTTGACACAAAATACTCTCAATTTGGAAGAAAACTCTCAATCTGGGAGAAAATCTCTCTCACAGCGCACCCATCTGTCAAAAAATATCCAACATGTTGAATAATGACGTGCGATGGACTACGTTTTACGTTTTATAACGATCCTCTCAATCTCTCTCATTATTCAGTTACCCAGGTCGACGCTGTATTTTGTGCTTGGCCATTGAACTGTGTGTGTTGAAAGCCAACACCAGCGCAAGCGCACTATTGTGTTTCAGGCATTAAACTATAGGTCCCAACCACTCGTGAAAGAACATTACCACAAACATCACGAGTGGTTGTATAGAAGCTAGGCCCAGGTCTGCCTCGAACTGTCAGGCCACCCAGGTTAACATGTAATATTACAAGGAAGTCGACCCATGAGGGGTCCGACCATGAGTCAATACTGCATTCCATTGTTGTCGGTGCCGGGAGAGCTGCCGAGAAAAATCTGTAATGTATTCTTCGTAACCGAGGTTAAGTTCCTTTTCGAATCAGGAGACTCAGATACAAAGACCCTTTAGGTAGATCATTGGCGTCATGCGTTTGTTGTCCTTGAGCCAGTGCAGTCGACTGAATTTTGTTGATGACAGGTCTAGGTGCGTCATGATTTTCTCTTACTCATCATTTTCACACCTGATCAGTTTATTCATTCACATGATTCACAGTCAGTTAGAGTAGTCGATTTTAGAAGAGCCACAGCCCGAGAAATTTACAGTTAAGACTATACTTCACAGGATCATTTCTGTAGTCAGTCTTCATTCACTTTCGAAGAAATTCGTAAGACAGAAAACCCACGATGACGAGGAATATCGTTTTATCTGCAAGCGTGAGATATTGACTGTTGATTAACGTGTTTCGCACGAGATTTCAGCATGTCATCCGATGATCGCTCGGTTTATAGGATAAAACGACTTCTGAGTGGTCCCTTTAAATTTTCAAAGTATTATCTGTTTCCTTGTGTAAAGCGATGAGGTCACTTGGTTTCGTATTTCAGAATCGTCTTGGCTTCGATCTAGATACTAGATCGTTTGCAATTAGATTGGTACTGCCTGTCGGGTAGATATTCTCTGAAATGGCAATCTATAGTTCTCCGGTCACCATCACAAGTCGAAATTTCACCTAAGTGGACTTGATTCATTGACTTATTGAAATGAAAGATATAGGGTATAAAAATGTATATGGACATAATTCTATATATCGCTAGGGTTAAAAAAAAACGTTAGAAGTTATAAGAACTAAGAAAAAAATAAATTTAAAATATGTACTTCCCCTGAAAAGGAAGAAAAAAATCAACTACAGTAATGGGACTTGGGAAATAAATTCAGTACAATACTTACTTATCACGCTGACCACCCATGCAGGGTCCGAGCCTGAGCGATAGCTGCTTTGCATTCCTGATGGTCCTGGGCACGCTCCTTCCAGTCATCAAGACCAAGCTCTCTTACATCCGCGATTACTTGGTCTTTATATCGGAGATTCAGTCTTCCTCTCCTTCTCGAACCAGGAGGCTCTGCTTCGAAGCCCCTTTTAACTGGAGCCTTGGTGGCCGAGCTAGTGCCATCCACATCCTGGTACAGCTCGTAGAGTTCGCGGTTCTGTCTTCTTCTCCATTCGCCTTCCTCGCAGAAGGAACCATATATCCGACGTAGAATTTTTCTTTCGAAGGCACCAAGTATCAGCTCCGCAGTTTTGCTTAATGCCCAGCTTTCGGCTCCATATAGCAGGACTGGCAAAATAAGGGTTTTGTAGATCATGATCTTAGTCCCTAGGAGCTTTGACGCCAGTTGTTTTGACAAACCGAAGTAACACCGCTTGCCAAAGGTGGTTCTACGTCTCCACAGTGATGTCTCCTTTACTATCTCGAAAGTGTAGCTGTCGATTGTAACATTGTGTCCTAGGTGGTTTGTGAAGGATCGTTTTTTTTTTTTGTCAATAGCATATACTTAGTCTTATCCTCATTGACCTTAAGACCAGCTCGCTTGGCCTCTTCTTCAACTGCCGTAAATGCTTCCACTACGGCACGTTGGGAACGATGCAGTACAATATTATATTTAAATCAGAACAATGCTAGGGATATGATGAGAAGTGGGCAAAATGTGGTAGATTAAGAGTTAAAGTTGGTAGGTTTTTCAACATTGGAAAAAGTGGTAGAAATATCACTTAAATGGTAGATGTCCCATCACTGCAGTCGACTATCGATAATTAGAAAATCACCAGAGGAAGGGAGGAAAAATTCCAACAAACAAGAGTTGAATGGAAATCCATGACTTAAAATTTGATTTTAAAAAAAGTGAAAATGTACATTTTTTTAATAGCACATCATTTTATAACATTCGTGTGGTGATTATTTTTTTTGATTTCCCGCACAAAGTCAAATTTGGACTGATACAGCCCTCAATGACAATTATGAGCACCATTACAAATATAAACCCGATTTCAACTTGTTCACTTCTGTTCTCAAGTCCGATGGATTGGCGATTCCAGAACAGAGCTTTTTCTGTTGCCATTTCTGAATTATTCTATATATTGTCAATTCTGACATCATGAATATCATAACAAAATGGCATGGGGTGTGACTACAGTCCGTGTTGTAACTGACATTAACTTCATTACAACCAATCGAATAATTGCTGATCTAAAAGACGAAATTCCGACGCCCTTATGAACTTCGCGCGAATGTCGTGCCTTACTCTACACTCTCCACCCATCGTTAAACGCACCGTCGTCTGTCCCACTCAACATCATCGAAAATAGCTTTAAGTGTCATTTTTTAGTGGTACAAGTATAATTTAATTACATTTTTATCAACAAAATCACTCCGTTGTGGCTCGTGTGTACAAAAAAAAAATAACAACAAAAGGAAATCCCAACCGCATCTGTCAATTAGCTGTCAAAACATGGAGAATATTTTAAAATTATATTAATCTCGTGCAATCAGTATTTAATTGGATTTTTCACACCTGCTCTCATTACTTCAACCCCGCCGCACCGCTCTCGATCATGGCCTCCTCTTACATGGGTATCGTTGACACTTAATGTGCGCCTTCAACAAGAGGAGCTGACTGTGAATATATTCATGTGTACATCGCATGGCAAGGTCCTGTGCATCCTTCCATGCATGTAGGTACACTTGTATGGACGTTTGTCGATTGGATACGTGGTTTACTGTACACGAGAGCACCAAACGTATTTGGTATGCGCAACGAGACCGTTATTTCATTTAAAAGCCTCCAGGGATGAATGAGTTAATTAAGCGCCTCACGGCCTGACATAATTTCTAGCCATTTATCAGTGACAAAATGACAGTATCTCCACTGCAATGGGGTACAAAAGCGAACCTGTTCACTGACACATCATGGCTTACCGGAGCCGGAGCCGAGGTGCCAGTTGGCCAGTTGTCGATGAGGAGGACCATGATTTCGAGTTCATATGCCGTGGTGGCTAAAGCGTGTGTTGCAAGTTTGGGCGACACATCGTGATGTTTTCCTCGACGTGGTTTCTATCACCGTCTCTATCAGCTCTTGACTCTAGACTCTGGGAGCGTACCGTGGACTTCGGTGACTTATCTAAGGATATCAGCTTTCATCGTTGCAACGGATCGAAAATGGGCACAGGTACTGCTGCTGGATTTTACTCTGACACCTTGCACAAACGGGAATCATTTAGACTCCCTGATATGTGCAGTGTCTTCCAAGCAGAGATTCTCACACAAAGAAAGGACCCAGGGACACTCAAACAACCGATACCTCACCATCAGATATATCTATCTTTGATGACAACCAGGCTACACTAAGGTCAATAGGGTCCTGTACGACGAGATCACTAAAGTCCATCAGTCATAAGGTCAAACTCTGCTGGGTCCGGCGCCGCAGCAAAATAGCAGGGAACGAGAGAGCGTACGAATTGCACACATCTCTGCAGCCACCGATCAGTGCAATACAGCGGACAATAAGTGACATCATACTTAAAGCAACCACCTCATCTTGGCTCACAGGAGATGACTGTCACACTACAAGATCAACTTGGTCAGAGCTTAACAGCGGCAGAACAACGAAGCTTCTGGCGTCGGAACGCATCGCGATCCGTGAGTGCTCACAGGACACTACCCCCTCGGAGCAATGCTTCGAAAATGGAATTCGGAATGCGGCGATCTCTGCCGGAGTTACGGTGACGAGAAAGAGCCAGAAACAATCTAACATCCGCTTTGCCACTGCCCAGCTCTTCAGAATCGGCGCCTAGTTTCGCTGGGCCAAAGACTCTTCACAGAGACTGCGGACTTAGTGAAGGCGGATGTATCGGATCTTCTAAGATTTGAAAAGAGCACGGTGTGGTCAAAGCCATCACGTGACACAGCATAGGTTTAATCAGAATGTGTACTCCACAATGGGCTCTAAGGCCTCCGAGTGGAAGTCGTGTTCTATTATCACACCCCCGTCCAAAACTTAACCTAACCTACCCTTCATCGTAGCAACGGCCTTCAACTCATCTACTAGACCCCATCTGTTGACAAACCTTCCGCACATACTGTATATAATTATCCAACGTCCTGACGAGTTTCCATTGATGCCATATATTCCTCATCGACAATGACGTACACGATCTCATTTGTGCCTCCTCACACGACCGGCTACGCTCTAGCGTTGGGTCACCAGGTGAGACCACCCGACACAGACCGAGACTCCATCGACGCGACGGTTCATTTCTATGCCTCACCACTGGATTGGATGAAATTGTCAGCTAAGGCGAATCCAAGTGATTGATGAATAACTGCAAAACTTTCGCACACCTCCACTGCCGGTCATTGTGACAAGGAGCGCACGGTGCTCTTTCAAATGCATTTGCGGTCGATGTATACCGAATGACCCTTTTCGGCGTCGTTTGCTGTCATTCATTGCCGCCTCCCTGTAGTCAGGGAAATTAATAATTTTGAAAATTCTTGCACAAGCTGGCAGGCGAGCCGTCGTCCCGCACTACACCTCCTCGTTCTGTCATCCTGTCAGTGACAGTGAGACAAAGCACAGCAAACGCAACTTCTGCAAATGCACACTGCTCCGCAATTGTTCAGCGGTGAAGCGCGGCACCATTTGTCTTATTAATAATGAATCCTGGCCGAAGGAACTTTTGTTTCATAAATAAAATGCCATCACAAATATTTATCCTCCTGCTGGATAGTCGGCTCTTTGGTTTCTCCTTCGGAAGAATAAATAGAAACAATACGGTAGGATATAGGTGCGGAGGACCAAGGTGCTCGAAGTCCGCATTTTATTTGCTGCAGTAATTATCTAGTGGCACGGCGAAGATTGTGGCAAGGCCGTCATCGAAGGACAATGGGCGAGATTCAGTGTTTTTAATTAGCAAATAGCCGGTTGGCTTCGGCTGTTTCACGGTCTACTGCATCGCTGGAGGGTGGCCAGTCGTGCGGGGGATTAAAATGAATTGAGAATATTGATATTTAGAGCAACTTCGAGCGGTGAGAGGCCGTGGTGGGTGAGGAGAGAGCCACGATCCTCGCCCAGAGAGGGCTGCGGGAAATCATTGTTTTAGCTCGTACACCCTCTTTGTCTATAAATTATTCAGTCATTCGCTTTTGTTTTATTGTTTTGAAGTAAGCATATCCTACAGAACATGGATTCCAAGCCGGCAGCAAGCATTCATATCAAACAGAAGCGCAATCAATCAAAAATCAATTTTGTACTGAATTCATGTTAAAGGGTCACAAAAACTTTCAAATTGACTTGAAGCACAGCATTTTTGAGTCGATTACATGTTGTTTTGATTGTACAAACAAAATTGTTAAACATCATGTGCAATAGGTCCCACAGCGTAGCCAAGCTCTGTTTGATTTGAACAATATTCGATTAAGCTTCATTTGTGGATTGTTTCGGAATATTGAACATTTTTCAATTCAATTGTAGGTATTTACATTTTAATTATTCTGGCACACTATGTGCTTTGTTCATTGTTTTTGTATGTGGATTGCAAACGCCACGCATTCACGCCAGTGTTTCCTCCCGTGCTTAATTTGTACTTTTTGAGTACATTTTTGCGGGCTGAGTACGGTAGTACGACAAAGCCACGCGTACCCCGTTTTTAAAAACAATAATTTGTTTTTTAAATTTTTCGTTTGGACTGCTGTCAAACCTCTGTAAGTGGAACAAAGGTTTCAGAACTTAAGCTCAAGAATTAAATTTTCCCATATTTTACACTCCTCAACTCTTGGTACATCGAAAACTTCATTAAATCGAACCTTGCGACATGTTCACTCGTGTTACTTTTCAAAATTCACTCTATCTCATAGATCACTTAAATTCACACTATATCTCATAGACCTATTCAAAGCGTGCAAAAACAAATGGGAAAATAAGAGAAAAAAACGGACAAGTATAAATTGGTTACAAACACATAGGCGTAACATTGTGTTCGTAGTTAAATACAAAACATGTAAATGTATGGAGGAGTGGTAGAATCATTCATTTAACGACTTTAAATTTTGGACACGTTCAGAGAAATGTCGCTGAGAATTTAAAAAAAAACTTATTATCGACATAATCGGAAAAGGGCCAAAAAAGTCTAATGTTGCCACGAAATTTGGCATTTCTCGAAGTATGTACATCAGCTGATGCTCCATAAATCGAATATTCCATAAATCTAACACAATAGATTTTTGTATGGTATTTTGCTTCTTTAAACGATCTTTTTAACGAAACTACTAATCCACTAAGTTGTGTTGCGGAAGACAGTACCCATAGTTTATCATATTACGTCACAACCTGCGGATTGGACCACCGGTAACAATAGCCGTGTTTTTTTCATCGCTATCGATAGTGAAGTGCGTAAGATGCAAAAAAAAAAAAACGATTCGCAGTGGCTTTGATTTTTATCTGTCAAAATATATAAAGAAAACAATTTATATTTTCGAATCGCTGTCAAAATATATGAAAAAAATTCGAACTTGTATTTTTATCGGCAGCCTCTTTTAACTGCCGATATTATAGGCAGTAGGTTGTTGAATGTGCTTTACTTGCATAAGCCTACTTCACTATTTATAGATTTGTGAAAAAAAAAACACGTCTAATGTATTAAGTCATAAAACTCAGATCTTCATAAAATCGTGCAATGGGGAACTAAATATCGTGTTGACCAGACGAATTTCGTATGCATTACCCAACTCTATCTTTCCCTCTCATTATGATGTTCAGAGATTTAAAATCAATGTTTCCTCAACGCTTGTACTGTGTTCAACATTTAAAGGGTATTCAAATCGCATTGAGAAAAAGTTATACATATTGATCCTAAATAAAATAAGAACTAAAGACGCCTTGTGGTGAGACACTGTTAGCCTTATTTTGTTTGCTAAAAAGGTGTTTCAAAGTGCATTATAAAACGTACTGCCTTTGGATGCATTTGAGAACGCTTTTTCAAAGCGATGAATACGCCGCCTTACCAAAAGGGAAGGAACAATGATTCACGCCTGAGCGTAGGAAAAACTACAGAGCACCTTGGAGTCAATGGGCTAACTCTAAATGTTTTGTATGCTTAATGAAAAAAATATGCAATCAATTTGACCGAGACTCATGTCCTATTTTAGATCTTAAATTTATGTACTTCAATATAAAATGAGATGTGCCATTTCTATAAAAACCCATGGTTTGACAATGTCCTTAAATGTTTTATACGTTATACCTGCCACGGTGTCGTTCGTTCAAAGATGTCGAACATGTATATTATCTCCTGGGGTCTGCATGCATATGCACTTCATTTTCCTGAAAGCCTGAAGCCTATCTGATAAGGACCAAGGTCTTATTACATTTGTTCATAAAATAAAACTCACGAAACGGTAGAGAAAATCTTGTGCGTCCTATTAAAGAAACTTACCCACGATAGCATACAAAGTAGTCTTCTTCTTCTGGATCATCAAACAAATCATCTACATAGTTCATTATGTAACTAGCCCCGTACCAGCCTCCCGCATTCACAACTCCAACAGCAGTGATTGAAGGGATGTTCTAAGTCTCGTTTCCCGATTGATAATGAGGCAGAGTCCAGAAAACGCCAAATCGATAACCACCCCTTAACCAGCGTAGTGCCGGACCTTCAGTCTTCCATACATACCTGACATTCCCTTTCTTGACATAGGCTTATTTTGCTAAGGTGGTAATTCAGTTCATAGTGGCTTGTTAGCTTACTCCTGCCTCTTCAAGGAGGAATATGGCCTCTTCTAGGCGATGCTAAATTTCCCATTCTCAGCTTCGAATGTCTAAGTGATATAACAGTACGGTTCAATACCTATGACCGCAGATTCCGAGTCAGCTTTATCGAGCTCATCTGTAGATTCGTTGCCTGCCGAGGTTCATTTTATTGTTTCTAGCAACGGATTGTAGTGCTCCGTAGCAACATTTGACCGTTTTCAGTCCATTAGGGTGGACAAAAATGCCTAAGGCAGCACAATAAAAAATAACATCTAGGAGATTGGGACTGGCGTGGATTTCGGCTCGTAACTCGGTGGGACCCGACCTCATGGGTGCGAAAAGCCTTGTTTTGGGTCAAAAAAAAATCCAGACCCAACTCCAGAGCCCATTGTTGATCCGTCTGCGGACCATACCAGACTCTTGGCATCTAGTGTTGGACCACCATTGTTGCAATTCGTCTTTGAGTAACACTGATTTAATTTGTTTACGAGTATTTTCCCAAATGAGATATAAATTTGGAAAAAAAGAGAAGAAAGCTCTTAACTCGGATTCGAACCTAAAGGACGTCAGAATTATTGTTGCAACACACGCCCTTATCACCTTCTATTCTTAAGTCTAGCTTATTCTACTATTAACATTAGTACATAATACGGTAAAAACAGTGGTAATGACAGGACCTGACATAGCCATCAACCGGATATAACAATATATTTTCAAAGCTATTTGTACTTAGAGTAACTTGTAAAATCGGTTACAACGATGCCGGATATGCGATGAAAATACATAAGACTTAAGTGCAAAGACAGCTTATAAGGACGGCTTATAAAGACGGGATATTTGATATTTTCATTTTGCTTCTAAATAACATATTTTGGGTATTCATTATGTATCTGCATATACAGCACGGATTTCGAAAAGTTTGTTAAGTAAGTTAGTTTGTTTTGAATTACTCGCTATATTATAGAAAACAATAATGGATTTACATCAATAAAAAACACAAACAATAATTGGGTTTTTACTAATCCATTGTAGGCATAAAACCAAGGCATCCTTTGCTCAACGCCGATATGGAAGACCAAGAATGGGATGCACCGAGGCTGATTGAACCTACTGCGTTTACAGTGGCAAACACGTCACATTTACAGTGGCAAATGCAGTGAATAACCTTGAAGACGGTTCTAGACACTAATTATGCTTTAACACCTTCGGCGCTGCAATAAAGAAGCCCTTCACATTTTTTCAAATAAACACCGTGTCACGCTGAGAATGAGAATACTTTTCACAACGGTTACACTGACCAACCTTTGGAATGTCTTGGAAAAATTCTCTTAACCCGACGATTGTCCCTGAAGAATTAAGGCTTCGGCACATAGAATACTTCACATGCGTGAGCGTCAGAAATACTTTGACAGATACATAAAATACATCTGTTCTTATGGGAGGTGGCACACAGACCAACGCTGACGCGATTGATATAGTTACTCAACTTTTAACTTTTGTCTCTCCTTCAGCGTTGACAATCCTCACACTGACATTTTAAGAGAATTCGAATTTTATGTTAAGGTTTGGAAGTTGGTTCTCGTTGAATATTGTAATGTATTTTTTAATGTGCATAAATAATCAAAACAACTTGAATTTTCAATTGAAACTGTCAAATGAAGTGCGTTGAAGTATTCATTGTGTCATCCCCATGCGTCAGATACTTCAGCGTGTACGTATGCTCTGACGCTACGCAAGTAAAGTATTCTATGTGTCGGAGCCTTTAGAATGAATACCTTTTCAGATGCGATTTGCACTGACAACACAACAATCACACATGAAAAACGTGGTTGCCTTACCGACATGATGTAATTACAATTTTATTCCTTATGTGAACAAATGATGAAGTACCCGAGACGATAGTGAAAAGACGACTGCACATGCACGACGCACGTTGTCAAATACCCAAAAATGAAGTATAACAGAGATGCTAGACTTCTTACCTCTCTCTTTCCCCTTAATATTTTTGACAACTGCTTTTTATAACGCGTTCATAAACTAAATTGACCAATCAGAAATGAATAACCGTCAAAAATTAATGAATATCCCTCAAAAAGGCACTCAAATTCGTCAAATGACTAGGAGGCAATCAGCTATGTAGAGTGTGATAAAGAAAACAAAAATACCGAAACTTAAAAAACTGATGTGAATTTAAAGGGACCACTCAGAAGTCGTTTTATCCTATAAACCGAGCGATCATCGGATGACATGCTGAAATCTCGTGCGAAACACGTTAATCAACAGTCAATATCTCACGCTTGCAGATAAAACGATATTCCTCGTCATCGTGGGTTTTCTGTCTTACGAATTTCTTCGAAAGTGAATGAAGACTGACTACAGAAATGATCCTGTGAAGTATAGTCTTAACTGTAAATTGCTTGTGATGTGGCGCTTTTAAAATCGGCTACCGCAACTGACTGTGAATCATACGAATGAACAAACTGATCGTGTGAGAAAGCATGATTGTGACTCATCTAGATCTACCAACTACGACTGTGGGAAATACAATTTCTGGCTATGTTACTAGCTGGCTTTTATTACATTATTTTTCAAGGAAAAACGCAGCTGAAAGTCGTCAACTCTTAACTAAGGCTTATGGCAAACCTGCTCAAATTCAGTGAAACACTTGAAAGCGCACAAAATCATGTGTAGACCAATGCCTAGCAAAATAATATCCACGAGAGGGGGGTACATATGTATTCGATGGGATCAGAAGCCAATGGTGAACCATGAACTGCTGAAACTTGCTGAAAAGATTACAATCGTCAACGGATGATAGGAATGAATCAAGCATTATGAGCACCATACACAACACACTTGTCACGGTGTTGTTACAAAATGTGTCCTGTGTTCGTGTCCACGTACCAATTTCACTGTGTGGTGCACAGTGTGAGCAACATTTTGTATGTCGGTGCTCCTAAAAGCACTTGCATACAACATTTAAGTCGAATTCCGAAGTGCGCACAAAAGTGTGCTTTGTTTGGGGCATTTTAAAACGAAAACGCCTAGAATATACTCAAAGACACGTATCACATGATGCACATCATTTAAGGACAATATTTGGAATTGAAGACATTGTTTGGAGAGTGGTCGTAGTCAACATTGCTCACCGCTTTTTGGAACATTTCATAAGTTAAGAATACCTAAATAAATATTTATTACTTATGGCAGCACACCAAAGACCGATGCAACGCCACGCAAGTGCAGGTCAGAACACCGACGATGGTGGTCGTCGGTAGATAACAGATATATGGGTTCCGGAAATGTATCTTAATAAAAAAGGGACCGTCAATATCAACGACACAGCTGCACTCATCACACAGCATAGATATGTTACTTTCAGACTAAGAGCATCTGACGAATTTAGTTTTAATTGGTACGTTGTTCAGGACGCATTCACAAGTTGTTTTAAAAATAAAGCTTTATTGAAATTCAACAGTGTACACATTATTAACTCATACTTTGATACGATAAGTCCCGCTCCACCTTAATAAAGTAAAATTGAACGAGACTTAACTAAACTGACCGAATAGATATTGTGGTCTCATTGTCTGCATTCATTGTATTGCTTACGTTCACTTAAGTCACTCTCCGTCCATTCTCCTTGGGACAGCCCAGGACGATGTGGGTGTTGACAACGATGTTAAATACTTACAATGCACACATTCAATGCAATCGAGTCTACAAAAAAGCCTTGATGATGTTTTCCAAATCTATCGAAAGACTTATCTTAAAGATTCACACTTTCAGCATTCTGCCTCGGAACGTGGTCCCTAAAAAACACGAAAGCCATCCGATGTGTGTCCACATTTAAACCGAAGACTCGTGTGTACAAAAAAAAAACACTTCGTCTAGACTTCCTTGCTGGTGGATCAAAATCAAGTGGGGAAGCGACCATTTCACAGAATAAAATGCAAATACTTGAACCATTCCCCGGGACTCGTGTATGTTTAGACATTCGCACGTATGGCCCGCTGCATACAGAGCGCAGTCCAAGTCAGCTGAGCTTTAAGAATACAGGACAGGGCACCAAGTGTTTTCCCCCAGCGCTGAGAACAAAAATAAACAACAAAAAAGCATATCTTTTCCATTCGAATGGAAAAGCCAGCAAATAACAGAAAAACTGGAAACATCAACTGAACCCGTGAAGAGACAACATTTCAAATATAAAGGACACATCGTGCGCGCCCTTTGTGCGACTGCTATTACATTTTTTAAAAGGACTACATGCTCCTCCTGTGGCCACGAGGACACTATTACCAGCTGCTGCTGTTGTGGGTCCTGCTGTTACTCGTACAATATTCCCGGAGCACACACGAGCACATCAGGATTCCTGTTCCATTTGTGATAAAGCATTCTCCCTTGCACTCAGAGGACGAAGGAATTTTCTGACTTGACCTCCCAGTTGTTCCGGGATGGCCTTCGTCGAAGATAAAGACAACATTTGGTCGTTCGGTTTGGTCTTGCAACACTCGACGGCCGGGAGGCGAATTCGTTACACACACACACAAAGGGCCATAAATCACCGAATGTGGCAAGGAATAGAGAAGGAAAATCGCGTCAACAAGATACTGTAGGACTAGTGGGTCTTCCTTTGAAGTGCTTAAATGCTTTCTTCCTGACATGTGTGTGCAATGACGACGCAACGACGACGATGACGACGGTCACCCTCTCTCGGTCGATCGTGCTCGTATCTATAAAAATCACGTAATTTCTATAACTTAATTCCGTGTTATGAAGGCAACGCACAAAGGACGAAGCGAACGAAGGGCCAAAAGACCGAACGAACGTTGAGTACTCGTACGCTGGATGGACGTGAGGCTGATGTGTGCGGTTCAACGTGGGGAATTCAATTTGATCCGTCAGCCAGAAGGACACGCTCACATGTGGATGAAATATAAAAATGAAAACTGTTTCTATGCAGGATAACGGAATAATTTATGATGAGTGAAATGCCACAAATCAAATTCGACGATGTGAGGATGCGCACGTGTGTGTTTGTGTGTGTGTGTTTTCGTGTGCGTCTCTATCGTGGGACGTGTGGACCACGTTACGGCTGGAAGTTATTGCTTCCGTGGCCATATGCTCTGAAGGACAGTGATTGAACTTTGATGTTGTTTTTTTTCAAATATTTGTTTTTAAGACAACTCGATGGAATTGGAGGAATTTCAAAGAAATTGGAATGACTATCCAAAGTCAATGGAATTGGTAATATGCTGAGTGAGGAGGGGGTAGGGTAGGGGGTCCAAAACGTCACCATAGGCACCTATAACTTCGAGGTAGTCAAGGACTTCGTCTACCTCGGGTCGCAAGTGAACAGTACGAACAACACCAGTACCGAGATTAAACGCAGAATTACTCTTGCCAATCGCTGTTTCTTTGGGCTCAAGAGGCAATTGAGTAGTAGAGTCCTCTCTCGATGGACCAAGTTAACATTATATAACACCTTGATAATCCCAGTCCTTCTGTACGGTGCGGAAGCATGGACAATCTCAAAAGCGGATGAAGAAGCACTTGGTCTTTTCGAGAGAAAAGTTCTGTGTTCAATCTTTGGTCCTGTTTGCGTTGGTTATTGGAGAAGAAGATACAACCACTGTACGGGCTGTACAGCGGAATGAGTCTTGTCTACGGGTTCAACGCCTAAGAGCGCATGGAAAACACTGCTCCAGCCCGAAGAGTCTTCGACTACGAACCAGTGGGACAACGCAATAAAGGACGCCCATGGAACCGATGGCGCACCCAGGTGGAGAAGGACCTCAACCAACTTGGTGTGCGCATTTGGAGACCGCTGGCCAAAGATCGCGTCGGCTGGAGAGGCTTACTGGTTGAGGCCCAGGTCCACCCCTGACTGTAGCGCCACCTGAAGAATAAGAGGAGGGGGTAGTGCGGTAAAAGACATGTACAAGTAATGCTCTTGTTGTCAGGCAAAGAGTTACTTGAAGTGACTCCTGGAATGTATTTCTGCGGACTTGTCAAAAGCTATTGCTGCTGCAGTTTCTAAATATTGTCGAAATGAAGCAATCAGCACTGACGGGCCATTCAGTTTTTCTTGAATTTAATTTTTTTTTCTCTTATACATCCCGTACCGTGAAGGCAACGATACCGCGACCAGGCTAGATTTATTGTATCGAAGGGTTGGAGTTCAATCAAAAGACGTACGGCTTCAGATAGTAAGTCTTTTGTAGTAGAATCTTTTAATTCCACTAAAGTTTTTCCAAAGGGAGCTACTTTGGAAGACAGTTTCAAATTCCAGGCCATAGTGGCCAGTAAAAAAAAAGTAGTATGCTATCTTAATTAAGATGTAGTATCGTTTAATCGTTTGGACTGCCTAAGACCATGCCCATATGTCCACTGGCCTAGACGAAGTTCGTTTTCCCATTCGTTAATCAGAGTTGTAGCTGCTGTCTGTTGAAGGTCCATAATGGTACTAGAGCGTGAACGCTCTTTGAAACGACAAGGTCGTGGGGTTGTTCAAGTTTTTCCCTTAGTCCGACGACTGGTCTTTGTGTGTTAAGATTCGTAGTACGCCTTCAGAGTATTTGCTCTCTTCTGTCTGAGACTTCCATGTAATTTTCGCATGAATGAAGTCTGTCGATGTATAATAGTGTGACGGTATTGCAATTATTAGTCGCCCGAATCAGACTTGCGGTTTGTTGAAGAGTGTGAACACCGCAATCACTGTCACGTTATGCATTCTATTTATATTATAATGCCAAAATTTGTCCGAAGTCGTCCGAGAGAGTATCATCTTCTACTCTTATCTTTCCTTACAAGACGAAGTATGATCTTCATTCTTGAGAACGTCATCATCATCGGCTTGAGAACGTCAGCCAAATCAGATTTCCAAGTCCAAGGTGTTTGAATGTACAAGTCCATGACCCTTCCAATCCATGCCTTGTTCTGGGACTAGTTGTATCGCATTAACTCTGAGTCGTGGAGTGAAGTTCATCTTATTTTTAAGTGGCAATCCCTGACAACATTGCCAAGAGACCAAGACATCGCCATCAATGTGCAGGGTTACGCGCTTGGCTTTGTCAAACACTGGTCAAAAGAATTTTCGAATCTCCATGTCACGAAATCTCTGTATATCCCATCTCCAGACCCATTTTCGAAAATGCCAGCCAAGTATGGTCACTTCACTTCGCGGTCCACATTTGCCGCAACGTAGCTGTCCATCGAAGGTTTCTACGTTTCGCACTCAACCCAATCTTGCCTGTACTGTTTCGTTAGCCTTAAACTTATTCGCCTTGAGTCCCTTTCTTTCTATAATACGGGTGGCGCTACAGCCATTAGGGGGTCAGGGCTTAGTTTCTCAGCAACCACTCCTGTTGTGCGTGCTATTGTTCTTTCATGAGTGGAAGGGACCTACAGTTTAATGCCGGCTCCGAACGGCGAATTTGAGAAGCTGTTTCTAGACAGAAATACTCTTTGAGCATTGTCAGTGACTCGAAAGAGGTGGAGCCGTGAAATATGAAAGGTGGTAAAAAACTACGCCACAGCTACCCACTTCCTTGTTCTCCTACCCTTTCTTTCTCCACCAACTAATTACTGGTAACAACAACTGTCCTGAGCTTCGCCAATTGGTGTCTCTTTGCACCAATCCCCACAATCTCTCTTCCGTATTAGACAACAACGCAATAATTGCGGCTTCCACTTACCGGCGTCAGGAATGTTATGCTTGGCTATCAGCATGGAACACTCCTTCGACTTCCTTCTCAGTAAAGCGTTGCCTCGCAACCGCCTTCAGTTCCGTTCCTTCCGTTGTCTCTCTATGGGGCTGCCAATGCCGGCTGAGAACACGTAATTAGCGACGAGCGGCTATGGGATTAGAGTGAAAAGATTAAAGCATACAATCATAAGAGTGTCAGCCATGTAGTCCTGGCGTGAGTTACTGAGCGATGTGCCGAGACAAAGACGTTCTGGAATCAATTTAGTTTCAATTTTTGAATTAACCGTAGAATACGTAGTTTAGCTTACTAATCTGCTGGTTGCCTTAATTTAACTTAGATAGAGCAATTAGAAAATAAATTTTAACCTAACGTTCACATGGCCATGAAGTGGAGATTTGTGACAGCCTGATTCGTAACATGTTTTCAAAGTCAAGCATCTTCAGTTAGCAATTTCAAACTTCTCGCTCTGTGAAAAATGTTTTAAGTACCCTTATTCAGGGTCGTCATTAATTTTGGTTGGATGGCCTTGTTCATAAACAAGACTGACTGACTGGATTGGCAATCACAGGCAATTAAATTAATAGTTTTATGTGGTTCAAGGTTCGTCGGAATCATTCTTTTTTTTTTGCCCAGAATACACGCGCTGAACCTTGCCGGCATGGTTCCACCAAGACGGTGAGGCGCTGCATACCATACAGCGCACGAATCCATGGACTGGTTGAGAAATAAGTTCGGTGGACACATTTTTCTCGTTTTGGGTTTTCAAATTGGCCACTTGTGTCACGCGATTTGTTGCCTACGTTGGCAGTCCAACTCAGATTGCCGGCTTGAGAGATAACATTGATATTGGTTGCGCTTAAGTCCGTATGGGGCCATTGCGTAGCTTCAACAGTAATCGCTCGTGCTGTGAGTGCTATTGTTCTCTTACGAGCAAGCGAACATTACACTTGATATACACGAGTTAAAATGCTCAAGAAAAACTCAAAATTGGAAACCCCAAGTGGTCACGAAATTTTAAAGAGAAAACATCACTTTATTAATGCGAATACAAATTGTAAACATTTTAAACTTTTGAATATTTTCTGTGCTCTTTTCACAATTTAAATGCAATCACTTAAAAAATCCCACATTAAAAGGCCGTGACAACATACACCCGCCAGCCCCTAAGTGGCTCTACACCCATCCTCCCAAGAAAACATCATTAACTAACTCCAGACGATTAAAGCCAGATCTTAATCAAATCAAATACCACGAGAAAGTGTTGAACCCGCCATTCGTCCAGCACTTGACGCAAACTACGGCTGGACATTGGACCCATCTCCGTCTCTATGACGCCATTAAATTGCCTCACTGACGAGAACACCTCTGAGTCCTCTTGCAACCCATTAAGATATCCATCCTGAACTCCACACAGCATTCATAGCCTAAGAGGTTAACTATACTTAATGACCGCAGTTTAACGGTAACGTCGACCTCATAAGCGATTAATAAAACCGTTCCCTTCAACCAGCCAGTACCACCATCAAACACCGAAAAGTTTCCATTTAATGTCAGTTGAAGAAGTTAGTACACCACAGTCCGTAAGCCCAATGGGTGCCGTACAGGATCAACTGCAGTTTTGCACTCCAAAAAATGATGCCACCGTCAAAACATTAAAAACTCATAAACGAAGTGCCTCGGCTGGCAGAACGGAATAAGCTACTCCCAGGGTCCAGGACAAATTTTTACCCGCTCCGGCATGGTTTAATTGTGGCCATAACATTGACATGGCTTAGAGCGACTGATGCGAGTGCAGACCGAACGAAACAAAGCGGAGTATGGAATGGAGAGTATGGAAAGTTTCTGCCCGTTAGCCTCGTATGCAATTTGAACTTCTCTCCTGGACACGTGCGGAAGGGAATGGGCTCGGAACATCTTAATGGCCGTGTCAGCGCTTCGTTTCGTTTTGTTGTGTCGAGAGTGTTACCACATTCAGACGGCAGGAGGCAGACATGAACAAGCGAGGCAAATGAATTTGTGGCCGCTCACGGTGGTTATGTTCACGCTATGACATGGTAGCTTTTCGTAGCTGAACTGCAATTGCCGGTGCTTAATGTCAAAACCTTATGAGTGGATTGCGGGAAGCAGGGAGCAGCTGCTAGACACGAAGACACCAAATGACAACATCACCGCTGCTTGTAAGTCAGCAGAAACATCGGGACACGGCAGTTCAGACCATAATGGGTGCAGCAGTCCTAGAGGTAAACAAAAACTCGCATCTCACGAGTTGAGTCTGTACTTCGGGCTATGATTGGGATCAGGGATGGCAACGAGCAAGATTCACAGACGATGATGATTATCTTCGGCAGGCGATAAAACGGGCTGAACAACCATCACTCCGCTGTCAGGACGTTTCACTCAATTAAGAGGAAGGGTCCTGAATAGAGTGGGTCGGGACTGATCTCAGTTGCACTGCAGTGACTGGGGCGGTGCCCAGGCACAGGGCGTAGGAGGGTGCAAAAATGACCAGCACCTACTGCAATTTCACGCAAATGTGGGCGCGATTATAAAACGGTGTTTAAAAGCCTAGTTCTAGGTTGTTCGAGGGGTTTGCCGCGCATGTTCGAAAGGTAGCACGGTAGCGTTGCTTCAACGTCTTCAGCGTAAGCTACCTGATTGACCTTATTACGAACAGGGAGCAGCAATAGATACATTCCAGATAAAACCGTGTAAAACAAGTCATTAAGTTCGTACTTAAACAATTTAAAAAGTTAAGGTGATCAAAATAACATCCCCTTATTCGCTATCATCATCGTGCTAATCGAAGGAATTTGGAATTTTGTTCTGGTCCGTGTTAAATCAAAAACGTGTCCAAACTGAATTGGGTGTACAACATATACAGGAATTGAGGATATCCTGCGTGTTAAAAAGCACGGACAATGATGACAAAAGTCCTCAATGGATCGCCAGCCTTAGAAGAAAGGATGGCAGTAAGCTATATATAAATAATTAATTTAAGTTAAAGTATGCGTCTCTAATATTGTGATTTACCCACCCAACCGCTTCGACACCATCTTCAGCTGTTCCAAGCCAAACCGCACTGGCCTTATGCACCATAAATATCGATGCGTTCATATGGAAATATGTCACTCATTTCCTACACTCATCCGGATATTGACTAACGCATAATCTTGTGCTGATTTAATGCATTTCCTTGAACTCGCCTATAATCACTTCGAGCTACGTTACAACTAGTAACAACCTCAAAGTATGTATCTTCATCTCTTGTATTTCTGGCTTCGCACGCAACAGTAGCCAACTGAAATTTTGTTCGAGCGAAACGACAGGTGGTTCCATAGTGTAGCGGTTATCACGTCTGCTTTACACGCAGAAGGTCTCCAGTTCGATCCTGGATGGAACCAGTGTTGAATTACTTTTTTTTTTGGTTTCCCACGGTGTATTTTTTAAAAGAGAATTGTGTAAGCATTGTTAGCGGTTATCATCACTATCGGTATCTTTAACCATCTGTTGCTATCGATATCTATTTCAGCAAGCAATTTTATTTAATTTTTGTTTGTGATAAATGAGGGACTGGTGATGATTCGGGGGTGTTGACATGATCTGTGAGACAAGATGTCTTAAAACATCGTGATCAAGGCGCGGGATCAAGCTACATAGCACACAGAAATTTAGGAAACAAGAATTGTGTGACTTTGATGCTTGCGAAGTTTGTATGCAAGTTGTATTCGAAGTAGATCTGTCAAACATGTAGTAAGTGTTCATTATTGCTTGTGTTTTTCTTTATGAATGTGATTCAATTAAGCGTAAAATAAGAACAGAGACAGTGGTTTATGAATAGAGGCGTATTCCACTCGCATCATTGATTTCAGCATGCCATAACGAAAACAAGGCAGCTTTTACACCGTTAAATTACGTCATTAATCGCGTCAATTGAGAGGTTTGTTTGCAAGAGAAACGAAACATGCGGGAAGCTCCCGCGTCGCATGAGTGTGGAAAATGTACCAGAGTGAGCTTTCGTTATTTTTCTGTGCGCATCAGAGATCATATAAAGCCGCTTTTACACGCAAAAATTTCTGCGATTTTTCCATCTTGTGGACAAGGGAGGTGGGACCTGATAGGGGTAGCCCGCGTCTTGTGTGCTCGGGGTTTGCCTTTGGATTTTCTATTCTCTCTTATCTCTCTTCGTTTTTTCTTTGAGTTGCTTTATTCTTATGTTCTCAATGTTGGGAAGCATGTGTGAGAGAGGGTAGGAATTCTCAATTGCAGAGACTGAAAGATTTCCTGTGTGAAAGTGGCTTGCGATCACAAGAGGGAATTTGAAAGAATCGGCGACGAATCTTAGCGAGTGTGAAGGCAGCCTAAGCTCTCGTAAGAACTTTCGCCCTTTTCCTTTCGTTTTTGTACTTTATTCTTAGCATGGCGTGTCGGAAGCATGTAACGAATGATGTGAGTAAGCGATAACGTGTGCGTGGGATGGAAAGAGAAATAGCAAAAATCATATGCTATCGACGTTTAATTTAAATTTTAGTTGACCGCGTGAAAGCATGGTCGAACACATGGTTGAGCGTATAAAAGCGGTCAAAGCTGTACTGGGTTGCTTTGCATGGACACTCGGATTTGGACAAGCCGATGTAAAACCAACAATAAACCGACAGTAACAATAAACGTTAAATTAAACAATGTATCTGTTGGCCACTATTTTTGAGCCAACAGCATAACCTTTTTAGGTTCTGCAGCTGGGACGATCTTTGGCCAGCTTCCATAACATCGGTTAGGTTGGCAGAGGACTCTCATGACGATCTCTATTGCGTTGTCCCTCTGGTGTGGAGTCGAATACTCTTCGAAGTGAAGCACTGTTAGCCATCCCCTCTACATGCTTTTTATACGGTCTAAAAGCCCCTTAGAATTTAAGCGAACTATATGTTGAAGAAGAAGAGAAGCGAGCTGGTCTTAAGGTCAATGAGGATTTCGTTTTATCCTCATTGACCTTAAGACCAGCTCGCTACGTATATGCTGTCGACCAAGAAACGTTCCGTCACACATCACCTTAGCCAAAACATCACAATCGACAGCTACAATTTCGAGATAGTGAAGGAGTTTGTCTACCTCGGAGCAAATGTAACTCCACGAATGACATCACTGTGGAGATCCGACGTGGAACCGCCTTTGGCAACGGGTGTTACTTCGGTTTGTCAAACTAACTGGCGACAAATCTCCTGACTCGATGGACTAATGCTCTAAAAAAACCCTTATTTTGCCAGTACTGCTATATGGCACCGAAAACTGGACGATAAACAATACCACTGAGCTGATTCTTGGTGCCTTAGAAAGAAAAATTCTGCCTCGGATATATGGTCCCGTCTGCGAGGAAGCCGAATGTTGGAGAAGACACAACCGGAAGGCAAAGATCCGTTGACTGCACTGGCTCGGCCACATCGAGCACATGGACAGCAATGCTCCAGCTAAGAGGGTCTTCGAATCCGAGCCCCCTGGTTCGAGAAGGAGAGGAAAACCGAATCTCCGATATAAAGAGCAAGTAATCGCGGATGCAAGACAGCTTGGTCTTGATGACTGGAAGCAGCGTGCCCAGGACCGTCAAGATTGGAAAGCAGTTATCACTCAGTCTCGGACAGCTTGATTAGTAAGTAAGCAATCTGTCAGATAGAATCCTTTATCATCATAAGAATGGTATCCAATACTCTGACTTCAAAACCATAGAAGCTGGACTACCACAAGGAAGTGATCATGGTCCTCTTCTATAATTGGTCAGCATACGAAGAACCCATATATGGACTTTTTTGGCGATACGGACTTTTTGGTAACAATTTAAACGGTCGAAGAGTCTGCAAAAAGAATACAACATACAGGTCGGGTAAATGAATGGGTAAAAATTCTGCCGACTACCGCTTAGTGAGCCAAACACTCACTTCGCTTACAATAACTCAACTAGTTCGTCTATTTTTAGAAACGGTGCTCAAATGCTTTTCGAAAGAAGCTAAAAACCTCTTGACCACAGAAATCGCTGGCGTTCAGCGCTGAAAAATAGGTTAGGGATGCGTACTGGCTAGTTGGAAAATACTGCAAGCTGAGTAAAGTAAGTGCTACAACCGTGCGGTATACAACTCCGAGGCTGAATAAGCAACATAAGGATTACAAACCTTCAAGATTAAGTGTTAAAAACCGTCGTCAACTCGCTTTATATCTAGAGAGTCGATGTATTCAATGCAGTCCGAGATCAAGTTTTTTGCTAGCAAGCATAAGCGACGCTTAGGAGAGCATGAAGTGGTAGTTCCTATTCTTGGCGAGAATACAATTACGGACTGCAACGGATTTTTCTTACTTTCTTAAAAACGAAGTTGAATTTTGATGTAAGCCTAAGAAGCAGAAATGAAGTATTACAGAGATAGCCGACTTCACAGCTGATTGCCCCTAGTCTATCTACGAATTTGGGTACTTTTTTGACAGATATTCATGCATTTTTGACGGTTATTCACGAAATAGTGTAAATGCCGTCCTCTGATTGGTCAATTTGGTTTATGAACACTCACGAAAGAGGGGTAGAAGTCGGCATCTCTGTAATACTTCATTTCTGCGAAGAAGCATTCAAAAGTCAATCAGTCAGTTAAGTCAATCAAGCACCTAGCCTGAATAAGGCCAAGCAACGATTTTGAAAAGTTGTCCACCTTGTTTGTCCTTACACCATAAGTTCTCAACATTTTGGTAAACTTCAATCGCGCTCTCAGAGATCAGAAATCTCAACGTCTCCTACGCAATCCAAGTGCCGAACAGTGAAACTTATAAATTCTTCATCAAATTGAGATTTCAACATTCCAATACAAGTCCTCCCAGCCCAGACCTCCCATGCCGAAATTGCATTAAAACTTTCTCTTGTGAATTCAACGAAAATCCTTTTAAGCTACAAGCGACTATTATGCATGCACTGGATGGAAATGCACACATCGACCTACACCCTCTTCCCAGGCATTGTCAAAAATTGCATGGAAACGAGGAAAATATTTTCTTGCGAACCCTTGAACATTTAAAAACTACATTTAGTGAATGGTTTGCCGGTACCCTAACAAGCGACCCATGAAAATCTTATTTTCCAATTGCACTTCAAAAGTTGTGTCGCCTAGTCAACCAATATTCGGTAGTTTCTTTTCTACTTTCGGCTAATGTGAGCAGAAACTTCGTGAACGTGGGTTGCAAGTAGAGTTTAATTAATTTTCAAATATTGAGGGGATTAGCTACATATTTGATTTTGGGATAGTATGAAATTTTGGAAGTTGGTCCAGATCATCAATCAAAGATGTCTCGCTACATTCCACAGCCTCACGCATTGCTAAGTGATGTCACGCACGTCCATTAAATGCCCCTAAGAACAACGAAACTCACACACAGTGGCCATAGTTATTGCGTCTGTTGCAAACCCTGTGAATTGAGAAATAGTACCGACCGAACCTACAGACTCATAGTACTACTCACATTTGAGCAAATTTTCTTTGCTCACTGTATAAAAGTAAACAATTAAATTCATAGAAGCCGACTCATGATAATGCCCATTCCGCACACAAATATATAGCTAGCTACGCCTGTTCAGCACGTCGAGATTTTATTCCACGCAATTGTTGGTAGATCTGTACATGTCATGAACATGTTCTCTCTCACACGATCAGTTTGTTCATTCGTATGATTCACAGTCAGTTGCGGTAGCCGATTTTAAAACAGCCACATCACAAGCAATTTACAGTTAAGACTATACTTCACAGGATCATTTCTGTAGTCAGTCTTCATTCACTTTCGAAGAAATTCGTAAGACAGAAAACCCACGATGACGAGGAATATCGTTTTATCTGCAAGCGTGAGATATTGACTGTTGATTAACGTGTTTCGCACGAGATTTCAGCATGTCATCCGATGATCGCTCGGTTTATAGGATAAAACTACTTCTGAGTGGTCCCTTTAAATTTACATCAGTTTTTTAGTTTCAGTATTTTTAGGTTCTAATCGCCATGCTCTTGCACGTGGTGGTGGCATCATGAGACCACGTGTATGTTTTTTGTTAATATTCATCTATTCATATACACCGTCTCTACGCAACCGAATGACATTTTCTTGCGCCATTGGAAAGGTATTTTAGAATTTAGTTTTCACAAGACGCGAGGGCAACGTCCACTAATGTTTTTAGGAGAATCTAGCTTGTTCCGTTATCATATGATTGTTAGTCCGATGCGCTGCTGACAATTATGCGAACTTAGTTGCAATTTTTTTGTAAAACGAGCAGGGACTGTGACGAGTGATGGGACTTGGTGGTGGTAGATAAGCAGAAAAAAGGTGGTAGCAAGGACAAAAAAGGTTTCCATGCTGATTTACTTATTTAATTGATGATGATATATGAATATGTAAGGTTACGGACAAAACAAAAGGACCACCGAATGTCTTTAGTAGATTCCAATCGAAATCGCTGAAGTCTCATATCAGATCAATCCAAATTCACTTCACTTTTGTGTCACTGGACTAATATGCAACATCTTTGATGCAACACATTGCTGAGATTGTAGGGACAGTTTTCCATACCATCTCTAATAATTCGAAATAAATTCCATTAAGGCACATTGTCATCATCAGTCGATTCTATTTTTTCATTCGCCTCTAAATTTCATCCACTATACATTAAGATCTTCAATATTCACTGAGTTATGTGGAAACAAATCTGGTAAGTCTCATAACTGGTGGCATTGTTCAAGCCACAACCTTTTTTGATCTCGGTATTCTAAAATTTTTAATTTACCGTTTAAAAGACCAAATTTTTCTCGAATCTTAATACATAATCAAAACAATGTTAGCGATATTCTGAGCAATGGGCAAAATGTGGTAGATTTAGAGTTAAGGTTGGTAAGTTTTTTAACATTGCAAAAAGTCGTAGAAATATCCCTTAAGTGGTAGAAGTCCCATCATTGACCGTGACACTAAAAAACCTCCATTTTGACACTTTATATTATCTTGCGACTTTTGGAGACTCTTATAAGATACACTTTTTTAATGTAACAGATTCGGAGTCGGGTCAAAATCAGATTTGTATCCTTTGTGGTGTGGTCGCCGTGGCGTAGTGGGTTAGTGCGTCGACGCCTACGCAGAGGGTGCCAGGTTCGATACCAAACGAACTTACCACCTTTGATAATTCACGGCTCCACCTCTTTCGAGTCACTGACAATGCTCAAAGAGTATTTCCTGTCTAGAAAAACTTCTCAAACTTGGCCGTTCGGAGTCGGCATCGTTCTGCTTATAAGACGGCACGCAGAACACGAGTGGTTGCTGAGAATCTAGGCTGGGACTGTAGCACCACCCATATTATTACTATTATCCTTTGTGGATTCTGATGAAGAGGTACACTATTTGAAATTAGTTTGAATACGAATTATTTCACAGGATGGAAAATGCGATTTCCACGGATAAGTCAAGATCTGGACACAAAGCGACCATTCTCTAATGTATGTTGACAGTTAACTCTTAGAAGAAAGTTGAAAGATGCAATGTATGATGAACCCTAGAGAATGCAGAAGTCAAACTAGTCTTTATATGCTCTGAAAAAACCAACTCCAATGTCGAAGCTAGCAAAGCCACAGGAAACCACATATCCGGACTTGAAAATTCCTCAATCTAAGGTCGTATGGTCGGTTTATTCTTGCAACGTTTTGCTGAAGTTTAGGGTTCGATTTCTATAACTCTTCATTTACAATTGTAAGGACTAGAAATTAAACTCAGTTTTATGATAAGTATTTTATTTTGAGACCGTTTCGTTCGTATTCCTAACATCGAATGAATGTGAGTTATAATTAATAATAATAATAATAATATAATATGGGTGGCGCGACAGTCCTAGGTGGACCTGGGCGTAGCTTCTCAGCAACCACTCGTGTTCTGCGTGCCGCCTCATAAGCAGAACGATGCCGACTCCGATAGGTGGTAAATTCGGGTATCGAACTTGGCACCCTCTGCGTAGGAGTCGACGCACTAACCCTCCCTCTGCCACGGCGAGTTCTAATTAAAATTAATAATTCGCCGCATGCTTGGCGGTGACAGTTTTAAAGAGCTACTTTTAAAGTGATCACCGGCCGCTCTTACATTGTAAATTGGTTCTTAGAATTTTACTCATTCTTTTTTACTTCATTTTTTTTTTGCTGTCTATACAATTTAAGTTTGAGAAGATCTAGTCGGACTTTTTTCCAGCTTTGGGTAACTAACCGTGGCAAGACCAATTTCTCTGTCAATTGTTATTGCGACTTTTTTTGGACCTTCTCAAATTTTTCAGCGGCAACCTCCCTGTCTCTATATAACGAACCTGAAGGGAATTAGAAAATACTCGGTTTACCAAGTGATTCATTTTAATGAGGTTTGTTATCTAGAGAATGAGTTGGACTACGATTTTTTTTAAGCAAAGTTACCACCACATTACGGTGGCTAACCCTAATATAGCGAACGATTACCACTGATGAATTAAAACACTCTTTACTGGAAAATTAAACAGCTGTGTTATTAACATGACCGAACCTATTGAGAGATGAATTATTGTGGAATTGAGGGTGAATAATCGATTGAATATTCGTTACGTAAAGCTCACACCGATAATATTCGTTACGTAAAGCTTAGAAGCTCACACAATCCTTCAAATCGAGGTGAACATTTATGTTCAGCAATGATTTTAAATTCGTTATAAAGACTTTTTTGGCAAATGTATTCGTTTTCTAAAAGGATTATATTATGCATTAGCTCTTACGGGTAGTAATAAGAAATACCCTAGAGTTTAAAAAAATTCGTTAAATATTTGTTAAATAAAAAATGTATATGAAGGTTGACGTATTTTATGTTGAAAACGGTAGATGGTCCCATACGATATATCTACGCCACACATTGCTTGGATACTCCTTGTATTAAGTTACAAAAATAGCTACAGCGTGTAAAGCAACGACGTACCCTTTCGCGATCCAAAGCCGATTGCCAATGCATGTCCTCTCTGATTCACCCGATCGTTGGCCACCCTCTCTTTCACTCAAAAGGGTAGTTTATGTTGATGGTTGAGTCGATTGAGAAAAGGGATCATTTTTTATTCCTCGTGCAATATCGCTCAACACTTGTGATAAAATAACTATAATAATCACTGCATGAAAAAAATGCATTAAATACATTAAAGGCATTATTATAGAACGCTTGCAGAAGAACCAAAAACAATCGAGAAACGGATTCGATTGATTTTCTATACACCCGCTACCCGATAATGGACAAGTACTCGGAAGCCGACAATGTCCCCAAAGTGGGTATTACACGCATTACCCGGCTACACAAGCAATATCCGTCGACGCTAAGGATTCACTGGCGCATTACGAGTGCTAAATTACTCACCGAACTCATTTCTCAAGTGGCATAAAGTCCCGCACCGGTTTTCTGCAAACTGTAGACATGTCGACCAGGTTCAGCCCCTTCATATTGGGATAAAAAGAGGATCGAAGTCATTGAACGAATGTTAGAGTTAGACGTTGACAAGCAAGCCAAGACTCAGTAACATCGATCCCCCGGCAACGAATTCGCATGTGACTTCACCAACACTGTTTTATGTTACCACATCTTCCCTTTTCTCTCACTTATTTGTCCAGAAAGGGTCTTTTCCTAATTTCGCCTTCAGCCCGTATATTTGTTTGTTAATTGTGCTAGCTATTGTCGTGTGCTCATTTTCCACTTGTTGTTTTCAAAAATATTAATGCGTATTGTGACAGAGTCAGTTAAGATTTAGCCACAGCTTGCTCTTACATTTTTTGCACGGACCACTGTACCTACCTATTTTGAACATTCATTGAATTCAGTGATTAATACCCACTGTTGGGATGTAAACCTTTTCGTGATAAAATGGCAATGGTAACTGAGAATATTTGACTCAAGACTCATGCCACGAGCTGCGCTTGAAGCGTCAAAAATTGAACACTAAAAAATTAAGCAGCTAAAAACCACGCCTTTCTTCTTGATCGATTTTAAATCGTTGAGATGGATAGAACACATTTAAGAATCAAAACTAAGCAAATATAATCACTGTATGCACAAATGGCTGTAGTGTCTACATTTTTGTTCAGATCTGGGTGCGTCATGATCGAATTTCTATCGCACGATCAGTTAGTTCATTCATATGATTCACAGTCAGTTGGGGTAGCAGATTTTAGAAGAGCCACAGTACAAGCAATTTACAGTTAAGACTATACTTCACAGGATCATTTCTGTAGTCAGTCTTCATTCACTTTCGAAGAAATTCGTAAGACAGAAAACCCACGATGACGAGGAATATCGTTTTATCTGCAAGCGTGAGATATTGACTGTTGATTAACGTGTTTCGCACGAGATTTCAGCATGTCATCCGATGATCGCTCGGTTTATAGGATAAAACGACTTCTGAGTGGTCCCTACAAATTTACTTCAGTTTTAGTGTTTATTCATTAATTTTTAGGTTCTAATCACCATCATCATCTATGCTCTACACGTGGTGATCATGAGACCACGTGTATGTTTTGCACGCCTTTTTTTATTCATCTATTCATATTTTCACCGTCTCTCTACGCAACCGAATGACATTTTCTTGCACCATTGGAAAGGCAATTCGCGTAGATGTGCACACTTAAAGAATTTTGTTTTCCCACGACGCGACGTCTGATTACATAAGAAGTTAGAAGAATTCACGTTTTTCTGTTATCATCATGTGTGATTGTTGTCAGTGTAAATTGCATCAGAAGTTATTTTAATACCAATCGTCGTGTCTTCATATAAAAGCAAAACACGTGCGCTTACAGACATATCACATGGGCATTAGCCGTGTTTTTTTTCATCGCTATCGATAGTGAAGGTGAAGTAAGATTCAGAAATCGATAGCAGTGGCTTTGATTTTTATCTGTCAGAATATATGAAAAAGAAATTTATCTTCGAATTTTTATCGGCACCCACTTTTCACTGCGATATTATAGGTAGTTGTAGGCAGTAGGTCGTTGTATGGGCTTTACGTGCAAAATCCTTCTTTCCTATTTATAGATTTGTGAAAAAAAAACACGGCTATTGACAACATTTGTATGAACATGCATAGTGTTGGTGTGTTTCCGACTCGATCACCCAACCTTATTCACAGATAATGTAGCTGACTTTCAGGCGCTGTCAACCAACAGCCTAGATATAGATTAGACATAATAAATGAAAACAAAAAAAAAAAATCTCTTGGCAGCGGTGGGATTCGAACCCACGCCTCCGAGGAGACTGGTGCCTTAAACCAGCGCCTTAGACCGCTCGGCCACGCTACCATATTTTTTTGAGGCTACTAACAAAATTCCGCTCACAGAATTCGATTCGATGGCAGAATTAAATTCCTCGTTATAACCTTTTTTCTTATGGCTCACGTAATTTTAAGGTGGTTCCATAGTGTAGCGGTTATCACGTCTGCTTTACACGCAGAAGGTCTCCAGTTCGATCCTGGATGGAACCAGGAATGAGGGGGACGGTGATTTCCGTCCTATTTTGATCCAAGCGGAAGATATCGAAGCACCACCAGGGGGGGTGACCCTACATTCGATCTTTTGTGAATTGATTACTTTTTAATTAACTGCTTTGTTTATTCGCTTGAGTTCCGAGTTTGTTCCGTGAACTGTCCATCGCTCCATGAGCGAGCATCAATCAAAGACTCGTTTGGACAGGGATAGCAAATCAGTGCACTTAGGACTGTAAGCCATCCGCAAATATCCTTCCCAATGCAATCATCGCACCGAATTTCCCAAATGATTGAGCACACTAATCTATAAATTCAATTTCATAAAAGAATGAATTCAATCAACGAAATTTGGCCAGAATTTGCAACAATTATTGCCCTTCCAACAACGCCACCATCAGACACCGGCGCGGCACTGCGACGACCAACAGGGATCCATCCCGGCGCACAGACACATTCCATCATCGAAATTATCGACAAATAAGTTTCATTAATTTTAATCCCAGCCACACACACAGTCGCTGCATGAGTACCAGACCACCGTGAACCACATCATTACCATGAGGCTCATCGCACCCACTCTCACCCACTGGCTCGCACTGCATCCTCCACGAAAATCGTTCTCATAGAAAATTGCTTTTTGGCCAGCACCCCCAGCACGGCTCTGCCTCGCACGAGCCGTGGGAGTAACCGACATTTTGTAAATCGCATTTTGCTGAACAAATTTACATTCACTATTCCATAATAAACTAAAACACTCACGCACACAAGACTAACCCAGCCAACCGCAACAGCAACTAGCTTCGGAAAGTATGTGTTTGTCGGCAATGTTTGCCGAAAGAGGGAACGTTACAATCCAGGGCCGCATGTCGTTGCTGCCGCTCCCCGTCCGTCCCGCGCATCCATCCGAAACAAACTAACAGACTAATTGGTGAAAAATTAAGTTTTGGCTTTCGAATTGCGTTCGAGTTTAATTCTGCAAATGAACAAATTAATTTCATCCTCGTCGCCGGAATGTCCAATGGATGAGGGCATGGCGCGACGACGGGTGGACCGGAGTGAGACCATTCCAGTCGGCAAAATCGAAAGTGTGCAAGGGATTACGACTGCGACGACGGTTCGGCGTCCGAACGATGCAGTTGAATGTGCATTTTTAGAAATAAATTAGTTTCTCCGCATAGATTGTGATTGTTTTGTGGCAAGTTTTTTGGTTCTGGTTGCACCGGGCTTGAAGCGAATTTGAAAAAAGGAACAATTCTTAATTTTGGTTTCGACATTTGATTGTAGTTATAAGGACGGAGCAGATGCACATACTTCATCGATGTTCTTACGCAGATGCTTCTAGGTCAGATATTTGAACAGCATTATAGTTTTAATTCACATTTACAGGAGTTAACAACGTAAACAGAAATAGAAAGTCCCGAGAGTCAGTTTCCGTTTCCTCCTCTTCGTCTTTACAACTTCCGCAGCAGTCATTGTAGGGAAATGGCTGGCAATGGCTCAGACCGGTCAAAATTTTGGCCTACTTATTCTATTCAGGTTGGGTCGCCGTGGTGTAGTGCTTAAGTGCGTCGACTACTACGCAGAGAGTGCCAGGTTCGACACCCGAATTTACCACCTTTGATAATTCACCGCTACACCTCTTTTGAGTCACTGACAATGCTCAAAGAGTATTCCTGTCTAGAAAAATCTTCCTCAACTTCGCCGTTCGGAGTCGGCATTAAACTGTAGGTCTCTTCCACTCGTGAAAGAACAATAGAACGCACAACACGAGTGGTTGCTGAGAAGCTACGCCCAGGTCCGCCTAGGCCTGAAGCGCCACCCATATTGTTATTATTATTCTATTTAGGTTGTGTGAATTTTTGAATTCAGACTAGGTCATAATTATTTCATCCTGTGCCAGTAGATCATCTACGATTTGTATGAGAAAGCGTTTTAATCTGCAGTAGATGCTTTGCAGTACCTATTGGTGGAACTACATCCGGAAAAAGTACAGAACCAGTGTTAGTCCACTTCACAATTCTCTGCAATGTCACAGTTTCTCGGGACGGTCATAAGCTGGATGCCCAGTACTTCGCCATCTCGTTGACAGAAAGTCTCTAAGTTGAACACGACTGCACAGAATGATCTCCACCTGGCCGTTGGAACAGATGACGATATCTGTGCTTGTACAACACTGTAATATCGTTTTTCAGTCAGGACAGAGGATTCTTTATCGATATAGTCTCTGCTTGAGAGACGATACAGTGATTCGGTAGAAGGAATGACAAAATCGTTTTCTTGAAGTTCTTAAAGAAGGTTTTCTGAATTTCGTTCTTCTGTCACAAAGATGCGTATCTTGCCTTAAAAACCATAAAAACAAGGCATTTAAGAAATTCAAACGCTCAAAAAAAGGCTCCGATTATGTCAAATTCAGTAAATTGCGTAAAGAAATTACGTAATGCTTAACACATCTTTTTCACCTATCACACATGTAAATTATACGTTATCTAAACAAAATTCAGCAGTCGGCTTCATAAAGCGTAAAAGGATTTACTGATCCATTCGCCATGTTATCCCTGTACATCTCCAATGGTCAGGCCTATTCTTGAATATGCGGTGGTTGTATGGAATCCTAATTTGTCACATATTCTGAGCGCATTGAAAGAGTTCAAAAAAGATTTAATATTTTCTAAAATGCAATGGAATTTTTACCCAAACTATAAGGATATGTTTTGCTTGGTTTAAAAACTCGAAAACTAGACGTATTGTTTATGTAGTAATGGTTGTTAGGGTTATTTTATCTTACATATAAAATGTACATATCTTTTGTCATTACTTCAATTATTTGCTATTAGGCCACTCAGTACTCGACAGTTATTATATGAAACGTTTCATAATACAGAATACGGAAGGCATGAACCACCTACAAGGGTAGTTAGAGTTTTCAACGAATATTCACAAAATCTGGATATATCTGCTAGCAGACTGCATTTTAAAAAGCCCATTTACTTTTTAAGACTTCAAGTTTGGGTTCAAAGCACTTATCCCAGACAGAAAAGATTAGGAAAAAGATTTGGTATGAAAACCAGGGTACCTGGAAATCTACAAAGACGGCTCAAAAACAGCCGAGGGCACCGGACTAAGAGTATTCGCGATACCGCCGGACATATCCTTCTCCCTCTCTCTTCGACTGCCAACCATTATAGTGTGTTCCAGGCAAAAGGTAAAGCTATGCAAGAGGCTGCCCGCTTACTGTCGATGAGCCCGATAGACGGGCTATCTATCGTCATTTACATATATAGTCAGGCGACCATAAAGGCTCTGGATACACCATCAATTGAATCGAAAATGGTAAAACTTTGCCGTCTATCTCTTAGGGAGAACGCAGTTAGATGCAATCTGGGCATAGTGGTTTTCCAGGCAACGAAAGGGCCGACGAGTTAGCATGGATAGGGTCAGTACTGCCACTGGCAAATAATCAAGACATCCCCTATCCCTCACTCCAAGTAATAAATACCATGTAACTTACAGATGCCATCGTCTCCGCTAATCGGAGATGGATGGAAGTAGATCCATGTAAGACTTCGAGGCTTGTTTGGCCCTCACTTAATCCAAACAATTCAAATACACTTCTAAAACTAAACAGGAATGTAATAAGGAACGTAGTGGGCATTATCACCGGCCACTGCCTTCTTGGTATCCATGGCAGAAGAATGGAAGCCCCCGACGGCGACTACTGCAGAAGCTGTAGAGACGAGGAGGCGGAAGAAAATACGCTTCATCACCTCGGCACTTGTCCAGCCCTTGCAAAAACTAGATAAGATATATCAGGCAACAACTTTTTCAGAAAACTAGAGAAAATGTCACACTTAAAGATACAAGACATAGCCAAGTTTATAATGAAAACTAATTCTCTGTAGATCAGCACAGGCGTGGACTTGTCGAAGAAGGCCACTAGAATACCATTAGGTAGTCTCTAGGTTTATTTCATTTTCGTTAGTGTAGTCCCTTTTAAAAGGAGTGGGTGGAAAGCACTGGGTAGTGATAGCACATAGGATCCAACCAGGATCTAAGTAGGCCTACACCTAAACCTACTTTTTAAGTTCTTGTTCATAATAATATGATTAAGATTACTTTCTCATGTATAAGAGTTCATAATCTGTTAGTACGTAAGTAACTTGTAAATAAATCAATAAATAAAAGAAAACAAAATGTATATTTTCATTCTTAGACACAGATTCTTAGACACTTGCGCACTTGACTGGACAGTCCAATGTCTGGATACTGATTGAGAAATCATTCTCGAAGAGGAGCCTAGGTGTCATGGGACCACTGTAGTTTATTAAGCATCTAATGAAGGACTTAACGAAAAGAAAATTCTGTCGGGCGCATTTTTGCATACCATACTGTAGCTGGGTGACCAGTATTCAGCTCTCAATCTTGCACATGAGTACTTTTCTTTACCAACCTGATTGTCTAATCTTCTCGAAATTATGGTAAACTGTTATATTCTTCGTTGAATTCCCAAAATAAAAGTATTTACAAATTGTCAAGCGACCTCTTTCTGGAATAAACTGTCATACGAGGAGTACACGAGCGTTGTTTTTTGTTTTTGGAATTCCCCTACACTATATCTCCAAAGGACAATAGTGTCCAGAACGGAGTCTTTCCACACATACAGCGTGTCTGATCACCCTACTGGCCGATTAGGACTATCGGGTGAAGATTAAGGAACGTGTTCAGAGCTTGTCTGTGCTCAACGCTTCGGTGATACAAACATATGCCATAGCTTCGAGATCCACCCCATCGAGTTGTTTGCAGTTGATGGCATTTTCAAGCACAGTCCACCAAATCGCCCCCCGTGCAACATACTGGGTCTGCCTACTGATATGAATAGCCAATCGACGATGTGATGCCGTAGTCCTTTACAGGAACTTCATGGACAGAAATTTCATCTGCTTCCATCGAACCATTTTTGAACCGGATGGGGACTGGAAAATCAAGACAATACGGTCGTGGTCGAATTGCGGTGAGTCGGCGCAAACGGGATCGACGGCCAAGAAGGTTTTGCTGTGTGATTTGTTCATCTACTATAAGCTGATCTCCTACGAAAAAACTCTTGATTCTGTCAACAATTGGTGCAATATGAGAAGAAGCAGTCAGCTTTAACCCACAGGAGATGAATTGTGTTTCACTAGGACAACGCTAGGTCATACATGTGGATAACGACTCGCCTTACACACAACGACGGACCTTACAGTCTAGACCTAGTACCAAGTGATTACCACATATTCCTGTCCATGGCGAACGATTTTGATGAGGCTTCTAGAAGACTCTCCCAGTGGTCCTACTGGCGATAGACCATTTTTCCTATGGTAAATACAACCTTAAATTAATAAAACTTATAGTTTTCATTTTACTTACCATTTACGTCGTCTCAGTTAGCTTTCCAAAAATTCAAACTGTTCACATTGGAGTTGTCTTCTCCACGACAGAGTGTTGCGACGAGCCTAGAGGTTGTAAGTCTTTCACCAAGTATTTTTTGAGGATGTGAGCAACAAGTTCTCAACTCCATCGAAGGTTCTATCAGACGCTGAGTCAGGTTTCACATCTTTGGATGCTATCCGTCGTCTGTAACGAAGTCACTAATGATTGTGCACAACGACTGGATGGCGTTGGTAGAGTGCCTGCCCCGGTTCGAATCCCAGTAAAAGCAAAGTTAATACGCTTTTATCTGGTTTTCAAACCTGGTCTAGTCACCATTTGCCGTTGGGATCAAAGTAACGGCACTGTCACGGTCACTCAGTGGGAGAAGTCTGACTAGGGGTATCACAATGTACGAACATGGTCTAAGTGTGCTGGTGAAATTCACTAGCAGCCCCCCTACCTAACCCTAACCTAACGTTTGTGCACATTCCCTGCAGGAACCATGTTCAGTGGGGGACAACTCTTGATATGGAATCAGACAGTTAAAACATTGAATTAAACACAATCTTCTACTGTGATAGAACTGTAGTTGCGTGGGGGTCTATACATTCTGAACAGTCGCCAGGAGTGTAATCCAAACACACAAACTTGCAAACATTCTGTCTACTCAAGACTGAAAATATTTTGCAATTGAATCCTCGAGCGAAGGACGAGATGACCATCCATCTTTAATGTCAATTAAGTTCAAGCCGACTACCCTGGTAGTTCCTCAAAGAGAGCAGGGATTTTAGTTTTCAACATTTTACGAAAGACCATCGAAACAAGCACCACAGACAAGACGGAAGTCGCCAATTTGCACAAAACTCGTACTCCTTTAACAGGCCCTCACAGTGCACCTGCTAATTTAAGAGCTTCCTGTTACCAAACCCGGCCGCAGTGTCTGAAATATGATAACCTCCTTCCTCGTTGCAGGCGCTGCCACGCCGCGCCGCGCCAACCGAGGCTACCTTCAACACATAAGCACCCGCCCATAACCCGGAATGTGGTTGACTCATGTGCGAAACTTTTCCCTGCAACTTGCCATTATCATTTCGTTGTAGCTCTCTGTGCACACCACCCTCGACAGCATTTGAACCGAACAGGGCTCAGCTGACGATCACAGAAGACTTCTTTTTCTCCAGAATACGTGTCTAATAATGCACATGCTCTCACACAAGCGTACAGACTTACGCCCAAGCAACTCAGTGACATTTGCGAAGCAAAAGAATAAACATTTCTTCCTGGCGTGTCCTTCAATATGACACACAGCCACACACACACATGTCAGTGGAGGGATGTAGTCGTGGTGGTAGTAAATTTGTTCGACTGTTGCCGCACCACCACACCGGGCTGCCGTGCTCCTCAAGAGTGTAAGTAACAATTTTTAACTTAAACTTATGACGCGGCATTACATATTCGGTGCACGATTTCAAAATTGCATAATGGGATAATTTAATAGAGGGAAGAAGAAGAAGTTTTTCCTTTAAGACGCGCCTCACATTTCTTCGACTAAGGTCCTTGCTTTCGTGGCGGTGGGTGGATGGTGGGGTGTGGGGGAGGGGGAGCTGTAAGGCGGGAAGGAAGTTTTTAGAAGGTTTTTGGTTCGGCTCTGATGCCGCCCTGCTTGCGTGACATCGGTTTTTTCCTTTCCTTCTGGGGCCGTCTTAAGTTTACAGCAACTCCAACCAGAAACTTTTCCATTGAGAGAACCTCTCTACACAGACATACCGGCGCGCGGTGGTGGCGGCAGGGGTGCTATGTGTTGTCGAACATGCATTGCATTGGAGAAGAGGACTCGTCGAAAATATCAGAGCGGCGATGGTAATAACTTTTTATTAAAAACTTTCTCACCACCGTCTCCCCTCGTTTGTGCATATGTAGGAATGCGCTTTATTTGAACCTTTTTCGGGTTCTTCACTGTTACTTCTTGGGACTGGCAGCTTTCTTTTCCTTGTAATTTCAGTTCTTGTCCTGAGTGCTTAATGTAGCCTGTAGCGCACGATACTCTTCGGCTAAGTCTCTTAAGAGCGATGCGACCAGGAAACAAAAGCATTTTTTGGTGGTTTTGACGTGGATATCTAAGCCTAACAGAAGCTATTTGAAGAAGATAGAAAGGAATCGGATGTAGTTCAAGATCCCATCACGTGCTGCGTCTAACAAGCTGTCTGCAATTGGCTGGCTTGCATTCTGGTCATCCAGATTGATTTTTGGTTGATTGAATGCTGACCATGGTTACGAGGTGGAAATACAAATAGCTGTGGAAGCTACGCAATGAGTTTGTATGGATGAAGTGTACAGGTAGCTTAGGGTGGCTATTGGGATGCAATTAGACTATTGTACGTTTTTGTGTGACCCATTACTACTGAGGAACCATTCCGAATAGAGGGTGAAGCGGTGTAAGTTAGTGATGACAATAGGTTAGGTAAGAGACAATATGGCTGACTAAAATTAATTTTAAGACAAAAATCATTTGAAATCAGTGGATGTAGAAAGGACACTATGTGTATTACATCTAAGATTTAAGAGAGAAAACAGCTGCTGAATTGAGTTATCATTTCAAGGAAGTTCGTCAACGAACACCAGCGTAACATGAATTCGGCTGTAAGCACGGACCATTGTGTTTCTGGCATAAATGGTGTATTATGTAATGTCTATGGTCTAATGGTTGCAACAATCCGGTGCAGATGCTACCATAGGGTGACATTTAACTTCCGAAAAAGCATTAGATTGGCTCTTATATTCTTAAATATGTAAAAATAAAATAATAGCAATGAGAGCAACTGCATCTCACTTACTCAACATGTTGGATACACTTGCGTACCTCTTGTTCTGTTACTTAGGTACCTATCAAATGAAGAGATTTGTGTGTTTGAACTCAGTATTAACAAATGGATGCAACTGATAGATATAGATTGCCGCCATTTCAGTTCAGTAGTACCAGGTTGGTGATATGCAACTTTAGTTGCAATTTGACGTCTTTGATCCTTACTTAGGTAGGTAGTAATATAGGAAGTGGCTTAGTTGCACTTTGGCCAAAGTAGGGCTGTTGTACTGTACTGTGGGTTTGCCTAGAAAGAGAGGATTACGGCCTGCATGGTTATTACGACAGCCAGCCAGATCTGTCAATGAAGTCTAATAGCGATTTGATTGATGTGTCTCTTAGATCGCTTAGGTTATCGAAGAAGTAGTAGCATAGAGTGGCTTTCCTGTCTGAGGCAAGTGCAGGGCAGCACACTTTCTTCTTATTCCTCGTCTCGGCAACTTCTGCAGAAATCGTTATGAAAAATTATTATGATAACTTAGGATCTGAAATCAAACTGTTTCCGTAATGCATTTTAATAATTATTTCCTAGCCAGAGGCGCCATTTAAAGCTGCATTCCAACACAAAATAGCTCGAAAGTAATACGATGTAAGGAAGAAACTGCACCAAACCCAAGCATGATACAAGACATTAAAATTAGTAGCGATTACAGAAGTCAAAGTCGTCTTAAATACGCTTTGCAAAAAATCAGTCCTTTAATTCGAAGTCGAAACTGATAAAGTTACATGGAACAATATATCCGACGATTACTGAACTTTCTGCTTGAGTTAAGTAACTGTTGGATGAAAATGTATCTCGAGTAATACACTCATGGACCTTCAGAATATCGACTCTACTATAAAAACTAAAAAAAGTGTTTGTACATTTTTAAAAAATACACATTTACATACATAGTACTTTATAACATTGCGAACAATACGTGTCTACAACTTTTGCACACAACTACTTGCGGTTGCTACCGACCGACGCAGTAGCTTTTAGCTGAGAACAGCACTTGGCTTCTTCCGCCGTGTAATCACTGGTGAATCTCTTTAAGAAAAAAATAAATTCAAGATTTAAACAATACACAAACACGGCCACTTGAGAAAAAAAAATGTTGTCCAAAGTTGGAAATCAAAATGACCAACTGTAGTTAAAATATTACCAAAATATTGGTGAACACAGAACAACGAATTTATCACATTTGTTTCAAAATATTTTGCTGTATTCATAAAACCTAAGGATTTGTTCCCAAGTATAAAATAAACGTATAATGTAATGCTCTCAAGTAAAAGGTTGAAGCATCTGCATTTTCGTATCGTAAGAATTACCTTGTACTTACGAGTACCTTCTACTTACGAGTGCAGTGGACTTGGCGCAAAATACTGCAGTCAGATACCTGGTGATCTGGCTGGATCAGTATATTCATTTTAATAAACACGTTGATGATGCTCTGGCAAGAGCCCGAGGCGCTTTTGCCATTACAAAGATAGTTTTACAACAGCCAACTCGATGCGAGGGTGAAGATTATCTGCTACATGACCCTCATTCGACTCAATGCTCACCTATGGGTGTCCCGTGTGGTTCAACGTGAGTGCAAGCTTGATGGAAAATATTCAGTTGTTCGAGAAGGCTTGTCTTAGGGCTTGCCTTCGCCTTTATCGAACTCCAGAGTCCCAGTACATAAAATTCTATTCCAATGAGGTTTTATACAACAGGGCAAACCTGATAAGAGTGGACAATTTTCTGGTGAAGTTGACTCGAGGCCATACTGCTAGAGCGATGAACTCGGTCAATAATCTGATCTCTGAAGCTTACTACCCTTATCCTTTAGCTTAAGTTAGTTTAAGTTATTTTTAAGGCAGTATTCCATTTTTTAATAAAAGAATTCACTTATTAAGCTTTTTGCCATTTTTTCTTAATATACAGTTGTACATTCAAATTGATTTTCATTTCGTTTAACAGGCAGTTAGGTTAAGTCGAAAGACATAGTTCAATATTAAGTTTAGCTTAGAGAGCCCGCCGAGGGCCAGTAAGTTAGAATAGAATCTTTGTTCGTCCAACTAGTTTAAGCATTTTTGTCTAGTATGTAAGCATATACGTAAGGAATTGAGAAATAAAAATTAATTAAAAACAAAAAAAAAAAACGAGTGCGGTGGACTTCCGATAAGTCAAATTCTCACGGGATACCATGATTTATTCGACTTAGAGGGAGGTGTTTTTATGCAAAATTGAGGGAAATGTAATGAGTTAGATAGAAATTGGATTTAGGGAGAGTCCACTATAGACATATCCTTCGATCACAAGAAACAGGTTGTCTCGTCAGAACGCTGAATGGCATGTTATATGTCTGGAATTTATTTTACCTTTTTAGTTATGCCAAGTCAGGATTGTCGTGTGGAGTCATCAGGCATGATTTGGATTTATGAATTTTAGACACACTTTTTCTATATTCCATTTATGTATGTCACCAGGCCAAGTAACGTCAACACCATACCACACATGTGGGTTTAACATTCAGAGAAGATTTACCTTTTCGATGTATGTACTCATCTAAATAAAGACAGAACTCTTTTGCTTTCATTAATTAACTTGGTACCTTTCTGATTTCCAGGATCACTGAGATATCGCAACTATACCTTCATTCTATCTACAAATCTGTCTCCGAGCCACTGTAAAATTCTCTCTTTAAAACGGTATAAATCCTTAAAATCACGAACAAGTGTAGATATGCGGGGTATGTCAAATTTAGCATCCCTTACATGCACAATATCTGCCAGCGTGCTGAAAATCAGATAATACAATCCATTACTACGAAATGATTATCAAAACAAGCTGAAGGATTTCCTACATATTTTGCCAATATAAGCATATTCTTTTCTTTATGAATACTGCCCATTGTTCATATTACACAGATCACTTCAGTATTTTTTTTTTTTTTTTTTAAATTATTAATAATAATGGTGTTTTGCTTTAACCAATAACAAGAACAGCGTGCAAAGTACGTTCGGGCTGAGTTACAGTCATCTGTTAATAAATTGTCATATGAAGGAAATGCGGTGTTTTGCATGTATAATCAGCGCGTTCAATTAAACTTATTAATGTACCATTTAAATCGAATAAAAAGAAAAGCAATTTTGGTTACATAAAAATTTAAGTTTTCTCTTTTCATTTCGTGGAAAAATTAATAAATTGAAAAAAAAAATGACAATGTGACCAAATTTGTTCACAAATGACTAATGTGGCAACCGTGTTCACAAATGCATCACAGATTATCCTTTCATTGAACTTTTTCAGCATCAACTAACCTACGCTAATCACCCGTTACAAAGTAACGCAATGCAAATGTAATTCCGAAACCAACGTGAAATGAGATAAAATAAAGTTAAGGTTTTATAAATTTAAAGTGACCACTCAGAAGTCGTTTTATCCAATAAACCGAGCGATCATCGAGGACATGCTAAATCTCGTGCGAAACACGTTAACCAACAGTCAATATCTCACGCTTGCAGATAAAACGATATTCCTCGTCATCGTGGGTTTTCTGTCTTACGAATTTCTTCGAAAGTGAATGAAGACTGACTACAGAAATGATCCTGTGAAGTATAGTCTTAACTGTAAAATGCTCATGCTGTGCCTCTTGCATAAGCGGCTACCCCAACTGTCTGTGAATCATACGAATGAACAAACTGATCGTGTGAGAGAAACATGATCATGACGCACTCCGATCACCAACAAAGGATGTGTTTGGCCCGCGGTACTATTTTGGTTACAATAGACATGAGTGTATAAAACGTACAAAATTTGCATTTTATTTAGTAGTAAGCATGTAGCTATATAAAATCGAAAAAAGTATATAATTATTTTAGTTTTTCTGTTTTAGAACAAGGAAAGTCGAACAGCAAATAAAACGTGTGTTGCTGTAGCTTTAAATTACATTTTTTCTAAAATCAGTTTTGTAAATAGTACGCTGTAATGTCGGCCTAACCTAAATGTCCCGAACCAACAGACGTCCCACACTCACATTGGGTCCAATATGAAGCTTAACATACCTTCTCGCCTCGTTATAGCCGTCGCTGTACTGTACTTCGCATGTAACTTCGATTTGGTGCTACCGTGATATACTCATCCCTTAACAAAAGCACTCAGAGCAATTGGGATCGAGTGAGGATAGTCTTGACTTTCGTCCTTGCCTCCAATAACTTTCATGTGTTTATGGGCTGAACAACGAACCCTTTACCTGGCGAGGTCTCTGTCTTAGCAGTCGTCTGGAGTGGTCCAACGAGGAATAGCAAAACCCATCCGATCCAATCCATTTATTCCGAGAAGCTTCAGGAATTCATCAACCAGTCTGACACCAGGAACCTCCAGTCGGGATGTGACAAAATGCCGAGTAATTGGAAAATTCAATTAAGGCAACCGATTCACAAGGTAGCCCACGAAGCCGCGGCTGGTTTGGCCATGTGACGTAAGGAGTGGCGCCCATTCAAATGCACTGCAACTGAAAGTGGCTTACCATGCTCCCACTATATTGCACCCACGTGCGGGCGAGATGCCGGAGAATTATCTCCGTACGGATGCGGGTATGCATTCGAATGCAGAGAGACTACTCCTGCCAATGCCGGTTCTCCATTATTCATTGTATTGGCCACATCTCGATTGCGAGTGCAGCTCACATACCACACGCTACGAGCGGTACGGGAGGAGCTATGCTCACCCGGACGGGTGACCCGGGCGTCGTGAATCTTGAATCAGGAGCGAAATATAGCGAATAATCGAATAAGAATTAGATGTACGTGCCGGATTCCGTAGTCCGTAGAATATCGAGAAAGGAACTGGCAGAAGGAAATTTTCTCCTTGATGGCTTTTCGGGAATTCTCCTTGAACGGACGTTATTTTCTCCGTGTCTCTGGCTCATCGGCCCCTGGTCTGCAACCATCCCACTGTCTGCCGCAGATGAATTTACATTCGACTTGAGAAGACGCATACTCCTTGGCTGCATGTGTATGAATAGCGTGCTTGTTACGTGCTGGATGTGCCGGACTTTTTTCCCCATTTACTCGCGTCGGAAGGCACTGAGGATGGGATTGGACATTTTGCATGCCGGCATCGTTTCCGCCGTCCAAATTCGACACTTAGATCAGAAATCAAATCATCGCGTAGACAATTCGTGACTTTTTCAGTGCAGCGGATGCCGGACTGGCATTCTCTCAGGTGATCGTCAGCACGCTGCGAGGATTTCTTGATTGCTAGTCTGTTTGTTGGTATTTGAATTCCCCTCGAATGAATAGCTTTCGTGTGATTAATGACGTTGCGATGTTTCATTTCATTTCTAACGAGTCAACAGAGGGCATTTGGTGTGGAGCTACTTTCTGTAACAACAAGGTTAAAACGAAGGCCAGTCATGGGTGAGGAGAAAATGGGGTATATGACTTAAGACCTGGACGTTATTCCAAGTTACATAATCGCACCACGACGACGTTGAGGCTTATCCAATTCCTGCGACGGACCCATCCCCGCTACATCATTTGATGACGTTGACGTTTTAAGACTTCTTTAGACAATGCCATTCTCGTGAACGATATTAGTCCCCAAATACATCAGTAAGAGGAGTTCTTCTTTGTTGGCAAGACCACTGCGCGATCTTTTCATCTGTGCTACTCGAGATAACCCTTCTTAGTGTAATTTAAAAACACCATTTGTCCAGCCCGTCGTTATACAAGCTCTTACAGCTCTTCTCTCTAAGATCATGGAATGTTGATATGTTGTGTCCTTCTCCTTCTTCTTTATTTGGTGCTACAGTCCGGGGGGGACCTGGGCCTCAACCAACAAGCCTCTCCAGCTAGCACGGTCTCTGGCTAACTGTCTCCAGTGTCGCACGCCAAGTTGGTTGAGGTCGTTCACCACCTGGGAGCGTCACCTTAAGGCGGGCTTCCTCTGTTACGTTGTCCCACGGGTTCGGAGTCAAAGACTCTTCGGGCCGAAGCTGAGTTGTCCATACGCTCCAAATGGCCTAGCTATCAGCTATAAGGCTGTTGCAAACACCATGGTAGATGCCGCAGATTCTCATCCTCTTTTTGCCCGGCCCATTCCACCGCACTTTCTGGATTGCGGTAAAGTCTGCTTTTTAGCAGGCCAGGGCCTCCGCGAGTTCTTCGGCTGCACGTGGTCTGTTAAGGGACCTAACATTCCACGTTCAGAATCGAAAATCGTTGTCCTTGTATCGTTAGCTGGAGTCGTCAACATTAATTCCGTCCGTACCCGAAGCAGTTGGTTGTCTCTGAAACTTTACAATTTGTACGTTGTGAGGGTGTTAACCTCACGCACTACACCCAACTGGGAGGCCAGGCCCTATACTTTTTTTGCGGGTTTATCCGGTGTCGGTAACCTCGCTGGGGCTGTGAGCGCCACCGTTGTCCCTAAAACTATAGGGATCTTCCACCGCCATCTCAATTCCAAGGCCCCGACTTGGCCTTGAAAGAACACCTTCCTTGGTGTCCACTTATGAAATAACTCGGAGCTTCTCAATGACGAGCTGTAGCATTGTTCAACGAAAAGTAGAATCATTCCTGCGCAATGTAGGCTTTACCTTCAAAAACCACTGAAAACGTACGTAATCTGGTGGAAACTACCTATCGAACCGTTCAATTCAAGTTGTTTCTGGATAGATTTAAGTCTGAAATTCACGAAAGAAAACCATGTTGTTCCACAACGCTCTGCTCTCTCCCCAACACCCCAGCACAGGGTGACCAGATAAGAAAAGTAGGAAGAGAAATTTAAATAAAGCTAACATTGGTGTGAGATATGAAATTCATTCTGGTTTCATTTTGAAGCTACATTCGTTACAAATGTCCCCCTCGACTCCACTGGCAGTGCTTCAAGAGGGCGGTCGAATTTGTGAGAGCTCGCTCCAATATGTGTCTCGTTGTTCCGTCAATAGTGTCTCGAATTTAGTCCTCGAGCTAGTTCAAGAGATTGGCTTGTTGGCGTAGATTAAGAACTTTATCCTAGTCCCAGTATGACCGTACAACTGCTAGCATACGCGGATGACATTGACGTGATTGGCAGAACACAGCGAGCCGTCAATGAAGCGTTTGCTGGTATTGAAGCTGAGGCGGCCAAAATGGGTTTAGCGGTGAATGAGGGCAAAACGAAGTATATGCTGTCATCAAGAAAGGACACACAACATCGACGTCGGGGACACAACGTCACAATGGGCACCTATAACTTCGAGGTAGTGAAGGACTTCGTCTACCTCGGCTCTCAAGTGAACAGTACGAACAACACCAGTACCGAGATTAAACGCAGAATTACTCTTGCCAATCGCTGTTTCTTTGGGCTCAAGAGACAATTGAGTAGTAGAGTCCTCGAAGGACCAAGTTAACATTATATAACACCTTGATAATCCCAGTCCTTCTGTAGGGTGCGGAAGCATGGACAATCTCAAAAGCTGATGAAGAAGCACTTCGTCTTTTCGAGAGAAAAGTTCTGCGTTCAATCTTTGGTCCTGTTTGCGTTGGTGGGTATTGGAGAAGAAGATTCAACCACGAACTGTACGGGCTGTACAGGGGCATGAGCCAAGTCAGGCGTCTACGGATTCAACGCCTAAGATGGCTGGGCCATGTAGAGCGTATGTACAACACTGCTCCAGCCCGAAGAGTCTTCGACTCCGGACCAGTGGGACAACGCAATAGAGGACGCCCACGGAACCGATGGCTCACCCAGGTGGAGAAGGACATCAACCAACTTGGTGTGCTCAGATGGAGACAGCTGGCCAAAGATCGCGTCGGCTGGAGAGGCTTACTGGTTGAGGCCCAGGTCCACCCCGGACTGTAGCGCTACCTGAAGAAGAAGTATGAGCACTCTCGTTGGGGTGGACACAGTCGTCATATTTCTACTTGAAAACTTCGAATTTTACTCGACCTGTACGGCATACTTGGGAACCACAGCTTGGATACATCGATGTTGGCTAGTTCTAGATCTAGCCCTTGACACCATTGACGATAAAGTTGCTCCTTTCTCAGTTCGCAGGAAATAAAGTCTGATGATGCTGGCACACACAGTCAGTCTTTGCCTTTGATGCACTAATGCCGGGATGGTGTGTCCCCCAATAATGGCAATTTTTTTTTTTGTCGACATCGTCGCTAAGCCAGGATTGGGCTTTACCTAAGGAGATCCAGTCTCATGCTCGAACTTTTCCACGGTGCGACGAACTGTTTGCACACAGTTGACATGATGACGATTTACGTGCACTCCACAGACGAAATTCACTTTGCATAAATATATGTTTTATGTATTGAGCCAGAAATTCGGTGATATTTTATTAATAATTTCGGCAGGTCCACAAGCGTTCAACAATCCATGATGAAGCGGCAAACCTTAATATTTAGGCAACTTGGTATCATCGGCTCAACAGTTCCTGAAACATACATACTCAATTACTCGTCAGCCCTGCGACCCATGAAGGGTCTGAGACTGTACAAAAGCTGCCTTCCAATGTTGACTGTCCTTGTAGCGCTGCCTCCAGTCATCAGCATCAAGCTGTCTCGAGTCCGTGATAACTTTGTCTTTATATGGGAGGTTCGGTCTTCCTCCAATCGAACCAATCGTCTTGGTGTCCATACGGTCGATGTGGTAGTGCAGTCGTCAGATTTTAGCCTTCCGGAAAATATGCATTTCTTGGTTCTGCATGTAAAGTTCGCGGTTCTCCTCTTCCCTATATGTATCCAAAGCCCAACCAAAGACTAGCTCTGCAATACTGCTTATCGATATCGGAAATTAAGAGATTTGTGGAGCATGATTTTGATCCTTCGGTTTAGGAGATATGAATGAGCCCAGTTGATTCGACAAATCGAAGTGACACCGATTGCCGAGGGTAATTCCACGAAGAATCTCCACTGCGATGTCATTTGTGGAGTTAACGTTTTTTGGTCGATAGCATATGCTGAAAATGAATGAAACCAGCTCTTTTTGCCTCGTATTTATTTGCCGTGAATGCTTAAACTACGCCGTTTAGATTACGCGTGGTAATGTCGATGCCATCTGAAAATCCAAGGGTGGGATATCAATCCACAAGTCATTGTAGAAGATAGTGCCTTCCGTGCTGTCTGAATTGAAGAAATTGCACTACCGTAGCAAAATCATTGAAAATACTATCGTTCCTATCTCGTCATCCTTTATTTGCCACTCACTGCAATCCTCTCCGTGGATATCGTGACGTTGCGGGTATGTGCGTCGACCTCTACGCAACGTAACTCCGCTGCCTAGGTTTGATTCCTGGCTGGTACGACTAAAAATAATTTTCCGGAACAGTTATTACTCTTTCAGCATTGTCGGTGACTCCAAAGATCTCGGCTCTTCACATAAATCCCACCTCTTTCGAGTCACTGACAATATTCAAAGAGTAAGCTTCTGTTTTGAAAAAGCTTCTCGAACTTGGATGTTCGGCTGCTTTCACACTCGTTATGATTCGTCGGCGATTCTTTCCCTTTTTCCCTTTTGTGATCTCAAGCCACTTTCACACTGGAAATCTTTCATTCTCTGCAATTGTGATGTCAATGCTGAACCTTTTCTGTTTCCTACCCCCTCTCACACATGCGTCATCTCTTTCTCACACATGTACAGCATGCTTCCAATATCCAACATTGAGAACATGAGAATAAAGCAACTCAAAGAAAAAACGAAGAGAGATAAAAGAGAAGAAAATCCAAAGGCAAACCCCGAACACACGAGACGCGGGCTACCCCTATCACGTCCCACCTCCCTTGTCAACAAGATGGAAAAATCGCAGACGAAATTTTTCTGTGTGAAAGCGGCCTTCGGAGTCGGCATAAAGCTGTAGGTGCCTTCCACTCGTGAGAGAACAATAACACGCAGAACACGAGTGGTTGCTGTAGAAGCTAGTCCCTGTCCCCCTACTATAATCCACCCCTTGCTCTTTGAACTTGCTCTCGATTTCTCCCTCTATGCCATCGGCCCATGATGTGCCTAGGCTGTGAACACCTAAGGGTCTTGGTTATCCTTTTTATGCGCGCGAACTAAAAAACTATTGATGCTTTGGAAGCAAATATTCGTCAAGTCACAGCTGAATTATTGCGTTTCGAAAGATGAACGGAAATTGCCTTGTGGAAACCAAGTCTGGCTAGAACTTCCGTGGACTCCATTATTTCAGTCATAATGGCATGGCAAAACTTAAATTCGATTGAAATCGATTCGAATTTTCTTTCAGAACAGATCAGAACAGTCCTGTTGAAGGGATTACATTGCGGCGTGGATGTTTCAAATGAGAAGGGCCTTGAATGAACATTACACACAACCTGTCTTCTTTTTTTTACTGTGCTGATACCGGTCGCTGCCATTTGTGGGGTTGAGGGACAGACCAACCAAATGTGAAACATCAAGGAATCACCTGAACTCTGTCACAGTCTTATGTTAAATACGCAATTTAATTCATCCCATACCCTCTGAGGAGCACCCATTAACCTTAAATTCACTTGACAATTGAAGTCACAACCACTTGTAGTGGCGACCATAATAGCTGCGGAGACTTCCTGCACAGTCCGCGACACCGTAGCGCAGGGATGTCCTTTCCATTCCTTCCACCGCGTATCGTACTAATCATGAATTATTCACAGATTTCCTATCGTAATTAGAGTCATTCTAAAGTCCCGCCCCAGCACCACCGCGGCCACCGCTAATTACAATAATGACTTGCACACAATTATGCCAAAGTCGTCGCATCATCATAATGGTCTGATGATGGGATGTACACCGACAACATTCGGTCGGGCAGTGGCGCAACCGTCCGGCCCGAACACACCGAACATCGTCAGCAGCAGGAATGAATTGATATGAAATTAAATTGGCTTCCGAGGATTCTCCAGCTAATTCAATTGACAACTGGCCTTGGTACTTTTGTGCAGGACTCGTTGCCGATCGTTCGGTTCGGCGGCGCGGCGCGCCCTCTCAGCGATGCTAATCAAATGCAAAAGCAATTCTCAAGCCTAGTCCTTTATCTCTCTCGCTCTCGTTCTTCCTTCATTTCCCCCGCCAAGCTATCGTGCGTTGAAGGACTTCTTGTAATAACCGTTCTTGGGTTATTAAAAGTTTTGTTTTCTTATCTCTGGTCTTCTTGGAGAAGTGAAATGTCCTAAGCGAAAACTTTCCCTCGACCGTTTCCCTAACTATTGCGTCGTTGTTTAGCAGGGAGTGTTGGAAGGAAATCATTTAATGCATCCTGCATGTAGCGCAATGTGCCACACTTTGGACGACGACGAGGACATTTTTTGGGCGGGTCGGGCAAGTCGGGCGAGTCGGGCGGGCAGCAACGCAGCAACGTCCTCGGAACGATGTAACGATGGAAGTTTCTTAATGAATTTATAGGTTTAATGCGGTTGATGTCATTTTCTGGGGTAGTTCCTGGCAGGGTTAGGTTGCTCCCATTATAGGTTTTTGCTTTGGCGATTTCGGTGAAAATTGCCCTTGTTCTGGCTAGCTGCGATGTCTTAATGAGTGCCTATTACCAGTTTCGAAATTTGAAAAGTTTTTATCGTTAAGTCTAATATATTCGATGTCCTCGTGGTATTGCATGAGGGGGCTTGTCCGCAAAATGATTGCTCGTGTGCTGATAGTTGTCGTCTTTTGGGTGAGATGGCTGTCGTAAAGGGACTTTGTTTTCTAATGAAATGTGGTCATTTGAGCCACAAGTGTTCGGTTGTGTCATCATCATTGGCTTCTTCTAATTTTTGCTTCACTTAATTTTTGCTATTGGTTATTTGGATTTCTTGTTCTTAAAAGGTTATGCTTATGGTTGCCTCTTAATATACCTGCTTTTTGATAAATTTATAAGCTAGATACCCTCGAAATTTCGAAGAGCCTGGGTGCATTTATGTTCTTAGGCATGAGACCAGACTTTTGGATTTTTTTAAGTCTCGTATTTTCTGCTTCTCCTAGACTCTTCGATGTCCTTGAGCTGAGATGTTGCGAGAGACCTTTTCTTCAGGCGTAGAAGCCTTTTATCCTCCCATCTTCTATCTCGGTACTCCCATACCTCCCATCTTCTATGCGGTTGCAGCGCATTTTGGTATGCCTCGTTGCTCACTCGCGCCATCATACCACGGGATTCTTGTCGGGCTTGATAGGTAGCCCTCAGCAACCTCTTTAATGGCCTTTCGGCAATGCAACCACATCTCGTTGTCGTTGGTTTTCACGTAAGCATACCGAAGAGTCTATCACTAAGTTGCTCTTAGATTCTGGCAATCGTTTGTGTTGTCAGGCGTTCAATGTCAAAACTCCTCTTGGTTGGCTGGTACAGCTTTCTGACACTGGATTGTCAAGCTCTGAATCTCGGTGCTACGAGGAAATGGTCAGAGCCGACGTTTGCCCTCCTGAATGTTCCCACGATATTTGACGTCAATGGTCGATTTGGTTGGCGGTTCGACCGTCCAGAGATCGCCCGGTGCTTTGTGGATTCTTTTGCGAGGGTACCTCGTGCTGCGTACCACGTGCTATTTTTATTCGTCCACCTTCGATCGCACCATTTTTAAAAGTCAATCAACAAATACTGAACAACGTGTTGTAACTTCTATTACTTGTGAAAATAAACATTTTACTTTAATATTTCCTCAGATTTATTTAGATTATAAGAAGCCATGTTTGTCAAGTACGGCAAATTCATTGTTGCCAACTTTAGTAACCTAAGGCTTACCTTACACTTCCTACTCTACACTAGAGTGGCTAGGGAATTCGTCAACCACAGGTTGGGGTTAATTAGGACACGACGACAATTATGCTTAACTATGGGACAATTGAATAACATAGCCCTTTACACTAAACTCTCATTTCATTTTAATTCATTTTTATTGTGGAATTCATAACAACTTATATACTAGACAAAAATGCTTAAAACTAGTTGTACGTACATTGTTACTACTTCTAACTTACTGGCCCTAGGCGGGCACTCTAAGCTAAACTTAACCTTTTTCTATGTCTTTCGACCTAATCTTACGGAGTGAAATATAAATGAGAATTTAAAAAGAACAACTTACTATTAAGAAAAAAATTTAAAACTTAATGACTGAACGGTTTATTTTAAAACTTACAAGCTAACTTACAATCTACCTTAAAATAAAACTTACAAACTAACTTAAGTTAACCTACCTATATACGCATATACACCTGTCTATACCCCTATACACATGTGTATACGCATATATCCTTAATATACACAATGTATACATGTATCGTCATGTATACACATATACATTCTTGCTATTTTTTTTTTATTTTTTTCACATATATACAACTTAAAAAACTACCTTAAAACTACCCTAAGATATATAAGTCGGACATAGGTTGCGGCTGATAGATTTCCATCTAATCCGCTGCAAGACAGAGACCGACTGCGCCCCCTAAGGGGGAACGCACTACCCTTTCTACCCCGGGTCTAAAGGGTTCGACGCTGGAGTTCCCTAGCTCCCCAGCCACCAGAAATTTTGGTGCTGCCTAGCAACATCCCGAATGTCTCGGCTGGATACCGCCGAACTGAACCGGAGGAGACCCTCCTCAGCTCGTTGTGCGACGGAACGGTCGTGGTTGAGTCGCCCATCCACAATTGATCTGGCGATGTGGTAGATGAGCGGTACCGCATTTATATCTTGTAACAGGCCGTGCTTATCTAAATGGAGAAAAGCTTTTGGGGGAACGAAACCACTGTGGCGTACCTTTTCGTGGTATTCTGGATTGGGGTAGTAAGCCCCTGAGATCAAGTTATTGGACGAGTTCATCACTCTAGCAGTATGACCTCGAATCAACCTCAACAGGAAATTGTCCACTCTTATCAGGTTTGCCCTGTTGTATAAAAACCTCATTGGAATAGAATTTTATGTACTGGGACTCTGGAGTTCGATAAAGGCGAAGGCAAGCCATAAGACAAGCCCTCTCAAACAACCGAATCTTTTCCATCAAGCTTGCACTCACGTTGAACCACACGGGACAGCCATAGGTGAGCATTGGCCGGATGAGGGCCATGTAGCAGATAACCTTCACCCTCGCATCGAGTTGGCTGTTGTAAAACAGTCTCTTTGTAAGGGCAAAAGCGCCTCGGGCTCTGGCCAAAGCAGCATCTACATGTTTATTAAAATATAAATACTTCGCCAGTGGTTCCCCATGTCTTCCAACGATTAAGAACTTTCACCAATTCTTTTTCGTATCCGCCGAGGCCTTATACAACGGCGTCCTGAACAGAATGGTTTCCGACTTCCGGAAGTTGATACTCAACTTCCAGTCGTCGGAACTTCTCATGAATGAATCGAAATCACCCTGCGTGAGAGAAGTGATTTCCTCGATCTTCTTGCCTGATCTGTACACGATCAAGTCATCGGCATACGCAATTGCATGAGGAAGAGAACTTATCAGATCGCTAAAGTAAATGTTGAACAGGATCGGCGAATTAACGGCACCCTGTTGGAGACCATTTTTAACTTGGAATATACCTGTCCAGGTAGCACTAAACTCTCAACAGCCCTTTGTATTCTCTGTGAGCCGGATTGCTTTTTAGGAATCTAAGAATGGTGCATGGTTCTTAATTTCTTCCTCTTCTAATTGCTGCTTGCCCATATATCTTTGACTTTTGTGGGTTAGTGCCTCACAGAATCCCAGTAAGTGCTCTGGTTCCTTCCTAGAGACCTTCATCTGATACTCCTAATTTCCTTAGGTGCTCTCTGAGTCTGTAGTCCTTTGTGGGGAAGCCTGTTAGGATACGGAGGTTGTTCCTGCTCAATATGGCATATCTCTTGCTATTAGCTTTGTTCCAGGTTTCTGTCCGGTTCCTTTTTGCTAGTTTCCTGAATTTTTCTCTGGGGACACGATTTCCTGCACGAATAGTGTGCGACATGAGTTTAGCCAGGCGTGAAAGGATTCAACGCCTAGAGTGTCTAGTCCGTGAAAGGCGCATGGCCAACTTGGCCCGAAGAGATTTCGAATCGAAAAGCAACAGGGGACCTCTGAGCGCATGGTTGCACAGTCATGTCGACAAAGACTACAACGAATTTGAGTAGTTAGTGAGAAAATAGCTGAAGAGTTTGAGGCACAGGTTCAAAGCTGACTGCAGCTCCATACAAAGTTCTCAATGAACAAGCACATTCATACTCAATAAACAACCATGAGCTTTTGCCAGGCATAGCTAACAACTCATTGTTGGCATCTCTCTTTTAATGCGATTCACCTCTACACATAGGTAAGGCAGAAGTGGGCGGTTGACGGTAGTCACACACAGGCCAGAGTAGACCCGTGGTGTTAGTACGATGATCTAATTGTTCCTATTCCGCAAACCTGTTGATGCTTCTGATGAGGCGGTGGAGATGTCTGATACCAATGCTATTTAGTTCGGCCAGGTTTTTCAAGTAGACTCAGACAAGAGAGGGTGAATCAATTCCAAATCTCTGTCCCTGGAACTCCTGCAGAACTCATTGTGAGGCAGACCATCATCAAGAGGCATTGATTAGAATGGCACAGCGCTCGGATATGACGCCGATATGAGTTCTAAAATCCTGAACACTCATCCCGACCAGGCTGTGTAAGCGAATCGATAGTAGGCCTTAATTGTTTCGTTATGAGACATCCAGTGCCAGTAGATCATCTACAACTTGTAAGAGCAAGTGATTCAAGAGGTTGGCATGTCTTCTTTTCGATAGAGTACTGAACCACTCCCTTTTCTTGAAAGTGCATCCTCTTGACAGGCTGCAGGCCTCATAAGTTGGTCGTTGAATATTTTGAACCTTAGGGTCATCTTGAAAATTCGCAAAAGACCACCCAGCGTCCAGTATGATCTCTTGAAGCACTGGTTGAGAAACTTTTCTCGAATATTAACCTAGGTGTCATGATATCTTTGTCCTCGATAATAGAGTCTACAGTCTTCTAGAGCAAAGTGTCCAGATTGGAATTCCTTCCTCATATGCAGCAATTTCATTCAATCGATTTCATCAACGCTCAGATAGCCACATTTGCATTTTATAGCCATTTGACAGCAGTATAGGGCCGTGGGCGCCTTCTTGACATGTTCCTGGATTTTGGGATACCCACACAATTTTTTTCCAGGATAAGACGAGAAGTTTTGCGGAGGTTTAAGGTCAGGAAGATTTATTAGCTCTGTTTTCTGCGGATTGACACCAAGATCGAATTGTGCATATTATCCCAGGTCGTGGCCATAGGCTGCGTTTTACCTTGGACCCTGCCCTTTCCAGTGTTAGTAGAAGAACCCTATGATGCACCAGAGAGAAGAATCACTCCATAGAGAGCTGTGCTTCTGTTGATCGCTCTGCAGCTCTTGGTTCACCGCTCTTGGATCTTATCTCCTTGTTAAAGGCTACCTCGATGTAAAAAAAAGTATGGGTGAAGTCCTTATGCTCGATTTTTCTGTTGTCTCTATCAACCAGTGAAGGCCTGTTCTACAGATTTAGTCTCGTCGCAGGTCGACATTTTTTTTTCATCACGACTGTATACCTGATGCGTATCATTCAACAAACTCGAAATTAAAACCCCCACCTTCTTCCTGGTTAACTTGGAAGTGCATCAATTCATCCGTCTTAAGACCAATTCCACCTCATGCTCCGGAAGGTTAACGCCAATGCCTCCCACCTTGATCTCAAGTCCCGGCCCATATGCAATCTCTCAAAAGCTTCTCATGGGCTTAGCCATTGGGACACAAAATGACTTAAATAAAAACCCACTTCTTCTCAAACACTGTCAACTGCCAGTTGGTGGTTGTGCGGCACTCCTCACAAGTCCCCACTCCATTAGCTCATCCAGAACTTAATAACGTCTTGCATGATACTTCGCCGAAGCCATTGTATCCCACATACTTGGCAGCGAAAGAGCAATTTGCTTTCTATTCACAAAATGAGGAAATCTTCTAATAAAACATCAACTGCATCCAACGGCGCATAAATGCAAACATTTGTGTTTTTTCCCCTTCCATCAGGACATCGCAAACAAAAGGCGCACAACAACAACGCATCGAAAAAGAAGAAGAGAAAAAATAGAAGAAGAAATCAAAGATCCAACCGAGGACAGAAGGAGCGCTTTTATGAGTTTACTCTTTGCCATTTAGATCATCCCCGAGCAGTAGTAGCAACATTAGAACTAAATCACATAATACAGTGAATGCATACCGTACCAGTGCCATCGGAGCAATAACAATTTCCAATAAGATTTATGCCACACAATGACTGTTCGTTGCCAAACGGAGTATGGAAACATGAAAACATTTGCTGCAGGAACAGCAGTGGGAGCAGCAGCAGCAGTGGCGGCGACGACGACGACGACGACGACTACGACGTCTTTTGGCAGTTGCTAGACGAGAGTCTTCTTTGTGCGCGGCAGCGAGGCAGGGTCTGCAATCTGAGCTAGCTAACTGCTTGAAATTCATATTCGATTTTTGCCTCCTCCGAAGGACTGCGGAGCTATGCTAACACTCACGAGCGGTCCTTGGGTGAGTGGATGCAATGAATCATGTGATGCTGTGCTATTGGATTCACATCGAGTTGCAAGTAAATAAACACAAGAACCGAGAGAGTAAGCAATGCAAGGAAGGAAAAATGTTGTTTTAATAAATTTCAGAATCTCGGTTGGGAGTCGGGGGCGGGGTGGGGAATGAAATGTGGTGCCAAGGCTGTTGGCTGCGTTGTCGTCGTCCCAGACAGCAGAATGTTGTGACAAGTTTCGTATCGATGCGCACTTCGGTTGGCAGGGTGGGGAAATTAATTTTGAACTTGGCTCTGAATTTGACTTTCGCAAAAGTCGGACAGGGACGAAGGACGACCCACCCTCCCTCACACATGCCCTCTATGGCAGAGGATGCTAAATTCTTTCCCTTATGTCTAAAATTCAAATAACTGAGTTACGAGTGACTCAATGCGTCGCGTTGTCATAAAACTTTCGCCCAGATTAAGCACATGCAAGAATAAAAAAAGAATAAAAACTATAAATGTTGGAAACTCCCCACCCTGTTAACATGCGAGATCATAAAATTATATGCAGTGGAGTTATTCAATAAGGAAACTGTAAATTTTTTAGTAGTACTTAAAAACACTGTTGTCACCCTCTGTCAAAGGCCATCAATGAATTAAGCAAACGGGGCGCAGTGACGTCATAAAAACTACAAGACAAGTATGGCGTTCGAATGGGTTATCTTTACGACGAATCGGGCGATGAAATTGACACTCCATTTCTGTACAAAAATATTCCAATCATCCTTTTGAGTCAGAAGCACATGATTTGCCTGTCAGAAATTTCAGCGGAACTCTTAAGCCTCAGCTTGTAGGAATGAGTGACTTGTTGGTGGAAATATTTTTGAACCGAGTGTTACTCATTGTCTGGCGATGCCTTACTATAATGTTAGTCCATTGCTAGTGAACAAGAAATATATATTTGATGCGGCAAGTAAGCCTCTTCTTTCTCAAAATAGTCTCTCTATTTAGACCCATCAAAAAAAACTTCGAGTCCCTGATACCAGCAAATACCTTTGGTACAGCGACATCGCCACACGCTTCTACACAGACGGATCCAAGACAGAAGATGGAGTAGGAAGCGGTGTAATCTGTCTAAAATCATCACCTCATCACTGCAGTGTTTTTCAAATGAAAATAATGGCGATTAGCGAAGCCTTGGTTGACGTGGAAAGTTATGTCTTCATCTTTACGGATAGCCAGGCAGCACTAAAATCTCTGGCATGGTTCTGTATAAGGTATAAAGTAGTCATAAACAGTCGCTCTTCTCTTGAGGAGATATCCAAAAAGTATCACATTCGCCTGTGATGGGTGGCAGGCCATAGAGGCAGTATGGGAAACTGTGAAGCTGACTTCTTCTTCTTCTTTATTTGGCGCTACAGTCCGGTTTGGACCTGGACCTCAACCAACACGCCTCCCCAGCTAGCACGGTCTCTGGCCAGCTGTGTCCAGTGTCGTACGCCAAGTTGTTTGAGGGCCTTCTCCACCTGGGTGCGCCACCTTAAGCGCGAGTGTCCTCTGTTGAGTTGTCCCACGGGTTCGGACAACTGACACTCTCGAAAAAAATGGCCACTAAGCAGCCAGTTGATGGGACATCTTGTGACATCAAGTTACAGCTCATCATTCTCAGTAAGCAAAATTCAATGTCATTTGGCAGACAGTCATCACATTCCAAATGTCCAAGCAAATCTGGCCTCGTCTCGATCCAAAAATATCAGATGGCTTGATCAACTTTACAATAGGCCTAGGCTTGGCCTAAGTGTGCCTGCTGTCCGTATGAGCGGCAGTCAGCCACCTCAACCTAACCTAACCTTGAGGAGATCTAGAATTAGTACTGCAGTGGTAACATTTACCAGACAAGCCTATTAGGTTTACATGCAAAAAGACTAGGACTATTCTCAAATGATTTCTGCAGTAGTTGCCTATATGAAGAAGAGGAGGAAAGTGTACGAAACCTTCCCTGCAGCTGCCCTGGACTCGCCTCTATTATAATAATATAATAATGGGTGGCGCTACAGCCCGTAGAGGGCCAGGGCCTAGCTTCTCAGCAACCACTCGTGTTGTGCGTGCTATTGTTCTTTCAAGAGTGGAAGGGACCTACAGTTTAATGCCGACTCCGAACGGCAAAGTTGAGGAAGCTTTTTCTAGACAAGAATACTCTTTGAGCATTGTCAGTGACTCGAAAGAGGTGGAACCGTGAATTATGTAAGGTGGTAAGTAAATTCGGGTATCGAACCTGGCACCCTCTGCGTAGGAGCCGACGCACTTACCCACTACCCACGGCGGCGACCACTTCTTTCTGACAAAACTGGCTGGCTTTCATAGTTATTACGCCGACCCAATCCTTTTTTTTTGTTAACCCATGTGAGTGCAAGGGGCCTACTTTAGCCCAAGCGCTTCGTTTAAAGTACCTACCTACCTGCCTAGACCCATACACTTAGACCAGCGTTGCTGCAATTGTTGTTTTTCCAAGGAACTGCTGGATGGAGTAAGGCTATGAACTGCCCAAATTGTGGATTTTTGCCCATCTTTTTATGTAATCCCAACATCGTCCATATCTCTTGATCTCTTCCGCGGGCTTCGTCTTTTGAGTTGCCCCACTAGCGCGGAATCGAACACTCTTCCAGCAGGATCAGTGCTATCAATGCACTCTACATGTTGTTGGCACATGATGATGGCGAGACCCATAATCACATACGCGCCTATCGTTTGGTAGTCTTAAACCCTGCAATAGACAACAGCAAGACAGTTACAGAAGTTGCAAAGATTTGCATGCCTTGGTATAACAAATGTCATGCGGAAGTTGTATACTCTGGGGGCAAAACATAACACTGAAACACAAACAAAATTTGGACAAAACTTCTTTTTTGAAATTAAAGCAAATCAACCCGTCTTCATCGGTGATTAACCTCGTTGAAGTCTTCCCTGGCGCACATCGAAGCACAGGTTTAGATAAAATAGGATTAAGACGCGAGGTGTAAATAAATTGGGAACAAAGGAGATTACGAAAACGAGTACGAGAACAGGGTTGCAAGGTGATGTTGGGGAATGTTACACATTCGACAACAGCCCGAGAATCTATAGTCGGTCTAACTCCCTTATCAATGTTCAATTCAAAAGGCAGATGCCAGATATGCCATGAAATATAAGTCTAGCTAGATTATAAGTACAAGCGAATATAACTACCAAAGAAGTACCTTAGGATTCTGAACGAAAAAAGATATGTTTTGAACAATATCGGATATTATGGTCAGCCAGCATTGTTTGAGTTTGAAATCTTGAATTCGGCTAATGATGTTCAACCAGTAGAGCCCAAAAGACTGATACGGTTCACAAACTTATCAAAGAGGGACTGACGAAATCCTTGTGGTGCGTCCGAAGACTTCGGGTCCAACTCCAGGCGCTGGACTCTTTTGAGCTTGGACCCAACACAAGGATTTTCGTATCTATGGAATAGAGGCCTTAGGTGTTTCAAGCCAGGAGCTTCTTAACTTCTTGTTAAACGAGTACCCTGATTCCAAAGCCAAAAAACGCAGGAGTACCACAAGGAAGTGTTCTTGGTCCTTTTTGTTTCAAGCCACGAACTTCTTAACTTCTCGTTAAGCCTGTTAAACGAGTACCCTGATTCCAAAGCCAAAACACGCAGGAGTACCACAGGGAAGAGGTGTTGGTCCTTTTTGTTTCAAGCCAGGAACTTCTTAACTTCTTGTTAAACGTGTACCCTGATTCCAAAGCCAAAAAACGCTGGAGTACCACAAGGAAGTGTTCTTGGTCCTTTTTGTTTCAAGCCACGAACTTCTTAACTTCTTGTTAACCCTGTTAAACGAGTACCCTGATTCCAAAGCCAAAAAACGCTGGAGTACCACAAGGAAGAGTTCTTGGTCCTTTTCTAAGCAATCATGCGTTATACGTGTTATATCCCGCAAGACGATGAGCCTCGGCACATTTGGAAAAATATATTTACAAATACTGGCTAATTGGAAAATTCTCAAGGCTAGGTACAGAGAACCGTCTAAATTTATGTAAGCAAACGCTAAAACTTATATGGGCGGTGTAGTGCCGGCTCATCCCTACGACCGCTCTCGACGGTGGACATATCGAAGAGCACCTCCCATGCTTTCACGCTCTACCATAATGTTGCCAATACACTAAAGGTTGTATTAAACTCTTGGATTGAATAAGTAAACGAACATCGGTCTCGTAGGTATTCTCTGTTGCATTGTCCCACATGTCCGGCCAAAACTAAGTTGTCCATGAGCTCGAAATGCTCCCAAGCATCTTATGAGTTGGATAAATAGATGCCAGGCGTGCAGTTCGGGGTTGAATCAAGACTGAAAATATTAAACGCAGAACTTTTCTCTTGCATGTACCAAAGGCTTCTTCATCTGGCTCTTCAGATTGTCCATGTTTTCAACCCATGGCTCAGGACAGGGATGTTCAAGGTGCTAGATAATTTCTGTTTAGTCCTTCAACAGATGTTCAACGTGCTATATTATTTCTGTTTAGTCCTTCGACAGAGTGCCTTGTTATACTCAAATGCCTCTTGAGCCCAAAGAAACAGCGGTTGGGTAGTGTCTCGGTAGTGATGTTGAATGTACTGTTTACTTCGGAGCCGAGGTAGACGAACTCCTTGGCTACCTCAAAAGTATATCTGTCTATGGTCTACCCACACCAGTAGGGCGGTGTTCTGGCTATAATATGGATGTTCGTCTTTGAAGATAATATATAGAGGGTCTTTGAAAGCTATAATAAAAGACTCAAAACTTCTTTCTGCTTTGCTGACACTTACCCACCCTAAGTCGGAGCCTAAGTTTGATATCCGCTTGTAATTCACGAGTGCTTGTGGACTTGTTGGCATGGAAATTTCATTTCAAGAGATATCTAATAGGGTTGTATCCCACGATCCGAGTGCCCAATTCTGATCACCGAAACGAGACAGTCATGTACTCTCCAGGAAAAGTCTCATGTAGTTATTGCATTGTTTTACGGGTTGAATGGCATGTTTCCCCATCTTGTTGAAACCACATGTTGGCCACATCAATATCATCCATTTTCGACAGAAGAAGAGAATCATGTCTCGAAGTTAAGGGCCAGTAGCAGTCAACGCTTGACCTGAAATGAGCCTCATTTAAAAAAAGTATGGTCTAATGCCTATTCCAGCCTAAAATCCGCATCAAACAGTGGCACGTTGTGGACGCTCCATTTTTAAGAAACCTAAACTTTGAGCTGTCACGTAGGTTTTTTTTTCAGTGTTGCCAACAATTTCCTGCACAAATGGCGGGAAGTTCAAATCTTGCGTGAATTTTGAAACACCCTTTACATTTTTTTGCCCTCATTGCTAACCACGATCACTCATGTCATTTAATCCAAGCACCAGTCTAGTCCAAGTCCTATAGCTTCCAGTTAACAGTAAGGGAACAAATAAAAATTAACCTACACTTGTCTCAAAAATGACTAAGTCAGCTGACAGTCAGTGGCGACATGCAACATTGAAAATCGGAATGCCTTCCAAATTTGCTGGTGTTCGTCGTTCGCCAATTGTGTTGGTTGATTCATTGCGAATATAAATTCCAAGTCAAGTGGTTGAAGTACACGACGTTCGATTTTGAAGGGTGCGTGCCGTATTCATCCCCCATTTGTGTGTGAAACACTTTCGAATGGCATGACTCCGCCTCGTTGCGTTCTAAGAACGCTTTTACGATTATGAGGCAGACAAAAGTTAATAAAGTTGTTGCAATAAAATGAAAAAAATATGCCAGAACTTCCCCGTCAGCGCCGGCTATTCCCCCATGCGGCATGGCGTGCACACTTTCCCTGCGGCAGTGAAGTTAGTAAATAAATAGTTTGTCATCGTCATTTCAGATTTCATAATTTATACGTTTTAAATGAAAGCTATCCCAACGCAAGCTGCTTCGGCACAGGCTATTTGACAAATTCGCGGGGCCCGGCTCGTAAAGAGGCCTAGAAACGCACACAAACCCATGCGTGTGGCTGAACAAGCGCTCGCAACTACGTTCGCTTTACGAGAGTGACAACATATTTCCTCGGCCGTTTATAGTCCATCACAAGTCAGCGCGAATAAATTGTGAGTTTATTTCCGCATAGAGATTTAAGTATCTTGCGGCGCCAGTGACAGCCCGCGTCGGACCCGCGCCTGACTCACCTTCAACCGCTCGGCGAGGACGAGCAAACCAACAAAAAAAAAAGACACAAAATTCTGTAAATAACACGACAGCACAGCAGATACTCGTGGGCGAAGGAGAGAGAGAGAGAGTAAATCAGGAGGGAATGACAAACACTCGGAATGGGTATGCACACAGGAACCAAAAAGGAGCTCGTCCGCAAAAATAAATTTGCGGTCATGGGATATTTAATGGTAATTGGTGGTGACTGAATGTCCATCCAGAGGACACACAACGCACATCTACATGGGCTACACTCCGCGTCAAGGATTGCCAGCGGTGGATCGATTACGGGTCGATTTTTATCGACGCTTAACACAGCCACTAGGCCCTGCAAATGAAAATTGATATGAGTGAGTGACTTAATGAAAGTGAGTTCTCATCCGTCGTCTGTCGCCCCTTCTCCTCGTTGCAGGATTTTTTTCCAGTGCAAGGAGGTGGGTGGACATTTTTCTTGCGTCACCCCAGCATCCGCGCAATTCACTCAGAGGACGCTGCGAAAATGGTAATGATTATTATTTTCAGTCCTGAAGTCGTCCCCAGTGCGGGTTGGTTCTTTTATTTCCGCCTCTCGCAGGACTCGCTCGCAGTCCTGATTTCGTGTTAATTTATTTATTGCGCAAATGATAAATCAGCGAGCGAGGGGTTCATTCTCGCGATGCCAGAGGCAAGGGGCACGGTACACGGAGCACGGAGCACGGGGCAAAGGGCATGTTGCAAATAATAATGATGCCACTGACTATGACTACAATACGCTGGCTACACTCGCAGATGGGATACCTATGATAATGATGATGACGCCACTGTAGATGCAATGATAATCCGGACGTATCGGTAATCGAACCCAGTAATGTGTCCACATCCGCCATATAAATGAAATGGACGTCGGAGTGTCACTTTAACATGCACACCATTATGCGTAGTTATCGACGAGAAGAAAAAAAATGAACTCTCCTGCATTCGCGTGTGTTTCGCATTTGTGCACGATGAGGACACGAGTAATTGGGGATGTTTTTTTTCGTTGTCGCGTTGCTGTATGCGGGGCGACAATTTTAAGGACTTCCTCTCGACGTGACGATAATTATAGCGATAGTATGCTTAAAATTATTTTGACAGGACATTTCATTTAATTTTATATGTGTGCATACATTTTCTACTGAATTTATTCATTTCAAGGATACAGGAACGCAGGTGCGTGTGCGTGAGCGTGTGGTTTGGTTGGCTGCGAAGGGAGGTGCTCAATAATTCCAAGCACGAGACATGCAAATGAGTGTGTACGTGTTGTGAGAGAGCAATTTTAGACGGTATTCGGGACAGGCACACATCGCCGTTAGGCAATGTTTTTTTGTCACACATGTGGAACAGATCAAGGATCCCTGGGATCCAAAGCCTTGACACAAATGTTCACTTAATTAGGTTTGTAGACGTTTAAACAAATGTTGGTTAGATGGGATTTTTGCATTAGTTTTGCAGTTGATTGAAATGTTCAGACGCTAAAATTGTGTTTGGGTCTAGTCACTGTAATGTATGCTGATTCAGCTGTCAAATTAAGTACATTGTTGTAAGTTGTTTTGATGGATGATTTAAATGGTGCGAAATAAATGCATGCAAACCATCCATTTCTACTTCGTGTACCAGATTGATTTTGAGATATCCAAAAAACGATCTGTCACATTTATCTGGTTTTCGGTGAGATACAGAAATCATTCTTAGTGGCAGTCCAAGCTAGTCGCAAGCTGTCGCGAAGAGCTCAAGGTTCTGTGCGTTCGATCACTCTGTGCTGTGTCCCAGGTCACAGGGACATAACCGGAACCGAGGTAGTAGATGAACTTGTCAGGAAAGGCGCCGAATCCGACCCATCCCAGGCAATCCTATGGCTTTCCCTACCTCTGTTTCTCATCAAGAGGAGGTGGACAGTAAAATCATGGAGCTGTTTAATGAAAGGTGGAGTTCCATCCCCACATGTGGGACCACTCGTAACATATGGCATAGGTTCAACAGCACTAAAACTAATTCCCTCCACCAATGCAGCAGGAAACCGCTGAGAATGATGGTGGAGCTGGTCATAATCATCGGAAGTACCATGAACACAAAATGGGACTTAACCATGACACCATTTGCAAGGGCTGTGGGGACGAAGAGGAGATTGAGGATACAGCCATATTACATATACATACACATACACAGCCATATTACATATACATACACTCATTATCTTTGCCAATGCCCCAGTCTATGCAAATTGAGACAAAGAACCCTGGGAGAATTTTACTGCCATGACCTGCTATATCAGATATCCCACTAAAATCTCTTTGCAGGTTTTAAGGATCTCTGGATGGCTAGAAGGAGGACACTAACCGAACAACACCTTGGAGTCAGGAGTTTTCATTATAACAACGAGGAGTGAGAAGAAAGAAATGTTTACCCCTTGCTCATCACAATGGGTCCAATAACCTAACCTAACCTAGTGGCATTGGGGCGCCGTGGCGTAGTGGTCGACTCCTACACAGGTTCGATACCCGAATTTACCACTTTTGATAATTCACGGCTCCACCTCTTTCGTGTCACTGACAATGCTCAAAGAGTATTCCGGTCTAGAAAAGGCTTCCTCTACTTCGCCGTTCGGAGTCCGCATTAAACTGTAGGTCCCTTCCACTCGTGAGAGAACAATAGCAGGCACAACACGAGTGGTTGCTGAGAAGCTAGGCCCAGGTCCGCCTCGGACTGTTGCGCCACCCATATTATTATTATTATTATTAACCTAGTGGCAGGCTGTCACTCATAGCTGGTTAACCGGGCGAACCGGAACCCGGGTGAAACATTTCAAGCGTGTAGCAGCGCTATTTAATATACACCCCTATTCTCAAATCCGACGGATCCGAGATTCCACTCGTTCGATTCACGTGATTCGTACTATCTTTAAATCCCTCGGATGCACTATATTACCGACATCACTTCTCTCTTTTTCGTAGTCAGCTGTTCCGCGGTTTGACGTCTGATTAAAGAAATTTAATTTGAAATTCAAACATTGGTAATTATGTTTTTCGTTCCAAATTGTTTGTTTAATAAACGCAATGCATAGTATTGCTCGCTTTTTTGATGACACAAAACAAAAATGAACAAATTAACAGTGCGATCATGTCCAAGGAGGACTGTCGGCCAGCCAGTAACTGAAAGTGAGCAAGCTGACTCATATGAAGCAAGTTGGATACATACATATATACATTAGGTACATACATACATACGTAGTAGCGAATAAATAAAATTGTATTTTTTTCAACGAAAACAAAACAAGCATATTTCAATGACAAGAATACTGATACAAACTTCATCGCAAATTTTCTCAAAAATCTTTTACTTCTTCATGTCCGGATATTTTTTTCCTTTCCTGTCCTTTGAGTTTTTCCCTGTTTGTAGTTTTCTCCCTAGACTTTCATTTATTAAAATAATGCTAAACAGAATACAAATAACCTATTTTTTTACCATCAATCTACTTAAACTCAAAGGAATCCGCAACGATTCTGATGCGAATCTGTTTGTATGGAGTGATTGGATTCGATCGTATTAAAGAATAAATTGAGTCTCAATTAACATTACCGACATACGGACGATTCACTTCGATAGGATTCCGGAATCGAAAATTTACGATATCGTTGGAGGATTCCCGCCGGCGGATTTGGGAATAGGGGTGATTTAATTTGGATGATTTATCAAAAAAAAAAAGTAAATAAAAATAACACACTTGCACATTTTAAACATTTATTTTAAAAAAATCTTACAATCTAGCGGGGAGCATATCTCATCCTCGACGTACTGGAGACTGCCAAGATTGTTCACATAGTCTGCATCGCATGAGTTTCATAATCGATAGTCATCAATATCGCAAAATGTGCTCAAGTGGTTGGACCCTTTTATTATTTCTGACTCTCACATCCGAGGTCCAGTGGATATTATTTATTTAACCATCGTTTCATTAAACGATCGTATGACTGCATCGTAATTTGGAACTATGACATCCCTAGCTGTTGGGGTTGATGCATGAGTAACCTCTGGTTCTGGCATATCCAAGATTGGTGGCGTTGGAATGTTTGACTCTCATGAACTTGCATAGTATATTGCAACTTACCCCCGTTCTGACAACAAACCAGATCTAGTTCGAAAAAAAGTATGATTTGCTAGCTCATCCTTAATGGTGGACAAGGATGAGCTAGCAAATCCATCATGTCGGGCAAGGATGAGCTAGCAAATCGTACTTTGAGATAATGAAACGATAGATATCAGTTTGATTATCCCATTGTCTCGAACTCTTATACTCTTCAGCCGGAAGTATGTGACCGCAGCTCACTTAGACCAACGTATTGGGTCCATTTTGACCCTTGCTAGGGAGTATTGCCGTGAGACCTACTGTAGTCGTAAATACAGTCAGAATCATGTGTGGATCTTAGGAGGTTTTCTTAGTTCAACACCGCTTAAGGGGTTAGACCACTCTAAAATTTTTGAAAAATCGTTTTTTTTTTAATTTTCCCCTAAGACTCGATTGTTGAACTTTAGTACAAGGCCCCTGGAAAATTACTCATGATTTTCTACTACACAAAACTTGAAACGCGTTTTTTGTAAAGTGCAATTTTTAAGTTGGCCTGCAACACAGTTTAGACAATTGTGCAACTCATTTAATTAAAATTTAAAAGAAATCTTTATTTTTTTTTTTAATTTGTGTAGTTCATTCCTCAATAACAATTATCACGAGATTAGGCAAATTTTTTTCTTTCCACCTTGGAAGTTCGCCATTGTTTAAGAGATATGTATTAAAAAAGCCAACGCATCTTCTTCTATTGTGAATGTATTTTTCAGGATATATTCAATATATCATGTGAAATTGTTGAAAATTGTCTGAGTTATGTTTCTGACCGTGGACCCTGAAAAAACGGAAATCTCATCGGAAAAACGATGCACACTTTGAAAAGAATCGCTTTTTGATTTATTTTGTGGTATTTCTGGAAAATAAATCCTAAAAATAGCTATTTTTCGGCCTCTAGAGTGGCCTATCCCCTTAAGCCCTCCAGCTTTATGAAAAATTGTTTTTCTAGAAAATGCTTTCTTTACCTTGGCACTCGCAGCGCAGATGTTGGAAAGATTCTGTTTTTTTTTTTTTAATATATCTGCACCTTCTACAAAAAGCCGTGTGCTGTTCAGTCGCATTGTACCTGTAGCAGTGTCCGGTGAGGATTCATCAGTGGCAAGGCTGCACGCATGCTAATAAAATACAACCTTGCGACTTAATCCAATCAAAAGCCTGTTTTTTTTTAAATCTATAAATAGTGAAGCAGGATTTTGCACGTAAATTACATACAACAACCTACTGCCTATAACTGCCTATAATATCGCAGTGGCTGCCGATAAAAATTCGACTTCGACCTTTTTTCATACATCTTGACATCAATTTCGAACAAATAAATTTCTTTTTATATATTTTGACAGATAAGCATCAATGCCACTGTGAATCTTATTTCACTTCACTATCGATAGCGATGAAAAAAAACACGGCTAATGACGTTGATCTCTTTTTGTTCAGCGTCAGCTATAGATCTCTTGCTTATTCAGACCACGTCATCGAGCTCTGGCTCCATCCAGGGCTGTATTATGGCCACCGTGAATACTTACTCTCCGAACTCATTTTCGCGTGACTGTCCGCCTTTTCATTTCCGCGGATTCCAGTATCCCCAGTACTCAGCTGAGGTTCACCTAGCTGGTCTCCTTGATGTTCTGCTTGCTAACCAGTTTCGATGTCTGAATATCTGATGCTATGACTTTTATTGCTGCTTGGGTGTCGGAGCTGGATTTCAGATGGATTTTCTGGATACGCTTTTCTCTCCCAACGCGACTGGCGCTTCGGCTTGCACGCCGCAGTATTCTTCTCCTAGCCCCGACACCTTACGTGTTGGATCTGTAGACGACTGGCTAGGCTCACGTCACTGTAAGCCTGTACAGTTTGTGGTTTTACATTCTTCTCCGAATGGCATCAACGGAAAACAAGACTGAAGATGACACACTTAATTTTTACACTTTTATAATTTTTTGTACTTCTGCCGAATAGTAGGAATGGGTCGACCAATGTTGTTTTACTGTTTTCCTGTTTGTTTTTTCAGTGTTATATTTTTGGAAGATCGTGTAAATTAAAATTGACTTATTTTACTTTTCATAAGAAAATATGTTTTATTCGAACTGACAGCGACTCTGCCTACTTCACAATTGAACTTACAATGGTTTCTTACTTCTACTTTAAATACTAACTTATTCCTGGAACTGCATTTTCGTCATCCGTGCTATTTGATCCGATCGATGGCAGGTTGGACACAGACTGTGGGAAAGGTGCCTCATCAGCAATGGCTGCCTGTGCTGTCTGTATTGTGTGCCGTTAACTTGCGTGATGGGCATATCTGCATTTCTGCTACAGTCAAACATGTTCCTGTAAACATTGTCATTTCATGAAGGCAAAACTAAAATCCGACGAACCCACAACACTTAATCTACAGAAAATGACCCAGATGCTTGGATTTCTTTGTCACGTATATTTTGTAAACGCTCATAAATAATATTTTGGTGTACTGTGATTGTCGACAGCCTCAGTTAGGCCCCACTTAGTTTGTGCAGCGCACTTCATAATTGCTTACTTACATGTCAGGCCGGAGCGGCGACCCATGGAGGAACCGAGCCAGAGCAATTGCAACCTTCCACCGATGACGGTCCGAGGCATGACGCTTCCAGTCATCAAGACCAAGCGATTACTTGATCTTTATATAGGATATTCGGTCTTCCTCTCCTTCTCGAACCAGGGAGTCCGGATTCAAAGATCCTCTTAGCTGAAGCGCTGAAGGCCCTGAGCTCCATACGGCCGAGCCAGTGGTGCGATTTGAAACTCGCTGGTCTTCTCCAGGCATCGATGTGAAAATTTGGTCTATAGTCTATTGGCCGGAAGCCGCACTGTTACGTGGCGATTAGTGTGGTGCAAAGCGGCTGTAGACGTTCACACAGTTCACTGAACAGGATTTTATAAGCCACGTTGAGCAGGGATTTACCTCTGCATCTGCTGCAAGAAGTAGGACCGCCTTTTGAGAATGGGGCATATAGAGTTTATATTCCAGTCGTCATGGCTTTCGTCTTCCCAAACTCTCCAGATGATTTGTGTGCATTCTTTTGCGAGGGATGCTTGTGCAACTGATAAGATCTTGCAGCAAAATCAGTGATTTGGAAGCCGTTATCTGTTGTCGTGTCGTGGAGGCTGTGCTTTCCGATCACACCTCCATTGAAGTCTCCGAGCACGAATTTGACATCCTAATTTCGACAGGCTCCTCAGGCACCATCCAAGAGGTCGTAATAGTCCTCTTTGACATACAAAATTGTACGCTCCGAAATTCGACTATTCAAGGGGGCCGCACTTCAATTACAAAAATTCTCAATGAATGTGCACAGAAGCTGCCAATGTGAAGCAGCGAAGAAACTACCCAAGGCAGGTAGATCATTACTATCCTTCAACTTAAATGACTCCCGTGTACATAATGAAGTCCTTCCTTGTCAGCTGAAGATCGCATGCAAAGTGAAAGACACTTCTTGTCGGATAATTTGTATGCAGCTATTAGACCACGCAATGATAAGCACTCCTGCCGGCTGTGTCCCTGTTGGTTTATTCAAGTTCACTTAATTAGAAAGAAAGCATGTCTCTCCGACCACTGTTTGCAAATTGGACACCTTCGCCAACCAGCTGAGTCCTAAGTGCAAATAAATGAATTTATTTAAGCAACAATGTGTTAAAATTCAGACCCCGAATGACTGCAGTCGTCTCGTTTCTTGATTTTGTATTCGCCCCTCACTCAGCGTATAATGAATGAACTAAATTCAAGCTGGCTCCCTTTCGTGGCGTCTACCTTTCATGCATAATTAGAATTATGTAAATGTATGCTCACCGGAAGATGAATGTAAATTTGTCTCCAAAAATAGACCCTCCGACATGACACGATGACAAATTAACCAAAATGCAAAGGAGAACGAAAGAATGAACATGAAAAAAAGGACCATTAACAGGCGTGCTTGACCCCCGGTATTCAGTATTCTGTCATATCGAAAGCCCTGGAATGCCCTCACAAACCCTGGGGACAAGCAGAAGAAAAAAAAAGAAAATTTATGGATTCTACAGAGTGACGGGGGTTCGCTTAATTTGCATCACCTTCGGAGACAAGTTCAAATTAATTTGAAGCATGTCGCATGTCGGAATTTGTAGTCGAATAGATGGGCAATGGAATCATCAATGGATTTCAAATACGTTTGCTTTTCGAATCACTTCGGAATTTTTCATGATTTCGCAAGGGATCAAAGGATATGGGGAAGGATTTGAAAGTGCTGACGGTTTGGTATTGAAAGTCGAACTTATATTTCCGCCTGAATAATTATGCATTCGGTTAGACGATGCGAAGGATTTTGAGAATGAGGGGGTGAGTCAAAGTATGAGCTGCCTGGATAATGGAGGTGTGGTGCTGCTCTGATCAGACTGAATTTGAGTGATGATACGGGTTGTATTAACTTAAGTAGAGAGCAACAGTCGCTTTCGACCTGACCTGCTACTTACAGAAATACCAGGAGGAGGACTCAAACTGTCATTGTGGCTGGGAGTACATGTCGCCATTCCGTTGGCAGCCCTATCACCTAATGTGGACTAAAAGAAATTGGTTATCGTCGATCGAATGGTGATGGCACGTAATAGTCCAGACTATTCATGCCGCCGGCAGACTATCCACATTAAATTGTGTTTCTACATAAGCACTAGATTGTGTAGATTGTCCCTACTCCGTCAATCTTGGTTTGTTTGAGTCCCCTATCGTACATAAATAGGCCTAGATATTCTTTTGCCGAGATCAGTCCAGACAAAAACGCTGTCTATCACTGACTGGTTATGGGAGCTATAGGAATAACTCCAATAACCAGTCAGTAACAGACATCGTTTTTGTCTATCACCCGTGTCAGTTGATGTCAGTGGTGACTGAGCCAGAAAGACATGACTTCGCTACGGCAAGAATATAAAAAGCAGGCGCGTGTTGTTTTAAAAAGGAAAGGAATAAAAAGTGAACGAAACGTGTGTAAGAGCTGCAGCCAAGGACACACACAGCTGGATGCTTGGAGATGGATTCACAGGGAAACTTTTCTATAGCGGACATCTGCAGGCTATCAAAACTGTGTCCGTTCTAGAGGGTTGACGTGATTTATTTCTAGAAATAGACATCTGTCACTACTTAGAGACGGATTTAGAGCGAAACTTTTCTATAGCGGACATCTGCGCGAAATCATAATTGTTCATTGTGTAGTGGTGTCCGTTCTAGAGGGGCGACGTGATTTATTTCTGAAAATAAACATCATTCACTGCTTGCAAGTTACAGCTGTCTATAGTAATGTTTTGTCCAAGACGTTCGTGTTGGTGGACCTTTTCCGTAGACAACATATACCTTGACCTTCCTTCATTGGCCGCAAGGCCTATCTTCGCCGCTTCCTTCCCGATGATCACCACACTCCATCGTCTTTCTGGAAAGGCGGACGAGTTTTGCAAGGATGACAAAACTAGACAATACGCTTCACCTTACGAAATCAAGGCCAACTGCTTTAAAAAGTTCGGCAGGCAGTCCATCGGCACTAGCAGCCTTGTTGGACTTCAGTTTGGCGATTGCTGCCGTAACTTCACTGAGGTCAAGAGTGCAGAATTCTTGACCATCATCGCCTCTCTTCCATGAATTATTCTGATTGACAGCGGTATTGTGGTCGCCATCGCCGTTATATAGTCTGCAAAAATGATGCTTCCATATTCCCAGCACCGACTGTAATTCCACTACTAGGTTCCCATCCTTATCTCGCAGGCTTCTGTTCGGGTTTTGATTAAGCTGAACAGCGTAACACTCAAATGCTGTCAATTCGCTCCGAAAACACATACAAGTCGTCCACTTTCATGGTTTCTAAAGGGTTAGTCTTTTGGAAAGTAGACACACAATACGTTTGCACAGGATGTCAATAGATGCGTACATATCTAGGGAATGTGTACAGTCACTCCACAATCTATCCGCTCACCAACCTGGAACCTGGCACCCTCTGCGTAGGAGTCGACGCACTTACCCACTACGCCACGGCGATCCACAATTCAAATTTGACATATTCAAATATTGCTCTATTAATTCAATCGTTCTGAATTGTACGGATTACATAGTCATAGTCACAGTATTGTATGTGAAATCTCAGTACATGCACTACGGCGACCAATCATTTTTCGTTGTTTGCTGGCTTATGGCCTACTTATTTACAGACATAACTCCATCGTTCGCTTGAAGAAGGAAGGGCAACCCTCGACATAGCATACTCAAGTTATAAACATACATACACACAATATCATTCGCAACTGGCACACTTCGTGACATTGAACATACAATCGTTTGTGTCAATCAAAATGCGAATGGGGTTGTCCAAATTAGCAGCAAATGCGTGTGATTTGTGCGAGATCATGGAAAAATATCAGTTCTGGGCGTAATGACAGTTCGGATCGTATTCACTGTTTAAATCACAATCGATCACAGACAGTGACTAGAATTTTCAATATACTGTTCCGAAGTGGTTACGCTGTTCCCCTTATGGTCTAGCGTGAGGAATCGCGAATACGAGAGTTAAAGATGTCTACAGCATCAGTAACCTCACTTTCTTTAATCCTCCGGATTTTATCGAGGGTTTCTAACGTGACGGTCTCTTTTGCAAGACATGTACGTTCAGCACCCCTTGTGCTAGTGCTCAGTAGACCACTTCTTGAGGTTGGCTGTGAGTACGAAGTAAACCTAAAAATTGTCGAAGTTGTCTGCTTTAAAGGGTTCTCAAAAATCAGGATGCATGCTAAGAACTTGACACTAGTTCATAATTCGGATCATAGTCCACAACTTTTTTCACCATCAATTTATTTTCTCGACAATTCTTTGGTCTTTGATAGCTAGCCACTTAACCAGGGTCGAACACAGGAAATCTTCGTTGTTGGACGTCCTTTAATAGGTTATCAGAAAGTAAAAATCACACCCTCACTTAAAATCCGACAGTGAACAGTGCATAGAGTGAGAGCACTTCTTTGAAAGAACTGAAAATTAAAAACTGCAACAAAAACTTTCCGAATGGGATTTCACTTCCTTTCCCTAGGCAATATTCAGAGCCCCTTCTTTGAGAGCGAATTCTCTCGATGTTCTCCCCGCCGCCACCGCAGCACACACACACACATAATAGCGAGAGAAATATTGTCATCAAAACCGGCCACCAGCCACCTCTCCTGCGACCGATGCATTTTTCTTTTTTTACAGAAATCAAATTGGCGAAAGCAATTTACTCGGCTCGCCATATTTCCATCGTTAAGCTCAAAAGCAGATGAAGCGCGGGCGCTTTTCCACTTCACCGAGCCAAGGTTGCACCCACAATTGAGTTTGATTGGTTTTTAAGGCTCGCGGTGGATTGCGATGCGCCACGGATGTAGCGCGAATACCGAGAAGAGTGCTTCATCAGCTGTGTGCTTTTCAGCCGAAGTACACGTATCCTTTACCCAAATGCCCAGATTGTGAAAACGAAACCGAAAAAAGAACAAACACATCAGGCGCCCGCGGACTGGCCACAATTTGAACGGGCCCGTTAATTACATTTACCAAAATGCAAATAATTAAATGCGTATCAAATGGAAGGCAATTTATTTCTAAATTAGTTCAGCCGCTAATCAATTAATATTGAAACAAATAAATCTTTTTTTTTTTCTCGCTGTTCGCCCGCTTCCTCGAGGTGGACGGGGGTTTGTTTGTTTATTTGTTTTGGTGGTCGTACTGCGCGGCAGGATCTGAGGATGGCCGTGTAAGGCGGGTGCACAAACCACCGCCAGCCGCCCTGATATATTTTGTTATTTGGATTTAATTTGCGTGTTTTTTTTTCTGTGAGTCGTAAAATTTGTTGCGGTGGAGTGAAATTATCGACAAGAGTGGGTGGATTTATGAAGCAATCAATTGAGTGGGGGCGAGGGGCCTCTATAGAGTTTGACTGATGCGGGAGATGGGGAATGTTTGCTAACGACTTTGATTGCGTAAATATCTCCTGATGGCCCGCTGGGTTGAATGAGGGAAGCTAAATCAAAATCACTCGTTTGGTTGGGGAGGGGGAGCAGTTTTGAAAAGTGAACACTGTCGATGGCAAATTCCAAACTCATTTGTGGTGCAAACAACTAAACAGGAATAAAAGGGAAGAGTTCCAAAAAAGTTGTTACCTCAAATATTTTGAACTCACTAGTTTTTTACCATTAGTTCAAAATGTCGAGAGTGGTTTTGCGGGATAAATTTTGACAGTTCAATTGACTTTCCGGTCCTTCTTGGTCATGACCGTAGAGGTCAACGTCCGTCGGCAAAATGCATGGTGACCCGGTGCAGTGAATAATCAGCCACCACCCACCCGGTAAGCAAAGCAGACGCCCCGACCGTGAGAGAATGGCTTTCCGGTGACAATAATTTAGCCTAAATTTGAGTACGGAATCGTGCCTACATCTGCTTAGAACTTCACTGACACGGGAGAAAAACGCTGTCTGTTACTGACTTGTTATTGGAGTTATTCCTACAGAATCACTATGATTAGAAAATCGCAATCACTGTTATACCTGTGAATGAAAAATCACAACTTAGCCCAACTGTCATCACAACACAACAGAAATAAAGGAACAATCGAGACGGAGTGCATTTCTGTGTCGGAGACTTAAATTAGGGGTTAATGAACATTTTTTTAATTTATTTCTGTAAATAGAGTGATATTATGTTTCTGATTTTTGTTTTTCTATTCGGTATATCTTGAAGATCAAATAAATGTTTGAACGTTTTTGTGGAGCTTTAAGTTTTCTTGCGGCCATTTCCCTTTCGCAAGGGTTGGTGAGACACATCCCCTTGCTCGAGGCTAATATGTTCACATCCATCGGCATAATGTGCAAGCGTATTGTGTTTCCACTTTCCAAAAGACTAACCCTTTAGAAACCATGAAAGTGGACGACTTGTATGTGTTTTCGGAGCGAATTGACATTATTTGAGTGTTACGCTGTTCAGCTTAGTCATGAAATTGAGGGTGCATGCTTCTATTCTAATGACTAGGTAAAAATCGCTTCACAAAAACCGAGCAGAAGCCTGCAGGGATAAGGATGGGAACCTAGTAGTGGAATTACAGTCAGTGCTGGGAATATGGAAACATCATTTCTGCAGACTGTATAACGGCGATGGCGACCACAATACCGCTGTCAGGCAGAATAATTCATCGAAGAGAGGCGATGATGGACAAGAATTCCGACCTCGTGAACACAGTGAATGTACGACAGTAATCGCCAAGCTAAAGTCCAACAAGGCTGCTGGTGCCGATGGACTGCCTGCCGAACTTTTTAAAGCAGTTGGCCTTGATTTCGTAAGGTGCAGCGTATTGTCTAGTTTTGTCATCCTTGCAAAACTCGTCCGCCTTTCCAGAATGACGATGGAGTGTGGTGATCATCGGAAAGGAAGCGGCGAAGATAGGCCTTGCGGCCACTGAAGGAAGGTCAAGGTATATGTTGTCTACGATAAAGGTCCGTCAACACCGGCGTGTTGCACAAAACATTACTATACACAGCTGTAACTTCCAAGTAGTGAAAGATGTCTATTTTCAGAAATAAATCACCCCTTAGAACGGACACCACTACACAATGAACAATTATGATTTCGCGCAGATGTCCGCTATAGAAAGGTTTACCTGTGAATCCATCTCCAAACATCCAGCTGTGTGTGTCCTTGGCTGCAGCTCTTACACACGTGTCACTCACTTTTTATTCCTTTCCTTTTTAAAACAACACGCGCCTGCTTTGTATATCCTTCCTGTAACGAAGCCATATGAAAACCTTCGTAAAGCCTTCTCGAAACGAATGTCTTTCTGGATTAGTCACAGTGCGATCGATGACGGGCATTAACAAAACAACGGCAATTAAATCTCGTGAGACACTCGAAAAATGTCAGCCAATGGAATGATGGCAGGAAGCTATGACTTGTGACTCTTGCTTCATAGTTTTCATTTTATATCCGCACGCGTTCTTAAATCATCGCCAAGCGAACTTCTTTCACTTTCAAAAGGACACAACTCAACCAATAAACCATAAACACAAAAAAATACTCGCGCATGCAACATCACGTCGTCGCTTTCCTATTCACCCTCTACGCCCGTCTTTATCTGCATGCGTGCTTCTACGTGACTCACTACATCCGGCACCACCGCGACGAGATTTCGCTCGCTTTTATTATGAGAATACATAAATTTGCCAAGTCGTCTTCCATTTCCGAACTAAAAGCAGAATCAATAACCCACCCAGCCGCCGTGTCGCACAACCGGCATGGCCAATATAAACAGGAAGCAGCAGAACACAGCGAAAAACAGAACCACAAAAAGGAAAAGTTTCCCATGGCTGCTAAGTAAATTGTAATTTGTGCCTTTAGTTGTGATGATTAAACCGAACGTTCCATTCAGCGAATGGGTCTCGTTTCACATCAACTTACCGTGCAGATACTCAGGCGCCAAATAAATTCGAGATAGAAATGCATCGCCTCACACTTTCACTGGCAGCGCTAGACGTGGCCGTGTCGGGATGTCGGGCGAGGCGAACTGTTGTCTCCTCTGTCTGGTCTGACAAATGATCATCCACTTTAAAACAATTGTACCGCACTTAGGTCACAGGGCCATAACTTAAGGGCGGAGACATCCTGTCGCCAAACACATGTCCACGAGTTCTCACAGGGAAATGGTGCCAAACTGCGAAGCACACAGCAAAGAGGAATCGCATGTGAATTGTCCTCAAAGTTTGAAGCAGTGCTCTCTGACAAATGAAAACGTCGGAATGGTTTAGTTGGATTTCATTATATAATTTCCTACGTCAACTGGCAAATGGTTATGTGATTGTTTCACTTAAATGTTTGCATGGAGCGCTGAGGGTGAAGTTTGCATTTCAGGACCTTAATTTTAGCGGATGAGCTGGGTGAGCATCGTCATGCGAAGTAGTTGATTCTAGTTCTCTGTTCGCAGATCATTATTATGAAGCTTATACAATGCAATTAATAGGATTTCTAGAATGTCCTTGATTGGAAGCAATCCTTCGTTGAGTTACTTGCAGCGCCGTCGTCGGTTCTTTAATCAGACCTCAAACTTTAAGAAGTACATCGTAGGTGCCAGGTGAGCCATTCCCGAAGAGCTTCTTTTCTAAACGAAGGCATAATTGATTTGAGTCAACTTAGGCTTGTGACGAAATTGAACGAAAAGTAGCCGAGTCATCGTCGAATTTGGAAGTGGCTTTAATTGCCCTTGGGTAAAATTTGTCATTTGGGTACGTAGATTCACTTCGATAAGAATTAAGTAAGTAAAATTAAACGAAACTTAACAAAAGTTAACGAAACTTAACGAAACTCAACGAAATTTAGCGATGTGGTTATCATGCATAGTGCATCATTTCTGTGTATTCGCTCAATAGCTTGAATTGGCTTGAAGCTTTCCATACGTTATAAGAGGCGTAAGGCCTTAGAAAAGTCCCAACTTTCTTCCAGAAGGATGCTCTATTGTCCTACTGAGTCAATGTTCAACATCAGGTGGGGCACATCCGTTTGGTAACGCAATCTATTTACTGATTGAGTCACCACAGCAGTTGACAGTGCCGGTAGCCTTGTTTTTGAGGAACTAATTTGGCCGCATTATTTGTTGACTGATAAGCAAAACTATTATGATCCTGTTCCCATATCTCGAACGTGCCGCAAGTGAGGTAAATGCGTTCCGGCAATAATCTTTAAACACAAATCGTTGCAAAGGTTGTGGATCACGTTAAATAATTGCAATGGTGCCGATGTGAGAACTCCTCTGGTTTAGTTAAACTGGTATCCCTCGACCCTAGCGAGCAAACAACAGGCTATTCGTTCACATCACGTCCCCTTCTTCATAGCCCTGCCCTCCTTTTTCTTCTTTTAGAACTTTGCCTTCTTCTGGTTTTCATTCGCCTTCCTCATCCTCGTGTAGCGCTGCAGCTCAAAGTGGGCATGGTCCTCAAACACTAAGCAATTTGATGTCCAACGTCGATCACAATGTGATTAATATAGTTGACGAACGAACCCCAAATCCCTTTTTGGATGAGGTGAGGGAACCGTGAGCTATCTACAGACTTATTCCGTGCAACAGAAGAAAGGACATCAGATTGAGTTCATCTTCGAATGTGCTCTTATGGTTTGCACTTATCCTTATCCAGTTGAGGGTTGGAATTACTTAGAACAAACTTGGTGTCGAAGATGGGGTGTTGATCGACTAGTCGGTTGTCCCGTCAAATCCGCCTGATTTGACCTAGATGCTCATTACTCATGTACATTGCAACAGTCGCCTTTACACTCAAAGCTTGACCATATTGGCCTAAGTCTGCAAGCAAATAAACTTCTCTCTCCGTTAGTTTCCTGCCGTAGTCAACAATATTTACTGCAAGCCCACAACGGAGGGATATATTTGTGGTAACTTACTTAACCTCACACGCAACTTGGGAGGCAAGGCGTTTTTGTTTGGTGCTCGGACGAGGAAGCTCTTTGTCGGTAGAAAGGGTTCATTCGCAGCTGATAATCATCGCTGGACTTGGCATTGGATGAAACCTTTTAGACCTGAGCTCCAAATATATCGAAGTAGTTTCGAAAGGGAGTGTACACCATGTAGCTCCCGCTGACGGGAAGTCCGACCCGCCAGAGGCTAAGACAGAAGCAGAAGCTAAGACAAAACAGAAACTCGCGCCTATATGAACACTTTATCATCTCTTTGAAATCCCGTCCGATACCTCGCGTTGAGATTATCGTCTAGGTCGCGGGTGATAGTCCGTATATCTTAGGCTTTTACCAAAAACTGGCAAAATGTGAAAATCTGGTCTATTGTGCGTTTTCCGGTCGACGGAAAATGCACGCTTCTCCATCGAGGTTGGTAAGGACTTAACCGAGACCTTCGATGTCAAAAAAGGGTTGAGACAAGGCGACGCACTGTCAAGTAACTTTCTCCTCCATAAGACCTTAATCGTCCAAGTTCTTCTAGGCAGAGGCATGTACTTTGTCAAAAGCGGACGAAGTCTCTCTTGGTTGCTTTGAATTGATTTTTCGTCCCGTCTGTATAGATGGTGAGTGGAGGAGGAGACATAACTACGAACTGTATGAGCTGTTCAGAGACATCGACTTAGCCAGATGAGTGAAGATCCAACGATTGAGATGGGTAGGTCATGTAGAGCGAATGGAAACCATGTCCCGCCAAGTATTCAAATTCACCACAGAGGGACGGACATCAATCAAATATTTTCGTCAAGGAAAGTCTTCGTATCCACTCCCGAGGAACGGCGCAGTAGAGGAGGAACCCGACTCAAGTGGAGCACGCAAGTGGAAAGGGACCTCGACCAACTATGCGTGCTAAACTGGAGGCAGCTAGATAAAGACCAAGCTGGCTGAATACGCTTTTAGGTTGAGGCCCAAATCCATCCCGGACTTTAGCGCCACGAGAAATCCTTTCGAATGTTCATTCCAAACGGAAAGTCAATTGTTGGTGCAATCAAGGAGGTATTCTTTTTTGTGGAACGGGAAAGTAATCAAGTGCTTTTATTAGAATCCGGGAACGACCCCAACAGAGTCAGTTGTCATTTGTCATTCTATCAATCAAAGCTCAACTTTCGTAAGGAATGATCGAGTCCTGCTGCATCTCTATATTGGGTGTTACTACCTCTCTCATCTGGAAGTTTATCGAGACTTATCCGTCCTACATGTCATGATGAATTTTCATGAATTTCCTCCCAGAAGACGATGAGCCAAGGCCAGCGAGGAGTGGATGAGACGAGACCCCAAAGCATTCCTCCCGTGCCTCATGAACCAAAATTTCTGCGACCATTTAAAGCTCTCGGGTATAATTAAGAAAACCTTTTTGCAGTTATTCACCTCAAATGGACACATATCTCACCCACTACAACCGCACACAGCACCAGATGCTTCATTTCTACTCTAGCCAAGCTCTCAATTACAAATTGAAGATACCAAAATATTTGCAGACAGTCATTGAAATCATTCGTTTCTTGAACTCACCCGGCATCCCTTAGGGTTGCTGTTTCTCAATTTGTTTATTGCTTAAGGACTCCGCTCTCGCTCTGGCTCGCTCCATAAGTAGCCGCATTGAACAGTGACTGGCTCACCGCAAGACGAAAGTATCCCAAAATGCCATCATCATAAACAATAATAATGTCTCCTCCACAAGGCAAACATAATTTCGTCCCTTTACACACATTTTGTTTGTGAGTTTCATGCGCACAGTCTCCCCGAGGACAATGACAAGAGAAGCCACCACAACCACTGCCAAAGGCAAAGTCAATGCAATCCGAGGAACAAACGAAAAAATTGATTTTTGCAAATTGAAAGGGTTCCTCTGTTTGTCGTAGACTCCCGCCACATTATGTGAAACATTGCAAACATGGTCACCGATGGGCGGAGAGGGAGGACCAGGAGACGACAACGCGTTTCGTAGTGCTGTTGAACAAGACGCAACGCAGCCCAATCCACCGAAAAAGGGCAGCAGACGGCTACAAGCAGGCGAAATACTGCCACCATCAGACCGTCAAAGCCATAATGTCCACATCATCATCATCGGCATCAACAAAGATAGAGAGAGAGGGACTAACAAGAAGGACAGTGTCATAGTCGTCAAGTTGTGCTTCAGAGAGTTCGTCTGCACACGGGGTAGCCGAACAAGGACTCGGACTTGATCGGTGACTGTCATCGTAAAAGAAAAAGCAAGTCCTGTGGAATGGATGGAGTACGCATGGAATATTCATTTTCCTTTGTAGATAGATAAACGGTATTAAGCCGGTTTGTCGCAATTGTTGAATGCACGTTTACGAGACAATGAAGCCCATGATACATGACCTCGATAAGTTGGAGTGGAGTGGATTTGACAAGCGGCATTGGTTAGCTGTGGTGTCTCTATTTCGGCCATAATGCCGATTATCGGATTTAAGATCTGTCTTGGACATCTTTTAGTGGGACAATTGCTGGGACAGCCTACAACAACACGCCATGGCAGCTGGCATTCACGTGTTGCAGAAGCGTCCAATAAGAGGTGTCATTTTGAATTTGGAGTCATGACGGAACTGTCAACACTCAGCTATTATTGCTTCGACATTGAATAAGAGGACATTGTAAGGTAATCAAATATTCACAAATTCGGGCTCGCAAAGCCTGGGGAAATATGTTACTAGCCGCGATTCTTTACAGACCCTCAAAATTTGCAGTGACATGGGTGAGGTGAAGTCTCGAGGAACGAATGAGGTTTGTGTCGGGAATTGGACATGGACTTGGGACATGCAAGTCGTCGTACGATATGTAGCCACTAAGTCATGTCCTGCACAGGGACACTGTGGTCTAGCAAGAAAAGGGAAAATCGCAAATTGGCACAACATTTTCTCGGTATGCTACTCGCAGCAAATAAGATTAAGAAGGTGAAAATATGTAAGAAGCCGAATCGATCACAGAATGTCCTTCCTGACGATCGAATTAACTTCTATCTCATGGGCGTCTAGACAGTCTTGCTAAGAGGATGGGGGTAAGTATGATCATTATACATCGATGCATCGCAAACATCAACGCTGGCTATTCGATGCATCGAATCAAGCCGATATTTGGCATGCTTTCGATTTTTAACGATGAATCGATGTATTTTATTCGACGCATCGAATGAAAGCACGCACTGTACACAGCCTTATTTTCACTATACTATTTCGGCTACTTCTACATACATGTGGGAATAAGGGGCGCATGTGGACAGGGGCGCATGTGGACAGGGGCGCATGTGGACAGGGGCGCATGTGGATATTGACATTTCCAAGGCCCTAATCGCGTAAGGCTACAATCGTCACGCACTAGCATTTCGACGATAGTTTCGCTTCATGTAAGCATAAAAAAATGATAGCGTCTGAGAGATATCGTCTTGCAAGCTTAGCGTAGACTGAAAACTCTCATTAACTATCGGCTCGACGACTGATTTTTTGCGATACCTACTTCAGTATCGTCTCCTATCAAATGAGAAAAAATTGTGTACACATATCTTGTTCAACACTTTTGAGACATTTTTAAAGTGGTACGTCGCATTTGTAGTAGTTTTGTTCGCAAATTGAAATGAGAATGCATTGGTGAAATTTGAGAGGAATTAGAACACAGGTGTGGCTAGGCCACGTAGAGCGTATGAACAACTCAGCTCCGGCCCGAAGAGTCTTCGACTCCGAACCCGTGGGACAACGCAACAGAGGACACCCGCGTTTAAGGTGGTGCACCCAGCAGGAGAAGGACCTCAACCAACTTGGCGTGCGACACTGGAGACAGCTAGCCAGAGACCGTGCTAGCCAGAGAGACGTGATGGTTGACGCCCAGGTCCACCCCGGATTGTAGCGCCAAATAAAGAAGAGGAAGAGCACAGATGTCATTTTTACGCGAGAGTTATTATTTTCAGAGCACTCAAACTGTAACGATAGACGAGACGATTGTGATGGTCTTACATGAAGCAAATCCTAGACGATATCATCGAAGTGAATCAAAAGGACGATAGTCGGCTGAAAAGTTACGCGATTAGAGCCCAGTGCAGTGGTTAAAGATTTTCATTTGGCTATGATGCCATCCATAGTCTTTTTCAGGAACCTTACAATTTTCAAAGCTCTCAGTCTGCTGAAAAATGTATTAGAAGTGTATTTCGCTCCAAAAGCAAAATTTTGCGACTGTTAGCAATTCGCACGTATAATTTTGGTCTGTGTCCTAATCCACCGCTTGGTGGGGGGCATATGGACAGAAAAGGTTTGTTGGTAGAATTGTGAAAAGCACTATAACGAGAAGTCATACTAAGCTTATAATTGGACAGAATTGAGAGGAAGCCCTAGCTTATCAGATGATAAGGAAAGTATTTATGTTATAATAATTCTGTAAACAAAATATAAAGATTTATAAAAATTTGTCCTCAACCGCCCCCTCCTCTGTCCTTCCTTTTTCGAAGGACAGACAGTTTGTACGGTAGACTACATACAACGACGGTAAGCACAAATCATACATTGAGAAACCTATTGATTTAGAACAGAAATTAAGTATTACAGAGAAGCAAGATTTTCACCTCTCTGGTCCCTTAAATTGTTTATACATAGTTTTATATATAGTTTTTTTTTTTAATCAATCAATTGACCAATCAGGGAACTGCATTTACATTATTTTGTGAATAACCGGCAAAAATTCATGGATATCTGTCAAAAAAGCAGTCAAATTCGTCGATGGACTAGGGGGTAATTAGCTGTGAAGTCGGCTATCACTGTAACACTTCATTTTTGGACTTAGAACCTAGAAAAACCAAAAATGTGCAAAAAAAAACATGATTCAATTTTTTCATGCCCAGATAAATCAACAAAGGAAATGAATGAAGTACAGTGCATTCTTGATATCGCAACTAATAGAAACTGAGATTGCTGCAACTATGGAGCTTCTGTCTTTTTGAAAATTTCCGATTACTGCGTCAATAATGATATAAAATTTAATTTTATCAGTTGCGTAAATCGAGGAGTTGCGTGAATCAAGAACGTACTGTAATTGATTGCGCCAGCACCGGTATCTTAAATCCAGAGCAAACTGCACATACTCCCAACAATGACTGCGACGAAGATTTACGTTCAAAATGTCTAAAGATTCAGAAGTCAATAAAGACAACTTTTGAAGGATGAAATTCGTATACAGTCGAACTTCGATAAGTCGAACTTCGATAACTCGAATATTTGATAACTCGAATGAAATTGGTTGGCAATAGCGCCAAGACTGAAATTTACATGTAATTTGACTTCGATTACTCGAATGTCTTGATAACTCGAACAGATTATTTGACGTCACCTTCGATAAGTCGAATTCTGAAGTGAAATTCGTTTATATGTTCGTTTTATAAGGAGTCGGTTTCGGGGCACTGCCTTTCTATGTTCCTTTTGACTTAGTGTAAGCAAAATGGTGGGTTTGGTGAATATTCAGAGCGGGGGGATGAGGATGAGCAGAACTGAAGGGCGAAACGAAAGAAATGAGGGAGAAATTCAACTGCAGATGGAACTCGAAGCTTGAATAAAAACCAGAAATATTAAAGGTGGTGGCATGTTGATTTTCTGCAGGTGGGTGACGATATTGTTACGAAGAAGTTTCCCGCAGATAAAAATATTACAAAAGATTCATGAGACAACAATTGATTCTGTGTACCTACAATGGTCTAATTCCATTGAAGATTTTTAAAAAACAAAATGAAAAAATCCGCTCCTCAGTCATGTGTAACAGACTATTTTGGGTAGGTCGCCGTGGCGTAGTGGGTAAGTGCGTCGACTCTTAAGCAGAGGGTGCCAGGTTCGATACCCGAATTTACTATTTTTAGGTGGTCAGCCTTTCATATTGCACGGCTCCACCTCTGTGGAGTCACTGACAATGCTCAAAGAGTATTTACTGTCTAGAAAAAGCTTCTCAACTTCGCCGTTCGGAGTCGGCAGGTAGTAGTAGGTCCGTTCCACTCGTGAAAGAACAATAGCACGCACAACACGAGTGGTTGCTGAGAAGCTAGGCCCTGGCCCTCTACGGGCTGTAGCGCCACCCATATTATTATTATTATATTAACAGACTATTTTAAGTATAAATATGCGTTTTATGTGTTATAAATAGTTTTATCAATTGTTTATTTTACTTTATTACACGAAGTCTTGATAACTAGATTTTTCTTTGTGGCAAGTGGTAGTTCGAGTTATTAAATTTCGACTGTACTTTGTCTGGTGACAAACCTAGAAAATTGAACGATGCGATATTTTGTGTGAGACATGATCTTCAAGCTTTTTTCTGTGATAGAGAATGAAGGCCATTTCTTTCTACTCAAAGTTACATGTCCTCATAAAATACCCCGCCGTGACACGTTGGCTTGATGACTTGCATGATGTTCTGTTAACTTTATAAAAATTGCAACTTACCAATGTTGACCACCTCACTTAAACTAGTGATATTTGGTTAGACATGCGTCGCTTTTTAAATCACAGATCAATTTGGTCTAAGCACAGAGTTCCAATCAGTGCCTTAGGAGTTCATCAACTCGATGAAAAGAATATGTAGCACAAATGCTAAGAAAAAAAAACCTGCAACGATTGGGGATTTGGCATAAAGCCTCGGCAGTTGCTACTGACAACGCCGCGTATATGGTGAAAGTTGTGGAAATATGATTCGGAGAAGAAGGATCACGAAGGACCTCATTATTGAAAAGCAAATATATTGAATCCCATATCGAAGACAAGCAAAAATGAAGGAATGTTTCTGATGAGGTTTCGTAGTATTTGAAGACACCTGTTGGATGCCTCAGTCAAAAGAAGTATTCAACTGTGGTAGCCAACTCAGTCACATCAGAAAGGTGTTTTTTTTTCTAAAGCTAAAAGAATCCATGAAAAAGCATGTTAATAAAATTCTATTCGTACATAGTTTGGAGAAGAAGTATTGGGGTGTCTAAATTCAAAACAAACACTCTGGATATATTAATTTTAAGAAAATTGTGTAAAGTAAAACATAACTCTAATTCGTTTGGTCCAATGACCCTTTTATTTGGTACGACTGTGATCACTTTGGTGATGCTGATGAAGTGTCCCCGAACATTTTGTCATGCGTTTATATACCCGTGGACATTTGATGTTACAATTGTAATATATTGTCAATATTTCCTTGGTCAATATTTCAATTTCTTATTTTTTTTTTATTTTTACAACTACACTCTTCTTTTACGTTTTGTTTCGATGCATCTTAATCATCGATGTTTTTATTCGATGCATCGTTATAGTGTGGACTCCCCCTAATTGGAATTGTCACGGGATACTATAATTTTCGAATTAGGGAGAGCTTCGACTTATATCGATGCAACATTGCGATGCATTATATCTACAGAAACATGGATGTATTTTTTTGTATAAGCATCCCTAGATGGGTGTGTCCTTGTGCTGATTTTTGTAGAAGTCGCCGCCACTTTCTCTGCACAATTCGAGACACACCCGAATTCACACTTCGTTAACTAGATACAGAAAAGGATGATGGATGATACAGAAAGCTAAATGAGATCACCCATAGCTTCTTCTCAGAATGGTTCAGTCGGGTTAAGCCATCTTAAGTATGACCACAGTTTGCCATTCACGCCGAGCACCACAAATTCGTATTGACCACAGTCCGCAGTCTCACAATTCCCAAGTAAATACGTGTCCCACGGTACAACGTGCTTCGCATTTCCTCTACAAACTTTTGATTCATCTTGCACAACAAGCAGCATCTCTTCAAATCGATAGTCAGACCTGATAATGGATTCAGCCAGCCGGACAGCGCAAAGGGGAATCGAAGACTCGACAAGTTGAAGGATTCCTAGAATCCGGAGTGCACGCAATCAATGAAGTTGTTGCGTCTGCACCTACTTTTCAATCATCACTGAATTGAGTCCTGGCCACTAGTCACAGACTGCATCCTTCAATCCAAAACAATAAACACAAAATTTATGAAATGTTTTCCTCAAATTTATCTGACCACCAAGAAATAATCAAGAGCGAAATTCATTTCTCGGCCCAGAGGACTTCACACAGGCGCCTTCCGAAATGCCAAACCGAATCCCCCACCATACACCATCCAATTGCATTTTCCTGTTGAACATTCCCCGAAAAGTTCTGCCCCACACTGCTGCTGTGCACAATGCGATTATTATATCTCTACGGTAGCAATCGCATACCGCTTCGGTTTGTGCAAATAAACTGAAGTAATCGAACTGAGAACAACAATCGCCAGGGTCCCGCTCCGCCCGCGCACCCACGCACCCACGCACCCGAGCCCCCGCGTCGATCCTTAAGCAGTGCACACAACACAGTACAGGAGTGAATATAATGTTTACATCTGAGAGATAGCAATTTCGGATTGGGGCACTGGCCGAATGTTTGACTGGTCGTCTGGGTCTGGCCGGAATGGAGGACCCGGCCCCAGAATTCACTTCAGCAAAAAGGATATTTCACTTGTAGGATTTGAACAGTCCCAGCCGTCAGGGTGCAGTGAGACGAGCCAGGCTTCTGCAGGGCGGCGAGCGGAGGGACTCGTCGCTGCCTTGTGGGGGAAAGAAATCATATCTGGTGTTGTTCGGTTGTTTGAAGTTTTTCTGCTGGTTCCGTTCCGGTCTTGGCATGTGGGGTTCAATTGCACAACCGGATGGCCAATAATAATATCAATCAAAAGTTTTATCATTACCACTGCAGTAATATTTCAAGTTTTATTGAAAATTTGGGTGAAAGCATTTCTGATATCGAGAACTCGGGTGTGGGTCTGGTGGCGGGACGATTTCACTTGGAGTTCGGAGTTTGCACTTTAAATGGTTTCGATGGAGAGTTCAAAATCGTTTCTGTCTCGACTTTCGGGTGTCACTGCATTGTACATTAAAGCACACCTTAGGAAGATGGAGAGAATCCAGTCATCATGGTATGGTGCATGGATACACAGACCATGCAGTTGCCATGGAAAAGAAGCTGTTTTATTTGATTTCTTACAAGAAGGGGCGTGCTGGTGCGTTGATAGCTTGGAAGAGTGCAGCCATTAGCAAAATGTCTACAGCAGGGGATATTTGGAGATAATAGAAAATATGAATTTTCCGAAGCAAACAGAATAGTGTTACATCTCTCGCGTAAAAGAAATGACTTAGGCATTCCTCAAGGTAGTCATCTCTGTCCGCTGCTTTTATTTTGTTTTTGAATAATGTTCGTGAGCAGCTTACTTTTTGCATGATTTTAACATTCACTGACTGCTTATAATTGTTGTCATGTACAGTTTTCTCTCACTAATACGCCACCACAAAATCGCCACCATCGGCAGAAAATGTACGGAAAAAGGCAAATTGGATACCTTTTTATCTTGGATATCATAGGCAGACTAAAGATTGCATGACTGAGGCGCGCAGTATAGAAATGCGTTGGTCAAAGGCATAAAATAAAAGGGCTATGGAGCTGAAGATTGATGACGGCGGATTACAAAGGCTAATCATGACAAAACCTGATTCGTAAAACACTGCGGATTATAGTAGTTGTCCGATAATCGAGTGGCGGCTTAGCGAGAGAGTACTGCATATAAGCTGTCTGAACTTATTTTTTTTTTTTTGAATTCTAGAGCCTACACATTTACGGTGCTCATTCGGAGACTATTGCCTAGACATAAAAGTGGCAAACCACGAAACTGCTACTTTGTCAGTGCATAATTGTCTGAACCAGCACTCTACCATCGCAACAACATGCGTCGATAGAAGAAGAGAATTGGGGTATTTCTCACTACGTCCTTTACTGAGCCAGACTACGTTCTTGGGGAAAGATCCAATTGTGAATTGAGAACGGGATAGAAGGGATGTAAGTACGCTAGAGGCAGATTTTCCAGTCAACCAACCACATAAACCGACCCAAGACGACACAAAACACAATTTTGCGGACGGAACGCATTGCTTTTAAGAATTCATATCATGCCAGCAACTATTTGTAAGGTTTGCTTTACTAAATTCCGTACATGCCACATGCGAACTGAAGACGATGAACACAATGGGCCTCCAAAAGAGGCTGTTATGGACGAGAACATAAAAAAATCCTCAAAATGATTTTGAATGATTGTAAAGTGAAGTTGATCGAGGTAGCTAACACTCTAAATATATGAAAGGAATATTTTGGACATATCGTTCGGATAAAGTAGGTGCCGCGCCAGCTCACATTCAAGACAATGTACGCTGTCACAAATCAATGAAAACGATGGCAAAAGAGGAACAGGACTTCGAATTGCTCGAGCATCGAGTTTGTTTCTTCAGCACTAACCCCAGCGACTTTACTGTTAAGACCTTAAGCGAATGAAGAAATTAAGAGCCGATGAATAAGTAACCGCCTGAGACCAAGACCTATTTTGAAGCAAATGGCAAATCGTACTACAAAAATGGTAAAGAAAAGTTGGAAGGTCAATGTACGCGTAAGGAAGCTAAGTTGGACAAGAAAATTCTGAAAATAATGTGGAGTTCTAGAAGGAAAACGCGAGGCGTTAGTTTTAATGTTCCTTTGTTGGTTCGCTCAAGAACGATGCGACGAGACACACTGTACAGAGAAAGAAAAGAAACCAAAAATTGTTTATCATGGAAAAGAAAAAGAAATCAACAAAAATGAAAACTCCCAGTCATTGGAAAGGACATAGATCACTGCATGTGGGGAATGGGGATGAGTTCGTAAAGGAGCATTTGCATCGGCAAACAGTCAATGTCACACTCAATGCTCGCATAATAATAATAATAATATGGGTGGCGCTACAGTCCGAGGCGGACCTGAGTCTAGCTTCTCAGCAACCACTCCTGTTGTGCGTGCTATTGTTCTTTCACGAGTGGAAGGGACCTACAGTTTAATGCCGACTCCGAACGGCGAAGTTGAAAATGTTTCCTAGACGTGTGCTGAAGGTAAGCCATTTGAACAGATCAGAACACACAAATGCTGATGTGTAATTTGCTGTCATAAAATTCCTATATAATGTAGCAGTTAAACACTGCTTTGGATCAAATATATCACGTGCTAACATTGGATGCATTTGAGTCCGTTTTCCTAAAGCGATGGGTACGCTGTCTTACCAAAAGGAGGGAACTCTGAGACGGTTAGTTCCATTTTCGTTTTGTGGTACTTCAGATGTTATGGCCAGTAAATTTAAACTTTTTTTAACAATGCAAAATATTCGTCCTTTTGTGATGTTTCTAATGGCCTACCTCAAGGTTCTATTCTTGCACGGTTAATTTTTTAAATGTTCATTAATGATCTTCTTACTGTGCTGTCTTATTGTAAATTTCACATATATGCAGACGATGTTCAAATATATTTACGTTTTCCTCTTGGTATGATTAAAGATTCAGCTGATAAATTAGATGAGGATTTGAGTTCCATAACCAGGTGGGCTATCGAAAGTGCTCTCACACTCAACCCTGACAAAACTTAAATCATCCCAATCTCTAAGTTCCCGGCCTCTCTATCCCATTTCCCGCTCAAAAGACTTTACTCTATCGCGATTGAATATGTTACCACTGTCAAAAATCTTGGAATAATATGTTATAGTGTACTATGATGGACAGATCATATCGATGATGTAGTGTCCAAAGTTTATGCGTCAAAAAATGTATGCTCCCTATTAATGTAAAATTAAAACTTGCCAAAGCTCTCACCATGGCTGTGAGCTGTTTTCCGACTGCAATTAGCTTTTCTCCCAAAAACTGATAAGAGCATGTAATGGAACTGCACGGTATGTATTTAACATTCGCAGATTCGACCATGTCTCCGGTCAACGCCGCCAGCTTCTGGGATTGATTTGGAAGCACTCTTAAAATACAGAACGTGTACTTTATTTATTATTCAAAATCCTTCACCAAAAACAACCTTTTATTTATTTATGAAAAAATAATCTCTCAATCAAAGAGGGACCTCTGTTCATATTTGCTTAACATCATGTAGGCAGTTTTTTTTTCAGTCATGCTGTACATCTCTGGAATTACCTACCTCCACAGTTTAGGTCTAAGTCGAATACAGACAATTTTGTTCAGCTTGTTTTTAGTATTTTTCTTACTCGAACTGAAATGATTCCCAATTCCTAACTTTAATTCTTGTCCGTGCATTTAAATTCTCTGTAACCTATATGTATGTCTTGTTCTTCCCGGCGCTACAGTCCGGGGTGGACCTGGGCCTCAACCAACAAGCCTCTCCAGCTAGCACGGTCTCTGGCTAGCTGTCTTCAGTGTCACACGCCAAGTTGGTTGAGGTCCTTCTTCAACTGGGTGCGCCACCTAAGACGCGGGCGTCCTCTGTCGCGTTGTCCCACGGTTTCGGAGTCGAAGGCATGTATGTCCCTTAATGTTATTTCCGTTTAAATGCACTGTACTTTTTAAAGAATTTAAGATTCTTAATGTACAGCGTCCTGAAACAATAAAATAAATGAAATAATGCAGAATTAATCATGCTCCAACTACAATCGATAGCAATTTTTTTTCGGTTATTGAAATGCTCAATTTTGGCCAAAACATCCGGAAGGTCTCTCACTTGTCATTGTCCTTCTATCTTGACGACTACAGAGGTCTGCCTCGGTTTGCCTTTCCTCTTGAGTTCATCAACTGCTTCATTACAGATCTTGTTCATGTGACCTTGGACCCATAGACTAATCGAATGCTGCGTGATGATAAGCTTGAGCTCTTGGCGGCTGCATGCTACTGGTTTTATTCCGACTCCGAACGGCCAAGTTTGAGAAACTTTTTCTATACGGTTATTATTGTTTGAGCAATGTCAGCGACTCCAAAGAGGTGGCGCCGTAACAAAAAAAAATACGGTGAATTGTCTCATCATCACCATCATCTTCTGACCCGCATGATCCACTAAAGAGGTCGCGGGAGTAAGCCACGCACGAGAGATCTCCAGACAACTCGAAGCTCCGCCATCGACTCTAACTCATCAGGGGTTCTGCCCAAGCGTAACCAGGCGAGCTTATGGACTTGGTCCAACCATCTCATCTTGGGTCTGGCAAGTGGTCGCCTACCTGGACTAATGGTGGGGACATACGTGCTACGTGACCAAACCAACGAAGCATAAGTCTTTCCATTTTGAAGAACGTTGAGTTCCTCGTGCACTGACGTGTTTCTTACCCTATCCCGGCGAGTAATTCCCACAACAGCACGAAGAATTCTCCTCTCAGCAGCTTGTATTCGCGATCTTATTCTTTCGGTCATTACCCAAATTTCGTGACCAGTTGGAACAAGTACTGAGTTGAAAACTGCTAACTTGGCTTACACACAAAGCTCGGCCTTACTGATTACAGATGGTGAATGGTCTAACATTGAATCTTTCTGGCTGCTTCTCTGCCTGAAAGAACTTCCGCTTGAAAAAATTTGCCATAGTCAAGGGTTCTGATGTTGCTGTGCATGTTTGACAATTCGAAGAAAATGCTCACGTTTTACATTTCAGCATCTTGGACCCATCCGTGTATACTTGGGTGGCTCAATTGTTGATGAGTTCACTTGTTGTCCGCTCTTACTTTTTGTTATAAACAGCACCGGGAGGGTATTTCGAAGTCAAGGAAAGGAGGATTGTAATCGCTCTGCCCCCTTCAAATTGCAATCTTTCTAGTCCACGTTTATGGCAAGTAGAGATTGGGAGCCACCAGGTGGATTAATTGGTCCTTATGGCCTTCTTTACAGCATTCGTCTGCATGTAGATATGAGGTTTTAGGAAGTCCAATCTAAACTCGCTTATTAACGGCTTGGCATGGCAGTCTCCGTAATCCTGTTAATGCGGCTGGGTTGGTGGATTTTAGGAAGTCTGAAGATGGGTCCGACAATCTCTGTACACATCCACAGGATTGTTTTGGGGCACAGTACCATGAACATGATCTGATGTGAAATTCTTTGAAACTATGTTATTCCGAATGCGCCTCCGAACACAGTCACTGCAGCAGTCCTACAACTAATTTAATTTAATTAAAACCAAAGTCATTGTCCTAGGAAATCGGGTGCCGACCTCATCATTGCTTCGCCCCAGGCCATGTAAACGGCATCACACAAGGGACTGATTTTTAAGGAGATAAAATCCTTATACTTAAAAAAAATAAATAAACATCCTCTTTCTGCCGGAGGAGCAGTTCATTCTCATGCAGGCATATGTTCCTTTTGGGGAATAAATCTGCGGACTATCTCATGAACCACAACACCCCACACGACTGTCCGCAGTGCAGGATAAAATATGCCAAGTTACACCAATGCTGAAAAGGATACACGTTGTGAATATTTAATAAGTCTGACTCTGAACTTAACGGTGTTTATTTGCTTACGACCGAGTGGTTGTTTTTTGCCCCGAGCCTGTGAAGATTTGTCGCATGCTAATTACTCGCCCGAGGACAATGCGGTTCAGTTTGATGTTTGTATTTTGGTTGCGCTTTGTTTTCCTTCTTTCGTTACTACTACTGGAAGTGAAGGATCCTGGATAAAGGTTTTCACACGTAAGAGTCAAGGGCTTTGTGGTATTTGATAAAAAAAAAAAAAACTTTTCCCTTGAACTGATTATTGCTCACTCTTGAGAACAAAACTGCGAACGTGCGAAAAATAAAAGCAAAAACCATACAACAGATATCTATTCTTCGGCAGTTTGAGAAATCATACTTTTTGGATGGTTTAAAAAAGTTCCTTCAGTGAAACTGAAGAGAATGTGATCTTTAACTGCGATGAGTGCGAGAACTCAGTTTATTGAGGCCACTCGTTGGTGACTTGTTGACGTCTTGTAGTTATAGCCTCCTATCGTCCGATCGATAGGAAAGGGCGGATATTTGTACAGCCTTCGTTCGTTTCGTTAGTTTCTGTATCACCGTGGAGAGCATTTAAACACCCACTGACTTAGCTCCCTTACCATCAACCAATGAATTTTCGTTCATTGAAATTCGGAGGAACTAATGAAACTGCACTCTAGGAATGGTAGGGAGTATGCCAAATCGATCTACAGCTCCTTGTAAACTTGGAAAAAGTCATATGGCCGAGTTCTTCGAGGTAAACTCTGGAGTGTTCTGCAGGAGTGTGGGATTTTGATGGTCTTCTGCTGAAGGTCATTCAGTCTCTGTTCACAAACTGTAGCGGCCTTTTTACCATGAGTGTTGGACTTCACCAAGGCTGCGTCTTGTCACCTCTTCTTTTCACTGTATATAAGAACGGGATGTTGCACGCAAATTGAGCATAGACGAGGCGAGAAATGCTTCATAATGGGAGAGTTGAGGGAAAGGTTAGGTTAGCTAGGAGTGGCTGAGTGCAGTCATACTTAGGCCAGAGTAGGCCCATTTTGATATGTACCACGCGGATTTAAATCTCCTTGGTGTATATGATGAAGCAATTCATCTGGCTTATGAGGGCACTATTTAGCTAGTTTAGATTATTCAAATAGTAGGTGCCTAAGTGTAAGAACCTATGACTTGCCAGAGCGCTACATGAGAAGGGTAGAGAGTTTCTGGTTTCTACCTCCTCTTCATCTATTCTGGTTATGTTGAAGTCATTGTACGGGACACCGATCCTGCGGACATGAATGCCAATTTAGCAGTACCCGGCTTTGATGCCGATGAGCAACCTTGGCGAAGGTCTGCTATGTCTAAACATACGTAGTCATCGTTTGATATGAACCATTAGATGCATGCCCTTTTTTTCAAAATTTGGATTAAAAATTAAACTGATTAAATCAGGCAACACCTCCTCTAACTTCACACTTTTATTAGTTTTGGTTTTGAAAAATTGTTTTTTAATTATTATGTAATATGGCAGGCACATACACGGGTTAAGTGATGACCATATGTCTGTCCTTTTAATGGGCTAGTATCGTGGTTACAAAATAAAATAATTTTTTCCCAAATGTTTTCCCACATGAGGAATATGTACTTAAGAAACATATTATTGGATAGTAATTTGCGCGGAGTTCAATAAAAAATAAGGATTTGTGGTGATCACTGCAGCTCCTCACTGGATTATCTGAAATTCAGAAAAATTATAAAATCATTAGTGAATGGTATGATGCTCCGGTTGAAAGAAAGGACTTAAGCAATTTACATTTTTCTGGAATTTCAGAAGTTCAAATTCAAATTTGTTGTTTAAACCGAAAATTCTCTCACATTTTCGGCTATAAAAAATTGGATCTTCCATAAAAAAATCCTTCATTCACACGAAGGACAATTTAATATAGAATTGGTGATGACAATTTCAACCTGATCGGTAAAGCCATTCTCAAGTTACAGTGATTACCACTCCACCAGAGTTACAATATTTAATTACTCTTAGCAAGCATCCACTCAAAGTTGTTATGAAGATAAACCAATAGACCGATCTGGTTTAAAGTTTCAGAAAATATTTTTGATATAATCTACATTTCGAAATCCCGACTGAGACTACCCTCTTAAGGCAGGTTGTGCCTTCTAGCCATTTATGGTTCGGAGTTTGATTGTGTCTATATCAAGGAGATGGTAGAATGTAGCGATCGATAGAAAGGTGGAACGTCTCCTACTGTTACAGAAGACCACTCCCAGCAGCTTCGTCCATTCTCGAACCACAGGGGATCGACCAGCGTCCGGTTGTCAGAAATCCAATCAGATTTAAAAGCAATGCTGTTGGAGAATTTTTATTTTGGTGAATCATCAGTTAGTCATCGTCATTCGTCACACCCTTCCAGACGGAACTCTAAAGCGCCCGAGATATGTTTGAAACCGTAGGCTCGAGTAATGGTTATTACCAGAAAGCCTTGTTTTCGGAGTCCCATGGGGAAATTTAACAATTTCGAGGGCTCAGATAATGGAAGTAATGCTAAGCTTTTCCGGTAGTCTTGGGCAAACTGGGTAAATTTTGAAACAGGCTGGGAGATCTGTCACCAGGAAGGCCGAGCTTCGATGACGGATGACGATGGAGAATTCTCGCTGCTCCATCTAAGTCGGTAACGAACTCGCCTAGACCTTCAATGTCAAAAAAAGTTTTACGCGCTGTCGTGTGACTTATTTCACATCATCCTGGAGAAGATCGTGAAAGACTAGAGGCACAATCTTCCAGAAGTCCGTACAACTGTTAGCATACGCGGATGATATTGACGTGATCGGCAGAACACAGTTAATGAGGCGTTTGCTGGCATTGAGGCGGAAACGGCTAAAATGGGTCTAGCGGTGAATGGGGGCAAAAGGAAGTAGTAATCAAGAAAGGACACACAATATCGACGTCTGGGACAGAGCGTCACAATGGGCAGGTAGTCAAGGACTTCGTCTACCTGGGCTCCGCAGTAAGTAATACGAGCAACATCAGTACCGAGATCAAACGCAGAGTAACTCTTGCCAACAGCTGTTTCTATGGGCTCAAGGGGCAATTGAGTAGCAGAGCCATCTCTCGAAGAACCAAGCTGACTTTATACAAGACCTTGATCATCCCAGTCCTGCTGTACGGTGCGGAGGCATGGACAATCTCAAAAGCGGATGAGGAAGTGCTTGGTATCTTCGAGAGAAAGGCTCTGCGTGCGATCTTTGGTCCTGTTTGCGTTGACGGTTTCTGAAGGATAAGATTCAACCACGAACTGTACGGTACAGCGACCTGAGTCTAGTCAGGCGTCTACGGAGCCAACGCCTAAGATGACTAGGCCATGTAGAGCGTATGGACAATTCAGCTCCGGCCCGAAAAGTCTTCGACTCCGAACCCGTGGGACAACGCAATAGAGGACGCCCACGGAACCGATGGCGCTCCCAGGTGGAGAAGGACGTCAACCAACTTGATGTGAACAGTTAGAGACAGCTGGCTAAAGATCGTCCCGGCTGGAGTGGCTTACTGGTTGAGGCCCAGGTCCACCCCGGACAGTAGCGCCACCAGAAGAAGTATACGATGTTGCACTTGTGTGCACTTATGTTAAAAAATGTCTCTTTTCTTACATCTAAAGTCTTTTGGTGTAAGAAAAACGTTTCCTTTATCAGTTTTTTTTCTTGTACACGTTATTTTATTGCATCACGTTGTATGAAATAGTGTACGGTGTCTTGTATACGATTTTCTTATATCCAATACCTACTGTACAATTATTTCACATTACTCACCGAACAACACGTTTCACTTGAAAGCAAGCTTAAGAATTTAAAGTGCGCCCATCGCACGTCATATCTACAAAATGCCTTAGGGGCCAAATTTGGCGTAATGTCGTAAGCTAGTTTGGCCTTGAGACACTTTACCTAAGCGAGATTTGACAAATGTTAAAATTCGACCTAATGGCACTTGCAAAAACGTCATTATACACATTTTTCCATTCCACTGTCACGGCACCATGGTTAAGGGTGTTGCAAAGGAGCTAAAAGCTCAAGACTTCATCATCTACTAGTACTGCAGAAATGTTCTATTGGAAGGATTTGTGGTGTTCCTCGTCTCTATTGTTCCATGGTACCTGCCTTTTCGGAGTTTGAAAATGTTGGCAGTGCCCATTCAGTGTGTCCTTCGTTAACCCCAAGACTACTGTAGTGGTACAAAGAGAAGTCCCTATAGCCATGTCCACTTTCCCTTCAAGCGCCTCAATCAGGCCAACTTAGAACAGATCACTTTATGAAGATGGATCCAACAAAATAACCAATTGCTTTAAGGTAATCACCAAAACCAAAAAGAACACAAAAATGAAGGAAATCATCAAAATTCTAGCAGCCACCGTGACCAAACCTAATTTAGCGGCAAGACTGTGTTTCTGATTAAATTCCGCACAAACATGGCCACCGCCGCCCGTTGTGTAATCAAGAGCAACAACAGACAAAAACAAAATAGAAGGAAAAACCTTGAAGTACCTCGCCTGAATCGGACCATGATAACATAGGCAAACATTGTTTGCATCCCTACACCAGGCCAGGCGGTTGGGGTCATCACGACCACAGGCCGGCACTAAATGGGTTTTCCAATGATGAGCACCTCTGTGGTAGCAATGGGTGGTGGTGTTGCCGTCGTTGTTTGGAGGCCACTCAATATTTCCAATTAATTGAGCTAACCTGCGAGATAAACAAACACACACATCCATGAAATTCAAACAAAAACACTGAAAGCGACGAGAGAGCGAGAGCCATCGCGTAAATGAAGGACTTTCAGAACCAGGATGGGTCGGGAACAAAAAAACCAGCGTCCATTTGATGAATACCGTTGCCGAGGTAATTTATCAAAAGGATCACTTCACGTTACAAACAAAAATGCAAAACACTGAACGAAAGGAAAAAAACGCGGCTGAAACGGGAATACTGGAGCAGAAAAGGCGACTGACGTCGCATCCACTATCGGCCGCGTTCCGTGCCAGATGGAACAGTGGATCCCGGCACAAAAAACCAAGCGGAACAATGCCACCGTATGTCACTATTTGTCCTGAAATTTTCCAATTTTTTTTTTTTGCTCTGCTCTCGTCTCCTCTGTCACAGAGGCGGTCGGTCGGTAGGTTCGCTTCGATTTGTGGGTGGCAGGCAGAAGGGTCGCATTCATGTTTTCCGGTTGTTTGTTTACCTTTGATTTGAAAAATGTGTAAATAGAGGGAGCAGCAGACGGCATACGAAGGAGAGCGAGAGAGAAAGGGCATCAAATTGTTTCGTCCAATTTTTAAGTTTCAGATTAAAATTGAAGAATCGAAAGGACCTCTTTCTTTGGATAGTTCTATCGGCAATGTGCAGCGGGATGGCTGAATGAAAAGCTATCTCTGGTAACGGCTTTGTTTGCACTTCGGATTGAAATTAGCCGACTGTCCTGCTGCAGGGAGTATGTGAATAGAATGACAGAGGAAACAGACAACAGGAGAAAAAGAGGATAACTCCACTCGTTAGTAATTAAGGCCAATTGGTCAAGTCGGTCGGCGATTGCATGGGCAAAAAGAACTGGGCGACTGTTGGTGACATACAAAGCTGTGAAATGAATTTAAATGAAAGGGGGCATGATGGAGTCCTATTCAGCAGGGATTTGCTTACATCGGCAAATGTGTGCATAGTTAGTCAGAGATGCAGGTTAATTGTCGGCTTGTTGACCACTTGAATGATTTCCTTTTGTACATTGTGTCACGAACGTTTTTTCTCCATTAGGCTAAGATCTTCAGTCTTAAATGCTTTAATCGATTTTCATTAAATTTTCAATTGAAGTAAATTTAGTTATCCGTCTGATCAGAAGTTGTGCTCAGGGGAGTTTTTGGATTTGGTACAACGTTCTTGTTATGTGTCTGCCAATCGGTCGATTTCCTGATGGAAATCGCGATAATGCACCTTAGGATCACAGGCCCAAACCATCGAAGGGAATCTCTTTCCGTTCGAAGAAGCACATGGTCAACATTTAATTCCTCGCGAACTGCCGTGTTTCTCGCTCTATCACGGCAAGTAACTCGGTGTGGAATAGAATGAAGAAATATCGTGTAAGCAACTTGTATCACCTTAAAAATCATGTGATTATCTTCTATTCAATACCCAATTTGCATGATCAGAGGTGAGAGTTCTTATAAATACATCTTCTTCCTTATTTGGCGGTACAGTCCGGGGTGGACCTGTGTTTCAACCAACAAGTCTCTCTGGCTAGCTGTCTCCAATGTCGCACGCCAAGTTGGTTGAGGTCCTTCTCCACCTGGGTGCGCAACCTTAAGCGCGGTGTCCTCTGTTACTTTGTCCCACGGAGTCGTTGTCCATACGCTCTGCATGCCCTAGCCATCTTAGGCGTTGGATTCGGAGACGCCTGACTAGGCTCATGTCGCTGTACAGCCCGTATAGTTCGTGGTTAAATCTTCTCCTCCAGAAACCGTCAACGCAAACAGGACCAAAGATCGCACGCAGAGCTTTTCTCTCGAAGAGACCAAGGACTTCCTCATTCGCTTTTGAGATTGTCCATGCATCCACGCCATAAAGAAGAACTGAGAAATTGCTCTACTACTCAATTGCCCCTTGAGCCCATAGAAACAGCTGTTGGCAAGAGTTACTCTGCGTTTGATCTCGGTACTGATGACGTTCGTAGTATTTACTGCGGAGCCGAGGTAGACGAAGTCCTTGACTACCTCGAAGTTATAGGTGCCCATTGTGACGCTCTGTCCAAGACGTCGATGTTGTTGTCCTTTCTTGATGACAGCATATACTTCGTTTTTCCCTCATTCACCGCTAGACCCATTTTAGACGCCTCCGCCTCAATGCCAGCAAATGCCTCATTGACTCTGTTCTGCCAATCACGTCAATATCCTCCGCGTTGTACAGACTTCTGGAAGATCGTGCCTCTAGTCTTTTACGATCTTCTCCAGAATGATGTTAAATAAGTCACACGACAGCGCGTGGCCTTGTCTAAGACCTTTTTTCACATTGAAAATCTCGGTGAGTTCGTTACCGACCATGATGGAGCAGCGAGAGTTCTCCATCGTCATCCTGCACAACCTGACGAGTTTGGCAGGAATGTCAAAACTAGACATGGCGTTGTATAGCTCATCCCTGTGCACGCTGTCATATGCGGCCGTGAAATCGACGAATAGGTGGTGGGTGTCGATCTGCATTTCTTGGGTTTTTTTTTTTCCAGGATCTGCCGTAGTGTGAAGATTTGGTCGATGGTAGATCTCACCGGCCTGAAACCGCACTGATAAGGACCTATCAGGTTGTTGACGAATGGTTTCAGGCGCTCACACAAAACGGTTGGTAAATGTTAAGGAGACTTATCCCTCTATAGTTGGTGCAGCCAAGGGGGTCTCCTTTCTTGTGGTACGTCGTGTACAGCCCCATGCAATGTCAGTAAGGTGTCACTAGATGAGGAATACAACGAAGAGGATGAGGATCAGAGATAATGGATAAAAGAGATATCAAGCTTCGGCCATTTTTAGCCCCAGCCCACAACGAAGATGTAGTGGTAATCCCTTGTATTTCATACTTTTACAACGCTCGTCAATTCGCCACAATATGGCGGCCGATTCGTGAATTTTGTAGGAAATAAATGGGTATGTTGTTCGGAGGGTGTTCAAATGTTGACTCGTATTTTTAAGAGAATTTTCTTACATTGTTATATGGACTTTCGTGATTAAAAATGTATTGCAATGCCCATGTAACTGGAACTTTTTGACCTAGAGTTAATTCTAGGTGTATATAAAGCCTATTAACAAACCATACCTGACAAATTAACTCAAAAAATGAAGTCCGCTTCATACTCTTAATTCATGAATTCTGAAAAACTCATGAATTCAATTTGAACAATTTGATAAGAACAATGGCAAGATATTGCAACTATAACTAATGCATACAAATGGTTGTCAAAATTTCTTATTTGTGATCTACGCTTTAATAATATTTTTATTATTGGTTAACTGAACGTGTGAATTTTCATTTGTTCATTTTTATTCATATGCAAAAATTCAGACTGTGTTGTACATTCATTAATTATGTCCTAGTATCTCGGATTGTAAATTGCTCGAAGTTTTAATGAATCGACTTCATGAACACAAGCTTTGTTCGTTCGTTTACCCCTCCATACTGTGTTGAAAATTTGAGTTAAAAATGAAAGAAAGTCTTTCAAAATCCTCTCAGGAGTTGCACTTATACACTCTGTACCCACCTTCTACAAAATTTAACACCGAAATTTGACAAAAACCTTTCAAATAACGAGCGAATTTTCAAGTTAGAACTCTAATTCACCCCATTACTAAGGTGGGGAAGGGTATCAGCTGTTCCACAGCTGTTCTCAAGAGCTCACACGTATTCACAGACACGGGGCAAAAAGCGTATAAATGATGAAAACAAGGGGCAAGGGAGGTAGAAGTTGTATATCTCTATTTTTGGTTATCTCTGATGAGGATGAGGATGGCAGAAATTGTTATGGGTAAATCGCCGAATCTGAAATATGCCTGAAACACCATAGCTTCATATTCTGGACTCAGCTTTCTCATCCCAGATAGTGACGGAAGTTCGTTCAACGTTTTCGTTTTTTTGACGTTATTGTGATCCTCTCATTTATCTAACTTTACCAATGCAGGCCGATGTAGTATTTTAAGCATGGCCTTTGAATTGAATGCGTTGAAGAAGACCTCAACCAAGGCTGTTCAAAGAAAAATTCAAGATTTCTATTTAAATGAGTAATTAATTCATTACGATATACGAAAGAAATGTTTGGTATTTTTGGACTTTCTGGAATACTGGAAGATGTATGCGGTGAGTCATGCAACCCTCCTGACTCGGTCGGGATCGGAGAAGGTCCAAGGTCCAGAAGTCTAAACAAGCATAGACTCTGTAGAAACATCAGTAGGACTAGTGCAACATGACATACGTCTTTGACCCACCTTCCACCACCTTGAAAGTCTGCATGGCGCAGTGGGTTAAGTACCTGCCCTTGGTAGTGTCCCCGGTTCGAATCCCATTGACAGCAAATTTAATTCGCTTCTATCGGGTTTTCAAATCTGGTCCAGTCACTATTTGTCTTTGGGATCAAATGAATATCACTGGACTGGTCGATCAGTGGTAGTAGTCTGACTGGGTATCACATAGGACCAATATGGTCTAAGTGTGCTGGTGAATTCACTAGCAGACCCTCCTACCTAACTTAACTGTCCTCCCTAACTACAGATCTGCCAAGCTGTTAAAAAATTGCCACAGTTTGCCAATTATACAAGAAAGTTCAGCATTACTCCCCAGCATTACTTCTTGATCTTCCATAACTCATGCCACCGCCGACGATGACTCTGATAGTAGGTATAACAATGGACCAACATGGTCTAAGTGCGCTGTTGAATTCACTAGCAGACTCTCCTACCTAACCTTGACCAACCTTCAGCAAACGTGGCACGTATTTTATTTCCCTTGAATTGTTCATGCCCAAACGGTCATTGTAACGGAGGGCTCAAGGTTCAATACCTGGTGGTAATATTTGAGTCGGGGACAATACACTATTCATGGATATTGTTGTGTCGTCCTAGGCGATCAGCTTTTGTGTGATCGTACGACTGAAGCACACCGAAATTCAGTGAACTACGTGTGCACTATTCCAACGCCATAATCATTTTTAAGTCCGTTTCTATCTCTGAACTGAAGCCGAAGGTCATCTTGCATCAAAGTCATTGACTTATCGCGCAGACCTCGTAAGTAGAGAAGGTTGGGTAAGACTGACTGGCTCCAAAAAAAAAGCCGCCACAATTAAGCCAATAATTTGGCGTTCTAACAGAGCACTGTGCCATCGGAACTCACGCCTCTAGACTGGGCCTTCCCTATAATGATTTCTGTAGAAGCTGCTTGGACGAGGATGAGGAAGAAACCATCGAACACTTGCTATGTCCAGTAGTGTCATCCAGTAGATTCAGAGTTCTGGGGGCCCTTTTCTTTGTTAATCTGTCTGAAAGGAGCAGTATCAGAATCAGCTCTCTTCTTCGCTTTATCAAAGCGCCCTTTGGTTTGTGGAATAGGTAGCCTAGCCTAGCGGCAGTCAGCCACTTCAACCTAACCTAAGTCAATAATCCCGATACATCTCTAACCAATTGGTGCTTGTGATGGAGCAGTCCAGCTGACATACGTATTGACCCCATTCAGTTCGCTGAGGTTACTGAAATAGAAGGTCCCTTGGTGCTACTGCGAGTACCTATGGCTAGCCAGTGCGCTACATGAGCAGCAGATGTGATTCATGGTTTCCGCCTCCTCTTCATACACTCAGCTTGTGTGAGAAACTTTTTATGGGATCCCCATACGCCGAATGTGTAGGTATGCCAAAGTGCCCTGTTATGACGCTGACAAGTGTCCTGAGTGCGGGTCTGCTAAATCTTGTAGGACAAAGTGATTTACGATTTATTTTCAACCACATCTTTTTTAATTTAAGGCAGATGGTGCCTCCCGCGCACCCAGTGGACGACGATAGAAGAGAACCCCGTCCGCTTGACCTAGACGAAGTCAAGATAGTCATATCGAGACTTGCTGGTGCAGACGGAGTGTATGTGGAACTCTTTAAGGCAGATCGAGTTGAGCTGGTAGGGTATATGCACCAGCGCATGGACAACACTGCTCCACCGCGAAGAGTCATCGACTCCCAACCACTGTGACATCGCAGTAGAGGAAGCCACGGACCTAATGGCCCACACAAGGGGACCAGGACATCAGTCAACTTGGTGTCCGGAACTGGATGCAGCTGGCTAAAGATCGATTTAGCGGGAGAGGCCTGTTTGGTGTTTGGCCGATGTCCACCCAGAACTGAAGAAGAAAAAAAGGAAGGGTGACTTTCAGCCATTGTTATACCACACTTAGCTTTCCACACTTAGCTTTCCACACTTAGCTTTCTTAAGTACACACTCTGGTACTTATGGGATATTTTTGAGTTGAAAATTAATGAAAGTCTTTCAAAATCCTCCCAGGAGTTGAACTCACACTCTGTACAGTAGACGACCCACCTACTCACTAAGTTACAACAGACCTAGACTCAAGCTAGAGTAGGAGGAACAAGCGATGCAAATTCGGGGAATAAAATCAACCAGAGACGGAAGAACACTTTCATCATTTTCCAGTTGCCGACCGTCACTCAACTCACCGGGAATATTTCTCATCAAGTTATCCGTCACAGTGGACGTCAGTAGGTGTGTGAAGACATCATTTCAGAACAAATGCTAAAGTAGAACATTGAAATTCCATCACCCAGCGTCCCCGGAGAAGCTGTGACTGCAAAGCTGCCGCCTGTGTCGCCCACGATTTCACAACCGCTGTGTTTTTTAAACGTCTCCTCAAGCAGTTCAGACACAACTCTAGATGTACGCCATAAAGAATGCGACAGAAGGAGAAGGAGCAAGAGGATAACGTTGCGTAAGCATTAAATAGTGCTCCGCCCACGCGGGTGACGTGGGGCAGAACCAGCACGTCTAATCGATTTGGCTCCCACATCGCAAGGTATTTCTGCATTGTTATCCCACGTAGAATCGCCCTTTTCCAGACGGCCAAGTTAAGCTTATGTCGCAAGGAATACAAATCCCTACACCAGCACCCACAGTCCAACAAGGTATTTAAATTGTGTACTCCCCCACCCACCGGTCGACGTAAGATCCCTGACTCCGGGGGTGGTTGGAGGGAAAACGTATCTGTAATTGATGACCAAGCGGGCTACATCTGGCATATTGAGAAATCTCCATTCTAACCTTCTTAGCCGTGTCGTGCGGGCTAATTTAAATATTTGAGAAGGATGCGCTGTGCACATCCTCGACCCCATCGGCTTACACTGCAATGCAGTGGCAATCGTGACTGCGATGATGTTTGGCCCCAGATGCTTACTTCCGTGCGCCTGAGTGTCGCGCGGAGAAAAATCACAGAAGAATCTTCCTTTATCACTGTTATCCAAGGTGCTTTGCCTGTGCACTTCATTGTCACTTGCAGTGTCATCAATCATCCTTAAGTCCAACGGCGTTTGGCTGACGTTTGTAGTGCAAATATTTTGTTTCTCCAGTCGGAGACATTGAATGGCCTTTTATACTTTGGACCACTGAATGTTCACTTGCGAGGGTGGCTGTGTGTCCTTGCCAGTGTGTATGGGGGTAATTTGTTGTCGGGGGAGATCAGGGCACCGCCTTGTTACGTGATGGTTGGCCATTTACTTTGCCACAAAATACGGTCTTCCCAAAACGAGTCCTTCGCTTGATGTCAATGTGCTGGCGGGAGTGTGAAGGATGCGGTGAGGGGAGTGCGTTACGTGATAGATCAAGAGGAGCTTTCACTTCTCTCGAAGACACTTTGAATTTCTCGAACCGAAATCAAATCTCGAGAACCCTGTCAACTGTCAGGTGAGTGAGGCGAAGCACAATCTAAATCCGAGCGAAAATGCATCCATCCCCCTACTTGCACGTATTATCCTGCAACGGGACTCCACTTGAAGGAACTTTATTATTTGAGCTGCGTGCTTTGCTAACGATTACCGATATTATGCGCCTTTCAGCTGAGACACGTAGTAATCTGATTTGGGATTTTTCTGTAACGTCTATCAGGAATTAGGTAGACTGACTTGCAGATTACAGTGACGAAGGTGATTCACTTCGGCACAGGAGTGAAGGCCAGAGTGACGGTACGCAGCAACAGAAGACGGCTCTTCAGAGGCCATGATCGTGAGCATGGCGCGGCATAGTCATTCATATTCTGGGAGTCATGCACGAACGTGTACTGTTGCTGGTCAGAGTTCAAGGATTCCGGGAACCATTCAGCACAAGGTTCCTAAATATCATGCTTGGTAGAAATTACTAAGGTAAGTCGTCAGATGAAATCATTGCGAAATCGAATCTGAGATGATATCTGTGAACGATTAGCGTCTCCCTGACAAAATTATCAAAACAGGAACCTATCCGAAGAGTCCCTTAAGTGCTAGAGCACCATTAACAGCGAACTATCCAAGCGTCAGAGCTTCATTATTTAAAGGATGTCCCAAGGTTTGAATTTGCCGCCATTTGTGCAGTTAATTTTTGGCAGCACTGAATGTTGGCTTAGGGTTCGCAAAAATAGATCGTCTCACGATACGACAACGTGTCTTTATTAATCGACAATATCTGAAAAATAATTAACATCATTGGAGCACTTTTTTGACAAGAGATTGCTGAAGCAGTGACTGGTCCTTGATATGGCGACTTGATAACACAGTTCTTTCTTCTGAAATTGGGTGATATTGACGTGACCAATATGTGGTGTCAAGAAGAAGAAGCATGCCATACAGACAGTAAGACAATTCAATTACTGCATTTGACATTGCCCGGGCGTCATTACTCTCGTTTCGGTGATCACAATTGGTCCCCATAATCGTGGGACTTAAGGCCAATCTAGAATTTTGGAAAAATCTTTTTTTTTAATTGTCGTCTAAGACCTCCAAAATTATGTCCCAAAAGATTATGGTACGGGAAAAAACCACTAACGTAGTTGAATCTCGATAATGTGAAGCCCAATAATGTGAACTATCCAATAATGTCAGCTGGAATTTTTATTTTTTTTTTTCGTGGGTTGGTGTGTGTCTTCAATAAGATACTGTGATACCCGCGTATTCATAGTAGTGTCCGATTTTTATTGACTAAACACACCCTTCCCATTGTTTTAGTTGTTTACTACAACTAGGTTTCCCTATCCAGTAGTTTTAACTTCATTCATTTTACGAGTGAGGCTGGTAGATTTTCTATAAAATCACCTGCTGGAACCGTTTATAGCGGCCTGTACTCAGTGCGCTAAATCGAACCGTTTCATTCGTTGGAGACGGCGCACGAGGTTTCTCATGTGCATTGTTTGGATTATGGCATGGTAACAATGACCATGAAGTCGGATTCGTAACTTACTCGCCAAGTTTTTTCTTTTTCTTTGTCCACGGTTGCGATCCATAGATCTGTTTGTATTTCTATCATTATTTCGTAGATAAGAGGGAACATTCACGACAGCCCTTATAACTTTGTTTTGGAATGATTGTATGAATTCGCTATTACTTGCTTTAGTGCAACCTCAAAGTTGTATACCGTAGTTCTACACAGGCTTTATCACCTGCTTATATATAAGCAGTTTGTTATTCGCGCTTAACTTGGAACGTCATACGAGTCGCCAGTACATTTCTCTATATCGATTCTCAAGTTCGTCACGTTTTTTCTTCTCGTGCGCTTTCCACTTAAGCTTAGCATCCACCGTCATCCCGAGATATCTGGCTTCATCTACGTATGGTATTTTTACCGAGTTAATGAAGATGGGTATATTGTCTATGTTTTTGTAAACTGAAAAAAGAAATACAGTACTCACTCTAAAATGTGTACTCGTTACCATTTATTTTGTTTTTATAATCTGGTGTTTGTTCCTTTTCTTGTTTGATTGCAAAATATAATGGTTTTAATAGGGTAAGACGACATTGTTGTCTGTTAGCTTTTTGTTTTTTGTTTCTTTCTTTTGTGCCTTTTGCTGTGTGGAGTTTATGCATCGATTCCGTAAAACTATGAAGCTATAGTTCCTTAAAAAAAAAGCAACGAAGATTCCTTTCAATCAAGGCAGAGGCGGAGATTTCGAATAAATTGGATACTGACTACTCAGGGTTAAGTCTACCGCATAAGTATATGGGTTTCCAAAATCCTCCATAGCAGCCATAAAAAACAAAATATTTAAGTTTATCATAAAAGACGGAGTCTGGAATAGAAAAACCTTAAGAACCTAGTAGGTTCGAGTTTTCTTACTCCTGGTCGAGTGTACAGTTGGTCTAAGCACAAATCAACAAGAGCTGATGACCGATTTGTGCTTAGACCAACTGTACATACGGCAGGCCCCTCATATGGCATCGGGAGTTATAAAACTCGAACCTTCCATTATTCCATCTCCATGACTATTGGCCCTCCTAGCCCAAGTTCATCCAGGTCCTAATAATTTGATTTATACAGCTGATGTTCGTCTAATCGAGAAGTGCAATCGGAAGGCTCGTTGTTTTGAACATAGACTCTTCACTTCAGAAGTTCAGACGTGCCTAGGAATATAATCAAGCCTCTTTGCTTATTCTCCATAATAATTAATTTTCAATCATAGTAATCTACTCGTTCGTTTCTTATCAAGTTTGCATTTTTCTATTTAATAATTTATCAATCATAGTCATCAATTTGTTCGTCTCTGTTGCTAAACAGTCATATTCTTCTTAACTAGCAAAGACTCATATTTTCTTACCGCTGTCAGGCAGAATGTTCCACTCAATATGGACGTTGATCGACGAGAATTCCGTCCCCCCGGCTTAGACGAGGTCAATATAGCAATATCAAGACTGAAGTCTAACAAAGCTGCCGGTGCGGAAGGAACTGTCCTCTGAAATCTTTAAGGCAGCTGGAGATGATCTGGTTGAGCGCATGCACCAGCTCATCTGTAAGATATGTTCGGAGGAAAGCAGCGTTTGCCCGATCAAGAAAGGAGACCCATTTGACTGCGCCAAATACCGAGGGATAAGTCTTCTGAACATTGCTTACAAGATATTCCTTGCCGTTTTGTGTACTCGCCTGAAGCCGTTTACAAATACCCTGCTAAGTTCATATCAGTGTGGCTTCAGGCCTGGGAAGTCCACCATCGATCAAATTTTCACATTACGGCAGATCCTGGAAAAGACACAAGACATGCAAATCGACACCCACCACCTTTTTTCCGATTTCAAGGCCGATGGCGAATTCTCCCTGCTCCATCAAAGTCGGTAACGAACTCACCGAGACATTCAATGTCAAAAAAGGGTCTTAGACAAGGCGACGCGCTGTCGCGTGACTTCTTTAACATCATCCTGGAGAAGATCGTGAAAGACTAGAGGCACGATCTTCCAGAAGTCCGTACAACTGTCAGCATACGCGGACGACATTGACGTGATTGGCAGAACACAGCGAGCCGTCAATGAGGCGTTTGATGGCATTGAGGCGGAAACGGCTGAAATGGGTCTAGCGGTCTATGAGGACAAAATGAAGTATATGCTGTCATCAAGAAAGGACACACAATATCGACGTCTTGGACAGAGCGTCACAATGGGCACCTATATCTTCGAGGTAGTCAAGGACTTCGTCTACGTCTGCTCCGCAGTAAATAATACAAACAACATCAGTACCGAGATAAAACGCAGAGTAACTCTTGCCAATCGCTGTTTCTTTGGGCTCAAGAGGCAATTGAGTAGTAGAACCATCTCTCGAACGACCAAGCTGACTTTAGACAAGACCTTGATCATCCCAGTCCTGCTGTACGGCACGGAGGCATGGACAATCTCGAAAGCGAATGTGGAAGTCCTCGGTCTCTTCGAGAGAAAAGCTCTGCGTGTGATCTTTGGTCCTGTTTGCTTTGACGGTTTCTGGAGGAGAGGATTCAACCACGCACTGTACGGGCTGTACAGCGACATGAGTCTAGTTAGGCGACTTCGGATCATTGCCCATAGTTGTAATGAGGCATCCTGTGCCAGGTATCCATTTGCGGTTTGTTGCGGAAAGAGTACAGAGCTTGTGTTCTTATTAGCGAGTTCGTCCGCATCGCAAATTTTCTGGAATGTCACAGTGCCACGGCATCCACATTAGTTGGATGTTAAAAATACCTGGCCATCTCGTTGAGAGATAGGCGGTAAATAAGGGAAGTCTTGGAATTAAAAGTAACTGAATTCAGACGAACTTATTTCCGTTCAGGATCGTCAATAAAAGATCTAAATAAGTCAAACGTACCTGAGACTGTAGAACAGATTGAAAGAGGACATTTCCCGAAAAAAATTAGAAATCAGCTGCGATGCATATTGTGGCGCAGTAGAGTAAGACAAATATGCGAAAAATGTCAAACTACTCTCTCTGGGTCGAAAAACAATTTTTCAAAATATTTCACACATACAAGAACGTGTGGGCATACATCTTGCCAGTGAACTCGTTTGAGTACATCACTTTAACCAACAAGCTTAAAAAAATATTTGTTTTCTTAATTTTGTATTTTTTGATAAATATAACACATATTAAAAGTTTTTCAAATATTTTTCACTTAACTGTATTTTCAAAGCGGCCTGGTTTTTAATGAGTCAATGCACCTATTTTTCAACAGTATTCAACAGTATATTCCAAGTATTTCTGAAAAAAAAAAACCAAAAATGCCTAGAGGTCGAAAAGCTCTAGAGTTGCCTAAGCCCTTAATATCATTGCTCTGATGCACCACTACCCCGACTATAGAGTTGTCTTGTGTGACCGCCTATGTTGCCGTAGACGGCGCAATTGACGGGTAGTCAACGATTTCAGATATGAACCGAATAAACCGACTTTCTTTCACGAGAGCTTGACAACTGCCTCCGATCTGTGATTCCAATAAGACGGTTCTATATGCCATACAAACTACGCAACGCTAGAAGTTGTGAAGAAGAAATCCATAGGTCATCTCATGGCGAGCTTGCATCAATCCACGATCATGTGATATGACGCCACTAGTTAAGTCCTTAGTCTCCGCTAATTAGCCAACCACTTTCGAGACGAGGCTAACCCTCAAGATGTCACTAAAAATCTGGAATACCGCTGCACATATTGCACCGATTCATCGAAAATTGCCAGCAGAGTCTCTGATCTGACGACGTGGCTTCAAAATAAGGCCAGGATCAATTTTCAATTTAATACTTCATACCGCTGTTATTGTATAACCCTTTTGTCGAACCAGTCTACGCTGGTACATGACAATCAGTGCACTCACATGCCTGTAGTGCGCTGTGTGAATGGCGTCATCATCATTCATCTGAGCACACCAGACGAATTGGAGCTCAACTTTATGCCCTTTTGCAAAGAATGAACAGACGTGAAAGATGGGTCCTCACTTTCAAACGAGTGAATCAAACTCAAATTCCAAGCAGCAACAGATTATACTCAGTGACACGCAAGTGGCACCACCGATTTTCGGCAACGCGACTAAGTCTTGTCGGATCAGTTGCGAAAACAAAAATGCACGTCCTAACGCACATCTCCCTTGTGGCTCCTGGCAAACGGTGCGTTGTCAGCATGGACAATCACTTGAACTGCTCGTTAGCACTGCCACTGACATTTCCATTTCTCCCTTCAACTCATCGAATTCGCGTCCGAACAAGATGACCGATGTCTGAATTGTCCCAATTGTCCCGCGGGAATGGCACCGACATCCATGCAAAGGCGCCTCCTACTTACTCCCGACGGTCGCATGCAAATGCAACCCACCGACATGATCCGGCTGCGCCCTGTGGTTTGTCTAAACCAATTTTGCCGTCGATTTAAGTTTTTGTCCTTTATGCCCCCACCGTTGTCCGGTTGGCCTTTGTGCAGTTGACATGGTTCTGAGAGTGGCAAATGCACGTTGCTCCAAAGGAATCGGATGCACTCCCCAGCCACCGTTGTCGATGATCATTGCCCTCGGGCTTCGTCCTTAAATAAAGAGGACGTTGTTTTTCTGTTCGACGGATAGTCGATGCCGTTGGACCTCTTTGCGGCGGGGCTGCCGTTGAGCTTGCGGTTTGATTAGTTGCCTGTGACTGATGATGTGCTCTTTTTCATCTTCCAACACTGACAGCCCATGCGGTTTTGCCGTACAATTAAAGTCGCCTGACCACTCGCCGAAGTCGAGTGTCAAACGAATGCCTTAATCGAAACATTCTGCCGAGCACCAAACGCACATATAAGTGGTCTTTGATATCCGCCACCAGATGCGAAGGAAATCAATTATTTTCGATGGCAAACTTTCACAATCCAGGCGCAGCACGGGTGGGCTGCCGGCGGCTGGGCGCGTACTGCCTGCATGTCTCCGGGTAACATGTGCGCGGTGATTGGAAAGGCTAATGAAATCAATTAGCAGGAAATTTATTAAGTTTTGTTTTGCGGGAAGTTGGCCACTTAAATGCTGGTAATTAATGCCAACATATGGTGGTCGGCCGGCCATACTGTCTCGACGAGTGTCCGAATGGCCGTGGCCCTTATGGGATTCAAGCCCCACTCCTCGAGTGAGTGAGAGCGAGTGACACTCGACTCACCGTAGTTAAGAGAGTTTGTGCACAAATGAGTGGATGATGTGCGCCGAATCAGGAAGCGGGGACGCTGATTTTGAGTTAGTGACTGTGCCTCGTGCCTAGAGACACGAAGTGCTCTTGAGATGTTTTCAGTGGTGAAATTCAGTTTGAGTTTAATTTTTGAGGCAATTTTGTGCTCAGGCAGAGGAATTAACTATGTTCCCCTGAAGTCGTTCATATGCAAGTATCCCGTATAAATTATCCACCTTCTGTTCAAATGGTGTTTCTGAGGCTATTAGGTTAGGTTAGATAAGGTTTTTGTGATTGCCACAGCTGAAGTAGTTCTGACCCACTTAGATCAACACGGCTGCTTATGTGCCGGTTCCTCTTTGGATACTAACTAAAACACCTGAAGATACCTACTACTACATGCTGGTGGCATATCCTGGATGATACACTCCAGCTACAGCGAATTAGAATTTTTTTATAAATTTTCATAGCCTAAGGCTTCATCGTTCTGGCTTTACAGCTAACTTGTAATTTACGTGGGTCGCCGTTGCTTAGTGGGTTAGTTCGTCGACTCCTACGCAGAGGGTGCCAGGTCCGAATGCCCTGGAGCAAATTCACGGCTCCACCTCTTTCGAGTCACTGACAATGCTCAAAGTCTGCTCCTGTCTAGGAAAAGCTTCTCAACTTCGCCGTTCAGAGTCGGCATTAAACTGTAGGTCCCTTCCACTCGTGAAAAGAACAATAGCACGCACAACACGAGTGGTTGCTGAGAAGCTAGGCCCATGTCCGCCTCGCACTCTCGCGCCATTCACATTATATTATTATGTTAGCTTTTTAATAAATAAATAAATATAAATTTAGCTCTGTCCAGAATTTTAATGCCAGACATTTCCTCAAGGCTGTTGCATGAATAGCTGCTTAGCGTGCTTTTTGCAAGTGCTGGGCAGGTGTCGAGGTAGTGTTGTTTCTTCTTAATCTTCGTCCCTACTGCTCACACAAAAGTCTTTGTAGGTGTTACCATTCTCCTTGCGCGTGTGCCGAGTAGCCAATGACCAGTACTAATGTCAACTACATTGCTGATTTCCTTTCTATTTAGTTTTAGGAGTGTGCTTGTCAAGGCCATATTAGCCTCAAAGTCCTGCAAGTATCTAATATCATCCACCTCCGATTGGCGGCGTCGATGGCATCTATAAGTAACAAAGTGTTTATTACTTGAAGAGAGGTGTATGGGGTGTCCTTATTATTTGCCATTGACAAACCCACCCCGGGTCTATCTAGCACGTCGGCCATTTCGTTGCCTGGAATACAACTATGCCCAGGGACCCAGCGTAGGGTAAGGTTGCATCTGGCCATCTCCCTAAGAAATAGACGGCAAAGTTTTACAATCTTCGATTTGATTGATGGTGTATCCAGAGCCTTTATGGCCGCCTGACTATCTATGTAATTGGCGATAGATAGCCCGTCTAGCGGGCAGCCTCTTCGAGAGCTTTTACTTCTGCCTGGAATATACTACAGTGGTTGGACAGTGGAATCGACCGGACAGAGAGAAGGATATTTCCTACTATGACGAAAATACTCCTAGTCCAGTGCCTTCTTCCGTTTTGGATCCGGTCGTGTATACTTCCACCTTTGTATCTTCTCTGACTACGTCTGATGCCCAGTCTTCTCTATTTGTAATGAGTGTTTTATACCCAAATTCAAGGACTACGACGGGCGCAATAAAATCTGTATGCTTTGGAATATTCGCATTCTTGATTATTTCCATGTGGCCTAAACCATCATGCATTCCCTTAACCTATTCGCTGCTTTGGTAGCCGCCAACTTCCCGTAAATGTCAATGGGAAGTAGCTGTAGCATTTTTTTGTCTAACGGCTGAAGGTGTGAAGCGAAGTGCACCCCGATAAATCCTACTTATCTTTCTAAGATTGAATGTATTTCGTAATGCTGGCCACCAAACAAGGATACCATATGTTGGAATTGGTCTGACGACTTGTGTGTCATTTTCGGATTGAGCCCCTATTTGGAACCGAGGATCCCCCTGTATGTATACATAGCTAGAACCGCCTTCCTAATACGGTCCTGAATATTTCCAGCTTAGCTTAGTATTTGGCCTGACTAGTTTCCTGCTCTTCAACTTTGGTCGGATTTTCTTTCTGAGCCTTTCTGGGCCTATTGCTTTTAATGCATTTTTAAAATTGGAACCAAGTTTTTACCGACCTTGCAGCGAGACTCTGAACCTGCGACACATCAACAGAGGCCATCCGCGTTTAAGATGGCGCACCCAGGAGGAGAGGGACATCAACCAACTTGGCGTGCGACACTGAAGGCAGCAAGCCAGATACTCTGCTAGTTGGAAAGGCTTGTTGGTTGATGCCTAGCTGCACCCCTTACTGTAGCTCCAAATAAAGAAGAAGAAGAAAAGCGAAGATTTTGTTCTGGAGAAGTTCGTGAACAACTCACTGGCCAGCACAACTTTTCAGAATCCGGCCAACTGTCCGCATACACAGAATGCAGGAAGCCCTCAATGAGTCGCTTACTAACATGGAAGCGAATAAAGTGGTTCGGCGGTAAACAAGAGGAAGAATATGCAGTCTTTATTAAAGGACATAGTACATCGATGTCTTGGATAAATCACAATGAGCAGCTATAACTGTGTTTACCTCGAATCCGCCTTGAACAGTACTAATAACATCAGTACCGTCTTCCAAGGAAGACAAATTAAGTTGATGCACACATGTAGAGAAGGGCTTCAACAGATTTGAGCGCCTGACTGGAAGAATATATATTACGCTTGCTGAAGAGGGTAGTTGTGGATGCCATGGTCCACTTTGGACTATATCTACCATACACTGATAAGGTTGGAGCTGTTTGCTTTGCGGAGCAACGAATACTTTTAAGCTCACGAAGGCGTAAAACCCTGAAATGTTCGTGTGATGCGATTCCCAAGCGAAGTAATCGCTGTCGTTCGAAGAAATTTCTCAACAAATGACAGTCAGTATCTGGAGTCGTCGGTTTGCTAAGGTAGCTCGTTCGCTACTTTATGCGAAACTGAAATGTAAGGTCTGAATTTGAAGCAAGTCCTTGTGAAGTCAATTGGTTATTACTCGTTGTTGGGACCTGATACTTGACACTTAGCCTCGTTCATCGAATGGCGCACGTCAGAAAAGAGAAAAAAAAAGTCATTGACGTTTGCATCGACAACTGGAGGCTTTGCGATAACCCTAAAATTAGAGTCATGCCAAAATGATACAATTCAAAATATTCGTAGTACGTATGTTACGGGATGTTTCTGTGAGGACGACTGGATGGCCCAGTTAATTAAGTGCCTGCCCATGATTAGTAGACTCCTCGCTCCTCGAATAACTATGCGAAGAGTCTGGGTGCCTTTCCTGAAGCCAGCGGCGAAGCTTTTGACTTTTTATAAAAGGCCGGGATTTTCTGTCTATCCCTAGACTCTTCGATATCCTAGAGCAGGGAGATTGCTAGACACCTTTTCTTCGAGCATCTCCTCCCGTCTTCTGTCCCGGTACTCCTCTTGCGCTGCTCTTGTTTTCCGATTTAGGGCTTTTTGGTATGACTCATCGGTGTCACGTTTCCTCTGCTCGCACTCGCTAGCGTGCCACGGGTTTCTTGTCAGAGTGAGTGGGTAGCCTAGAGGGTTACGGCTACCTCTTCGATGGCCGAGCGGCAATGCAACCACATTTCGTTGGCGTTCGACGTATGCATACCGGAGAGTTTCTCGCGTAATTGCTCCTCGTAGACTCTGGCAATCGCCAGTCTGCTTGGGTGTCCAATGTCATATGTCATGTCATATGTCATTAGGCAGTTGAGTTCTGAGTCGAAGTTTGCCCCCCTGAATATTCGGATATTTGACGCGTGTTAATGAGGAAATGGTCGATTTGGTTGGCTGTTCGTCCGGCCGTAGATCGTTAGGTTGCTGCGTGGATTCTTCTGCAAGGGAACCTCATGCCAGTCATGTCCATATTATGTCCTGTCACAACGTCAGTGGGGAAGATTTACCAGAATTCAATTTTGGCGAGGGGTTCTTAGAAAAGCTGGAAGCAGAAAAATTGCTCTAGTTTTAGACTGGTGAAGCGGACGTATTGAGGAAAAGAGACTCAAATTGAACTCCCCATATGGACCATTTAAACCTTTACATGAAATAATCTCTGAGAGAAAATGGCTAGAATTGATTCAGCAACTCAAAATAAAATGTTATACGTCCCGTTTTTTGCAAGTTAAAACTCTAATAACACATTTCCACCGAATGAAACCCCGAGGTTTCATCAATTTTCTCCGAACCTTCCGCCATTCAGAGTCTCCTGGATAAACTTCAATGCAGTCCTGCTGAATTAATGCGTCCATGAGAGCTTGTCAAGCCGAGCAAGGCTATAGTGTGAATTTCATTTTGTCATTTGTTGTTCATTTTCGCATTTTATCGCTCTCTACTACGACAGCTGGTCTGGCGGAGATTTAAATATTGAGAGCGAGTGGCATTTGTTTTTGCGGGCAATTATATTTTGAGAGCGAATGATTCGAAAATTGAGAGAGAAACCACTTAATCGTCGGCAGAAAAGGCCTATTCACGTTTCAGTAAAAGTTCATTCAAAGCTCGCGGTTTCGGTTCGGTGGAAAAGTGGTATAACACCATTTATTACCCCTCGAGAATCTGATCTCACTATTCTCGTTTAAGCACTCGAAGGGGACACCTCCTCTCAGAGTAAACCGAAAATCCTTTAACGACACATCCTCTTCATTCACCCTAATTCCAAATCCCAATCCAAATATTTTCGAATCCACACCAAGGCTCCATCGAAACCACACCGAAGGTGTTTGCATCAAAACATTCTATCGCTTCACGTATACAGCTCAAATCGGTGAAGCACGGCCAGAGCCCATAAAGCAGAAATTGCCCCTCCCCTCCACCAACTCAAGCAGCTTCAATTAATTTAATTTTGCTCTCCTTGTTTTTATGGCTTATTTATTTGCCACAGAAAGGAATTAAAAACGAAATCAACAGCAGCAATTGCAGGACATACAACATACCTCAAGGGAGCCGCGCGGCGGGCGGGTGGCCGGGCAGTCGGTTGCGAGGGAATGAGAGGACATTACAAGCTGTGCCGCAGAAAACACACAGAAGTTGTAAGGCGAACCCTTCTGCATCTTGGCTGCTCGACTCGGGTTTCGATCGCATGAAACCACCAGTGGAGCAGATTTCAACTCGGGGATTTCCTTTCGACTCCCCTCTCTGCCCTCTCCCGCTATTTCATCAGAGCTCCGTGGAGAAAGAGCTGACTCGCCGAAGCACAGCAGGAATGCGGTGTAAACAGTAAAAATTCCTAGATGCCAGAAAGGGGATATCCTTTTCTTGCGCTGCCACGGCTTTGGCGGGTGTGTATAATTAATAAATTGATTGGGTTACTTTATCCTAAGTGATTCCGAAAAAAAGCGGATTTCTCTCGCTCTGCTCCTCGGCTGAAGCTCATTTACCCTTCCATCTCGTTCCGGTCACCGGCCGCCGGGGGTTTTTGTGGTTGGCGCAATGGCAGACGTGTGTCTGTGCGTGTGCTCGCCGTTTTATTATCCTTTTCCTTTTAAGAAAGGATTGTAATGAAATTTACACCACACCATGACGCCACAAAACGCACTAAATAACGACACACTCTGACTTCAGTCGAAGTCGTTGTCGAAGAAGGGGATGTCGTTGTACACTTGATGGTGATGCGGATGCCGGGATCTGCTGCTGGTCGCACCCACTTGATGGACAGAGGACTCTCGGTCGCCATTGTTGGTTTCGCTATTATTGTGTGGTAGCGGTAAGTTTCACTGTTGATTAAGTATGATTTGTTTGGTTGTGTTACGAGTATTCTCTTGTTTTCACTCGTTTCACGAATTGCAGATGGCGGAGTTCTATACTTTGTCCATTACTTTGAAGTTGCCCCCTGAGTGGGGGGAGGGGGTGGTGTGAATGAGTTAGCGTTTTGCTGGTGTGTTGCGGTTGCTAAACTGTGAAACATGAAATTGCAATAAGCCCTTCTCGCCTCGATTGTGCCGGAAGTTAATTAATTGACTCTGCTCTTGGTGATTGCGTTGCTGGTGGAATCACGAGGATACGAGGATTGGAGGAATTAAATAAAACGCGCTCGTTGTTCACTTTGAATGGTAAGCAATTTGATATTTTATTGAATTTCTCTGTTTTCTGCTCCGAAGGAATGGGAGATTAACTGCGTCTAAGGATATCGAACTCTCCTTCTGTGGGTGACTGGGGAAGTGCTTGAGTGACTGGTCATAAATGATGCTTCCCAGATAATTGGACTTTAAGGACGAGTTGAGAATTCCGTCCTAATTTGGGTACTTCGTTGGGATGTGGTATTCTCATAAATTTGGTACAATGTTTGAGAATGAAGAAGTTGAAATTTAATCATTGAAAATTTAACTCTTGTGCAAGCGGTTTTCTTTTTGTTTTGTTTGTCGGAGGTTTTTGACACAAACTGGAGGAGTCAGACTCAAAAAGTGGTGCGTTTTACTACGAGGCAGAAACCTACATTTGCTGACATTCCTTAGCTGGAAGCCCAGTAGGCGGTCCTGTAAAGAGAAGCCTACATCATCAGCTCTCACCTCATAAGCACCGAATAACTGTCACCTGATCTCAGCAAAGGCCGGACAGTGGAATAAGAAGTGCTCTGCGGGGTCATCGTCTTCTCCACTTCCGCTTAGGCCAAGCACATAAGGTGCTTGTCCAAGGTGAAGCGGGACGCTAGTATGCCGGTGGGTCGTCTACAGCAAAACGGCTCATATTTCTATCAGACGTTTGGGAGATGCCACCTCGGGTTGTGCCCTCAAGACGTGCAACCATCTAAGGAAGGACCTAACCAAGGACGCAAGTAGTCCCAATGCAGGTTCAGGTCCTGAGAGTGCTCCCTCGGATCTTTAATTTCCCCTGATCGCGTAGTGCCCCGAGGCTCAGACAAGTCTTAGCCAATTAAGACAGCAGATCATACTCTGAGAAGTCATCTTGCATTCCTAAACTTTCAATTTAGTCACTTAAGGCTTGTTGCGTCCCGTATTATTTTCATAAGCTATCGGAAGATGGGGATTCTAAGGTCCGTAAAAGGGATTGTCTATTTTCAGTTTTGAAGACTCTGTAGCTTGTCCGATCGCATGTTGTTGAAGTCCTTTATCTTGGGCATATTCTTAAAAATCGACAGTTCCGTATGGGTTGGTGATCAGGATTTTTGGGGTTAGGCCTAAGTTTATGCTTGAAAAACTGGATGGCACAGTTCGTAGAGTCCCCGGTTCGAATCCCAGTGAAAGCTAAGTTAATACGCTCTTATCTGGTTTTCAAATCTGGTCCAGTCATCATTTGCCGTTGGGATCAAATTAAAGGCACTATCACTGCAGTAGTCAATCAGTGTCAGTAGTCTGACTATGTGTATCACAATGGACCTAAGTGTGCTGGTGAATACACTAGAAGCCCACCTAACCTAACCTAACCCAAGTTAATGATTTAAGAACAGAGAAGGAGTTGGTATTACCTTAATGAAGTGGTGTCTCTAAACCGCCACTGTTTATCTTTAACACTGGCTTATAGCTTAGGTTGGGTTATGAGCGAAGTTCCTGCACTAAAAGTCTTCGACGCCAAACCCGAGGGACAGCACATTAAAGGAAGACTTCGGATCCGGTGGCGTGAGGACCTGCAAAGGGAATCTCAGTCAGAGGAATCTCCAATATTGGAGGAGAATAGCTCAAGATCGTGGAGGGACACTGAATTCTTTTGAGGCCACACACGACTGTACAGCCATCCAAAAAGAAATTTGGTGGGGGAATGAATCCAGACACCTAACGTAGAATTCAGCGTACATACACAATACGCCATACTATGGCGTCTGTACGCTGAATTCTACGTTAGGTGTCTGGATTCAGTTTCCCACCTCTCTCGAGGCCACAATTGGCAAAGTCAACAAAAATTGTCATATTCGTTTAAATATCATAAGCTTGATATGATGCCCACTTACTCATCAAGCTTCCGACCCATGGGGGATCTGAGGTTGAGTCAGTGCTGCCTTCCATCGTTGACGGTCCAAGGAATTCTGCCTCCAGTCATCAGGCGCAAGCTGTGTTACATTAGCGATAACCTATCCTTAAATGTAAGCTACTAGATAGGGAAACTTAGTTGTAGTAAAGAAAAACCAAAAGGGAAGGGTATTTTTAATCGGTAAACATCTGACACTAATGTGTGGACAAGGGTCAGATAGTGTTTTGTTGATTTTATTTTCACCAACCCATGGACCAAAAAAAAAATGCGATAACTTGGTCCTTACATCGGTGGCTCGGTCCTTCTTTTCTTCTTGAATCAGGAGGGACGGATTCTAAGACCTTCTAAGCTGCATCATTGGTGTCTTGGGCTCAATGTTGTTGAGTTAGTGAAGTCTGCAGATTTTTGTCTTCTGGATTACACCCAATTCTTGGTACAGCTCTTAGAGTTCGCAGTTCTGTCTTCTTCTCGTTTCCTCTCCAATTCGATGTCGTTTCCATGTTACTCGCATGTAAGGGTAGGCACTGTCTTAATTCAATATGTTCAACAATGCCTCAAATTTTTTCCACTCAACTATAGCCGCAAGTTTTTCCCTTGCCTGGGACCCTTTTAAGTCACGTCTTCTGTAGCAAAGAAAAAAATTATATTCACGCATGGGCTTGTGTCTTCCTTATTGGAGTGGGGATTTTGGAAGGTTTTTCACGATGCCACTTCAAGCGGATGTGTGTTTCTAAGCCTACAATTTAAGCTTATTGCTTAGAGCGCCATTACTCGCCAACAGCTTAAACTACTACAAATTTATCTGTTTACTCTTCGACCTCCATGCCACGCTTGTGTTTGTCCAGCTTTTTCTAAGCATTCCTCCAGCAACCTGTTAGATTTGTTACACGCTCATTCAGCCTCTTGTAACATGCCCACTGACACCGTCATCAATGCTTTTTTTTTTTCTTCCTTTCCTTCGGTAATAAATTACATCCGTTCAGGCGGCGCTTCCGATATCCTGCAGCGCATATTTCCCATTAGCCCCCAATAATTCTTCCTGAATGGAGACATTTTTTTGCCCGTGCTTCTGCGGAGGGTGGCGGCTTCCCGGTTGCCGTCGATATATTTCTCTCTGTCCACCGAGCAGTATCGGGCTGGGTTTGGGATAAATTCTTAACACTAGAATTCTTGAAGTGGATGAACATTGAGTGGGGAGTGTGGAACGGTGTGGTATTTTTTTTCGGGTCACCGTATTCTGAATGCAAATATTGGTGGTATTTATTGTGTTCATGAGTAGCTTACCAGGTTTGTCGGTACATGAATAACTTTACCCGGGGCGCTATTGTCGCTATTAGGCTTTGAAGTTGACATCTCTAAAATTCTGAACATCCGATAAGTTTCTGGCTTAAAGAGCGATCTTGTGCATGACCCTGTACCTTCGCGGAGAGCTACCAAAAATGCAATGTCCTCCGTAGTAAGCAGAATGATTGAGTGAATCCCATAGGTTCACGAAATGACTGACTGTGACTCTATCTAGGGATACTTTTGTTTAAGCCTTTCCACGGGTCATCCTTACGCTGGAAAACCATTCAAAATAGTCTTACAATTCGTTAACGTCGATGGACTCAAGGTTCTTGATAGTTGATAGTGTAGTTAGAGGACTCAAGGAAGTCCTAAAAGTAGAAAACCTTAGTAGAGGGTGTTTAAATAAAGACAACGTTGGTTTCTGTGACAGGTTTTCGGATGTTGTGTGGTGAGCTTGGTGTGGCAATTCATCATGAATAGTCTCACGCCGCGGCACGCCGGCTTACAACTTATTCAAATTTATTAAAAAAAGTGGTTTAAATCGAGCAACTCTAAATACGGCCCCTGTCGAAACACCATTACATCCTTCAAAAGTGGATATATGGGTCGGTCGAATCTCTCGTCCTTGTTTCTTCAAAAATGATGACGGTTAAAACCAAGAACTCAACTTTGAGTGGACAGAGACATGGTTATAATATAATTGTTAGCCCAACACGTAGACATGGTACCCAACAACTATTTAATTAAAATCCCGCCTTAATTTTGAGACATCCTGCACAAAAATTGATGCTGTAAAATTATCTATAAAAAATTGAATTTCGTTGTCATACATTTTGGTGAGAATTCAATAACTGCAAAATATAGAGTCTTAGAATTCTGAAAACTTTGTATATTTACGCCAATGATGACGAGCTTAAGTTTCATCTTACCCTGCCTAAATTTCACCTTGTCGGGTGACGATGCACTAAATAAATACACAGCCTAAAATCTGTAGGCAACCAGTTCCTCCTCCCTCAGTTCATCTCACACACAAGGCTTTTTCTGGTGTACCCACTGGTAGATCGTTATTACGCTTTTATAGACAAGACGAACATGTATTAAAAAGAGCATAGTCTAAAGCCATCGCGCAATCAAAATGTCAATGCGTCGAAACAATTTTTCACTCAGCACGAATTTTCATAGTAAGATTCCTTCCGGGTGTATGCAAATCGAGAAAATGGTAACGCAAGTACCGGGAAGAAGAAAATAATGTTCACGCATGGGCTTGTATCTTCCTTATTGGAGTGAGGATTTTGGAAGGTTTTTCACGCCTCCACTTCCAGCAGATGTGTGTTTCCAATCGCCGCTCTAAGAACCTTGGAAGCCTTCAACAATTCCATAGTATGGGGCATGAGTAGGGTGACAGATAGATCCATGAGCACGAAAAAGAGGACACTTTCAAAAATCAAAAATCTCAAAAATTTAAGAATAAAAAAAAAATAGCCAAAATGGGAAAAAATAGATAGATAGATAGATAGATTTATTTCCAGTATCAATTTCATACATTATAAAGTGTGGGTGCAGAGATTTGATACATATTTATCTTGCTTCTGGAATATTATTATTAAGGTTTACAATTTTTAGTAGCTCGTGAATGTTTTTGAAGGAAAAAAAATGGAAAAAAAACCTTCATGTAAATTGTATTGTATTGTATTATTAAGTAAAAAATAATAAATAAATAAGCAAATAAGAAAATAAATAAATAAATAAATAAAGACAATAAATAGATAGATAAATAAATAAATAAATAAATAAATACATAAACAGATAAATAAATAAGTAAATAAATAGATGAATAAATAAACAAATAACTAAGAAAACAAAAAAAAAATAACAGTCAAACAAGAATAATTATAAAGCTACTATGAACATGGCTAGTCATATAATGATGCTGTGCTATGGAGGTGCCGCCTCTGCTGCTAAATTAAGTTCTTTTATGAGTGGGTTATCGGCAAGTTCACATCTCGATAAAAATCTAAGAAATAATGGAAAACAATGTAATAAATAATTTTTAATTCATCAAAACAAAAGAAATAAACATGAATGCTAACAAATTTACGTAAAATAAATAACAATATTTTATGTTCGTTCTTACTTTCAAAAAAACAAAAATACAGTAATGAGTCGAATTAAATTATTGGTTATTAATATAAGTGTCTTTTGATCGTATTTTTTTTAGATATCATTTATTTTTTAAATATCATAGATAGATGTCAAATTCCGAGTGGGATATATTTTTAAATTATATTTACACAAAATAATTGCTTTTACATTTTTGCACTTGAGATTATTCCGCTCTTCAGTCCACTGGCTCGTTATCATATATCGCTCAGGATTAGCATTATGTGCAAACAGCATTATGTGAAAAAACAAACTGCGCTATTATGAAACGTTCACTGTTTTATTCAAAATTAATTGTAATTTTTTATTTTAAAATACGTTATCTAATTTTCGTATATCTTCGTGGTTGCATTTAGAAAGTTGCACCTTTGTCGATACCTTTTGTTAGATAAAATGAGGACATTCCCTCTTAAAAGAGGATGCCTGGTCAGTCTGGGCATGAACAACGTTACGGACGATATCCCTCATGAACTTGGTGCAGCGGGTTTGAATGTTCTTTAAGCAAGAACCACGAAGGCCGATTTTCTTTAGTGTATTTTAAAGTCTTGACTTTAGTGGTCTTGTGTCCCTTAATGAGACCTGTGCAGAGTTCGTAAAGAACAATCATTGTGCTCAAGACGTCAATGGGGGGAATAAGAACTGCCAATGCTCAAAGGAAACGATTTTCAAACTTGGCCATTCGGAGTCGGCATGAGACTCTAGGTCCCTTCCACTCATGAGAGTACAAAGCCCGCACAACACAAGTGGTTGCTGCAAAAGCTAGGTCCATTCCCTCTTCGGACTTCAGCGTCACTCACATTATTGTCATTATATTCTGAGTAAGTTTGACTCTAACACATGGCACAGGACACGCGTGAGCTATCGAAAAAGGAGCACTGAAAAACCAAACAGGAAAAAAGTCACCTAGTGGTCGATGATCAAGCTTTGGGTACTGCCTGATTATCTCGGTATCTCTAAATCTTACAGATTACATCAGCCCCAAAACGTGCATACGTTATGTTGTTCGGGAATTCTGCTGGGAATGCCTGTTCAAATATTCAGAATAGTAGAGTGGAGTGTGCAGACTTTACGTTCATATTGGCTGCAAGCCTCACAAGCTCGATTGCGTACGGACTTCCCCGGACTGTCTACAGTCTACAGTTTGATTTCATTATTTGCTTACGACTTTTCCACCTCACTGCCGCTTCTCAATTATCTTGGGCTTGAGGCCCCCGGATCGTCGACCCTACGTCCCTCCAACTAGACTCTTTTTAGTCAAACGAGCGCCACTCGGTCGCCCATTATTCAACAGCCGCAACTAGAATCTGCATGCCAACGACTACTAGAGGCATGTCCAACGTGGAGCTCAGCTAAATCTGTTGCACACATCACCGCCGTGATGGTTGTCTGCCGAGAAACCACCCTGAAACTAAAAGTGTCCTTAAATTAAGGACCGTCTACATTCAAAAGTTCCCACTCGACTTCAACGACTCTAACGACCAGAAATTGTTCGCTTTACATCCCTCCTAATGAGATCAGTGAAAGTTTTCACAAAAGTTGACAAAACCCCGCTACACTCCAACACAACGTGGCGGCCGCCTCGCCGTCCTCGTAAAGCCCGCCAAGAGCAGCGGGCGAAACCGCAATAAAAATGTTAATCATAATCATAATAATAATTGCGCTATCAGTGTAATTATCATTTAATGAGACCGCCACCGAAGAATGAAGATGTATAATATTTTGGCACCACATTGGAGCCCACAAAAAAAGGGGGAGACAATCTCGCCCACAGCGTGTAACTAAACTATCGCCTTCCACGGATAACTTTTCAACCGTCCGCCGCTAACTCCGCCACTGCCGCAGCCCGTGTCGTCACTGTTCGCTGCAAGTGTGAGGTGAACTTCCCTCACTCCAGACATTACAGGGAGAGTGGCTTCTTTTTATTTTCAGCATCACCACCCTCTGGCCAACAGACAAATAGCACAGCCCGGGTCGGTATACTGCTCCGCCGCTCAACCGCTCAACCGCATACATGAGAGCAAGTACTTCGTGTTATAGAAAATAAGATGAAAGTTTGGATACTCGGTTGCACGATTGCAACTGCTAACTACACTTTAGTGCTTGCGGTGTGACATTACCCACTTTCGGGGCGCAGATGTGTTTGTGCTTGGTAACTGCCCCTACTCCGCACACGAAATCAGTATCCAGGATAACCATCTCAGGCATGCACGTACCATTGAGGACACACAAGGTGGCTGCCAGCCGGGGTCCTCGAGTGCATGAGAAACTCAATTTTTCTAGCTTGGTCACCGGTCTACGTCATGGTGAAGTGAAATCGAATGAATTATGCAAATAAGCGAGTTGCGGTAGTGCTGTTGATGTCCTTTCAAGTTGCGCCTCCACCCACTCTGTTGCGCAACCACCTCGGACCACCCACCACACCCAACACCACTTGGCTTCTGTTTAAATGCTTGTGCTTGTGCAAATCTGAAGCTCTCCTTGGAATGTAAGCGCCGCGCCTGGCGGACGACGACTGTGCTACGGTGCGGTTGGGAGCGCGCCGAGAAGCTAATGGGACCTACAGGATAACAGTAAATAAATATTAATATCTTCGGCGGAATTTGAAATTCAAATTTTGATTGCGATCTAATTGCTTTGCTTGTCGGTGAAATTAAATTAAATTGATCCTTGAAAACAATAAGTTGTGTCCATTATTCATTTGCGTTGAGTGGCGGCGGCGGGACAAGCCGGAGATGAAAGTGAAAATCTCCTTTGAGTGCCGGAAGTTGTTTGGCGGTGCCGTCGAGCAGTTGGTAAAGGGAATTCATGCGAAATCAAGTTAAATTACTCGAATAAATGTAATTTGAAGGACTCACCGGCGAAGAGTCTCAGATTCATGTTTATGAACTCTGAACATAGTTAACCCCGGCATAGAGACGGTTGATTGAATGCTGAATTGGGCACTGTTTACGTGTGGATCTGTGGTGGAAAGTAGATACGGGACGTTGTAAGCACCAATAGCAGAGGATGGCAGAGATAAATGGTGGCCGAGAAGTTCTTCAAGCTTCTATGGCACTTCTTCTATGGCTTCTATTGTGTTAGTATACATCAAACAACAGATGGAATCCAAAGTATAAGGATCATCATACAAAAACATAGTGATTCCTTAAAGGACTTGCATATGGTGTTGGTTGATTTTGAAAAAGCGTTTGATAGACACTCAAGAGATGGGTGGAAAAAGAGAAGTTCCAGAAACCTACAGATTATTATGATCATGTACGCCTTGACGTATTCCGGCCTGCTCTCCTTCGCCAGCAGCTGAGGGGACTGTTCTGGTTGGATCCTGTCGCGTCCGCCATCCTTTTGTGGACAATTCCTTTGATAATGCCCGATTTGGTGGCATCCGAAGCATTGTACCCCACGTAGATTCAACACCTCGTTCAGTTTCGCGGTGCTCGATATCCCTTCCTCGTGGCCTAGTTTCTCCACGTCCGCTAACTCTCAGTCCCACTATTCACTGCACCCTGTCGAGAGGTTCCTTGACTGAAGGTGGCCTTTGCGCTCTTAATGCTGTCTGTCAGTCCGCATCCGCTATCACCTGGATGATGTACTTTATCAGGGTGATCTCCTACACAGTTCCTACACAGTTCCCCATCCTCATCGCGAAGATATATTCTTCCGTAGCTTGTCGTGGATGTCGACATCGTCGTCCATCGCCGGAAAGTTGTTGCACAACACCGCAAAGAACTGCCACGATCCAGCAGCAGGATTTCTGCTACGTCTGATTCTGACTGAGTATGTGTTGCGGAGAACCACCTTTCCATTCTCATTTCCTCCCGCATTGGATCACCAGAAATAAACCGGCGTGTCTGCCTACTGAAATCGGCTGTGTTGCACATGTCTTGCCTGTCATGTCCTGCAGGAGTCACGATGAGTAGCTAATCTAAACCGGTGTACACCAGGGAAGCTTATTAAGTCCTTTGCTGTTTATTGTTGTCGTCGATTAGCTGCTTAGAGGAAAAGTGACGGGCCCCAAAGCGCACCAGATATTCTTTGCTGACGTTGGAGCCAATATAAGTGATGATCAATCTTACCTGCAAAATCAAAATCAGTCCTCTTCTTCTTCTTTTATCAAAAGCATAGATTGGTTTGCGGAAGAGGTAGCCTAAGATCCGCGTGTTAAGACAATGGGCCTATGTTTGGCCTAAGAGTGTCTGCTGCTCGTATGCGCGGTAGTCAGCGCGGTAGTCAGCCAACCTTACCTACCTGCACTTGATGTATGGGTGTGAGACAGTGTGGATGGGAATGGGTACCGAATCAGCCAGAAAAATACCGAGTACCTGTGTTGCCCTTCTCTCATCGATGGAGGGGACCTACAGTATCTTGGTCGCCTCTGAATGATTGGGCTTAGAGAGCATCTATGCACTGTCAGTGGCAGGGAATTAGGAAAGAGACGAGAGAGTAGGCAGTGAGACAATTGGAACATATAACGGCTAGGGATCTTGGATTTATCGACTGTGGGCGTGGCGCTGTGGGTATGTGGGTCCTTGCGCAAGCGAACCTCGATGGCTGGGATCGATTTCTGGTCAAGGGGTCGAGGATTTAACGGAATTAAGGCGGCCGTGGCGCTGTGGGTATGAACGCTATTAATATAGCGAAAATCTCTATCGTCCTTGGAGCTGATCTGCATTGTGTAGCCTCTTCCAGAGTTACATCCTAATGATTGTCATTCTCTAATAACCCTCTTGCCGCTCATGCCTCACGAAATGTTGAAAATTCATCATTATTGAGCTTTGTGAGATCTTTGAAAGAAGTTGGCGCACGCACATGGTGCAAAAGCATTCCTAAACAAAAGCATTCCATATTACTAACATGGACCGTATAAACTCGACCTAAGGCATCTCCAGATTTGAGTCCAAGTCTGAACAGGAACTCCTTCGACCCGCAGGTTGCCTTGGTGACTTTCCACAACAATCAATCAGCAGTGGCGACCATTGGCATAGTGTTGTGCTCTGTATGCTCGACACAATGGGCAAAATATTAGAGCGAATTATATGTAACAGACTACAGCCTATCATTGAAGCCAATGATGGACTCGCGGAATATCAGTATGGCTTTAGAAAGGGCCGATCGACAATCGACGCGATTAAGGTCGTAATAGACAAAGCCCAATCGGCTATAGAAGGAAGACGATGGAAAGGAGGCAGTAAAAATACTGCGCCGTGGTTACACTTGACGTGAAAAATGCTTTTAACGCGGCGAACCGGTCGCGTATTTTACATTGCCTCGAAAGACTAAATGTACCGAATTACATATTAAGAATAATCAGGAGCTACTTTACCGATAGGTTGCTCCTTTATGACTCCGACGACGGAACGAAAGTGTATAAAATTACAGGGGCCGTACCCCAAGGATCAGTGTTAGGTCCCCTTATGTGGAACGTGATGTATGACGACGTATTACGACTCCCAGTCCCCAGGGAAGTATCCGTCGAACGTTTTGCGGACGATATTGCTGTTGTAATCGTGGCGAAACGGCTTGAAGAAATCGAGTTGTATAGCAACGAAGCAATAGCACTGATAAAGAACTGGCTACGCGATATGAGTTCAGACCTCGCGGATCACAAGACGGAGTCCGTTCTCGTTACGAGTAGAAAAGTGCTAGAGACCATGACGATAAAAGTCGGAGAGCACGCCATTATTTCCAGTCCATTTATAAAATACCTGCGAGTGATGATTGATGCTCGGCTAAATTTCAAGCATCACCTCGAATACGCTTGCGAGAAATCATCAAAAGCGATAGGCGCTCTTTCAAGACTCATGTCGAATATCGGCGGCTCGAAGCAAGGCAAACGATTAATGCTTGCGAGAGTTGTGCTTGGGCACAAATATGGTCTGACGTTGCGAACAAGAAGACACGCATAAAGGAAATCAAATCCGTCTACAGACTCTGTGCACTGCGAGATAGCAGTGCATTTCGAACGGTATCCCACGACGCGGTATTGGTACTATCCTCTATGGTACCAATCGATATCCTAGCTTTAGAAGCTAGACGGCCATATGACAATCGCGCGCAAGGCGGGCCAAACACAAATCATGCGAAGAAATCCATAAGAAGCCGCAGTATTGAAGCGTGTCAACAACAATGGAACGAGTCCCAAAAAGGGAGATGGACGTACCGGCTAATCCCACGGATAGAAAGTTGGGTAAATCGAAAACACGGCGAACTGAACTATTATCTTACACAGTTCTTGACTGGTCACGGTGGTTTCCGGGAATATTTATTCATGCGAAACCGTGACTCAGGTCCGGCCTGTCCTCACTGCGTAAACACGGCAGAGAACGTGGAACACGTCTTCTTCGAATGTGCTCGATATGCAAGCGAACGAGCTGTATTGCGGGACGCATTTGGTGAACCGCCAACACCAGAAAACATTGTCCAACATATGTTGAGCTCTGAAGACCTTTGGTCGGCTGTAAATGACACAGCAGTATGAATAATGTGCGATCTAAGAAACTTAGAACGGATGCGGAAAGCGAATTCGCTGAACGACACGTGACGAAGCAAAAAGCTCGAATCCGTTCCGCGAGGGAATAAACGGAAAGTTTCCACGGGAGGTGGTTTTAGTCAGTAAGAATCTGACACTACCAATGGACGTCGGACCATTGATGCAAGGTTTCAACCAACCTTCGAGAAAAAAAAAGCTGCTGGTTGATTGTTGCATATGGTCTCTAATTATGGAAATTCCTAACGATAATTAGTTGCAGTCTTTTGAGCATTGCTCAACTTCAGGAAAATGCAAAAGGATGGTTGATAGCTCAAATGAATAACGGATAAATTGACTAAAGTTTTTTAGTTTTTCAATCCGATTAGCCAGTTATGAGCCAAGACTGTGTAAAGGTGAAAAAATGCGGCTTTTGTCCCATTTCTCCCTTAGACCTGGAATAAGTAGACTAAATACATCTCCACGACCATATCTATCTTTCTACCAAATTGCATCAAAATCAGTTCATTGGTTTAGACGTGAAGGGGTAACAGACAGACAGACAGTTACTTTTGCATTTATGGTATTAGTAAGGATTGTACAATTATAAAATGGGTAGTACACTTCAAAAAATCTGCTAATACATATGTAATTTGCAGATTTTAAACAAATAATAATAATACGGGTGGCGCGACAGTCCAAGACGGACCTGGGCCTAGCTTCTCAACAACCACTCGTGTTGTGCGTGCTTATTGTTCTTTCACGAGTGGAAGGGACCTACAGTTTAATGCCGGCTCCGAACGGCGAAGTTGAGGACATTTTCTCTAGACAGGAATACTCTTTGAGCATTGTCATTGACTCGAAAGAGGTGGAGCCGTGAATTATCAAAGGTGGTAAATTCGGGTATCGGACCTGGCACCCTGTGTACTTACACACTACGCCACGGCGACCCACATGTTAAATAAAAATATAAGAAGAAAATCAGTCTTGCCACTTTGTCTCCTCACTGAAGATGACTTAGATTTGTTTATTCGGGTAAAGCCTCACACTCTTGTGCTGCGTTTTCGTCCTTCGTTCAGGTTAGTACCGCACAAATGGTGCACGACCAACAATTTTTTCTACAGTATTTGTAGTTCGTTTAATTATTTTAAATACATCTGATCGCGTGAGTTTCTTTTTTGCACCTTCAACCCACGTCCATCGCCGTCAGAAAAATGTGTTTAATTGTATTTTTGAAAATAGCGTCAACCAAAAATTACTGCCGACATGTTTCAATTACTCACTCCGCAGTTAGTGTGGCAGGATCGCATTTATTTCTGCGTTATGGGTGCAAAGACGGGACATACCAGCAACAAAAAAAAAAGCGTTAAGTTCGATTACAAAAATGCGTGATTTTTTTTCGACAGAATCCGCATCCGTCATTTAAATGACACGTCATTCATCAATGCAGAGCCCAAACAGCCCAACACATACAACATTTCGTCACTAGGAAATTCCACGTCCTTTTGGTCATCAATCCTTGTTCTGTACAAAGCCACCGAAGGAGGGCGGCTGCAATCAACAACCAAACCCCTCGCGCGCACGGAAATATTTCACATCCCATTGTGACACATCGGTTCAAGTGCACTGCTATGATACTGCACTCCTGCCAGCAGCCACCTGCGCGTAGAAGCCGCTCTCTTTAAACACATATTTATAACTCATAACAGGCCTGTTTGGTAATTAATAACTTTTCCCTGTTTTCCCCGAGACGCAAGCAGAAAAAAAAACCAAACGATTACAGAAACGAGACTACGCCCGTCGGTCGGTCGTGCACATCGAAAAAACCAAAAATTTTCATTTGGCGTAAAGTAATTGCCACCAAAGTGTAATTTATTGGCGCCATGGCGCTGCCCCGGCGAACTCCAGTGCTCGGGTGTGAGTGCGCTGGTGCCTGGATGAATGTATGCGCAAATAAACAAACAAATACGAGCACAGCAATGCGAGGGCAGGCCCCGACCACGACCACGACCAACCTCACATCGTTTCGATGGACTCGAAAGCAAATCCGAGTGAGAAAGGAAAATCAACTGCTCAGTGGGTCGGGCGGATGGCCCACAGATATTTACCCCCAATTGTATGCCTACGTAATTGAAAGAGTGACTGAGTGTTATCCTTCGGAGTTAGCTTGGGACATTTAACTCTATTTAGTTGGGAGCTTAGCCAATAGACGTTCATTTGACTGACAGAGGACATCGTACGTCTGCGGGTGCTGTTCGTGGACACATGCACATCCTCATTGGGGCCACATGGTTGGACTCGTTGTGTTTTCGTCGTCGGCTGGGCCTCCTTAAGTTGTTTAGCATTCCCCCCCATCAAAGTGAGTGAGACATCAGCAGTTTATTTATGTGCCACACAGGAAGAATTGTGTTTATGCATGACGACGTGACTTTATACACAATTTGACATTTCAAGAGGTTTCGTGGATTCAAATAGTCAAGTGCCATCAGCGTCAGCTTCTTCTGCAAACTTGGTTTGCAGCACAAATATATGGGCGCCGTGTGTGAGTGCTGGAAAAGGAGTAAGTTTGCACGAGTTGGGCATTCCGAGTGGCCTGAGGGGAGGAAGTGGAAGTCTGATGTGAAGAATGGTAAAGGCATTTTTCACCTCTCACCCGAGTGAGCCCAACTCTGACTTGGTTTGATTGAAAAACTTTTCCATCTGAATGAGGCTGGGGAAATTGTCAAAAGATGAAGGCCATCAATGGGATTTTGGTTGAGATATTATTTCGAGACTGTCGAGTGGTGAACGACTGCTAGGGCTGCGAAACTTGTCCTTCGTCTGGTTCGTGATGTACCTTGTGTCGCAACCAACAATCCTCTCCAGGCGTCAAGATATCTGACTAGCTGCCTCCAGCTCCGAACTCCAAGTTGGACATAGGTTCGGATTCACAGAGTCTTTGAGCCGTAGCTGAGTTGCGCTTTACATGGCTTAGCCACTTTAGGCGTTGGATCCGAAAAAGTCTGGTCATAATGATGTACAGTAGTCACTCGTTAATCCACCAACACATCATCCCAACCATCGCCGAATTATAATGTACTGGAAGGACAAATTAAGTTCAATTTGATCCGCAAGTGAAGGAAAATTGCCGACTATGGAGTTGACGATTTTCAATGACGGCGGCTGACAGAGCCATTATGGCAAAACCTGACTCTCAAAACACGGCAGATTATAGTAGTTGTCGGATTATCGAGCGGCGGATACTGTATGTGTATGAAAAAGTAGAGGGTAACACGCAGGTATTAAAACGTCTCTATTGCTGTCAACGGTGAACATTTTGAAGCGTCTATCAGTTCTGTGTACAGACTAGAGTTGGAGGAGTAGCGTATTTTTGATTTCTGAGACGATAAATAAAGAGTGCAGTTTAACCCATTTGCGCCCAAAAACTCTGCGGTGGAGATAATAAAATTTCTTTATTAATTGGTAAAAACTATTAATGTTAAAGAAAATAATAAAAAAAGAAAAAAAAATACCCTTCATTGGTAAAAAAAGCCGTCCTCAAATGGGGACACTGGGCTTAAGCAATATGAAACATTTCAAAGCATTCTCATTCAACGCACAAAGTATGCACACACTTTTTACATTGCCTTACGTGTTTTCTTATGACACACGGTACATCTTAGGCCGCTTTCACACTCGCTAAGATTTGTCGGCGATTCTTTCAAATTCCCTTTTGTGATCTCAAGCCACATTCACACAGGAAATCGTTCAGTCTCTGCAATTGAGATCTCAATGCTGAACTTTTGCTGTTTCCTACCCTCTCGCACACCTGCGTCATCTCTTTCTCACACATGTACAGCATGCTTCCAATACCCAACATTGAGAACATAAGAATAAAGCAACTCGAACTCGACTAGAAAATCCCGAAAAAAGCAATCCCCGAGCACACCAGACGCGGGCTACCCCTAGCACGTCTCACCTCCCTTGCCGACAAGATGGAAAAATCGCCGACAAAATTTTTCTGTGTGAAAGGCTAAGTGTAAGGCCACCTTAGTTTCTGGAATAGTTTTTTTTGTGTGCCTCAAATAGTGCCGAGCAATGTAGCGACGAAATTGAAGCCGATCTAACTTATCATCATTCGTTAGAATGAGAATGCGCCATGGGTTTGCCACAGCTAGATCCAGCATGTACGTAAACAAAGCCCACCACCATTTTTTGCCACTTATAGCAGTGCGGTACAATGAAATGAATGACAATAGCTGTGTTTTTTTTTTGCAAGCGTATATACGCCTAATTTTGAAGTGCACAAAAAACGATCATCGGCGCTTAATGATTCATCATAAAATCTTGGCAGCACCGACGACATTTATAACATTTGTGGCAGTCACGGGTGGAACCGGTTAAGGTGATGGTTGATCGTTAATGGTCACAACCTTCGGTTTGCGATTTTGTAGCGTGACAAAGTGATTTATTAAAGTGATTTAAAAGTAAAAATGCTTAATAATTATAAAACAAAGAAAATATTCATCAAATGAAAAGAATCGTTTACGTAACCTGAACAGAGTGTAAAGCAGAGACACTCTGGGTATACCAAAAATTGCATACTTATGGATGCCAAAACAATTTGAAAATGATTTAATACATCAACCACACTGTGAGCAAAAGCGATCAGGGACTAATATCGTAGACCACATACACCAACCTAATTACTGAATGAATAAATTCAGGAATAAACACACAGAAAATAATGATTGAAAGCATTGTTTTTATCCGCGCTTATTCCTTAAGCGGCGATAGATATGATGAGTAAGTTAAGCGGATATAGGATTCGTTGTTAGTGTATTTTACATGCAAATTGAAATTTAAGCGTATATACGCTTGCAAAAAAACGCAACTAATGAATACCCTTGTTGTAGCATTGGAAAACATGCGGAATGCCAACGTCTACTTTTTTCTTCTCCACTGCGCTCCATCCCTTTGTTTTCCCCAGAGGGAGGACGCTATCATAGTTCGGTGCAGACGCTGTTGTCCAGCCAACAGACGAATAAAATTTGATTGACTGGTCGAAACGATAGTCAAAATCAGCACGGTTTTTCTTTTTCATTTCCTTCACTCCAATTAGAGGCCACTTCTTGGTTCTTCCTTCGCGATCGGTACCTGTTACACGAAAAACAGCTTTTCGTAAATCTCGAAGCAAATCGAAACTCGTGAAGAAGTTGTCAAAAAATACCACATGGTCTTTAGGGCTTGTGCCAAGTTTGTCGAGTAATAGCTTAACCACTCTTGTACCCCATGGCTCTTTAGGATTGGCTCCTGTATATTTTCCGCATTACAAGTCGAAGTAACCGTCTGAACTTGTTACCATCCAATTTTTAGAACTGCCAAATTGCACTGGCTTGCCTCGTATGAATTGTTTCGACGGATGCCGCCCAAAGTATTTCACCATTGACTGTTGACAATTTTGATGAAAGACACCACACTGCAAAAATTCCTTCCAAAGCATATCTGCAAGCGCACGCACCTTATACATTTTCTTGCGAGTGGCTAGCTGATTCGAGAAGGTGAATAAGACCGAATCACCGGTATAAAGAGCAAGTAATCGCGGAGTCAAGACAGCTTGGTCTTGATGACTGGAAGGAGCGTTCCCAGAACCGCCAGGAATGGAAAGCAGCTATAGCTCAGTCTCGGACCGTGCATGGGTTGTCAGCCTGATAAGTAAGTAAGTAAGTAAAAGTGACAAAATTCGGACAGATGCCTGTCGTGACGCAGAGGGACAACTCGTAGTAGATTCGCAGTCGATACTGAGAATCTGTAAAGATCATTTCTGTAGACTGTTATACGGCGAGGAAGACTCCATTGTCAGGCAGAATGTTCCACTCCACACAATTGACGATGATCGACGAGAATTCCGTCATCCCGACCTAGACGAAGTCAAGATAGGGATATCGAGACTAAAGTCGAATAAAGCTGCTGGTGCAGACGGACTGTCTGCGGAACTGTTTGAGGCAGCTGGAGATGAGCTGGTAAGGAACATGCGCCAGATGAGTTGGTGTCGGTGGAAAGCATATCCGACGAGTGGAATCTCAGTATCGTTTGCCCGATCCACAGACCCCTTCAACTGCGCCAACTACCGAGGGATAAGTCTCCTCAACATCGCTTATAAGATACTCTCTGCCGTGTTGTGTGAGCGCCGGAAACCATTCGTCAACAACCTGATAGGTCCTTATCAGTGCTGTTGCAGGCCGGGGAAGTCTACCATCGACCAAATCTTCTTTTTCAGATCGACACCGATCAGCTTTTCGTGGATTTCAAGGGCGCATATGACAGCGCGCATAGGGACGAGCTATACAACGCCATGAATAGGTTTGATGCCATGTCTAGTTTTGATATTCAATTCAAGATCGTCAGGTTGTGCAAGATGACGATGGAGAATTCTAGGGGCTCCATCAAGGTCGAAAGCGAACTCACCGAGACCTTCAATGTCAAAAAAGGTCTTATACAAAGGGACTCGCCGTCATGTGACTTATTCAACATTATTCCTAAGAAGATCGTGCAGAACTCACACGCTAACACAAGAGCCACGATCTTCCAAAAGTCCGTACAACTGTTAGCATACCCTGATGACATTGACGTGATTGGTCGAACACAGCGAGCCGTCAATGAGGCGTTTGCTGGCATTGAGGCGGAGGCGTCTAAAATGGGTCTAGCGGTGAATGAGGGCAAAGCGAAGTATATGCTGTCATCAAGAAAGGACACATAACATCGACGTCTTGGACAGAGCGTCACAATGGGCAGCTATAACTTCGAGGTAGTGAAGGACTTCGTCTACCTCGCCTCTCAAGTGAACAGTACGAACAACACGAGTACTGAGATTAAACGCAGAATTACTCTTGCCAATCGCTGTTTCTTTGGGCTCAGGAGGCAATTGAGTAGTAGAGTCCTCTCTCGAAGGACCAAGCTAACATTATATAACTTCTTGATCATCCCTGTGCTGCTCTATGGTGCGGAGGCATGGACAATCTCAAAAGCGAATGAGGAAGTGCTTGGTATCTTCGAGAGAAAGGCTCTGCGTGCGATCTTTGGTCCTGTTTGCGTTGACGGTTTCTGGAGGATAAGATTCAACTACGAACTGTAAGGTACAGCGACCTGAGTCTATTCAGGCGTCTACGGATCCAACGCCTAAGATGGCTAGGCCCTGTAGAGCGTATGGACAATTTAGATCCGGCCCGAAGAGTCTTCGAATCCGAACTCGTGGGACAACGCAACAGAGGACGCCCGCGTTTAAGGTGGTGCACCCAGGTGGAGAAGGACCTCAACCAACTTGGCGTGCGATACTGGAGACAGCTAGCCAGAGCCCGTGCTAGTTGGAGAGCCTTACTGGTTGAGGCCCAGGCCCACCCTGGACTGTAGCGCCACCAGAAGAAGAAGAAGAAGTAAAAGTGACCCAATCGAGACTTGGAAGCTTTAAACTCAATACTGGGTGCAAAGAAATACAGTCTGGATGATGTTAAACAAATAGAAATTTTCGAATGAAAGAAACATCAAAACCTGACAAACCAATTCTGAACAGCTTTCACTTCAGAAGTACGAACTAGACATTGTTCATGAAAGTAGCTTCCAAACACTCCACAAACGGCATACTTAGGACATTTAATTCACACTGAACATGTATCATTTAAGGAGGTATGCAATATACTAATTTCGTTGAAATGTGAAAAATCGGCGAGAGTAGATGAAATGAGATCAAACGATCTGAAACAATCGAGCACAAATGATCAGTGGTTCGAAAGAGTTTTTCTGCGTCGAGGTAGACGAAGAGCTAGCTACCTCGATATTGTAGATTGTTACTTGAGGACGGCATACACTTTGTTTTCCCTTCGTTTATCACAAACCCAATTTTAGTCGTGTTATGCATCGGCAACACCGATATAGAGCGTGGGCGATGCTCTTCGATATGTCATCATACTCATGACATGCATCTTTCCTCTTATCTTTGATGTCTTGTGTGCATGTCCATTTGTATTCCCTCTTCTGATTTTTTGAAACTCCATGTATTCTCTTCCGACTAAATGCACTTGTACACCCTGTGCACCCCACCAAGTTTTTTTCAAAATCCAAACTTGCCTAGAAGCAAGACGCCTGGAATTCGCATGCAGCCCACTTACGTCGTACGGATTAATGGCATTTTTCTTGGCAGCAAACCCATTCATTAAATCAAAGCGCGCGCTGAAATCAAAATAATCCCGGCCAAGACTTTCATTCGAGAAGATTGGCCAGACTGCAGTGGCCGAGGTCATTTGCCATTAGCCTGGCCGACACAGACAGCGAAGGAAAAAAAAAAACCAACGCAATGGAGCCACCTTAAATGCCTCCACACAGCCGAATGGGTTATGTCCTTCCGCCATGCCGCGCCGTTGCTTGCCAAAATGTGCATCTACCCTTTCAGCACGGCTTCCGCGTTTTTTCTCTGCCGTCTGGGAATGTAGCACCAACAAATCTCCATACATCTGTTTAAGGACACTTTCAGATGGAAGAGGTTTCCTGCCCGTTCCCCGGTTGCCTCGCAAAAATTTATTGCAACTGCATGGGGTGTGCGTTATACTGTGGCCCACACTTGCAACTCTTAAAATTATCCACTCTAATGCGTAGCTTAACAAAAGTTATCCAAACTTTGCAGCAAGAGGGCGCGAAACTTTTGCATAACAATTACTTCAGGTGAATTTGATTGTTCCCCAGTGAGTGGTGGAGGATCCTCCGCTACTCCTTCAACCAGCCAGCAACCAACAACCACCAAGCCCACAAGAACAGTGGCAAAAACAAATTCACAGAATTTGACGCTCTATAAAGTTAAGAGGCATCTGCTGCTCTCCTGTTTGCATAATCCTTTTTGCTGTGTCCTTTGTGTCAACGCTCATAATTTCCGCTTACCCAGGATTATACCCCGACAAACAGGCAGCGTTTCTGTGCCACACTCATTCTGGATGATGAGGGGCAATTGAATGCTTTTTCTCGAGTGGATGTGGCAAAACTTTGAGGCGTTCTTGCATAAAATCTCCTTCGCTCTTCCATATAACTCATCCCCGCCACACCCGCCCGTTCTACAACTTCGGCAACCTTGCCTCGTTCTCGGGGGAGCTGTATTTTAAAGTTTGTTATGCTCCCGAGTCCCGAGCGCCGAGTCCTTTGGCTTGACTTGTGTTACTTGTTAGTGGTTAATTTGCTTGGTTCAAAATTAAGTTCAACTCTTTCAGCTGGGCCAAGGCTTGTCGGGTGGATACGTTAATAGTTTTTTTTTGTTTGTTTATTCCTTCATTTCGCTGCGTTTTTTCTTCCCTCGTCTTCACTGCTCCCCAGCTACCCCTTAATGGTAATAAATTAATTTTCATAATCATCATAATTTTCGTCGGGATAATGCCCGACTGTGTCGACTTAGTGTCTTGGAATTATTCCTATTCCGCGCTGCCGTGGCCGGATGGCGATGGATGGATGAGGGGGTGAGAATTTTAAATTGTATCTGTCTGCCGTCTGGGCTCTCCGGTGTTCAGGTGGTGTGTCAGACGAATTTCGAGCCATTAAGCTCGACAAATAGAACGAAAACGAAGTTGCGCGAGACAAAATTACTCGCGGAAGACTAGATTATGTCTCCATTTAGGATGAATGGTTAATTTATTTTGATGTGAGTTAACCCCTTGGGCGGAGGACGACTGGAAGTTCTGCGAGATTTTGAGGGACAGTGTGTTTGTGATGATTGGCTTTGACGTTTGAGGTGGAAGACTGACAACTTTAAATGTTACTCCACGCTTGTTCTAAGGGGCGAATGCCCTCATCAACTTCTCAATAACACGAAATTAACATGTATCGATTCCGAGGCCGCAGCAACGCAGCAGAGAATGCATGCGTCTAAGATGGTTCCGACAAGTGGCGAACCAGATCATCCCATCTGGTGTATTCAATAATAAACCGGGGAAGGTATGGGCCTGAGTATTCAGGGCAAAGTTGTTAATTGCTCCCAACTTGGCCGGCAATGATCCCTGTTAATGCACTAGTCAAGTTGACACAAAGCTTTCCCGTGGTGCCCTCTAGAGAGCCTCTGCGGCAACCGCCTAGAGGTGAAATAATGTATGAAGTGGTCCCTCTGTCCAGGGGCTTAAGCCAAGATCCAGGCATCCATGATCGGTGGGTTTCACGCGTTCAGATCAGAGAAGACGAACGAGCCACGGAAACAGGTGAACCCATGATTTTCGGTTCCGCACCTGGAATGTGAGGTCTCTTAACAAACCACCATCAGCTGATGAACTCCCGGAGGCCCTAGAACCTAAAAGCAGACATCATCGCCGTCCAGGACGGGCAATGGGATGGGCCGGGCAAAAAGAGGATAAACAACTGCAATATATTCTACGGCGATTGAGCTAGCCAACTGCATTCCTCCTCTCCATGAATTCACCCGCACTACCCGTCTCGCCAGGAATGTCCATCAGTATACCCTTAAGCCTACTTTCGGACGCACAGTTAAATTCAGAGACTCGTTCTTCAGCTGGATATGGAATGCTCTTCCCAGTCTAATATTTCCCACAGGCTACAACCCGCAGATATTTAAGACCAATGTGTACAGGTACCTCCTCGCCCTTTCTCCGTCTATACCTTCGGCCCGTGCTGTGTCTTGACCCCGGGCACATAAGGGTATTATCAATCCCAGACACAGAGCTATGTGAGTTTGTTGTTTTAGGCAGATTTAGGCCTGAAGTCGTATGCCCGTTTTTACAGTGCGAGCTTAGGTGTCGATCCATGGATAAACTCAAAATGAATACAAAAACGACAAATTCTACTTAAGTAGTGGCTTAACTTAAGCCACTGATTGCCATGGCTTGAGTGTCAATCCAGAGAGCACGTAATTGCCAAGAGTATATTAATTCAATAATTATCATGATCATCATCATCTTCTGACCCGCATGATGCACTAAAGAGGTCGCGAGGGTAAACCACGCACGAGATATCTCCAGACAACTCGATCATCCGCCATCGACTCTAACTCAGCAGGGGTTATGCCCAAGCGTAACCAGGCGAGCTGGATCTCATCCTGGGTCTGCCAAGTGGTTGCCTGATGGAATCGCATTCAAGGCCCACCTCGGAAGTCGTGATGGCGGGGACATACGTGCCACGTGGCATAGATCTTTCCGTATGGAGAAGCAGCTGCTCAAAGTTGAGTTTCCGCGCACTCTGTTGTGTTTCTCACCTCAGCCCGGCGAGTAGTTCTTAAAATAATTTCAACCCTGAAGTACATAGAGAAAACCCTACAGAATCAACCAAATATTTTGTCTGGCAATGCTTCAGATTTCAGCCTCCATTGCTTACCTAGAATTATAATATGGGTGGCGCTACAGCCCATAAAGGGCCAGAGCCTATCTTCTAAGCAACCACTCGTGATTTGCGTGCTATAGTTCTCTCACGAGTGCAAGGGATGGCTTACCTAAACCACCATTAATTGACTGACCACCATATGTGACTGTGAAAACGAAATCTTCTTGAGTGAAGTGTCCGACTTGTCTTACACTTAGCAACACAAAAAGGTAAGCTTGCACTGTGACAGCGGCCTTAAATACATAAGCCAGCGTAGCCTTATCGACACCCTTGCCTAAACGGAGGATAAAGATGACGATGGGAAGGATGAGTCATGCCCCTGCTACGACGCTAAGATCGGTCTACGAGATTTCAACTTAAAGCTGGGGAAGGGACAAGTCTTTGCAAAAGTCATTGAACAGCATGCATGACAACACGTCCGAGGATGGACACATACTGTTGAACTTCGTTACGGGGTGAAACCGTTCTGTAGCTGGTACGCGGTTCGCTCATCTCAACATTCACAAAGGGACTTAACTAACGATCAACCAGAGTGATCACATTGCAGACACTCCTCTCTTGCCAGATCCTGTCCACGCAATGTCTAGTTTTGACATTCTTGTCAAACTCATCAGGTTGTGAAGCAAGATGATAGAGAATTCTCACTGATCCTTCAAGGACGGTAACGAAGTCACAACAGATCGTGCAAGACACACATCAACACGAGAAGAACGATCTTCCAGAAACCCATTCAATCTTTAACATACCCGGATAAAGTTGAAATGTCTGCGTCAACACAGCCATCCCTAAAAAAGGGCTTATGGAAGCCCCTTGTTAGGTCGAAGTACGTTGGCACTTGCCGGTGGTCAGATGACAAATACCCTGAGACACAGATTGAGCATGCAAGGACATCGAATTTGAATGCATGTACCTCATTGGTCAGTGTTCTCTGATGATCCCTTTCATCCTTGTTACATCGGCCTGAGTTCTGTAAAGCAGTGTTTCAAACAATCTGGGCAAGTTTTACTAGATGGAGCAAAGTTACTTAAACTTGCACGAACGGAATCGGCAGGTCCATTTCGGTCGAACGATCAAGCCCTAAACCTGCTGGTCCCAATCTTGCGACTTCGTTAGCTTTCTCGTTTTCTACCATCTCATGGTAGTCCTGTAACCATGAACTGTGCGTTCAGCAAAGCCAGCTCAAAGCGACATTTATGGGTTTTCATTGAGGAACTGCAGTCCGACTCAATAGCCCTGAGTGCAGCTTGACTGTTTCGTGCTCTGATGTGACCAAGGATCATACTTAGGTTGATTACCTGCTCAAGCCTCCCTGGTAGTCGTGGTTCAAATTCAAACACAGAAACCACAAGAAGCAGTGTTTTAGCAGTATTCTTGGCAAAACAAATAGTTTAAATCGAAGGCATAAGTTAATTAAGATTAGATAAGCTTAGAGTACCCGATTAGCGTCAGTAGGTTAGAATTAAGAACTATTGTTGGATATCGAAGCAATTTTTAAATACTTTTTGGCTAAGATGTAAGAAAATTAATTTATAAATATCAAACAAATAAAGCTAAGCGATCGCTTGGGATCGATCATAGGCCATAGTTGCTTGGTAATGAGGCATCCAGTGCCAGATATCCACCCGCGGTTTGTTTGAGCAAGCGTTTCAAGCTTAAGCAGATGTTTTATAGTTGTGATAGACTTGGAGGGTGGGTCTCCATCCGGAAAGAGCACGGTTCGTCCGCTTCGCTATTCTCTGTCACAGTGTCCCGGCGCCCACATAAGTTGGATGTTAAAGTACTTGGCGAGAGGAAGCGTGAAGAACTTTAAAACATTCTCAAGCAAATGAGGAAGACACAAGCTCACGCTATGTAGATGCCAATTTTTTTTTTAATCCGAACGTGGCAATAAAACTAGCATAAGGTTGAATTGGAAAGGTTGTCTCTTTTTGCTCATCGTCGGCCACGGGCCCTTTGCTGTTGCTCCAATTACCAGACCCAGCCATCGAGTTCTGGCCCCGTCCAGGACTTCGTCTTTCAGCTTTTTGCAGCTAAGAACCTTCTTTCGTAAGACTCTCCAATTTTCGTTACTTTGGATGCCAGGGTGGTAGAGTTTCTCAATACTTCCACTAGGATGTCATTTGGGGGTTTCGGGCTTGGCAGGAGGTAGACAAAATACTTTGCCACGTTGGTCAACAGTATGTTTATATTTTGTTTTGTCCTCATTGACCTGAAGACTAGATGCTTCACGTCTTCGCGCCCCGTCCAGGACTTCAACTTTCAGCTTTTTGCAGCTCAGAACCGTCTTTCGTAAGACTCTCCAATTTTCGTTACTTTGGATGCCAGGGTGGTAGAGTTTCTCAATACCTCCACTAGGATGTCATTTGGGGGTTTCGGGCTTGGCAGGAGGTAGACAAAATACTTTGCCACGTTGGTCAACAGTATGTATATATTTTGTTTTGTCCTCATTGACCTTAAGACTAGATGCTTCGCGTCTTCGTGAAAACTACGGCACATTGAGATCCCGCGTCGATGTCGATTTCATCTGTGTAACCAAACAGTTGAACTGTTTGAAAAGATAGTGCCTTCCGTATTTAAAGCAGCTCAAGTCGATCAATAGCTCAAAAAAAAATGATCTGAAACATGTAAAAACTGTTTGACTTCCCCTGATTCGTTTTCCCTCACTTTTCTTTTCAGTATGTCACGTTAATTTCCTCTTAAGCAAAACGTTTCATCTTAATATAGACATTATTAGGCAGCTGTCACCTATTCAGAGCCCGCCGACTGCCACCGGAACGTGGCAGGCATACGAAGCCACTCCGACGCAAGAACACAGTAAACGGAGTTTCCGTCGACCATATGCAGGTACTTCCTGCTTGAGATTACTCCTCAAGGAAGAGCCCGGTGGGAGAAGAAAAACAAAAAAAAAAAACGAATTTAAGCTTCACTCTCCTTGGCAAAGAGGACGAGGAAAAAATAAACGCAAAGAGGAGGAAAATGGAAAACTCCAAATGTCAACCCAAGAGAAAATGAGATGGTTTTACAAGCTGTCGTGCTGCAACGCGGTGCGGCGCTGCCAATGGTGGTCGGAGACAGTGGTGATGGCTGGAGTAGTTCCTCCGCCATGGCCAAGTTTCTAACCGAACTAAAGTTTTCATTGGACTTGTGCCAGTCGAACACCGAATATTTGGAAAGTTTTCCACTCCCCAGCACTCGCTGTCTCACTTCCTCCCGCTCGGCCAAGCCATACCATGCTGAGCAATGCAAAGTTTCGCCAAGATGTGAAGGCGGCTTGGTTTGGGGCTGCCCATGCGGGGGCAGAGCAGCTCGGTTAATGGCAACTACCTACATAGATGTTCTCGCCTTGTTTTTATGTTGTTTAACAGGATTCCATAAGAACTACCCAGTGCCACCACAGGGAGAAGGGAGTGCTGTTTTTTTTTTTTGCCCAAATTCAAGAAAAGTAATAAGACGAACAAAATACCAATGCAGCCGGCATTGATATTCGCCGACAAGGAGCTGCTGGAATCAGATTAAATTGAACTTTCAACTATGGAGCACTTTGTGCGGGAAAGTGCAATCGATTTGAGGTTGTCGGGGGCACAGAATGCCGTGGGAGAGTGGAGAGGGAAAACTCTCGATTCAGGTTACATGTCTAACTCCGAAGCCGGTCAATTTGGTTATGGAACTATTTACCCTGGTCCATTCCATTTGGGGTTAAGGTTGCATAGTTGGACGTCATTCAGATTGAGTTGTTTGGATTTGGAAGCGGAAAACGGACTTTTTTGTGAGAGCTGATGGCTGCACCAGCTGGAGTTGACTGGAATTTGTGTTTTTGCATTCATTTCAGTTATTGGCGATTCATTGGATCTTGGGAGAGGTCCCATGTGGAAAGGTGGGGTCGTGGAAGTATTTCTGAGCTGCTTACATTTGGTAAAGTAAGCTGCTCCTCGGCATGAACCACTTGTTCCGAACCCAAAATACCATTCAGGTGTCAGAATGCCATACAAGAAGGAACACATTCATCGGAGGCTTTCGGCAGTGCAATGGAGCACTCTGACTCAACAACTAGTCCTGGTAACCAAGCAGGAGTTTCTACATCATCAGCTCTTCCCTCATTAGCACCGAATGACTGTCACCTGATCTAAGCAAAGCCTGGGCTGTGGCACAGTAAGTGTCTGCTGAGACTTCATATTCTCAACAGGCATCGCAGAGGGCTCCAACGCTTTGGCCAACCACATTTAGGTGTTTGGAAAGGGTGTAGTGGTCCGTTGGTATGCCGTTAAGAGGTCTGCAACAATAATGTCACTGATTTCTTACAGATGTTTGGGAGTAAGAGTTTGGTCTGTCTGCGTCCTGGAAAGTCATGCTGGAGGTTGTGCTCTGCAGGCCCAAGCCACCAATGGAAGCCCTACACAAGGCCGTAGGTAGTGAAACCCAGCTTAACTGTTGCGTCAGGCACAAACACTTCTCATATACTGCCTGGTCTTCACAATAAAGTCCGTGGCCATTAGGATTGTAAAGGTATCCGCTTGGAAAACTGACACAAATTTACCTAAAAGCTCTTAAAAGCTGTACAGTGTGTAATGTTGTCGCATTTCTCGGAGGAGCCAGCGCCAAACCCTTCATTGGTCTTGGAGCCATTCGTGAAGATTCGACTACATTCCCTTTCTGGCTCAAATTCTAGCCAGAGCCTATAGTCACATATTTCCGCTAAAGCTTAATCCACCAAACGACTGATGCTTGCGAGAGGAGGACCCTTAACACAGCTTTGTAGAGCCGGCAGAAAAACCGATGTGGACCTCATTAATTTAGGTTGTGTTAGACTCCTCCTCGTGAAGAGACCAACCTTGGTTTTGACATTATTAACTGAAATCCATTTTTGGTGCACCAGTAGTTCATCACGCCTAGAGATTACTGTCCTTTTGGAGATGGGCATGAAACGAAAGACAGTACAGATACGTCATCCGCAAAGGCCTGGGCATAGATATTTTGTTGGCACAGATGCATAAATGCGTCCACCAGCATGCACCAAAGCAGAGGAGGGCCCTACGAACAGCCGTCTTCCCCCCCTATATACTTACACTAACTTGTGTTAAGTCCCCATCCTCTTCGACAATTAAGGGAAGCCCACTGGTCTAGACAGGTTGAAACCCCTGCTAGTTTCAGGATCTTCAGACCACCCGTTCTGCCAGAATATGGCCTCCGGTCTAACTTTGTAACTATAAATATACCAGTCAAGTTCAAGTTCCTACCTCCAGTCTTATTACATCGGTTCCCCACCCTTAGCTAGACTACCATTTTGTTCTGACGTCGAATCTTCTGCTACTAACCGCAAATTGATAGACTTGATTATCGTTGTCCACATCATTAACCAGCCCAAAGCTAATAGCTGCGAAGTTTCGAGAATCAGAGTACAGTGGGTAAAAGACAAGTTATCAGTCCTAGGCGCTTGGTCTAAGAATTCTTCTCAGAAGTCTTTCAAATATTCACCCGTCAGCAAGTAGTTGTCTTTCCAAGTGAGAAGAGAACTGAGAACAGGTGATAGATACAGCTGTGAATTTTGAAAGAGGTTCGTGTCGGACGTTGAACCAAGACAATCAGCGTAACAGTCACCTCAACAGTGGGTAGTTATGTTTCTTGTTTACTTGCCACACAAAAGCCCATGGAGCTGCAATTGTTCAAGTGCCAAGTCAAATAGGTAGGATGATAACTGAAAGCATTTCACAAGTTTCTTTATTAAATTCGATATGCATAGGCAAAGTTCTTGAGCAAAATTTAAAATCGATGGCATTCCTCAAAATCAACTTGGTCACATCAGCGCCACATTACTCTCGCAATGATGCGATGATGTACAGAGACTGTAACTAAATTTTGGTAGACTCTGATGATCGAACTAATATTTGGTAGACTCTGATGATCTATTTTGTATAACATAACGTTGTGCTTGACTATTTCAGGCTTAAATCGTTGACCATAATGTTGCTCAGGATGAGTCTCACGTTGCCTGTGGCCACAAACCATAACAGCTGTAGTCGACTTTAGACGAAATAGGGTTATTGATATCGTGGTGAACCTGATACGTGTCATATTGCGTCTGGCCCCAATTTCCAGACGTAATCTAAGCCGCACTGTCTGGGCGCCTGGGAACTAACCTTATCAGTAGTTCTCAAGAGCTTGGTAATCTACACGCGATCACCTGGTTGTACTTGCCTTGACTTTTGGCAAGCGTGATTAGAAATATGGAATAGACAACAGTGCAGTCCGCGATCTACTATCAAAGCTGAATATTGTGGATTATTAGTACGGACTCGAACCTGCAATCTTCGGATTCGAAAAGATTCAGGAAATCAAAATCTGTCTTATCTGTGTGCACCCAGATTCATATGTCGCTAGGGATAAGATTGTAGTGGGAGGTAGGTAGAAGGGGCTCTGCTAGTGAAGTCACCAGCACGCTTTGACCATATTGGTCCATTGCGATAGACTACTACCACTGATTGACCACTCCAGTGCCGGGACCAGATTTTAAAACCATATGAAAGCGTGTTGGCTTTACTGTCCCCCACAAAACCTAGGGCAGGTATTTAACAAAACGTGTCAACCAGTCCAATTTGAAAAAAAAAATTGCAGAACCGAAATTTTCATAAATTTCTATACCGATTGAAAACTGTAAGCACGCCTCCTGAAAGGTAAGAAAAACCTACTTTGGCGGCATTTCCTCGAGACAACAGATATTACAATTGGATTCAACGAACTTGACTGGATAATTGTTTCACCCTCTGGTAAAACTTTCGGCCGTAGCACCTCTCCATCTCACCGATCGCGCGCTTCTCGTGCTCTTTCTTCTTTCTCCTGAGAAACCGGGTCTCGTCCCTTCGCAGAACTCACGATGTACCAGCCTGCACTTGTTGTCAAACCGTAGGTGGTTCCGTAAAACCCAGCACATCAGTTGCAGCATCTTTGATGGCAATAGCCATATTGCATCGCCATGATTGGCACGAACCAGTGTGGTCTCCGGTTCGGAAAATCGACATCAGACCAAATTTGTACACCAACACAAGAACCGAAGGAGGCCAGCGAGTTTCGAATCGATACACGCCACCTTTTCATCGATTTTAAAACCGCTTATGACACCATTCATCGCAAGGTGCTACTTGAAGGGATGGCTGAAATCGATATCCCAGGAAAATTAACACGGTTGTGTTGCAGCACAGTAGAACATACGCCATTCACTGCAGAGTTCGGCTCAAGGAATTCCTAGCCGTTTGCAACCTGCACTGGTTTTCAGCAAGGATGCGCTGTCGAGTGTTACTTCACTTTGGTCAATTTGATACTGGAAGGGATAGTAAACACGGCAGACACTCTCTTTCACAAGTCAGTCCAACTGTTGGAGTATGCAGACGCCATCGACATCGTCGTGCGTTCCCAACGTGCCGTGATGGAAAAACCCAGGGCAATTGAAGAAGAGGCGAAGCGACTTGAAGTAAATTAGGACAAAACAAAATAATTGCCATCTACCAAGAAAATTCCTCTTACACAGCATCTAGTGCAAAAGATTACAGTCCACAGTGAGGTAGTAAATGAGTTTTTCTACTAAAGGGCAAACGTTACCTCAACGAACTCAACGAAGTGGTGATCCGACGTAGAATTGCCCTCGGTACTCCTGTTTGTGTAAACAACTGGGCTCAAATCACATGACTCGATGGGGCAAAATCATGTCCTCTTGTCCGGTCCTGCTATATGGAGCTGGACGAAAAGCAAAAGACCTGATCTGATTCTTGGTACCTTCCAAAGTAAGATGCTGCGTCGAATATACATATGTTCCCATCGGGGAGGAGCGTGAATGGAGGAAAAGACACAACCGCGTACTCTACGAGCTGTACCAGCAAGTGGATGTAATCCGGAAGCCAAAAATCCGACGACAGCACAGGCCCGGCACGCTGAGCGTACACCAATGCTCCTGCTCCGGTTCGAACTTGGTATGAAGGCCAAGTAATCGACAACAAGAGAGCTTTTGGAACACTATTTTTTTTTAAATATTTTGAGCAAGCACTAACTTCAAGTTTTAATTAAAGAAGCTGGTACTTAATTTAATTATTATTATTATTTATTTTTTTCTTGGCTAGTATTTTCCCCTGGTGTCTTTCCCAATAGTACGCTAGTTAAAATAAGCTCTACTCTACTTTTGTTGCTCTGAACAGAATCGTTACTGGTCATCTAAGGAACTCTTCACCAATTCGATTAAGCATCAACCTATAACAAGCAAAATAAAGTCACGCCAACCTCGTCCGATGCTATAGAGCTATTTGTGCGTCAATGCGAACCTAAATGTGTCCAATTTTCTTTAACAAGTCTGCCATTCAGATATTGGCACATCCCAGAGCCAGCCCCAAGACCACAGGAGACCGATTTCACAAGACGATACCGTAACCACCCATCGTCCTGTGAAACGTTCGCCACAAATGCCGAAGCAGCACTATTTTCTCTCGACACTCCGGCATGCGGACCTTTCTCAAAATGCCACTCTCGTACACCAAAAAGCCAATAGAATAATTAATAATAACAAATGCCGTATTCATCCCCGGAGAGGCGTTAGCCTCTCGCAGTGCTTTGCATTCCAACATAACCAATTACCAAATTGCTCCCTAAATACCAGCTTCTTTAAGGCATGCATTGGAACTGCCCAAAATAAACCAAAGACAAATATCTCTTTCGGAACACCTTAATCGATTAGCCGAAACCCGAAAATGTCATTCTGTCCGGATGGCCCGGACCGGCGGTGGGACAGAGGGGCGGGTGTCAGTAGTGACGCCGCACTGAGCCCAAAGAGTAATTTCAATTTCAGTCAACATGACACCTCAGCAGCAAAGCCATCCAGCCGTATCTGACGTATGCTTCTCGGGGTCTGCACAGCAGCGCCCGGCACTCGCACAAAATGTCCATGCATCCAAAACCAAACGAACGACGACGACGATTTGTATATTGTGTTTATGTAAATGTGCATGCGAAGGTGTGTGCTTCCTTTCGCATGCTCACAGTTTAAAGGATGCCCTTAATCCCTGTGGCGAAGATTAGTTAACAGCAGTTGCTGGTTTAACATTTTCCATGCCTCTCCTCCTCCTTCATCGATAGTGCTTCTTCGTGTGTCTGTGTTGTGGGCAGGGGGATGGAGGGGGACACTGAGTGGAGGCAAGTAGGAGGATTACGTCAAATCCATTGTTGCCAGTTCAAGGTAAATTGTTCATTAATTTTGAAGAGTATCTCAAGACAGCCAATGAGTCAATCACACAATCCAGCCAAAAGTGGCTTATCTCGGCCGGCTCATGTGCGTGCGTGTGTGTGTGGACTGTGGAGTAGGAAAATTATACTGGCGACATGGAAAATTCCAATAAAATTTGCTTCATGTCATAAAACAGGCCGAACAATTTTCACACACACGCCACATGCCTACGCCAAGTGGCATAGATTCTCCAGAAGGACTGTTTGCTCAGCCAGTGGCACTGTGTCATGCCTAGAAGCTTCCAGGAAGCACACAGCCAGCACTCTCGAACTGGAGGCGGTGGTGGTGGGCCTATAAACCAAAGTTACCACACTGTCGCCCTGCTACACACATCTCGTGGTGGTGGTGGTGTTTACTCATAGGATATTCATACTTTCGTCGAATTGTTATCCTTTATTTTTTTTTTTGCCGAAAACGAGCGCCACAGTAGCGCCGCTCCAGCGATTTTTGAATTTCACAAAACGAGGCCAAGCCAAAGCGGAGACAGAGCCCGAGAGAGAGAGAGTGTACAGTCCCATACACACAAAGAAGCACAGACACAGCAAGAGGGATATTAGAAGGATAAGGATAATGTGCATGAAATCCTTTCGAAAAACTTTCTCCTCTGTCTGCCCGTCGTCGTCGGTCGTTTCGAAATCATTGAGTCATAGAAAATCGACCGTCACCAGTTACCGGTGCCATCGGATGGCGTGCTTTAAAGCACTGCACTACTTCCAAGCACTCCCCGAAAAAAAATTGCAATTCAGTGTGTAAGAAGGGAACCTCGGGCGCACAACCTCAAACCCCTTCGGGTGGAGGGGAGCCTTGGTGGTGAGCCAGGCCCGCCAACACCGTCATGTGACTGAGTGTGCGTTTACTGCCTGTTCATAGGCGCCACTTCAGCAATGAAATCCGTCCCGACTGTTTGGCGCCAGGAATATCGACCCGATTTTGTCCTTTTATCTGTTCCATGCTCTTAATCTATGTGTATATCGGAATGGGTTTGTTGTTGGCTTGGTTGGAGCGGTGGGTATTGGCGCAGGTCACCCTTTGCCGATTCGTTTCGTGATGGCCTTACTCCGTGATAGTGCCTTGACTTGACGAACGGGGAGTGTGGTGAGTTTTATTGAGGAACATCCGCAAACATTTTTATGTTGCTTTGTTGTTAATTCGCCCAACAAAGACCGAACAAAATGAGTGTCTTAGGCGGTGGTAGTGGTGGATTGGGTTAACGAAAGTGGTCTGGGACAGCTGAGCGGAGTAGTATGTTGCTAGGGGAAAACTCATCAAGACTCTGTGGGAGGTGGTGGGCTTGAAACACCGTTGTGTCTATGTATGGTTGTTTAACCGAGCGGTATTAATGAGGTCAAACATTTGTACGTTTGGACATGTGACCGTTGTCTCTTCTGCGAACAGAATTTCGACCTCAATGCGGAGGAAGGAGTTATTCTCCAACGAACGAATGGGATGACACATTTTCCTCCCCGTATCTGACTTTGGGGGCGTGTGACTAAGCGACGACTAGGCATGGCTAAAGCGAATGCAGGAATATAAAACAATGATGATTTGTGGCTGGCGCTAGCACAGATACATGCCTAAGCTTCTTCAAAAGCGTTGAGCTCAGTTACTCAGCGAATTTCTCGAGCACTGTCAGAACAAACCAGCGCTTGCAAGTGTTCATATTTTCTTGGTGTCTACGGAGAAGTGCACAGCATTAGCATTTTCCGCTGGTTGTCTGTTTTCTTTGTCAAACTGCTTGATATCTCATGCTATCCCTTATGATCCCTTGGGATACATTTGTGGAAAGCGTCAGAAGTGGGAACATAGAGGGTTGGCGTGTGAAATCCTCAAAGCACCTACAGATTGCGTCTAAAGCATATTGGTACCAGGCTAGTGGTGTACTTAAATAGTAGCATAGGAAGTTTCTTCAACTGAAAAACCACCGCAGAGACTCATTCACCGAGAATATCAACAATGGACGTACGTAAACGTAGAAAGGTATGTCAAGACCGAATAAAAAGTACATTACAAGTCCACACAATTGCCTGTCACGTATACGTCCTAAGATGGAGACTGATTTTCCAAAAGCAACATTCAACTAATCTTAACGAAACTCAACGAAGTGGTTATTATGCTCATAGATTGTAATTTCTGTGTACTTTGACTCGACTGCTTAAGTAGACCGTGCGTCATTATGGTTTGCCGAGAATACTGTGTTGGAGTACTGCGATCTCTCAAAAGTGGAGACTGACGCTGCCCAGAAATGTGTCTGCTTATGGGAGGTGTACTTTAGGAGAGGGTACACAGTATCCTCGTTTTCATCAATCGGAACAAGTTAAGTTTGTTGCATCCAATAGCAACATCTGTTGTCACAAGGAAATGTCAAACCGACTGGATGGCAAATTTCCACAAGGAAGAGGACCCCTTCAACTGCGCCAACTATCGAGGGATAACTCTCCTGAACATCGCATACAAGATATTCTCTGCCGTTTTGTGTACTCGCCTGAACCCGCTTATAAATAACCTGATAGGTCCATAACAGTGTAGCTTCAGGCCAGGGAAGTCCACCATCCACCAAATGTTCACACTACGGCAGTTCCTGGAAAAGACACAAGAAATGCAAATCGTAACCCACCACCTTTTCGTCGATTTAAAGGTCGCATATGAGAGCGTGCTTGGGGCCGGGCTATACAACGCCCTGTCTAGTTTTGACATTCCTGCCAAACTCGTCAGGTTGTGCAGGATGACGATGGAAAATTCTCGCTGCTCCATCAAGGTCGGTAACGAACTCACCGAGACCTTCAATGTCAAAAAAGGTTTTAGACAAGGCGACGCGCTGTCATGTGACTTCTTCAACGTCATCCTGGAGAAAATTGTGCAAGACTAGAGGCATGATCTTCCAGAAGTCCGTTCAACTGTTAGCACACGCGGACGACATTGACGTGATTGGCAGAACACAGCGAGCCGTCAATGGAGCGTTTGCTGGCATTGAGGCGATAGCGGCTGAAATGGGTCTAGCGGTGAATGAGGGCAAAGCGAAGTATATGCTTTCACCAAGAAAGGACACACAACATCGACGACTTGGCAAAACCGTCACCATTAGCAGCTATAACTTCGAGATAGTGAAGGACTTCATCTACTTCGGCTCGCAAGTAAACAACACGAACAACACCAGTACCGAGATCAAACGCAGAGTAACTTTTGCCAACCGCTGTTTCTATATGCTCAAGAGGCAATTGAGCAGTAGAGCCATCTCTCGAAGGACCAAGCTGACTTTATACAAGACCATGATCATCCCAGTCCTGCTGTACGGCACGGAAGCATGGACAATCTCAAAAGCTGATGAGATAGTCCTTGGTCTCTTCGAGAGAATGCTTTGCGTGTGATCTTTGGTCCTGTTTGCGTTGCTGGTTTCTGGAGGAGAAGATTCAACCACAAACTGTACGAGCTGGACAGCGATATGAGTCTAGTTAGGCGTCTTCGGATGCAACGCCTAAGATGGCTATGCCATGTAGAGCGTATGGACAGCCTGAAAAGTCTTCGACTCCTAACCCGTGGGACAACACAAGAGACAATGCCCGCGTCTAAGGTGGCGTACCCAGGTGGAGAAGGACCTTAACCAACTTGGCATGTGACACTGGAGACAGCTAGCCAGAGAACTTGCTAGTTGGAGAGACGTGTTGGTTGAGGCCCAGGTCCACCCCGGACTGTAGCGCCAAATAAAGAAGAAAGATGAATGTCATTCGATAGGACTTTCCAAATTAATTTGGGTCGCCGTGGCGTAGTGGGTAAGTGCGTCGACTCCTACGCATTGGGTGCCAGATTCGATACCCAAATTTACCACCTTTGATAATTCACGGTTTCACCTCTTTCGAGTCACTGACAATGCTCAGAGAGTACTCCTGCCTAGAAAAAGCTTCTCAAATTCGCCGTTCGGAGTCGGCATTAAACTGTAGGTCCCTTCCACGCGTGAAAGAACAATAGCACGCACAACACGAGTGGTTGCTGAGAAGCTAGGCCCTGGCCCTCTACGGGCTCTAGCGCCACCCATATTATATTATTATTAAATTAATTTGAGTTTCCATCCATTCTTCAGTATCCGAGATGAGAGATATTAAGCTCCAAATTGGATGGATGCCCCCCATACACATTTCTTGCCAAAATCGAGTAGTTGCAGAAGCCTTGGTGGTTCCTTGGACCAACCCACACATACACGATACCATCCATTGCCCGAAAAGCAGTCTCTTCCTTGTGGATGAAAATTCCCATGCATTCTACAAACCATTTCCATTTGTGACATTTATAAACTCACGTTGGTTTTTCCAAATTCACCCACAGTCGAAAATCAACAGAGATTCCACACATTTCAGCGACACTTCTCACTTAATTGCAATATTTCCCCAAATTCTCCGCCAAGGAGAAAGGAGCCAAAAACATGCTGCCGACGTTTGTCGCATATCTCCTGAGCTCCCCTCGTCCGGTCATAGCGTCTAAGCAAAAACCTATTCAAATAAAAACTTTCTCCATTATCACTGGAATAACAGCGAAACGCAATTACTTCTGCCATCCATGAACGATGGCGCACAAAACAAGAGCAGCAGCAAACACAACCGCGTCCATTCCTCGAGGATAATAAATTATCAAATTGAAAGGATTGCCGTACGCTGAAAGCTATCAACCGCCGCCGCCGACCTCCTCGACCAAAAGAAAAGACTACTCACTACAGGCGTACCGCGCATCGACCAGTGGCTCCAGTGCGGAATGCCTTCTACGACACTTCTTTCTTCTCACAAAGAAAATAACGCAATACCAACCACTCGAGGGTAACTGAATTATTGCGAATCGAAATGTGAGTTGCTCCTTTTTGAGTGCAGATTCACTGCTCTTCGCAGAAGGTCTTCTCCTTCAATTCCATCGAAAGGGGGGTCTTTCACTGGAGAATGCAGACATTCGGTGAGTCCCACGAAATCGTCGCTGATGATGTATCACTAGATCGGTATGCGAGTGTGTTTTGAAGAAGAAAAAACCTTGTAACGCGCAACTCGAGCACTTATTCCTGGAAATTGCTCGACATCGCGACGGAGGCAGCTATGCACACAATTCTGAATTCAATCAGGCGAACAGGGGAACCAAACATGAATTGGAGGGCGGCAGAAAGGTTTAAGAACAAACCTTGTCTGTCATAAAAGATGCGCCAGATTCAGAAGGGCAAATAGTCACCGGATCGAGACAAATGTCCCCACGCCTTGGGCCCTTTTAACCAAACGTCGAATGAATGCATCTAGTCCTCCTTTAGACAAGGACAATGCTGTTCCAATCCGCCTTTTTGTGACTTAAAGCTGGATGGGATTGTTTTAAAAACACCTCGGACATAACAGCACAATCCAAGGAAAGGTGGTGGCAATGACTGAATTGAGTAATGCCATTCCAAGGACACCGAAGGACCAACACAACCTCAATTACCAACGAGGATGAATAATCCCAGAAAATTGCAATAATCGTATGGGTCTAATCCCGGGTAATTACGAAGTTTTTCCTTGCGTCCATCTGTGCGTTGCTGTGCCCAGGATCACCTTGGGCTTGAAGAGCCGTGACCAAATGTTAAGCTGTTTTTGGGACGAAACGAGCCTTGCAATATATCAAAGTCTTACGCGTTTACATGTGTTATATTACAGCGTAGGTAAACCGGGGAATTAGTTCAAGCTTTCGGTGTAAATCAAAATGTTAATCCCCAGATGCCATCGGCTGGGGTGTGCTTACCTTCGGTCTTTAAGTACAGGCATGTCTTGACTTTTTCATCTTCTCACCTTGGGATCAGGACTTTATTTGGAACTGGCCTGGCACACACTCACACAATCGAAAAATCCACAAACATTTTGGGGTGTCAAATGGGCTGACATCCTCTCAGTTCTGTTGGCTTGTGGCTATTTTTGACAAAAAGTTTTCTTAGTTACAGTTTAAAGTTGCGTATAACTAGTTAAGAGTTAAACTCTTAAAGTGGACTTGACTGTAATTTTGCAATTTAGGGATTAAACATGGAACTGCCAGCATAGGAGTCGATAGACAAGGAAATGAGTGATCAATGAAGGTCAATTAAGACGTCGTCCGCCTCTATCTCTAGAGGTATAGGAAGTGTTGCAGCTTCTAACTTGGGCTTCTTATGCTTTTTTTCATCCTGAGTTCAATGCTGCAGTGCCTTATAGGCCCCCAATGCAAGGTGCCATAAAATACAGAACATCGATGATACAGTTTTTTTTGAGGACAGCTCCTTACGAGAAGCTGACATACTGGCATTCCCCTGTGATTCTTTTCCGACGCAAAGCCGTGGAGTTTTTCCTCGACTCCATTGTAATATCGATCTTCTTACGTACGACTACAATAAGGAACAACAAGAATGCTGGACGAGTGTTCCGCGTCTATCGAATCTGATTGATGGCCGATTGATTACAGGACAGCCTATATTTAGTGCTATGCTAGGCTGTGCTTAACGTCTCGCTAAGGAGCTATCTCTTTACCTTCTTAATCTCTTTCCTATATTTAATTATCCGTCTTTAGTCTGCTTTAAGTTATAAGGCTTTCATCCTTCTCTCAGTTAACTACACGTAAGTGTATTCTCGTACTATGGGACAGACAAGAATCACTACGTTCGACCACCTGAGGCGTGCAGCTACCTCCTCGACACTGCTTGCTAAGCTGTTGCAACATGAGCCTGAGATGAAACCCATGCCTACAAGATGTAGATACCTTCCCGTGATGAGTGTCTCCCTGTGTTCGTTCTTCAAGTCTTCATAAGTCTTGCAGATCCTGCATCCTTCCGTCCACCTTCTGGATATTCGCCCGCGCTATGAGATATGCCAATTCCTTCTGCACGACATTCTCCAGCAATTTATAGAAACTTCGAATTGCACATTTGCCTAACACAAAGCTTGACGCCATCGACATTTTCCTGCAGGCCTTGTCCAAGTGAAACATCGTCTCATGTACACTCTGCCTTCGCTTACAAAATGACCCAGCTGCGCTGGAAATTACACCAACGTCATTTGTCGTCATTCCTGCCAACGGAGGAGAAATTCCATGTCCTATTTGCGAGCCACACCGTCGCAACTCCGCCGCCCTCACAGCAGCGGCGCGGCGCCCGGTTCAAGATTCCCCGCACTTTGAAAGTGGGAAAAAAGCCATTTAAATGCAAATTCATTATTTGAATCTATGGCATGTTGCTGAATGTTATTTAACATTTTCCTTAGTCCTCGAACAGTTTTTGCTTTTGCATTCGGTTTCTATGTTTTTTTCCTGTTCGTCGCTTGTCCTTATTCCTTTGTTGTGCGAACAGCTCACTAAATTATTTCGCTGTCAGTCAGAGTGCATCATCATTCTGACAGAGGATGAGACAAAAACTCATTGCATAATAAATTATGTTGCGAGGACTTTGTTTATTCGAGGGGGGTTTTTTTTTGTCCTGTTGCATGCAGGATGTGTACATCAGTCGGCGACATGCCGCACAACAAAGATGAAGAAAGCGGGAGAGTTTCCATTACATGCCGCACAAAAGATCCTGATGAATATTTTTGCAGTTGATGAAGTTGCTTTGATTTGATGTCGTGCTTGTGACGTGAATCGTTTTATAATTTCAATCGGGGAATCCTTGTTGCAGTTCTGCGTGGATGGCTGATGCAGAGATGCAGAGATGCGATCCTGCGATGTGAAAGATAATGTTGTGTTTGTAGAAGAGGAGAAGAAGGATGTGATCATTTATTTGGGTCAAATTGCCTGTAGTGACTGTTGTGATATCGATCTTTGGACGTCCTTGCCCAGGGATTTTTTTTGTCGAAGATTTGAAGGCAATGGGCTAAGTTATTGTGCGAAGCAAATGCATTTGAATGAGTAATCGCCATGTAACTTGCGGTGAGTCCAGGATGAATGACTCGCTTCGAGTTTAGTTGGTCGAGGAGCAGTTCCTCGGATAGCGAGTACTTCCCCGCCAGCTCATTGGTAGGCGGTCGACGTCAGCCATTCGGTAGCCACCATTGGCTCCTCTGCTCTGCCGCTACTTCTTGCTGAAATGTTATCTCTAATGAAGCTCTTATTATTCAGTCAGTCCAAATGAAGCATCCGGCTCGAAGGACCAAACAGTTCGAAAAATAATTAAAATTAAATTTCGGTATTAGTTCTAGTTGGCAACCGTGGCATGGTTGTTAGGTGTATTGACCCATGCACTAGCTGTTCTTACCTTAAGCCACGAATGTACCACCCATCATCATTTAAGGCCCCACTTCTTTCGAGTCACTGACAATATTGGGAGTGTTTTCTGTTCTAGAAGAAGTTTGTCAATAAAGTCGGTATAGAGCTCTTGGTGGCGTGGTAGATGAATATAAGGCTCAAGATTAGTGGTCGTTGTATAAGCTTGGCTCTGTTCTACCTCGGATTACCGCCCTACACATATTAGCATTAGTATATATCCGGTCCTTTAGACAGAGCTTATCTGTGAGTGCTCAGGCGTCCTTGCATCCAATGCTTGAGTGATCCTGGCTATGGAGCTCGCGTAGCTGACTGTTAATCTGGCTTGTGAGCCAAAGCAATGATCAAGGTGGTTCCTACAGGAAGGAGGTACCTTAAAAAACTTAGTGTGCGAAGCAAAGTATTCATGGTTGAGGTTCAGGTCCACCGTATACTGTAGCGCAATGCTCTGAGAGAAGCTTTAACATTCCTAGAAAGTGCTAGAGACCATAACGATAAAAGTCGGAGAGCACACCATTATTTCCAGTCCATTTATAAAATATCTGGGAGGGATGATTGATGCTCGGCTTAATTTCAAGCATCACCTCGAATACGCTTGCGAGAAATCGTCAAAAGCGATAGGCGCTCTTTCAAGACTCATGTCGAATATCGGCGGCTCGAAGCAAGGCAAACGATTAATGCTTGCGAGAGTTGTGCTTGGGCACAAATATGGTCTGACGTTGCGAACAAGAAGACACGCATGAATTAAATCAAATCCGTCTACAGACTCTGTGCACTGCGAGTTAGCAGTGCATTTCGAACGGTATCCCACGACGCGGTATTGGTACTATCCTCTATAGTACCAATCGATATCCTAGCGCGCAAGGCGGGCCAAACACAAATCATGCGAAGAAATCCATAAGAAGCCGCAGTACTGAAGCGTGGCAACAACAATGGAACGATTCCCAAAAAGGGAGATGGACGTACCGGCTAATCCCACGGATTGAAAGTTGAGTACATCGAAAACACGGCGAACTGAACTATTATCTTACACAGTTCTTGACTGGTCACGGTGGTTTCCGGGAACATTTATTCAAGCGAAACCGTGACTCGGGTCCGGCCTGTCCTCACTGCGTAAACGCGGCAGAGAACGTGGAACACGTCTTCTTCGAATGTGTTCGATATGCAAACGAAACAAAAACATTGTCCAACATATGTTGAGCTCTGAAGACTTTTGGTCTGCTCTGAACGACACAGAAGTACGAATAATGAGCGATCTAAGAAACTTAGAACGGAAGCGGATAACGAATTCGCTAAACGACACGTGACGAATCAAAGATCTCGAATCCGTCCCTCGCGAAGTAATATCTAGCGGTAGTTCCGCGAGGGAATAAACGGAAAGTTTCCACGGGAGGTGGTTTTAGTCAGTAAGAATCTGACACTACCAATGGACGTCGGACCATTGGTGCCTATGCAAGGTTTCCACCTAACCTCGAGAAAAAAGAAGAAGAAAAAAAACTTTAACATTCCTTACGAGTCAAATAAACATAGCACAGCGAGCGACAAGAGTCTTCATACGGCCCCTAATTTGGTTGCAACCTCACGAGTTCAGAATCAATATGGGTTTTTGTCTTAAGACTCTTTTTATTAAGAGTTTGGTCTTCAGTGTCCAGAAACATATTGCGCCCCGTACCGCAGAATGTTATTGGACACGCTAGTGTCCAGAAGCGTATTGCGCCCCGTACCGCAGAATATTATTGGACACGCTAGTGTCCAGAAACGTATTGCGCTCCGTACCGCAGAATGTTATTGGACACCCTAGTGTCCAGAAATATATGGACAGTCTAGTGTCCAGAATATTACCATCAACATCCTGTCCCCAAGTAATGCCCGTGAAAACAGAATGTTGAAACAAAAGCTCTAGAAAAGTGCCAAGTACGAAAACCCACGAATTATAGATGACTTAGTGGCTCCAAAGCCCAGAAGCCTGCTAGCGCTTCTAGATGCACGTGGTGGTCCTAAATGTATAGCTTACAATAGTTTAACCTAATGAAAAGAAGTTGATTAGTTTTTCTAACAGAATTACATTTCTATTGCTCCCCCGGGTCTGGTGTACATATGGATGGCGTTCTAGCCCGTGACGGCCCAGGACATAGCTTCCAGCATCTAATCGTATTGCGCGTGCTATTGTTCTCTCACGAGTGGAAGGGACTTAGAGTCTTATGCCGACTCCGAACGGCCAAGTTTGAGAAACTTCTCCTAGACGGTTACATATTACTCTTTGAGCATTGTCAGTGACTCGAAAGAAGTGGGCCCGTACAGGCCGGGAAACGGACATAAGCAGCGAGATTAAGTTACGAAGGTGTCGACGCAAATGCCTCCAACACCACGGCCCCCACGTCTCTGGAGTATGAACTCCACAAATCCCGAGAATCTGAATTCTGGTCTCCTGTGATAACAATGAAACGACTCATGTCATTAAAAATAACTTAAATTAATTAGAATTTGAGAGTTCATCGTTGTTGCTTAAGTGCACCATAAATCCTTGCGATGACATTCCCTTCCTTGCTCTGTAAGCCGGGCACCTCTCAACGCACTTTTAATCGACCACTAAATTGCGTCAAAGAGACGACGTTAAACGCTAGGAAACACCGCAGCATCAACTCTCAACCTTCAGCCCTGCACAACTCTCACCATCCTTGCAGGTAATAAGGCGTCACATACACGATGAGATACGATCATAATCAATCCACGCGCACTGCTGTACACAATGCAATCAATGTCACATTTCCCAGATTTATCGCCAACGATTTATGGATCAATTATCGGGCAGAAGAGCACCGATTTCTGCACGAAATGGAATCACTCATCAACAAGAAGCACAAAACAACTCAGCGAACATCAGTCGCCACGGAGGCAATAAATATTTGCACAAAAAATAATTTTTGAGTGAATCGTTTTGTAATTTTATTGCCCGAGGTTTTTTGTTGGCTTTTTTGTCACTCGCAGGGCGACAGCGCTCAACACGGACGTAATGTCGTGTGGTGTCGTGCGGCAGGCTAGGCGAAAGCCAACGTCACATTCATGCAACAATAAATAACTTGTCAAATAAAATCGGGAGTTTACACTGCATTACCGAGAACCCCCATGCCCGGCCGAACAATGGGATGCGTGCTGTGGCAGTTCAATAATCTGTCAGCATCATGCCCACAGCCGGACAGCCGCGATGGCAGTGGCACAAACATGCATTCGGTATTCCGTAGTCCGTATGCTGTGTGTCTACACTATTATTATTATTACTTGCTCATAGGCGATAATACATTAAGCGTGGTCATAAATTTTATCATTACGTCCCCTGAAGAGCCATTTGGCAACATAAATGTCGTCATATATCTGCGCTGGTTGGCCGTCGCGTGAACTTTTGCTAAATTCGCTTCGCGATACAAATGGATCACCGAACTGCGAGTAGTATATCCCGAACGGATGTCGCTGTCGCACCGCCTACCTAACGACCAGTGCATGCGGTGGGGTGGGCTTGGGCATCCTTGCATGATTGCCTTCATGTAGGCGACTAGTAGAGACTGCTAGACCCGCTGTCAAAGGAATTTGGTTTTTTTTTTGTTCCTTTTTGTGTTTATTTGGAGCTCGGGATGATGCCCGACCACTGGAGTTCATCGCAAATAAAAATAAAAATCCATCATCTCTTGTACACATTCAGTTAGTAATGAACTAGCAACATTTTTTGGCATTTAAACGTTTACAGTGTGTTGTACAAGATGGGATACATTGTCTTGAAGTTTATAGGGTGGAGCTGACTAAGACTATGGGTGCTTTCAAGAATAAAGCAGCGATTGCCCAAAAGCCCGCTTGGCAACTTCATACTGGAGCAGGTAAGTGCAGTATGGCGCTACCGAATAGATTTCTGAAGGTACCGTATATTTTGAAGCAATGTAGTGTTACCGTCGGATTTTCCTCGACCCCGCGACTTCAACGGAGGGATGCCTGACCATGGGATAACGTGGTTCAATTCAAGGCCAGATAATACGGATACCAAAACGTGACAAGTATGAGGATGAGTGTTTATGTTTAGTTATTTAATTTGCTAATAATTTAATTAAATAAAACCACTTTATTTTCCCATACAGTATATCGTTTATTTTCAACGTATATGTTACCGATGATAGGCTCCAATCGATATTCACTGCGTGCTGACCAAGATCCAGGTGACCGAGACCATCTTCAAATAACCATCGACGGACCATAGTTCGTCTTTGTATGCAGTGCAATTTATCTCTCGTATGCATAGGCTATCAAGTGTGCGTGCATCGTAAGATTAGACTTGAAGCTCGCGGTTTCGATGCTGCAGAATATGGTACGATCAGATGCAGTTGGTTTTGGATGGCGCGATGTAGATCGTACGTGTATAAAAATACAGTGACTAACAATTATTCAGTTATAACAAAACAAAATTAAACTTTACTTTAAACAATGCAAAAATATCAACGTTAAGGCAAATAAACAAGAAAAAGGTAAATAAACAGCATGACGGTTTACAAACAATGAGTGAAATTTAAAAAAAAGGAACAAATAAAAATGTATTTGTATTTATAAATCCGAATTTGAACTCGAAACCGTGCACGTCAATTAATGAATCAAGGATTGAGGTTCCTGGTGGTCTAGGTGAACCGCAGTTCTGAGTTACTCCCAGACGTATGGTAGTAGTCTTCAACTTTGATATCCGTCTAGTCTCGGATATGGCATACGCGTTTTGCTACGACACCAGATTATCTGTTTGCGGTCCTGTTTCCAACGTGGGATGTATTTTCCGATAACCACTTCTTGCTCATTTTCCCCGTACGTACACTATTGGCTGTACGCACTCACCACACAAAAAAGAATTTAATTATTGGAACGTACCTCTACCTGCCCCAGTTCTTCCTTCCGTGTTAAAAAAACGTCCTTCCTTTCTCCCGTCACCTTTGGTCTTATAAAACAACATCCCTCACTCGACTGACTCCCTATCTCACTTTTAGTGTCCTCAGACTCTCTCTTGGCCAACTAATCTCTCTAATCTGACTTCTTTCCCGATTCGCTCAGTTGGCATACATCTCGTAGACACCCGTTATAGTTCCCGTACGGCGCCCTCACTCGCAGCCAACTTCTGTAGCAGGGAACTTTAAGGAAAGAGAAAAATAGAAATTCTAGCCTCTGCAAGTGCGAGACAAGTGCCGAGGTAGTGCAGTAGTATTTCTTATTCCTCCTCATCCTTGCAGCTTCCAGAAAACTCTATGCACCAAGTCCAAGTCTTCTGGTGACTGACTGCCTATTTGCTAATTTGGTTCTTGTCTAGCTTCAGCTTATGGCGTTCATCAGTAGCCATGATTTTATTGCCTCCAGTGAAAGATGGACTGCCTTGTCAACTCTTTCGGTATCTTGTGTCCATTATAATGTTCGGAATACTCTTGCAGCCTTGCATAAGGTAAGTTTGTTACTTACTTTAAATGACTTTCTAATAAATTATCAGCAATTAATTGAGTTAACCCTTACGACGGATTTGATCGTCTATCTAGCCTCGATGTAAAGCCTTTCCGAAGTTCAGCAAGTGCATCTTCACCAAAGAATTAAGTGACGGAAATATCATTGACTGTTCATGATGACATGATTATCACGAGAGGATATTCGATTCCCATTATTCTCTTTCTCACGACCGCCGTCGTATTGTGACTAGCAGATATGTGCATCGACCTTACAAGCTTTCGGAGTCGACATAAATTATAAGTCCCTTCCCACTCGTGAGTCCAAGATACCACACCCAACACGAGTAGTTGCTCTAGAAGCTAGTATCTAGTTCACCTTGGACTGTAGCGTTTCCCGAAAGAGTTCGCACTCAAAAGAGGAGAACCATCGATCGACCATCGAGCCCTTGCCTCTTCCATGTCCAATGTTAACTAGAAGTACCACCGTCCTCCAAAGTTGTCCATTCACTGTGTTGCTTCATAGATACAAGCAGCCCATTACTTGCATACCACACTGTCGAAGGCACAAGTAGTCATGCTCAAAGTTATACGCAAAAATTGCTACTGTCGCGCACAGCAAATGAATTATTGCCCACAAGTGGGTGGACGGGTGAATGGCTAGCAGCATCGTTGCCATGTCACTCGAGGCGGCGGCAGACGCGACGGCCAGCCTGCGACAAGCAACAATACGGATTTCTCGAAGGATACACAACGCATCCGGGGATTTATCTTGATGAAGTGCTTATTAAATTTATGGCGAATTAGTTCGGGGACAAATTCGCTTCTTGCGATAGATTGTATAGCCACTCAACCCACACCTCTCCGTGGCACGCTGTGCTTTCGCAACTCACTGCCATGCCGATGGTGATGATGACCCTTAAAACTACACAAATACTCCATGAGATTGCTGTTCTTTTTCCATTTTTTTTGAGCTCTCCTTCCTTCTCACATTTTATAGTCTAGCGCATCCATAAATTATCGCTCCATAAAGCAATTAATTTGCACTTTCATTTCATGCCACGCCAGCCCACTCTGCGAGTATGGCAATATCAGAGATCTTTAGAGGGTTAATATGCTGTCGAAGGGATGTTCAATCCTTCATCCCCGGTCCGGCAGCGTTCGATGAGTAGCGTTGCGAAAATAATAGCTTTCCAGCGATGAAGGGAGGATTTTCTGAACGAAAAAAAAACAACGAAAAACAGGAATGTCTAGGGGATAATATGGCAAGAATTCAACAGATTATAATCTTGGAACTGGATGAAGCAGAATGGATACACGGATCGCTGCTGCCTGACTGGACGCAATCACTCATTCCCGGCGCACTGTGTGCATACTGTTATTATATTTGGGATTAGGTGGACGAGTGAGTACGACGAGCCGGTGTTGGGGTAGCGTGGGTTTTCTAGTGTAGAGGCGAGTGAATCAATTTATCGCCCATACTCACTCGGTGGATGACAGTCGACGCTGGAGGAAGCTGGTGTGGGGTCAAGTATGAGATTGCTGTTTAAAGAGTGCGTGGTGCTTCCGGGCAAACTCAGGCGCACTAGTGGACATCGCGCTGGGGGTTGAAAATGATGACAGATGCGTAGATACATCTAATTTTCTCTCGCATACATTTGGGCGTGATGAGTTTATGCAAGCGGGACATGCATTTGACGCCTTTGGCAGAAGCTTTGCGATGCTCTCGTGGTGTGAATAAGTTCATGAGCAGAAAGAGCTGGAAAACTCTTACAAAATTTACAAAAATAGTTGTACCTCTCCTTATGTCTCTCAGTTCACTCTAAGTTCTCTTTCAAATCAGCTTCAGTATACCGCACTATCCTCCGCCATCGAATCTATTTCATCAGGAGTTATTCCCAAAACCAAGTCTAAATTAGATCTCATGGGTCTCCCAAAGATAGCTCACCTGATGGATGCGCATTCAAGGTACATCTAGGAAGGATGAGGCCCTTTCTCAATGCTGCTGAATATTGAGTTCACTGCGTACTGCCATGTTTTTCACTCTCACTCAAAGTTGAATGAACTGAATTGCGTTTCGACGCAATGTGCAGTATGACGTGGCTGTCGTTAGACAATAATGATGATTAGAACGAAGAAATATGTCTCATCTACAGAAAAGACAATCCTACTTCTTGTAAAAATCAGAGTGGCACGACGTATGACGCCGAATGGCGTCCATAATATCTTGTCTTGCTTAATGTGTATAAGACCGTGTCCAGCTGACCAATCGTCACTCCTTTTGGACCAACTATGAGAAAAATATTCGCACTCAGACGAAGTCCTGGAAGAGATATTCAGGTGGATAAACACCCCCTTTTTGTCCATTTTAAGGCCGCATGCGACAATGATCGTCGCTAGGAACTATACGATCAGATGGCCAATTTTGGGATATCAAAAACATTTTTCCGGATCGTGTTGGTCCACGGCAACTCATACACGATGCACCACACAGTTCAGTTCAAAGACTTTCGAGCCATTTGAAATCGACACAGGCTTTAATTCTAGCGAAAACAATTGCTGCTACTAGGATAGGTGGGTACAGAAAATTAAATGCAGAGAATTTCTGATAAGACAGGGGCAGTAAGGAAAATTGCGCTTAGACCTATACGAAGCTTACTTACTTATTTATCAGGTCAACGACCCTTGAAGGGTCCGAGCCTGAGCTATAGCTACATTCCATCTTTGAAGTGTCCACCAGTCATTAAGACAAAGCTGTTTTGAGTCCGAGATGACTCGGACGCTCTCTCTCCTTCCCGAAACAGGAGGCTCAGATTCGAAGACTGTCTTAGCTGGAGTATTGTGTCTATGCGCTCGATGGGGCCGACAGTCTACACCCCCAACCTGATGCAGCTCGTAGAGTTCGCGGCTATGTATTCTGCTCCATACACCTTCTTCGCAGACGGGACCATATATCCGACATACAATGTCAAAACTCCTCTTTGTTGGAAAGTAATCTTGCTACCGATCTGCATGCAGGGTATAGTAGATTTATATAAGCAGCACTTCCAATAGCTGGTTAGCGGGCATAACCAGGATTTAGTGCCTGGGGTTTTGTTTTTCTTTAGCTTTTTGGTATGCTTCCAGTCCAGGAAGAAGTCCCCAACCTAGCATTGAGTAAGACAGGTAAAGAACAACAAAGCTTCTGGTTATGACGGTTTGCTATCAGAGTTCTTCAAAGCCTGTGGCGATATTCTGGTAGGGCACATGCACCAGATCCTTGAGAAGTTCAAAGCATGCACAATGCCCTTTAGTGCGATTTCTACAAACCTGGTGCTGGAGTCGATAGCGCAACAGGCATGTAAGAATAAACTCGGATCTCTTCTACAAGTCAGTTCAGTGTTAGGTTACACATCGACGTTGTCATGCATTCTAAACCTGCAGTGATAAGAGCTTTCACAACGATTGAAGAGCAGAAACGAGCCGATCAATAAACGCGGAACATACAAAACCTCAAAACTGGATAATGATGGAGTTTGTCTATCGAGGGGCAATTGTGAACTCCACAAATGAAAAATTAGTGCAGGTTTTCTGAAAGCCGAACGACAAGCAAAAAAGCATGGGTTGTTGCCCTCGAAGGCACTATTCTGCACAGGATATATGGTCCCGTCTGCGAGGGCTGTTAATAGAGGAAAATAAGCAGATATTCTCTTGCTTTGTCTGACTAAAAAACTGGTCCATAGTAATACTAGGCAGCGACCTACATTTAGGTGTTTGTCGAAGGTGTATTGGACGCTGGTAACTCCTCTGTCTTCTTTTCTGTTCAGAGATATCAGGAATGCTACGGACGTTTGGTAGCAATCGCTCGGTTAGTCTACTAGAGAGTCATGCCACTTTCTTTTGTGCAACTATCGATGGAAGCCCTAATGGCCGCAATTAGTCGCAGTACGGGTTCAGGCCCTGAGAGTACCTCCTGTGATCCTTGTCGAAAAAGTTCATCGGCGATGTCATATACTGTGATCGAGTTTAGATTGCCTTAAGCACAAGCTGTGGCTACAGACACAAATCAGTTGCTCCTTCTACCTGTTCTTCACAATATAGTTAGTGACCATTAGGATCGCAAAAATTTCTGCTTGGAAAACTGACACAAATTTGACTGCTTACACATCACAATTTAAAATGTTACGAGGTTCCTCTAGGCAGCTTCTAAGAGAAACTCTTCGTGCTAGTTTATATTATTACGTATACGCCTCCAAGGCTCCTCTAGACCGCTCTTAAGCCTGCATCCCCGTCGTAATTCAAAATATTACGTATACGCCTTCGTGTCTCATCTAGACCGCCCTTAAGACTGCCTCCTTGTCTTAATTTAAAATGTTACGTATACGCCTCCAAGGCTCCTCTAGACCGCTCTTAAGCCTGCATCCCCGTCGTAATTCAAAATATTACGTATACGCCTCCGTGTCTCATCTAGACCGCCCTTAAGACTGCCTCCTTGTCTTAATTTAAAATGTTACGTATACGCCTCCAAGGGTCCTCTAGACCGCTCTTAAGCCTGCATCCCCGTCCTGATTTAAAATGTTACGTATACGCCTCCAAGGGTCCCCTAGACCACTCTTAAGACTGCATCCCCATCGTAACTCAAAATATTACGTATACGCCTCCAAGGCTCCTCTAGACCGCTCTTAAGACTGCCTCCCCGTCCTAATTTAAAATGTTACGTATACGCCTCCAAGGCTCCTCTAGACCACTCTTTAGACTGCATCCCCGTCCTAATTTAAAATGTTACGTATACGCCTCCAAGGCTCCTCTAGACCGCTCTTAAGCCTGCATCCCCGTCGTAATTCAAAATATTACGTATACGCCTCCGTGTCTCATCTAGACCGCTCTTAAGACTGCCTCCTCGTCTTAATTTAAAATGTTACGCATACGCCTCCAAGGGTCCTCTAGACCACTCTTAAGACTGCATACCCGTCGTAACTCAAAATATTACGTATACGCCTCCAAGGCTCCTCTAGACCGCTCTTAAGCCTGCATCCCCGTCCTAATTTAAAATGTTACGTATACGCCTCCAAGGCTCCTCTAGACCGCTCTTAAGCCTGCATCCCCGTCGTAATTCAAAATATTACGTATACGCCTCCGTGTCTCATCTAGACCGCCCTTAAGACTGCCTCCTTGTCTTAATTTAAAATGTTACGTATACGCCTCCAAGGCTCCTCTAGACCGCTCTTAAGCCTGTATCCCCGTCGTAATTCAAAATATTACGTATACGCCTCCGTGTCTCATCTAGACCACTCTTAAGACTGCATCCCCGTCGTAACTCAAAATATTACGTATACGCCTCCAAGGCTCCTCTAGACAGCTCTTAAGCCTGCATCCCCGTCCTAATTTAAAATGTTACGTATACGCCTCCAAGGCTCCTCTAGACCGCTCTTAAGCCTGCATCCCCGTCGTAATTCAAAATATTACGTATACGCCTCCGTGTCTCATCTAGACCGCCCTTAAGACTGCCTCCTTGTCTTAATTTAAAATGTTACGTATACGCCTCCAAGGGTCCTCTAGACCGCTCTTAAGCCTGCATCCCCGTCGTAATTCAAAATAATACGTATACGCCTCCTCAGCTAGACAGCTCTTAAGACTGCCTCCCCCCCCTAATTTAAAATGTTACGTATACACCTACAAGGTTCCTCTAGACCACTCTTAAGCCTGCATCCCCGTCCTAATTTAAAATGTTACGTATACGCCTCCAAGGCTCCTCTAGACCGCTCTTAAGCCTGCCGTCGTTATTCAAAATATTACGTATACGCCTCCGTGTCTCATCTAGACCGCCCTTAAGACTGCCTCCTTGTCTTAATTTAAAATGTTACGTATACGCATCCAAGGGTCCTCTAGACCACTCTTAAGACTGCATCCCCGTCGTAACTCAAAATATTACGTATACGCCTCCAAGGCTCCTCTAGACCGCTCTTAAGACTGCCTCCCCGTCCTAATTTAAAATGTTACGTCTACGCCTGCAAGGCTCCTTACTTATTAAGCATAAACATTTTTTTCTATTAAATAGCGCAGAAGTCAGTTCATAATTTTACTAGTCTGAAGAACAGACGAAATCGTTTCTCTGAACAAGTGCCATTTGATTGAATGAATAAGCAAAGCGCAGAAGGAATCCTGTCAAATAAGCCAATGTTTCCTAATCCTCTTGCACTTAAAGAACTGCACAAAACACCCCCGTTTTGCTCATTAGAACTGACACTGGCTCTAATCGTTTTCTGTGAGTCATCTGTTCATTGTGTAAGCCAGCCCCATCTCAGAGGAGTATTTAACAGAACGAACAATTAATCAACGTTAACCCCAGTCCAGCCGCTCCGGGCAGCCCCACGGGCGGACGAGAGGGAGAAAAAGAGTGAAGCAGAAAAAATCACCCCAAATAAATATCTTTCACGTGCACATTTTCCTTATTTAATACTTAATCGAAGGACACATCTTTTTTTTGCGAGAAGATGCCTCTCTCCACGGCGTGGCATGGCACGGCAATGCCAAGACACTGGCAATACACCAGATGGACAGATCACGTATTTATCTCATTAAAAACACATATTAGCGCGAACAAGCGGGCTTAAGGCGTTGGCTGCTGCCACAGCCGCTACTGATGCTGCTGGCATGACGGCGCAGCGGTGGACAGGATATCATTTCGAATTCAATGCATGTAGAATATGACTAAACGAAGTCCTATTTCATTCCGATGTTCTGGAGCGGAATCAAACTTGTAATACAATGCGGCAAATAATACACAGCAGAGTGGATTCCAGGCCGACAGTTGTGCCAGCGGAACGTTCGTCCGCCCGTCGGTTGGTAGTGCAATCACCGAATAATGAAGGGTATTTAGTTGAGGGATGGCGTCGGAATGCTGACCAAGTGGGATACTTTCCATTATCATCGCAAACGTTATTCTCCTCGCTTTTCTCTTTTCTAATTTTCCAATTTTGGTGGACTTTTCCACTCTATTCTTCCTCTTTGACCGGACTGGAGTGTCGTGACTTGAAGGATTTATGAACTCAACTTGAATTCGCCTCATGATTCACCATCTAATTGGATTGATTTTTTCCCCCTTGTTTTGGGTGATGATGGTGCTTGGTTCATTGTCTATGTTATTATTCCATCTGTGAGTACTTTTCGATGGTGGCTGTAACGACGAATTCGTGGATTCTCGTTTCAAATTGGGCGTGGAACAGCTTATCGGATCTAGGCATTGGGTTGCTTTATTAAATTTCTGCGCGTTTTCTTTAAATTTTGGGTGGGAAGTGGGTACATTCTGAAGTGTGTTGTGATTAAATTTCAATAATTCTTCGAATGTGCCTTCTTGGGGCATGGAAATATTTCTTAAAGCCGTATGCTGCGTCGGGCCGCTCCTAAGCGACTCTTTCCCATCTCACCAGAGGACGCGTGGGAACTCAAATGAGCGTATGATACGGCTACCTTCTCTTACTTCTTGTAAATTCTGACAACATTGATTATGCTGCCGAATCAGTCGTCTGATGTGTACACATTTTCAGAACAATAAACGAAAATTATTAAATCAAATCCAAGCGGATGTGAGTCTACATTTTTGATACTGTAGTCCTGGAAAAGCATCGTGGGAGACATTCACATAAGATATTTAAGGTCTACAATAATTTTTGGTAAACGCCAGCACGAGCTTGAACTCGTCTTGAGGCGATATCGATTGAAGCCAAGTTCGGTATCTTGCTTGGGTGATCTGAAGGTGTCATGGTAGTACCCCTAAGGTACCTCTGCAGTTGGTGCCCGTGGCGTTGTGGGTATGTACGTCGTCCTGAACGCAACTTAACCTCGCTGCCTGGGTTCAATGCCCGACCGATACGACCAATAATAATTTTCACGGTCCTACCTTTTTCGAGTCACTGACAATGCTCTAAGAGTACTCCTGTCTAGAAAAATCTTCTCAAACTTGGCCGTTGGCATAAATCTGTAGGTCCCTTCCACTCTTGAGAGAACAGTAGTACACACAACACGAGTGGTTGCTGAGATGCTAGGCCCTGGTACTGCACGGGCTGTAGCGCCACCAATATATTTCAGAAGGTGAACTTCCAGAGTTACAAGTTCTCTTGTTCAGAGTAGATGGGCACGTGTGCTTATAGAATCTTTTCGGCTTAGAGTTGTCTACTAAGCCTCCAAACGTTCTTTCACGGTCGGTGTGCAAAGTGAACGTGTTCGTAGTGAAGTTCCGGAGAAGGCTGGCTGTCTGACAAGTCAATGAAAATTGCCCGTGTGCCCCGTGTATTGGACGAAGATGTTGCAGATTTGGAACGGTGTTGCATTCCGTGAACTGTTCATCACAGTAAACGACTTGCCAGTTGGACGCAGTGTCGATGATAACCTCCGTTTGGTCCGGGCTTTCCAATTCACCGGCAAACACAGTGAAGTTTGCCCAGCCAATTGGAAGCCAGGCAGCAAGTCAATGGTTGCCGATCCAAAGAAGTCCCAGGAATACTTCTCGGCCTTGAAGTGAATGTTTGATCAAAGTTTCTACATGTGCTCTACACTCAATCACGCAGATTATTTGTTTTGTTTCTTTGATATGAATTCACTACAAAGTAGAGAGTGAGAGTGTCTAACGCAGTCGTAGCTGAGCTACAAAAAAAGCACCAATTTTCAAATAAGATTGTATAATGTTTTTTTCTTTATTTTTCATGAATAAATGTGGATCCACAAAAAAAGCTACCGGTTACCGACCTACAGCAACTAGCCACCAGCCGCCAGCCACCAGCCACCAGCCACCAGCCACCAGCCACCAGCCACCAGCCACCAGCCACCAGCCACCAGCCACCAGCCACCAGCCACCAGCCACCAGCCACCAGCCACCAGCCACCAGCCACCAGCCACCAGCCATCAGCCACCAGCAACCAGCCACCAGCCACCAGCCACCAGCCACCAACCTCCAGCCTCCAGCCACCAGCCACCAGCCACCAGCCACCAGCCACCAGCCACCAGCCACCAGCCACCAGCCACCAGCCACCAGCCATCAGCCACCAGCCACCAGCAACCAGCCAACAGCCACCAGCCACCAGCCAACAGCCACCAGCCACCAGCCAATAGCCATCAGCCACCAGCAACCAGCCAACAGCCACCAGCCACCAGCCACCAGCCACCAGCCACCAGCCATCAGCCACCAGCCACCAGACACCAGCCACCAGCCACAAGACATAAGCCACAAATTTAGCAGGTGGCTAGTGATAATATCCCAGTTCTTCTGTGGTGGCCCTAAACTTTGAGGAGGACTTTGGCCTCAACCAACAAGCCTCTCCAGCTAACTCGGACTGTATGTATCTGGCTCCATTTTCCTCACAACAAGTTGATTGAGGTCCTTCTCCAATTCTGAGCTCCTCCTTAGATTCTGGCGTCCTCTGTTACGTTGTCCCACAAGTTCGGGGCCGAAGACTATTCCGGCCACAACTTAATTCTTAATGAGCAATTTTTTCTCAGCTAAGGCTCTTACCAACATCTCAAGAAAACACCCTCTGTTAGGTGGGAGCAAAATCAACCAGAAAACAGAGAACTTCAATCAAAATCATTCAAACTGCTGTCAAGAGTCAAGACGGACAACCCAGTTTTATCGAGCACAACTCCCTGCTGCATCACAGAGCACATGTATTTCCCCGAATTTGAATGGTTTCCAAGAAAACTCTGTCACCACAGCGAAGCGTAAGTGCAACCGAGTTTCCTCAATTACAAGTTCAAAACCAGACTAATCTTGTAAACCTATTATTTACCTATTTCACAATTCGTTGCAAATCTTTCAGACTGGCGCACAACAAAAACCCATTTTCGGCATTTTTCAGCAGCAATAACCGAAATTACAAAACTTTAAAATTGGACGGTTTTCTGACAACGAAAACAAAATTTGTTAACCATTAACTTTACACAACTTCTCCCTCTCCGAAGCATTGAGTGCACTCTGTACAGTCAGTCAGCCGCTCCAACCGGGAGGGGGAATCCAGCCGGCAGGACTGGGAACGTCAGCATAAAAAGCAAGAAAACAACCCCTTTTCGTTCACACAAATTAAAGCGATTACCAAACCATTTGCAAAAATTAAAAACTTTTACCATTGCTAAGTATATATGTATCTATCCGCTGACTGAGGGTGGCCAAGTGCCTCTGTGTTCGTCGGCAGACACCGGAAGGGAATGAATATAACGAACCCATCACCGAATAGTACCGTTTCAACCCTTAATTGTAGCTTTGTTACTTTTAATTAGTGTAAAACCGGCTGAAATTCGCGGGCTACAACTTACGGCATACACAATTCTCTCCAATAAGTGAGAGACTACACCCTGTGTTGTGTGTGACACATCGAGGGTGATGGCGCGATGGGGGCGGGGGCTGCGCTTGGGCGCCGCGCCGTGCAATGTGAACGGCGACAGAAGTCTGTAGGCAGTCGCTCGTACCGCCAGGTCGTAACTAACGAACCGTCCAACTCCGAACGGGGAGCTGCACAGTTAGCCGCCTGACGACGCCACCGCCAATTTATACTCTAGAACGCTGATCCATTTCCATTCACTCACCCCCGCTGACTTTCAAATCAGGACAACCAGGAAAACGCTTTCACACAAATTCCACTCCTGGCTCGTACTGTGTGCCAGCAATTTATTGGCTTCAACCCTTCCACTTGCAATTGCAGCCCCCCCTTCATCCGTGTCGCCCGCAGCGAGGGCGAGTGAAGTCGGCGCGGCGGTGGGGAGAGAGTGCACGCCACGACGATTTGGGAAAAATAATTTTCCTTTCGTTTTAAATGAATTAAAAGCGAGAGCGCAGAGAACGTGCGCTCCACTGTGAAGCCATGTCACACATGCCCGCACACTCGTAGCAAGCAACATGTCATAAATTTATTAGGTGACACCAAGTCTCGCGCATTTCATTTTTACATAATCACACGCTGAAGCTCCGGCGTTTTGGTGATCTAATTAATGTCATCATCCAGACTTGAAATCGTTCACAATGGTCGGACGTTGCTTCGCTGGGCTTACGGATTTGGCGGTCCTGTGTCCCCTCGAAATGCGTCAGTCGAATGAAAGTGAGTGGAAATGATTCTGGGAGTAGGGAGTAGTTAATTTAATTAAATCTGTCTCGAAGTGTGACTAGTGACGCGTGGACTTGTGGGATGTAGCTTAGCATTCGAGTGAGTCACGGGAAAAGGTGCAAATTGAAGTAAATTTGATGAGTTGATATTATCTGAAGATGTGACATATAGGACAGTAACGATATTCCAAGCGGTCATTAAAGCCTTAGGCCTATTACGAAGACATTAGGATGTTGACATCATAAATAGGTATAACATTATTGAACTGTCCTTGATGGGACAACGGTAGGATAACGTGAGCGATTGTGTCCTTTGTAGATGGTGGATGAGGCCTTACCGTCAATACTCTTTTTAGCCTTCAGCTGACCGATATAGAGTCCTGGTTTCTGTATAAAAGATCCTTGTCGAATACAGGGTGGAGTGCCTGTGGCTCCGACATAGAGGACTGGGAACACGTCCTGTGTGTATGCCCTCTGTATTCAGACATCAGGGACCTCAAAGCCAGTTTAGCCAGGTTTTGCAATCCATAGAAAGTACCATCAGGCTCAGTATGTTTGCTAGGCAAATATTCACTAAACGTTAAAGTAGAATTGTTGTCTAGGATAGAGTATAAAGTAGATGAAATTATTAACCGTATTGACAAAAGGAAATGTGGTCACTCGAATGACCAAAGTTCTTCTCCTTCTTGTGGCAGTACGTAGAGATCAGTGCATCAAGCAACAAACTTAGCCAACTAGCGCTATATGTCTAGCTGGCACCAGCCAAGTTAGTAGAGTCATTGGGCCAACCGTTCCGGGTACTAAGGAGACCAACTGCAGTAACCAATGGGTTGGGAAGCCCGGGCGGAAGTTACAGTCTGATACCACGGGAGCTTAAGGGCCCCTGAAACATAGTCTCAGCCTGACCGAGTGGTTGTCTCTCTTGTGGTAGCGTCGTGGTGTAGATATAAGTCATGGGGGAGAGATGGAAATAAATGCTACCGCATCACAGAGACAATTTTTTATTTTTATTACGACTGCCACTCGTGGTGTTCGTACTTGGCTCTAAGTTGTGCGGGGAATTACGACACAACTCTGGGTGGAGTTCTATCGTGCAGTGATGTGACATATAGGACAGCAAAGGCGACATGCCTAGCCCTTACCAAGGGGATCGATTGTCACTTAAGACAAGAACTCAATTGATATCGCCTTGGTGAAACCCATAGCGATGATCGGTGTTTTCCTGACTCTGGGTGTGAGCAACCGTGGTAGTAAGTCTTTACGGCGAGTGAGCATGTTAATCGAAACACTCACTTGTCCCTGACGTGCGTTACTCTGGATGAGGGGACTGGATTCCAGGAATGTAGTTTTCGCTCTCGTTAACTGGGTCATAACATGGCGTGCAATAATTTTCAAAACGCCAAGAGCTAGCAAAAGGGCCGGAAAAACACGAATTGCCAACAAAAAGAGATTCATTGGCATCAAATCTCACTCTGGCTAGTTCACATCAGGAAAACACGGAAATTTGCTAGTCAAAACCGGGGTGTAGGATTTGGCATCGTATGGCTTAAACCACATGCCTTCATTTTGAGGCCAGCGGAGAGTGACAGTGGATGTAACCCAATGTACCCAGCAGTCATCCCAAACAAACGTGCTCAAACCATCCCGATCGACAACCTCAATTTTGAGTAAGGATTTTGTTTACCTAGGCAATGGGTGCTATTTCGGTCTGTCGACACAACTGGGTTCGAAACTTCTCACTCGAAGGACCAAAGTCATGCTATTCTTCTCCTTCGCATGGCAGTACGTAGTGATCAGTGCATCAACCAACAAAACTTAGCCAACTAGGGCGATATGTCTAGCTGCATCCAGCCAAGTTGGTTGAGGTCATTTTTCTATGTTGCGAAAGGGTCGACGCACACGCTCACAAGGCCACCATATATCCTCCAAATGCAGTCAACGCAAACAGGGGTCGAATCACCGCATCCGTGAAGGAGTGAATCGCTGTCGAAAATCGTCCATTTGGGATTACAGGACACGTTAACGTATAAACGTGGACATAATTTGGGATCATACAACACGTATCGAACGTATTGAACTAATCGAAAAGTCATTCAACAGTGAACGTATTGATTTGAATAGTAAATTACGAATTATTAAATTAATAAATCATATGAGTAACAGTTAAAATATAATAAGTACATTAATACTAAAAATGGCAAGGACGACATTTTTTGGGATAAACTTAAGCAAAATAAATCCCTTGCGAAATGAGTCGATGGCGACAGAGAAATTGTCGATACTAATTTCAGCACAGGAGCTAGTGCAGTAAAAAATGTGGTTCAAGTTCAAGTTTAGAGAGAACTCCTGCTCCTTTTTCTAGCGAAAAAGTTTGATGAATTTGAAAATCGAAGTCTAATATATTCGTATTATTGTGTTTCAACTCATTCTCACGATTTGCTTGATTATCCCAAAGGGTTACTTCTATTCCTTAACTGCTTTGGAGCAATCTTTCTCTGATAATAATATGATCTGAATCAGTGGAACTCAAGTAAAGTTGCAAAATAGAACCGATCGCTTGATCGCTAATCGTTATATTTTCATTAATTATTTCATAAATGACACATATTTGACGTTTAACTATTACATTTACTATGCTTCACTCTATTACAATATACCCTTCACAGAATAATTACGTTCCGTCAGCATTTGTATGATATGATCCCAATACGTTCGTTCGAATGACGAGTAACGTAATTTCTGTTCATATAATGGACGATCCGTTCACGGATGCGGTGATTCGGCCCCAGGACTTTTGTAGTAGCTTTGCAGATTGTCCATGTTTCCCCGCCTTATAGCAGGAAGGAAATGATCAAGATTTTATATTATGTTAGCTTGGTTCTTCGAGAGACGGCTCTATTACTCAATTGCTTCTTCAGCCCAATGAAACATCGGTTAACAAGAGTTAATCTGCGCTTGATCTCAGTACTGACGTTATTCTGTCAAGGGACCTCACATTCCATGTGCACACTCGAAAAAACCTTGTCCCTGTTTCTTTCGCTGGGGTCATAAACACTTTAGAGTCAGACTTTACCCCACGAACAACCATCAACTGGGAGACCAGGTTCCTCTTATTGAACCTCGATAGGGCTAGTCCACCGCCTGGGCGGGTAGTCCACCGCATGGGCGGCAAGTCCACCGCCTGGCCGGCTAGTCCACCGCCTGGCCGGCTAGTCCACCGCCTGACCGGCTAGTGCACCGCCTGGCCGGCTAGTCAACCGCCTGGGCGGCTTGTCCACCGCCTGGCCGGCTAGTCCTCCGCCTGGCCGGCTAGTCCACCGCCTGGCCGGCTAGTCCACCGACTGGGCGGCAAGTCCACCGCCTGGGCGGCTAGTCCACAGACTGGGCGGCAAGTCCACCGCCTGGCCGGCTAGTCCACAGCCTGGCCGGCAAGTCCACCGCATGGGCGGCAAGTGCACCGCCTGGCCGGCTAGTCCACCGCCTGGCCGGCTAGTGTATCGCCTGGCCGGCAAGTGCACCGCCTGGCCGGCTAGTCCACCGACTGGGCGGTAAGTCCACCGCCTGGGCGGCTAGTCCACCGCCTGGGCGGCTAGTCCACCGCCTGGCCGGCTAGTCCACAGCCTGGCCGGCAAGTCCACCGCATGGGCGGCAAGTGCACCGCCTGGCCGGCTAGTCCTCCGCCTGGGCGGCTAATCCACCGCCTGGCCGGCTAGTGCACCGCCTGGCCGGCTATTCCACCGCCTGGCCGCCTAGTCCACAGCCTGGCCGGCAAGTCCACCGCCTGGGCGGCAAGTCCACCGCCTGGGCGGCTAGTCCACCGCCTGGCCGGCTAGTCCACAGCCTGGCCGGCAAGTCCACCGCCTGGGCGGCAAGTCCACCGCCTGGCCGGCAAGTCCACCGCCTGGGCGGCTAGTCCACTGCCTGGCCGGCTAGTCCACAGCCTGGCCGGCAATTCCACCGCATGGGCGGCAAGTGCACCGCCTGGCCGGCTAGTCCTCCGCCTGGGCGGCTAATCCACCGCCTGGCCGGCTAGTGCACCGCCTGGCCGGCTATTCCACCGCCTGGCCGCCTAGTCCACAGCCTGGCCGGCAAGTCCACCGCCTGGGCGGCAAGTCCACCGCCTGGGCGGCTAGTCCACCGCCTGGCCGGCTAGTCCACAGCCTGGCCGGCAAGTCCACCGCCTGGGCGGCAAGTCCACCGCCTGGGCGGCTAGTCAACCGCCTGGGCGGCTAGTCCACCGCCTGGGCGGCTAGTCCACCGCCTGGGCGGCAAGTCCACCGCCTGGCCGGCTAGTCCTAGGTGTGCGCACTAGGTGGCTCCTGCTAACTGAATCGCCCGATGTTTCCGTTGTCTAATCTGTTAATCAGCTCATCCGCTAAGAGAGATGATCCCTGGTACAATCTCACTCTCTCCCATTTCTCGCACCCGCTAACGACGTCCCACGAGGTTGAGTCGCCCGTCTTAAGTTGAAGGTGCTCGTGTCCTGGATTCCACAACCTGGAAGTGACAGTAGACGTTCGTTGACAGCAGAGGCCTGTGTTTGCCAAAAACCCGGTATCGGTTCTTAGTTTGGCAGACTTGCAATATGGAGCTGAATGGTGGATGGTAAGCTAAACAGCAGAACTGATTTTTGGTGCCTTCGATATACATATGGTCCCGTCCGTCAGGAAGGTGGATGGAGGAGACGTCACAACTACGAATTCTACAACCTGTTCCAAGAGTTGAATGTCCGGAAGGCAAAAATCCATTTCATCTAGAGCATGAACACCATTTTTTCGAATCCGAGCCTAATGGTTCGAGAAGATGAAGAAGACCGATGTCATGACCAAGCCATTGGTGACTGAAAACAGCTCGGTCTTGAGAAATGGGTGCAGCCTGCTTGGGATCGACAATCCCATTTAAACCTCCCATTGGGCCGTCGTCGTCCTAAGAAGTAAGTTATTCGAGCCTGGCCTGGCCTCACTTGCAGCAGTGTGCACTGACATGTGATAGCAGTTCATGTTGTAAAATCAATTTCTGGAGGAACCGAACAGCGCCAAAATGTTGTAATGTTTGCCCGTCAAGTAGCAACGCAAACAGCGAACGAAGAAACATGCAAAAAACAGAGTGTTTCGGTGTATTTATTTTTTTTTGTGTATCCTTTGAACATTTTTGCGCTTGCACATCAAGGATAATTGTTCCGCCGAACGAAGCTGATGTGCGCAAAGCCTAGTGTGTACACACACGGCACGAGTATTCCGCCGAATTGTTGAAAACACAATTTCTTTTGTTTCCATTGGTTTCACTGAGTTGTTGTTTTTTTCGATTCTTTTTTTTTATAAATTTAATTCATTGTGCAAGGGATAAAATTAATTGCAAGAGATTGTAGTCTATCTCAGGCCACAGCGCATTCGGTCGCGTTCGCGTGTGTATCCTGACCCAGCCGTCCATCAATTACCGCCGGGGCAGCGGCGGCGGCGATGGCGGCGGCTTTGAGCTAAAAACACAGAAAACCGAAACAATAAAGCATCCAAAATGGTGATTTTGATTCGCAAAACAATGCATCGCCTCGAAAAATTCCGACTTTTCACACTCCGTTGGAATAAAAATTCATTAAAACTTTTTATTATTTCACATTTCGGACATTTATGTGACGTGGCCGCGTCATGTACTCCCTCATTCCTTTCGAACTGAACATCGGCATGTTCCACGCTGACGGAAGCAGCAAGAAATGCGGTCTACTCGGAAATTGATGCTGGTTGCTCTGATGGCGTCACGCCATGCACAGTTGAGAATGGTAATTTGTTCGCGAATCCTTTAGGTTATACATTTCGTATGGTGGACGATTTTCCATTTTCCCATTTGCCCATTGTGCATCCTCCAGTCGCTGAGCAATGGATTAGTGCACTGTGGATAATTTATGAAATAATTAATTTTTTGCAAAAAAAAAAAGTGTCTGGAGCGAGGATCAAAGAGAGGGCGGTTTAAAGGGGTCGTACGTAGTGTTCGACTCGACCTCTGACTTGAAGCATTGAGTGATGTCGTTAGGCTGTAGCTGTTATACGGGTACACTGATGGCGCTACAGGCCAGTGGCAGATGTCAACAAAAGGATACCATCGTATGTCGTGGTTACAGTCAAAGACCGAACTGTAGTTTCATTTGCCAAGTGTTGGCTTCCGCAGCGAGGGAGAAGACTCCGATCTCAAGGGCGAGATATAATGTAGAATGGCCGAGCTGTAGCATCAGATGCACGCGGGAATATAAATCGGCGTTACAGACTACTGTGGACAGTGTCTCGATCATCGTCGGGGTGACTACATGCAAATAAAGGTCATTGAACCAAATCTAGTCGTGTTTTATTCTTTCATAACTAATGAAGTCTCACATCGTGTCAAAGACAAGGAATATCAAAAACATTTTTCCAGTTGGCAAATATACCGGCAGAGCTGGCCTCTGTGACTTAGTGGTTATTTGGGCATAGTTCGAGCCACTGACTATTCTCAAAGTGTACACTCGTTAGGAAAAGCTTATCCACAATCTTCGCCATAATTTCTATCTTCCGTGAAGGGGTACCTCAGGTGTTAATCCTTGGTCCAGTTCTATTCAACAATTACACTTTCGAGTTTCCAAACTCGTTTTGTGTGCCGCATGATATGCCCCCTATTGAAGAAGTCTACCCTAGACCATTTCCTCCAATTTAAGGGAGACCCTAGAAAGTACCTCTCGTTCGACACTCACCGTCTACTCGCCTACCTAGACCATTTCCTCCAATTTAAGGGAGACCCTAGAAAGTACTTCTCGTTCAACACTCACCGCCTACTCGCCGACAGACTCCATGGAAACGAGCTAAACACCGTCGAGTCCAGTTTTAACAAATTGAGTAGGTTGTGCAGGATGAAGATGTAGAATTATCTATGCTCTATCAAGTGTTGAGCGATATTGCACGAGGAATAAAAATCATCCCTTTCCTCAATCGACTCAACCATCACCCACTTGAGTGAAAGAGAGGGTGGCCAACGATCAGGTGAATCAAAGAGGACATGCATTGGCAATCGGCTTTGGATCGCGAAAGGGTACGGTCGTTGGTTTACTCGTGGTAGCAATATTTCGCCTCTAATACAAGGTTGGTAATGAAGGCAACGAGAAATTCAATGCCACAAAGGATTTGGACGAGGCAAAGCGCTCTTATGTGACATTTCCACGTCATCCTGGAGAAGATTATGCAAGACTCACACGTCAACACATTCTTCTAGAGGTTTAAGCCTGAAACACAAAAGTGCGCTGCGCCAGCCGACTTCATGTTACGGAGAGAGTGCGATGACGCACTGCGTTGAAATAAATACTCAATTCATCAACTGTTCTCTCTCTCATCAACCAGATACAAAATATTGCCGCCTTTCTACATACACTCATTTGAAATGAATTTTCTCGTTAAATTATTTTTAATCAGTTGTTTTCATTTCTTAAATGACAGATGACTCAAAATACACTCAATTTGGAAGAAACTTCTTCATTAATCGCTATAGTTTTCTTGGAATAGACACCACACATCTGCATCCATCTTCGATCCATCTGTGATGATTCGCAGTGGAACTACCAGCGTCTGGTGTTCAGACTCCCAGTAAGATCTGGGCGGTATGCTGGTTGAGAAATTCTTCTTGAAGAGGAGTTTAGGTGGAGTGAGGTCTGTGTCCAAGGGTATAGCGGTATACCTGCGTAGGATCGTTGAATGTCCAGACTGCAGTTCTTGCCATGTTCAGCGATCTTAATCTAATCGCCGTGCAATCTGCTGTCTGTCTGCCAATTAGTTCTATCGGAGGCAGGTTTAGGAGTATGTTTAATGCTTCGGCGGAGGTAGTCCTCAGCGTAGCCATCCTCTGCACTCTAGCTAATGGGGTGATGTTGATTGTCTTATGGAGTTCAGTCTACCAAATTGCGACACCATATATCAGTATGGGTCTGAATACCGATATTTACAGCAGTAGAGAGCGGTTGATTCCTTCTTGACACGTTCCTGGATAGAGGTGTAAGTCCTATTTCAAAATAAGCAAAATCAAGCTCCATATCCAAATAATCTTCCTAGAAGAGCACTTCAGACTCAGCGAGCACAGGAATCTAGGGTTATCATAAGCAGATCCTGTGTAGAATCTAAAGAAATTCCAGGACGCGTACTGGGACTCAGTGAGGCAATAGCCCAGAAGAGACGAACGAGGATGTCTGGGCAAGCACCTGGCATCAGAGGAAGAAATTCTGTCTAACACGATGACTCATTCTCAGATTCCTAAAGGAGACTGGCTTAGAGAGAGTACTCTAGAACCGGTCCAGTTTAATGAAATACATATTCCACTCCGTCTTTGCTTTATTTAAAATTTCTTTTCTTATTGTTCTTATTTGGTCACCCTGTATATACTTCTAAAGCTTACACAATCTGTACTTCTGTCTACGCGGGTTTAAACTGGACACTGCAAGCAGTTCAGTAAGGGGTCACGTATTAACATGGTCCAGGATCCATTAGGCCTTGTGAAAGCCAACACAACTCAAGCCAGGAAATCCCTATCAGGCTGTCCACAAAAATAGGCAAAGCCTTACGAGCTGCAAGGTGATAACGTAATTCAATTTTAAAGAGCCCTCTAATTGAATGCTTAGATCCCCGCTGGTACTCTTAAACCTGCACGGCGGGGCCTGGCCTAATCATCCCGCGTTATTAATAACCGAAAATCTTGTCTGATCCCCTATTCGGAGCGGAACACCAAGGCGGCTGGATAATTTGTTCAGCTTTTCAGCCATACCTGGACGATACAAAGGAGAAAAATTAATTGAAAGCCAAACAGGTAGTGAGCGAAGCGCGGCGTGCAGGCGCTATGAGGTGTAGTGAAACAGATTTCCCCAAGGATTCAACACTCGTAAAATAAATTATCTTCTCCCCTTCGGCTGGGTTTGCTCTTCCACAGTGTGTACCTACTGGCTACTCGTGCTGATGAGGGGTTTGCGATTTTCTATTCCCACTCAACATTTCACGAGCCATCATAACACAAACAAAACACGGAGGAAATTGAAACAAAATCTGCCCTTTTAGACACCCGCCTTCATCGTAAATCGGTTTTTCATATTCGCCGCGAACTGTGGGCGGCTGTGGTGCGCGGGGTGTATGGCCAGGAGACGCAGTCTGCGGTGTTGCGGGTCAAAATCACAAATTGCCTGTAAACGAACGAAACGGATGGATACACTCAGCACGGATAGGCAGGTTGTGTGCGAGGGTGTGCCGGATACGAGTATAAATTTCGCATGAATGACGCCATAGCGGTGGGCTTACCACGCGAGCACACTTAGTTCCCAGAGCATAACGCGCCCAACGCATTAATGATTGATGAACCACCAAAGCATGCTTTTGGGAGTGAAAACTCATCCGACAAGTGACGGTGAATGATTCCGAATGCCGTCGAAGAGCATTGGAAACGGTGTAGGATTTCGGTGCGCGAGTTAAGGGTTGTGAAGTTCGAGCTAAATGCTAGCGACTGGATGGAGTTTTTAGACAGGGATTGTTTTCAGTTTTTTTTTTTTTAAATACGTCGAATGGGGCTTAAATTAATTGGGGGGTTAAAGGGAGGATGAGAATAGACTCAACGATACGATGTGAACAGGATTCAATGGCAGTCTGTTCACGAATTGGAGGCCATCAGGAAGGTCAACATGACATCCGGCAAGGCTATATCTGTATCCGCTATTTGAAAACCTGAGTTTCAAGCCCTACCTGCTGACCAGTTTTGGAATGGTGCTGCACTCGCTGCTTCAATTTCGGTATCACATTCAGAGAGGAGAGATGCGGGTTCCAACTCCCTTTTGGTGCCAACACCCTACCGGGATGCTAATGAAGTCACTCCGATTAACTCAGAACTCGGCCCAAAGACGCACTTCTTTGCGGAACTGGGGGACTTGTGCTGTGTACAAATAAGAAACCTCCAAAATTTAAATGAATTCAGATAGGTCTAGTATCAATGAAAGTCTCAGGGTAGCATACCATCATCCATCAAGAAACTCCAAAATTCGGACCCATCATGTTCGTCTATGTGAGCCATGGGCATAGGCCCTGGGGCCACCGCAGCGGGCAGGGAATAGAAAAGCAGATTGCTTTGGAGTTCGAATGTTTGTGAAGCTCCAGCTTAGCTACTAAATGTCTTTTCAGATCTTGAATGCAACATCGTACAAAATTTATTTAAGTTCTGGACGTGCACATGTCCTAAACATAAATGAGGCCAGCGAAGCGAGTAGGTCTGTGAAAGCTCAGGTTCTCAATCAGAGACTACGTCTAGTTGCCATCATTGTCTTTTATTTACCCCGGAAGTGTAGGGTCTTGGAAAGATTTTTTTCTTAGCCTAGCTGATTGCTTGCCTCTTACATTTTCTTCTTTTTCTTCTGGTGGCACTACAGTCCGGGGAGGATCTGAGCCTCAACCAGTAAGCCTATCCAGCCGGCACGATCTTTAGCCAGCTGTCTCCAACTGCGCACACCAAGTCGATTGAGGTCCTTCTCCATCACGTTCCATGGGCCTCCTCTATTGCGTTGTCTCACTGGTTCGGAGTCTTTTCGACTCTGGACTGGAGAAATATTGTCCATGCGCTCTACATGGCCTAGCCATCTTAGGCGTTGAATCCGTAGACACCTGACTAGGCTCAAGCCGCTGTATAGCCCGTACAGTTCGTCGATGAATCTTCTTCTCCAATAACCATCAACGCAAACAGGACCAAATATCGCACGCAAAGTTTTTCTCTCGAAGAGACCACGGACTTTCTCATCCGCTTTTGAGATTGTCCATGCCTCCGCGCCGTACAGCAGGACTGGGATCCAGGTCTTGTATAAAATCAGCTTGGTCCTTCGAGAGAGGACTATACTACTCAATTGCCTCTTGAGCCCAAAGAAACAGCGATTGACATGAGTAATTCTGTGTTTAATCTCGGTACGGGTGTTGTTTGTATTGTTCACTTGCGAGCCGAGGTAGACGAAGTCCTTCACTACCTCGAAGTCGTCTCGTCGATGTCGTGCGTCCTTTCTCGATGACAGCATATACTTCGTTTTGCCTTCGTTCACCGCTAGACCCATTTTGGCCGCCTCCGCTTCAATACCAGCAAACGCTTCATTGACGGCTAGCTGTGTTCGACCAGTCACTTTAATGTCATCCGCGTATGCTGGCAGTTGTACGGACTTTTGGAAGATAGTGCCTCTTGTGATGGCGTTGTATAAAAACATAAACTGACACCCCAGCCCCTATGGCCATGCATGTATTCTAGACAGACTTCACATAGAACAAGTAGAAAGCGTTTCTATTTCTTTCCCCGACAATGGAGGAGTGGAGCTCAAATGAACCCATCACTGATTCGAGTTCAATCCACGTCTATACGGACGGGTCAAAGATGGAAAATGGAACAGGCGCGGGCATCTTCTCCAAATTGTTAAACATGCACTACTCTATCAGATTACCTGACTACGGTAGGGCTTTTCAAGCGGAGTTCCTTGCGGTCAAAGAAGCCGCCAAATTGACATCATTGTTGAAATACCACCAGCTGATATTACCTTCTTAATTGACAATCAAGACGCCATAAAAGTAATTTCGGCATGAAATCAAGCCCAGCTAGTCGCAAGCTGTCGTGAAGAGCTTAAGGGTCTTGGCACACAGCATTCGATCACTCTGTGCTGGGTCCCAGGTCACAGGGACATAACCGGAATCGAGGTAGCGGATAACTTGCCAGGAAAGGGGCTGAATCCAACCCATCCCAGGCAATCCCATGGCTTTTCCAACCTCTGTCTGACATCAAGATAAAGGTGGACAGTAAAATGATGCAGATGGCTAGATGGAGTTCCTTCTCCACTTGCGAGACCACTCGTACGATATTTCCTAAGTTTAATAGCGCGAGAACAGATTCCCTCCTCCAATGTAGAAGGAAACTGCTGAGGATGATGGTCGGAGCTATTGCTGGTCATAACCATCTGAGTTACCATGAATACAAAATGGGACTTACCCATGACACCATTTGCAGAGGCTGTGGGGACGAAGAGGAGATTGAGGATACATCCCACTGTCTTTGTAAATGCCCCAGTCTATGCAAATTGAGACAAACAACCCTGGGAGAATTTTTCTGCCATGACCTCCATGATATATCAGATAACCCACTAAAATCTCTCTGCAGGTTTATAAGGATCTCTGGATGGCTAGAAGGGGGACAGTAACCAAACAACACCTTGGAGTCAAGAGTTTCCATCACAACACCGACGAGTGAGAAGACAGTAAGGTGTACCCCTTGGGCCTCACAATGTGTCCAATTGGACCTCAGCGTGGGGCGGCCCGACCGCTTCAACCCACGTACCTAAGCTAACCTTACCTATTATTCTTATTTGTGTTGCGATAGGGTCCAGGGTGGACCAGGACATCAACTAAAATTCTTTTCCAACGAGCGTGATCTCTGGCCAGATGACTGCAGTTTCGCACGCCATGTTGTTTGAGGTCCTTCCCCAATTGGGCGCGCTCCCGTGGACCCGGGCGGTTGTCTCACAAGTTCCGAGTCGAACACTCTTCGGGTGGGAGCTAGGTTAGGTAGGCGGGCTGCTAGTGCATTCACCAGCACACTTAGACCATATTGGTCCATTGTGACACACATAGTCAGACTAGTGCCACTGATTGACGACTCCAGGGATAGTGCTATTAATTTGATCCCAATGGCAAAAGGTGACAGGACCAGATTTGAAAACCAGATAAGAGCGTATTAACTTAGCTTTCACTGGAATTCTAACCGGGTACCCCTCTAACCAGGGGCAGGCACTCTACCAACTGCTCCATCCAGTCGTACGGTTGGGAGCTAAGTTGTCCGTAAACCGTACACAGAACTTTGCTCATAAAGAGACTAAGCTGTTGAGATTGTTCATGCCTCTGCCCGTAGAGCAGGACTGTGATGATCTTCATCTTTTCTTCTTTATTTGGCGCTACAGTCCGGGGTGGACCTGGGCCTCAACCAACAAGCCTCTCTAGCTTGAACGGTCTCTGGCTAGCTGACTCCAGTATCGCACGCCAAGTTGGTTGAGGTCCTTCTCCACCTAGGTGCGCCACCTTAAACGAGGGCTTTCTCTGTTACGTTTTCTCACGGGTTCGGAGTCAAAGACTCTTCTGGCTGGAGCAGTGTTATCCATGCGCTCTACATGGCCTAGTCATCTTAGGCGTTGGATTCGAAGACGCCTGACTAGACTCATGTCGCTATACAGCCCGTACATTTCGTGGTTGAATCTTCTCCTCCAGAAACCGTCAACGCAAATAGGACCAAAGATCGCAAGAGACCAAGGACTTCATACTTCCTCATCCGCTTTTGAGATTATTCATGCCTCCGCGTCGTACAGCAGGACTGGGATGATCCAGGTCTTGTATAAAGTCAGCTTGGTCCTTCGAGCTCTACTGCTCAATTGCCTCTTGAGCCCATAGAAATGGCGGTTGGCAAGAGTTACTCTGCGTTTGATCTCGGTACTGACGTTGTTTGTACTGTTTACTGCGGAGCCGAGGTAGACGAAGTTCTTGACTACCTGCAAGTTATAGCCCATTGTGAAACTCTCTCGGACTGTGATGATTAGCGTCTTATATAAAATAAGCTCGTTCGAGAGAGAGAGAGAGAAAGAGAGAGAGAGACAGAGAGAGACAGAGAGAGAGACAGAGATAGAGAGAGAGAGACAGACAGAGAGAGAGGGATATATTACTCAATTTATTCTTGAGCCAATAGACGACTTCTGACTCTGTCGAGAGGGTCCCGTTAGGCCCCACAACGGACCAAGCTTACTTTATATAAGACATAACCTTACTTTATAAAAGTCGTCTCACTAAACTTAAAAGAGGATGTCTTCTATTCCGTAGTCCCATTCATTCGCATCTGAAGTCAGAGGTTCGTTGTTGCGCTAAGCATAAGTAAACCTAGTTTTGTTGAAGTGTCGTTGATGCTATTGTGTATCGTTTTGATATTGAAAACCACATCGACGGCATTAAAGCGCCCTCCGCATTGCCAATAAACTGACTCCCCCATCCCATAGGACCCAGCATTTTTCTCATTCGAAAGCCTCCCTGAAGAACGGTGTGTGGTACAGGGTATGCATGTAAATGGAACAATGTGATATTGCAGAAAATGCAATTACAAGGGTGTCTATCACATTGGTTCAACCAAGCCCTTGGGGACGCTGTCCCAGGTCCAAATGTAATTAGCCAATACCCAGCAATAATTTGATTTGAAAATGCACGCGAGAGCCACCAAGTCAAACAGCAGCCACTGCACTCGTCTCCAACCAAGGGACGAGACGAACACATCTCCCCTCCCGCATGCACACACGCACTTGTCAATTATACGAGCGTAATTCAATTAAGGAATGACCACGATAGGAGGCGAAAACCAACGAGAAAAAAAGCAAGGATTTGTTGAAGCAACAATTTCCTTCGCGCGGAATGCAGACAAATGTGGAATGTGGCACTCACAGCGCTGATCCCTTTCTGTGATGACTTTGCGAAAATAAATCTCAAGACAAAGGAAACAAAAAGATAAGACAAAAGAAACAGTAAAACCGCCAACAAAAACAGAGCAACAGGATACGTGGCAAAGGAAACTGCAGTCATGCCATTCACCGGACGAGCCGAGAAGAAGGTGGACCCCCACCCGTTCGTGGTGCTGCTGTCTCCGGCCTACGACAAAGTCACAAAAGAAGCATCTGTATGAATGGCTGGGTCCTTTGTTCTTAAAATCGTTTCGTCCCGGGTGGGTGAGAGAATCCTTGTTTTTTTTTGTTCGTTTGCGCCTTTTTTTTTAGCACACACTGTCAGCCAGCCAGCTCGCACATATGGAAGGTGCAGCGGCTGAGAGAGGGGGGGAGGGAGCCACGAGTGTACAAAAAGGACTTGAGTGAGAGATGTGGTTTTATTATCCCTTCTAATGGATTCTATTGCGGCGCTCGCTGTGTGCTGTGTGGCGTGGCGTTGCTGGCCTCGAAGACATCCAACCGGGGTTAGGGTCGCAGTGAGTTTTCTGAGAGGAAGTGGAAAAGTATCCCGTGCATGGCGTAATGGGAATTTCACTTTAATTAAGGAGACAACCGACGGCCAGCGTGTGTATGTGCGATAGTGTGGACATTTAATTACCTTGTCTCATTTCGTTTTATCCGTTCGTCGTTGCGCTGTGTATTCTTTCGCATCCTGCTCGTTCAAGTCCGAGCGAGTGCGTCCTTTATGAAATGGCCAGGGAATTTTCTTATTTGAAGTCTAAGCAATTTATATGGCGCGTTACTAATCGCATGGCTATGAGAAATTTTCTTTTAACTCTTTTCTTTTACTTCTTTCACTCTTCATTTGTGGTTGTGGAGTGAGAAAGTTTCAAGAGTCTGTTGACGTCACGGAGGGTTGGAGGATCTTTTAATTCATCCCTTGCCACCTAAGATACATGTTAGAAACACAATCCTTATTTCTAGCTTAAAGCGTTCCTCATTGGAACTCGATATAGTAGCTTGTGGATCCATGGACAGTAAGACAGGCCGGCATTGATGTTCCTTCCTACAGGTACATTCCTATATTTCGATCGATGTTTCCTACTCGATGATCTCTCGATCGATGTTCACCTTCGCACTCACTACCACTACTTACAAGGACTTTTGTCAAAGAGAATGCATCAGTCAGGACGAGGATCATTGGTGGTCCCCATTTCAGCAAAAATGCTTCCGCCGATAGGTTAGTTTAGGTTGAGGTGGGTGACTGCCGCGCATACGAACAGCAGACACACTTAAGCCAAGCGAAGGCTCATTGTGTTACTACGCGGATCAAGGGTACCTACTCCGCAAACCAATTGGTGCCTTTGATAAAGCGAAGAAGAAGGCTGATTCTGATGCTGCGCAGTTCATCCAGATCAACCAAGAAATGGGCAACAGAAGTCTGAATCTACGGGATGGGAGAGCACTGCAGCTGCATAGCAAGTGTTCGATGGTTTCTTCCTTATCCTCGTTCATGCAGCTTTGACAGAAATCATTACAAGGAAGGCCTAGTCTAGAGACGTGAGTTCCGATGGCACAATGCCTTGTTAAAACGTCAATAAGGAGTCTGGGGCTTGACCTGCTTAATCTGATCAAGCTAAGCAATCGCTTCAGATCGATCATAGGCCATAGTTGTTTGGTAATGAGGCATCCTGTGCCAGATATCAATCCCCGGTTTGTTTGAGCAAGCGTTTCAAGCTTCAGCTGATGTTTTAAAGTAGCGATCGGCGTGGAGGGTGGGTCTCCACCCGGAAAGACCACGGAGCTTGTGCCCTTTCTAGCGACTTCGTTCGCTTCGCAATTCTCTGGCATGTCACAGAGTCCCGGCACCCACATAAGTTGGATATTGAAGTACTTGGCCATCTCGTTAAGAGATAGGCGGTAATTAAGGGAAGTCTTGGAATTAAAAGTGACTGAATTCAGAGGTTTGATCGCTGCGTGGCTTTCGGAACAGATGACGATATCTGTGCGCGATATTACATTGTTGTCTAGCCAGGACAGGGCTTCCTTCATAGCTATAGTTTCAGCCTGAAAGACGCTACAATGATTAGGTAGTCGAAAAGATAGCTGGATATTTAGATCCTTGGAATAGACACCAGCATCCACACCTGCATCCATCTTCGATTCATCTGCGAAGATTCGCAGTGGACCTTCTAGCGCCTGGTGTACAGGCTCCCAGTATGATCTGGGCGGCATGCTGGTTGAGAAATTCTTCTCTTCCGCCGGTAAACTGTCTGCCAAATTTCTCAAGCTGATGAAGATACAGTGCACGCCCCCTAAGTCGAATTATCACGGGATACCATAATTTGTTCGAGTTAGAGAGGGAGAGTTCACTGTACATATGCGAATTCAAAATCTGGTCCATGAGATAAGCTGATAAGTGTCCTTCTCATTTCTGAGTTCAGTTCTAAGTTAAGCTCTTAGGTCTGTTGTTGGATAAACGGCGAACTCAGCTGCCAAACTTCTTCAAATCGATCGTCTAAGCTCAAGGTTCAATCGAATAGTTAACTCAATCCTTTCATCGACATTTTAAATGGTCGTTCGTTCAGTTGTCAATTCAAGTTATAGCTCAGTTTTCAATTTGCCAACACTGTCAAGTTATCAACGCCATCATTCAAGTCAGTTTTCGACGAGGTCGTTCAGCCATCCAACTCGTTTATCAAAGCAGTGTTAGACCTCAGTTGTCCAGTAAGTCTTGCAAGGCCATTCTCGTTAAACTCAGATATTAAGCCATGAGTGCAATTGATCCGCAAAGAAAAGAAAGCTCTGTGAAACCATTCGTCCAAAAAGGACCAACATGTAGATCGACTCTCGCCACCTTTTCGCCGAGACCATCAAAGTCAAAATGGATTCACTCGAGGCGAGCGAGGTGCTGTCATGTAATTTCTTCAACCTCATTCTTTAGGAAGTTGTGAAGAACTTACTCGCCAACACAAGAGGCAATGAAGAGTTCGGTGGGATTTTGATGGAAGTGGCCTAAATGGGTCTGGCGGTGAAAGAGGACAAACCGATGCACATGCTGACTTTAAGCAAGGATATAATTTTAAGGTAGTCAAGGAGTTCGTCTATTTGGGCATCTACATAAACAGTACGAATATCAACAGTACCAAGATCAAACGCAGAATAATCCTTGGCAATCGCTATTGCTTTTAGCTCAACTGGCAATTGAGTTGTAGCCCACTTTCGAAGGACCAAGCGAATAGAAAAAGGACCAAGACCAAACTTTAAAGAAGACATTGATCATTCCGGTTAAGCTGTGCTGTTCGGAGGCACAATCTCAAAAACAGTTGAAAAAGCTCTTGACCTCGTCGAGAGAAGGCGTGCGATCCGCGAGAAGATTCAAGCCTGAACTGTATGGGCTGTACAGCCTTAATACGATAGCCAGGCGTTGACGGATCCTTCGCCTATACGCTATTTATACCTTAATAGGTGGCTGGGCGATAAAGAGCGCATTAAGAACTCACCTCCGATCCGTAGAGTCTTCGATTCCGAACCTGTGGGGTAACGTAACAGGAGACGTCAGCGTCTAATCGGGGGGAGAAAAATTTCAACCCTCTTTGCGTGCAAAACTGGAGACAGCTAGCTAGTTGGAGTTTGGAGAGGCTTATTGGTTGAGGCCCAGGTTCACTCCGAACCGAAGCACTTCCAGAAAAATAGGAAGTGCAGCTGAGGCTTCCAAATCGATTGTCAACTCTGCCTTCCAAGTCTGTCATTCCATTTACTTGTCAACTCATTCGTTCAACTCGGTACTTAGTCATCTGTTCTCAAATGAGTTCACAAATCCTCAGACTTCTTTAATAGAGTCTACGCTGCAACTAAGTTGTCTTAACTGAGTCAATCGTTTAACTCATCGTCGTCTGAGTCTGCCGACTTAGTTGCCAGCTCGATCTTTGTCACTTTTCCTGCGACAGTGGGCAATTACTATGGAATTCTGGACGGCATAGCCAACAGAGATAAATCGACCTTTACCTTTGATTTCTTCCTACCACATCAAGGCGGTAGGTATAAAATGGTACCCGACATGGGGATTGACAATGCGTGGTGAAGAGTAAAATCATTATTCTGCCCCTGTGGCAAAGTCACCTTGATTGGGACGATCCAGTTTTAGCGCCACATTCGAACCCGGCAAAAACTTCGCCTGGAGGGGAATGACGCCAGTCGTCTTGCGTTCGAACACCCTCTGATGGTGCAGTACTCAATTAGAATGCAGAGAAAGCTAAAATATGGAAAATGTGAGCGCCTTAATGCCCAACCCTGCCGAAAATCCATTCGTGAATACAAGGTTACCTCACATTTGCACCACAAAATTGCATGCCATGACTCTTCCGAGGGAACACATAAATGGCAACTAACTGAGTTGAGCTCCTTGAAGACCTGGCTTGTACTCCCATTAATCTTGTTCGGATGCCTAACGCCTCGGATAATATCCCCGAGGAGAGCAGGTATGTCATCAGTCGAGGATTAATTCACAGCATCCAGCTCATTTATCTTGCTTGATGATGAATTTGTGCAGGGCTGCTTGATGAGATCATCCGCAACCTCAACTTAAGACCAAAGTCTGTTATGTAAGCGAAAAGGAATTAATGGCTACAGCGGACTATGTAAAGACAACCATCCACATCCTAGTTGATGGCTATTTTTTATTAGATACGATTATTTGTGCCTGATTCCATACATAATCCACCTGCAGATGGTAATGAAGAGCGGCAAAGCTAAGTCTCCCTCTGCACTCACAGCCACAGTCCATCAACTCCATTGCCTGTTTGGGTTTAAAATTAAAATGCCTTCCATGCTTGGCACGAAGCTGCTTCTGTAGGCCAAACACATTCAGGTTCATTACACAATCGTGTCACTATGGAATTGCACTGAAGCGCCTGCATTGCAGTGAGGCTCGCAAGGAGTACAAAGTCAACTGGGATCAACTACCAAGTGTGAGTGTTGCAGAAATGAAACACATGAAGCACATATTGCACACAGTTGTCCTTAGGGTCTTCTGATGGTGTAGCGAGGAATGTTTGATTGATTTTAAATCGTGCTGCACCACCACATGCCACACATGGATGTGGTGTACGGTATGGTGTAGAATTGTGCTGCCTTTTCTTAGATTCTGAGCAGGTTTCCACGAACCCGATTGCCAATTGACCTCGCGTGAGGGTTGACACTTGCCCTGATGATTTGTAATGGGACATGTGAGCAAATGATGGAAATGTTTGGGGAGGCTTGTAAGAAAGGCAGTTGATTAGCTTCGTTTCGTGGGAATGGAGGTTTTTTGCTGAGTACATCATTTGAGTGATTTTTGTGGCCCCTTTTTACTCTGGCTCCAAAAAGGTGCAGTCGCAATTTTGACTCTAATGTACGTTCATATGTCTAGTACGTATACGGCCTTCTTCTTTCTTTCTTTATCCTGGGCTACAGTTGAGGGTGGGGCAAGGCTCCAGCCAATACGCTCCAGCTAGCATGGTTTGTCCTAGTTGCTTCTAGCTACACACGTTCAGCTGATTGAGGCCGCTTCCGAGCTGTGTATGCCACTGGAGGCGTGATCTTTCCTTGACGCTTTGTACCTCGGGGTTGCACTCGAAGGCTGTCCAGGTCTTTGTATTGGTGTCCATTCGCTCTACATGACTTACCCATCTGAGACATGAGTCTGAAAATCGTTTAACGAGATCCATGTCGCTGTACACCCCATACAGTTCGTCGATCCGTCTCCTCCTCCAAACATCAACAAAGAACCTTCGCGACCGAGAAATTGACTACGACTGACTATGAGTGTTTTGTATAGGGATATCTTGGTCCTTCGAGAGAAGATTTTATTCCTCAAATGAGATTCGTCAAGTCATGGGCAAATGTGTGGGAAGTTGTACAGATTTGTGGAAGATCGGTCCTCTGGAGTTCACATGGAAGTTACGACGGGAAAATGTCAAAATCGAAAACAGCAACCCCGATCTGACTTCACCTTGTGAAGTTGCTGGAGAGGGACGAACTGTTCTGTATCTTTGAAATGAACTCAGTGCAATGTTCAGGCAAGAGGCCATCCATCGGTAAAGACTGAAAAGTCTAACAAACTTTCTAGCTAGGTGCGGCTGTCTTCAAAATGTCCACGGCGTCAACTGGATGTTTGTAACAATTAGTTTAAGTGATTGTGGCAAAGGGAGAGCGTGAGGCAAAGGCAGATTTGAGCGCCACAGGATAAGACGCAGCGAATTAAGAGCCTCATCATTGTCTACCTCAAGAGAAAGATGAGAGAGAACGAAAAGTTTATAACCCTCAACTTTAGGAACAAGTCCCGCTCCTTCATGTAGGCCGTGGTCGTGTTGACGTTGACTGTCAATGAATTGTCAAAGCGAAGAACATTTAAAAATATGTAATTACAATTTTCTACCAAAATTTCCAGTCGCTGAAGGTAACCTTAAGAATTTCGCAATTCTCGCCACTGAAACTAAGCAATTCATAGTTAAGTGAACAAATTTTAGTAAAAATTGACGCTGCTGGATGTTCCAGTGCCAGTGAGGCAACGAGTAAGAATAGCCATTGCCACGATGTTCTCAAGAACAAGGACACATCGGACTAGGTCGATAATGCCACACTATTGCGAATCTTGTGGATGGATCTCAGCCTGCACACTTATAAGACAAAGTTAACTGAAAAACTAAAGCCACTCGGTCGTATGTAGTGACGTACGTTATCGGACAGCGGCCCTCGAGTAAGGAGTGTCATCGAAAAAATGTACCCACACTCATTTCGAATTTAATAATAATAATAATATGGGGGGCGCTACAGTCTGAGGCGGACCTTGGCCTAGCTTCTCAGCAACCAGTCGTGTTGTACGCGCTATTGTTCTTTCACGAGTGGAAGGGACCTACAGTATAAAGCCGACTCCGAACGGCGAAGATGAGGAAGCTTTTTCTAGACAGGAATACTCTTTGAGCATTGTCAGTGACTCGAAAGAGGTGGAGCCGTGAATTATGATAGGTTGTAAATTCGGGTATCAAACCTGGCACCCTCTGCGTAGGAGTCGACGCACTTACCCACTACGCCACGGCGACCCATTTCGAATTTACTTTCCACAAGTTACAGAGAAATCAATTAAATTGGTTTTTTTCTTTTAATGCTGGCCATGCTTCTATTATTTTAAATCTTATGTCATTTCTGATTCGTATTTAACATTATCAACATGGAATCTGAATTGGATGTAAGAAAAAATATTATCAAGTGTCACTTTGTACACACAGGGTGGACATATATAAAAATCGCAAATGAACTAAAAGGTAATAGGATCACAGTTGCTACTGCTGTTTATAATTATAAAGAGAATCTGTCATTTGAAAGAAAAGAATGGGGTCTGGTCGAAAAGCCTTCTATAATAATAATAATATTGGTGGCGCGACAGTCCGAGGCGGACCTGGGTCTAGCTTCTCAGCAACCACTCGTATTGTGCGTGCTATTGTTCTATGACGAGTGGAAAAGCCTTCTATGAACCCAAGAAAGGTCGATAAGATTTTGAGACTTCTTGAAAAAAATCCGAAAATTTCTGAACATCATTTAGCAAGCAAAGTGGAATGATCAAATTTTTGTAGTTCATATTGTGACGAGAACTACGGACTTGAAAACATGTAAATCAAAAAAGATTCCAGATCGCAACGCAAAAAAAAAACTTTGGATGCGAAACAACGGGCAAAACAAACATTTTGCAATCAAATTTTTGCTATCACACTTCTTCTTCGGAAGAAGTTCGTTTAATAGCTTAGAAGATTGTAGCCGATGGACAGCCTACACCGCCTAATTTTGTGTACCATAGATGAGGTTTTTTATTAAAAAATTGCCACGAGACGGTGCTAATTTCTGGTTGAAGAGGTGTGTTATTAGAAGAAAATGCAGTTAGGCAATACAAGAGCTGCCAATCCACCAAAATATATTAATAATTTGGTGGGATTCCTGGCTCGGTGTAATCAATGGCCTCTCTTGTTAAAAGAAGACCGAGGGAATGGCATCAATGGCACTCGCTATAACTTAATTATTGCGAAAGTTGTAAATGGTCAATATGTGTGAAGAAGATTAGTGAATCCTTTTTTTGTATCGGTGGATTGGCTGGCTAGATTTTAGATAGGGCTCGCCTCATCGTTAAGCCAGCCTCATAGTGGACTTGAAGTCAAAAATACACTTGGTGTCAGCAAGTAAACGAGCTCGAGGTAATGACTCAAAGTTCCGTCAAGATTTATTTCATGCCTTTTAATATTTGAATTTAAATGGCAAGCATTGGCTTAAAAAAATTGTTTTTTTTCCAATTAATACAATATAAACTAAAATTATCTCACAATAACTACAATAATTACAATGGAAAGCCAAGAATAGTTAGTGACATTTGTATTTTATAAAATAAAAAGAGATAATGTCATTTCAATAATAAACTCAAGTAAAGTAAAATACAGTCGGGTGAAGAATGATGTTTAAGCAAATTCAGAAATTCAAAAATTTAAATTATTACCAGCAACATTTAAAAGAAAAGAAAGGCTAAGTAAAATTATGAACAAAACTATAAAATATTTAATTAAATATTTAAAAATTATTACAACAAAATTACGATCTCATGGCTATTGAAATTATATAGCCATGATTTTAATTTATCAAGAATTTTGAAAGGGTTCTAATAGAAGAATTTTACAAGGGGTGATTGTAAAGAAGTTTCTAAGACTGGAAGTGCGAAGAAGGAAGACAACGGTGTGTCCAGTATTGCTACGCAGGTTATATTTTTTCAGAGATTGGGCTCTGCAAATAACCAGCTCTTTCGAAAGAATTTGTATACACTTTCGCATGATTCTGAAGCAGAAAAATCTTCACAAGCCTAGCCCTTCGGAGTCGGCATAGAACTGAAGTTCGTTATCCAGTCGTTATAGAACATTACAATACAAAAGACAAGGAGATACTGTTTAAGCTATGCCCAAGTCCACCCTAGGACCATCGCGCCAACCATAATATTCTTATTTCAAGACAAACGCTTAAGAGCTGACCCTTTACAAAAGCTTTCAAAGTAAGACGCATCCCTTTACAGTCCCTTGATCCACATTTTTAAAACCACTTTCGATTTGTCTCCCTAACTTATTTGTTGGCTATCTCCCATCGTTTGCCTCCTTGTCTTGCCTATGGACTCGTTACCATGGTTTTTATATATCTCCTCTCCACCCGCTCTGGATCGCATAAGACATTCGAAACATCTGGAGGCTTTATAGACCATCTGCAACCGCACACATCCTTGCTCCTCAAAGATACTCTATTTTTTCCCAACCTACTCAACCGACGTAATTACTAATGATGCCTTGGTGCGTACATTGAACTTGCCGATACCTGCCCGGAATGCCCAAAGGGTATTTTCCACCCCTTCCAAGCGCGCATGAAGCACTTGTGCGTACATCACGTACCATGCATGCACAACGGAGCCGAGTTACCAAATTGCCCTTAAACATTCAACCGCCTTCATCGGCAAGTGAACTGCAGAAGCAGTCGACAACTAGACCATGTTTCAATTTAAGGCACTCGTCTTGTGCCACACTCTCGAGTCCTGCAAAGAGTCCGGCCAGTGTGCACGCTTGAGTGGTAGTGTCATTAAGGCAATACATGGAGAGCACTTTTAAATATTCTCCAGACTCATGTTGCCCCCTCCTCGGCGCATCCTCATTTAACCAACACACTTGCACAGATTCACCTGCGTGCGATGCATGGAACGGTGCTAACCGAGGACAGTTGAAACAATCATGGCGAGTGTATGGTGGCGAGGATTCCAGGATCTCAAACAGGGTTTAATTTATTTAGCAAGAAGTGCTGTTGAGTGTATTTAGCTAAGCTACGGAAGTCCCCCGTCCATAGCAAGAATCCATTGTAACGCTTTTATTTTTCTGGTCATAAAAGGCGAACGCAAGAACCCGAAGAGCAGGCGACGCGGACACAGACGAACGAAATAACCAAATTGGATGCTCTCTCTCTGGCGGTGTTGTGTTGTCCTTACATCTCTAGGATGCTGGATGCTGGATGCTGCCTCATCTCGCATAATAAAACCAAACGTGTTCCTGCCTCGGTCCATGTACATATTGGTATCGCTCTCTGTGTTTTTATCCTTCTAAGAAACACGAGTGGAAAAATTCATTAAATATTAATCCGTGGCTAAAGTAATTTCGTATTCAATTACACCTGCCCGGGAGTGCTGTCTTATCGTGCGCCTCTTGGTCGCAGAGCGCTTCGCAAGGATGCACGGAGTGAGTCCCTGGGACGGACCATCGGCGTGCAGGAGATATTTTAGAATGTAGTAAGAGAAAACAACGTGCAAATAAACGGAATTATTTACATCACCTCGAACCTAACCTACGTGTCTTACATGGGGACTGCACTACGATCTGGGCTGGTGACGACGCCGAACGAAGGGTTCAGTGAGATGCTCTTACTGCTCCAGCTACTGCTAGTTTATTTGTCTGGATGTCATTGCGTTTTATAGTCTTCTTCCAACTTTCACATCTATTGCATCACACAGGAAGACGCACACACACAAACGATGTACGAACGGTCGTATTAAATGTGCTCGGATGGCAGCCCCGAAAATGTTATCGTTATCCTGCTTTAAAATTCACCTTGGCAGTGAGTGAGTTTTGATGAAAGACAATTGACATGCGAGGCTTACACTGGTTTTGTCTGTTTTGTGGCTGATGGATGCTATTACGTTGTTTTGTTTGTCAAGCACCAACAAGGACATTCAATATTTGACAATGAAATGATACACACTGTCACACAACTCTGCGATGCGTACGGGGAGGGGGACGCACAACGCAATTGATGTGTCATTAAGGTACTTGTGTTGGCTTGTTAAAGATGGATGAGCACGGGTCGTTTGTTGGCCCGAGACTCGTGGTGTCCTAAAATTGAATGCGACATCATGATGAAATTTAGGTTACCTTTTTTCTTATTTTAGGACTTAAACAAGTATTGTACAGCGATTGACGAACAGGTGAATTGAGGTGGTTCTAAGGTTAAGATGATGGACTGTTCGACTTTAAGGAGATTGATTCCAGTGGCCTAATGACCGGCTGTGTATGTGCGTATATCGTGTTAGAATATTGCGTGCCGTTTTAGGCCTGCCAGAAATAGCAGACTTCGTAGAAGACATTGGTCAGCACATGTTATGCAACAGCGGATAAATAAGGCCATATTCTCCTGGCGATAATTGGAACTCTTCGATAGTTCGTAACCAACCCTGATGAAGCATCGATTACTGTCGAGTTTGTCAGTTAATTAATAATTTGGCACGATGTCTTTGTGATCTTGTCCTATTCGCACTTAGGTTGGGTTACGTTGGTCTTACTTACTGTCAACATGCGGCAGTCAAACTTAGGCCGGCAAAGCCAAACGAACCTAGTCAACTCCACGATTAGTTCAGCTATGTTATTGAAGAAGTTAATCCCTAAATGACTATTCCTCCACGATGAGAGGGCGTTACATGTGCAGGGAAGGTGCACACTTATATCCTCCTTTTCGTCGTCTCTTAAGCTTCTGTAAAAGTCCTTGTATTCCAAAACTGTGTTCAGTGAAGATGCGTGTAAAGCCCAGTCTGATCTTCTCGAATTAATGTTATGACATAATTGGTTCGTAGTGTCGCGCTATGCCATCAAACCATCTACGATTGGTGTGATAATTCGTGTAAAACATCTTCTTTGTACTGCGGTACCGATGGGGATACGTGGCAAATCTTCACCCAGCAAAAGCACTGAACCGCTGCCATTTCCAGCGAGTTCATCTGTTGCGACGAGCTTCTCTTTTAGAGGGTTGTGCATTTCAGGAAATCTTCGAGTAATATGTTACTTCTTCCAGGGACTTAATCATCGCCTAGTTATGATAACATATAGACATATAGACATATAGGCATCTGTCCATAGACATCTGTCCTAAGCATCACATTGGGCATTAGCCAAGAAAGAGCATCCTTGATTGCTTTAGTCTCTGCCTTTAACACGCTACAGTGGTTAGATAGTCGAAGAAATTGTTGGATTTTTAGATCCTTGGAGTAGTGGCATGCTCACGGATTTACCAATATTTTATCCATCTGTGAAGAGGAGAGGACCTGCAGAGGACCTTCCAGCCGCTGATGGTCAGACATCCAGTATGATCTGCAAGCGAAACTGGTTGAGAAGCTGCTGATTGAGAAGTTTTTCTCGATGACGGGCCACTAGATGTGTGTCGCCTATCGAAAATTGTCAAGGATGATAAAAGGTCAGAATATCTAGTGATCTATTGACGGGAGATTAATGAGTGTGTTAAGAGCTCGATAATGCTCCACAGATGCATATGCAGGGTTCAAGATTTTACAATTCACATTCTATTCGACCACAATCTACCATTTCACCAAGGCCGTCGAGTAGTATGGATCTGATTAGTGATACGAATAGCCACGCCAGTGGACCATGTGGGACTGGAGTCCCCATCTCCTATTGCTTCTTGCACAAAATAAAGCCGTGATAATATTCTTGGAACATTCTTCGATAAAGGATAAATCACGATTAGACTCCAGAGTGTGGCACTAGCAGCTTTAGTGTAGTCCTGCACATAGTGGTCGGGTAAACGGTGGAAGGCTTGTATCTCCTAGTGAAGAACACTAACTCTACTTTTCGCAGAAATTCAGTCCATTATTCTAGTTCAGAGTGAGCCGACTGATATGAATTTCCATGAGGCTGCTAAGGCAATTGGGTAAGCTATGTCCTTGCACACCGTCTTTGACAGGGAAGCATATGCTCATTCGCCACCACGTTTCACAGGAGAGGGGAGAGCACACCGCGCTCCAATTCGATCGCTCTGCTGAATCTGGTTTCATTGAGATTAGAACTCAACTGCTGAGAAGCTCGTGTGTAAAAGCTGCTATGGACTTTTTGGTTCCGATCGTGTTTAGTTCTGAGTCCAATACTTCTTTGGGTTTAGTGTTTCTGAATGCTCCCTGCATGTCCACAATTATTGTCAAAGAGGGAATTACTTACGATCGAGGGACATTTTTTAGTGTCCCTATAGTCCCTTGTGGGTCGCCGTGCCGTAGTGGGTCAGTGCGTCGACTCCTACGCAGAGGGTGCCAGGTTGCATACCCGAATTTACCACCTTTGATAATTCACGGCTCCACCTGTTTCGAGTCACTGACAATGCTCAAAGAGTATTCCTGTGTAGAAAAGGATTTTCTCAACTTCGCCGTTCGGAGTCGGCATTAAACTGTAGGTCCCTTCCATTCGTGAAAGAACAATAGCATGCACAACAGGAGTGGTTGCTAAGAAGCTAGGCCCAGGTCCGCCTCGGACTGTAGCGCCACCCATATTATTATTATATCTCTATTATATCTCCCTTCAAGCTGCAGTTTTTGATCCTTTTCAGAATTTGCCATTTTCCAGTGGTGTTGGAATAAACTACGCAAATCAAGATCCAATGAAGACCGGAAATCCTTTTCTCTCCAGCATAATATATCCAGTAACCTGGCCCGCAAGCATTCAGCCGATAGTTCTTCATCCCTAGCATCCTTCTCTGACTTCAATCTCGTCAAACATCGGCAGGACGAAATCCGCGCCCGTCGCCGTAAATCTTTCAACTACTAGATCTCACAGCAAAGAAGTTATGTACTTGCAAGATGTGGTTGGATTATTGCATCTCTTGTAAGGGACCACCACATGACAAAATGGCTTTTCACAGCAGTGATCAGACCCTTCCGTCTATATGGCTTAGCAGTATGTATTAAGCTATACTTCTTATGGAGTGTACAAAGGCAAGCCTGCATCTGTATAGGTGGGGCCTTCAGAAGCACTTCTACTTATGCACACAAAACCATGTTGAACGTTAGTCCCAATTGCAGCTTTTATCTGGTTTTCAAATCTGATCCAGTCACCATTTGCCGTTGGCATCAAATTATCGGCACTATCAATGGAGTAGTCCAGGGTATCAAAATGGACCAATGTGGTCTATGCACTAGCAGCCCCCTACCTACCTATCAGTAATTACACTAAAGGCATGCTCTCAATGGTGTGACTACACATTTGGAGATGCTAAAATTCTAAAAGACCAGCATCTTACCTCCACCAGCCATGACTTAAGTTCACCTGAACACTTTCCAGAGAAAAACTCCTAAAGTCTGATATGGGAAAGAGATCAAGCGGAGGAGTAGATGGAGTAAGAAGTGGTGTATTCTTTTAACATCTTAATTCAACTTTATCACTTCGTCTCCCTGAGCAGTACAGTGTCTTCCAAGCAGAAATAATGGCGATTAGCAAAGTCCTGTCCTGGTTGAGCTCGAATGTGATATCCGCCTGCGTTATAATAATAATATGGGTGGCGCTACAGTCCGAGGTGGACTTGGGCCTAGCTTCTCAGCAACCACCTGAGCTGTGCGTACTATTGTTCTCTCACGCGTGGAAGGGACCTACAGTTTAATGCCGATGCCGAACGGCCAAGTTTGAGAAGCTTTTTCTAGACAGGAAATACTCTTTGAGCATTGTCAGTGACTCGAAAGAGGTGGTGCCGTGAAATGCGAAAGGTGGTAAATTCGGGTATGCAAACTGGCACCCTCTGCGTAGGGGTCGATGCACTTACCCACTACGCCACGGCGACCCGCCTGCGTTATCTGTATATTTACGGATAGGCAGCAATTAAATCCCTGAAACCCTCGCAAATCTCTCGACTAGATGCCCGAACAGTTTCACATTCGCCTGTACTCGGTATCGGAACGCTACGGGGATCTGTGATGGTGACAATTGTGGCAAAAATCGCCACAAAACTGCCAGGAACCTCATGTGACATATGGACTCCCATGGTCAACTTCAAGTTACAGCTCAACATTTCAGGGACAGGCAGCACATGTCATATCTTCGAGCAAAGCAAGTCTGGCCTCGTCTCAATCCAAAATGGTCAGATAGCTTGTTCTCCGTAAAGATTAAAAAGACTAAAGAGACTGCATTGGTAATAATTACCGGACACTGTCTATTTCTATTTCTTTTGACTATGACTATTCTCAAATGACTTCTGCAGTAGCTGGGTTGAGAGGAGAAAAGGGCACAGCACCTTCTTTGTAGCTGCACTCGCCTCGATCAGGAAAGCCATAATTGGCTCCTATTTTAACGATAATTTAAGTGACCTTAGTGAAACTCCGGTCAAATCAAAACTGGAATTCACTGACAAATCTGGCTGGCTGCCATAGTAACCACGCCTATCCAATCCCTTGATTTTGTAAGCCCACGTGGCAGTACAACGGGCCTTATTGGCCTAAATGCATCTTTTTACAGCCACTTAGGTTAGGTTAATGTGATTGCCACAACTGATCCTAATTGGATCCATTGTGATATCACTAATCGGCAGCTAACGTGCCCGTTCCTCTTTGGGTACTAACTAAATAAAACGCCTGAGGATACCTACTGGTATGCTGGTGGCATATCCTGAATGATGCACTGCAGCTACAGTCAATTAGTATTTTTTATAAATGTTGTCCAGAATTTTTATCCCAGGCATTTCCTCAAGCTTATTGAATGAATAGCTGCCTAGCATGATCTTCCTTGTCCTTGCAAGTGCTGGGCAGGTGCCGAGGTAGTGAAGTATAGTTTATTAATCCTCTTCGTCCCTACAGCTCCTACAGAAGTCTTTGTAGGGGGTTCCCATTCTCCTTGCGCGTGTACCTAATATGCAATGACCAGGAACAATACCAACTACACTGCTTATTTACTTTCTATTTAGATTTAGAAGAGTGCTTGTTCTTTTTTGGATTTATTGAAGGCCATATTAGCCTTGAAGTTCTACAGTAACAAAGTGTTTACTACTTGAAGAGAGGGGTATGGGGTGTCCTGATTATCTGCCATTCTCAAACCCACCCCTGTTATTAAACGAACTTGTGGGCGGGAGGCAAGTGATTTGATTAAAAGCTCTTCTTCTCCATATTTAGGGAACAGCCGAAGCGCCACTGTGAGGTGCATATGCTGTACTTCTTTGCGTCAAAAGCTCTCAACACTTGTATTTAGATAGCTCGTCGGCCCTTTCGTTGCCTGGAATACCACAATGCCCATGGAACCAGTATAGGGTAATCTTCTGACCGCATCTGACCGCTATCTCCCTAAGAGATAGACGGAAAAGTTTTACCATCTTAGATTTGATTGATCGTGTATCCAGGGCCTTGATGGCCGACTGACAGTCTATGTATATAGTGATACATAGCCCGTCTATCGGGTTCATCGACAGTAAGCGGGCGGCCTCTTGAATAGCTTTTACTTATGCCTGGAATATACTACAGTGGTTGGCTAATCGACGGGACAGAGAGAATGATATTTCCTGCGATGACGCAACACAACGGGCCTACTTTGGCCTAACTGCATCTTTTTATAGCCACTTACTACCTACCTACCATGCTACCACAATGCTAAGTCTCCATTTCACTCATTCCACATTTCTGCCGTTTCACAGCTCTCTCATGTTCAAGCGCAGCTAATGAGTCACCTGTTGCAAATGCCACCCTTCCCCCGTTCTCAAAACCCATAAATATACAATTCCCATTAATAACCCCAACAGCTGTTCACTTCTTAAAACCAACAACTTAAGACAATAGCTCTCATGCACTTCAGATTTCCATCGCGTTCAAGCCCCGTCTAAGGGAGAGCCCTTTCACATGTGCACCTTATCCTGTGCGGATCTCAAGGATGCATTGGTCTCGTGCTCACGCCATTAGATGCACTCCACCTACAGAAAATAAGGGACAAGCAGTAGATGCGAATTCACTCCCCTCCTGCGCAACGACGACGACAGTGAGGACCGCAATCAGCTGATGGAATCCGGAAATTCATACAAGTGTTGAGAGCTTTCGACGCAAAGAAGTCCAGCATATGCACCTCACAGTGGCGCTTCGGCTGTTCCCTAAATATGGAGAAGAAGAGCTTTTAATCAAATCACTTGCCACCCGCCCACAAGTTCGTTTAATAACAGATGCGAAAGCAACAAAGCCCACATCCTGTATCCGTTTCCACACAACAAAAACGATATGCCGCGCCGCACCGCACCAGCCAGCCATCACCTAGAATCCAAGCCTCTGAGCGGATGCGAGGCTGAAAGATGAAAGAGACAGAAAGAGAGAGAGAGTGAAATTCAATAAATCCGCTCTTGGTGTTCTCATAATTGTATTAGTGCATCGGGCATTTGTTGTTGCTTTCGTGTATCCTTTATGCTCACAGAAAAGGGCTTTTTCTCTGCTGTCACTCTTTCCTGACAGTCCTTATCCTGCTTCTAGCTCGCTTCTGCTGCTTTAATCTCGCCTGCTTGTCAAATTCGATACAACACCAAAATAACAATAAACAAACGTCAATAATCGAACGGATAATTGCTGCAGAATCGCCTGCGATCTTCGGTTCCCGCGTGTGTCAGTGTTTGCCGCAGAAACTCGTCTTGCTTAACGAAGCCCCCCGATATTGTATTTTCGCCTCGCAGTTTTGTTGTTTTTCCTTCCCTTCCTCGGCGTGTCAAGTGCGACGAAAACTTTTGCGGTGGTGTGTGAAGTGTTTGCTGTGTGTGCTGTGAATGTGTCCTTAGCTTGAAAGTTTCGTCCGGGAACTTTGGCCATTGTGACGTCCAAAGAGTGCCGCGAAAATCTAAGAGCGAGCAAAGAGCTGCAAATGCTCTTAGTTTTCTCAGTTTTCCCTGCAACCCACTGTCACAACCGCAAATGTGAACTAGTTGTGAGCAATTAAAAGGAAAGAAGTTTCGGTTTATTGCCTCGTGATCGGGGGAAGTGAAGATTCTAACATCCAGCGCCTGAGACACTGTGAACTGATACCATATGTGCGGCCATTGATTTGTGCTCTTATATAGGTAAGTGCTTTACTTGATTTCAAGGCAAAGAGAGCACGCGAGGCTTTTGTGTGCATGCGTGTGCGTGGAGAGTGGAGAAGCCCTTTTTATCAGACATCTGACAGCTGTCCATATTTTTGACACTCCGTTTGGGTAAATATTTGATTTGATGAAATTCTTAAGGTCGAACATATGTTTGTTTACGATAGTCTTGTATTTTGAGGAGACTCAATCGGCTTAGAGGGGAGCCACCTAGGAAGGTGTGGAAAATCGTTGGGGGTTGGTGGGCCGTCGGTTTCCTTGCTGGTGTTTCTGAGCATATGGACAGAGTGGACGCGGAGGTGCTTGAGGCCTGGGGAGTGAACCGGAAAAAGTCAACGTCATGCAGACGTGTCAGTTGGGCCTATTCTTAGGCATACCCCTTGTGTAATTCCAATATCTCACGGAAGAGGGAAATTGAGTTCCGGTTTTTAATCCATCCTCGACAGTCTGGTATCAATTTTGTCTGCTCCTTCAATTAGGTATCCATTGAGTGATTGATTGGATATTAAGATTTGCTGTATTACGTCAAAATGCGATGGTTCATGAGTTGGAAGATATCCCAGAGTAAAGCCATTAAGACTTGAATAGTGTCAACCACTACATTGGTTGAGGCTTTGACAAAGTTCATTTAGTCCACTTTGTAGAATTTGTCTAAGAATCTATGAATCATCCATTACTGTTCCATACGGAGTTGATTTGAATACATTGAAGAGTTTACGAGATTGTTTGGTCTGGAGAAGGAGTGTATGTACTAGACACCTGTCTTGAGAAAACCTTAACCGAAAAGAGAGTTCAGTTCTTAAGTTAACGACATTTCCAACGAACGAAACCACAAGATTTCATTAACTTTCTTCAAATCTACTTCAAATCTACATTATCGTGTTTTCGAAAACACTCGATTTCATTGAAATCGTTTCAAATCCCTCTCGAGTTCATCCGTTTGCGTGTGGTTGTGAAACCGAACAAGCTTACAGCGTGAACTTCAGTTTATTTTTCATTTTTGTAATTTTGGTGTTCATTTTCTCATTCTATCTCTTTCAATTTTCTGGTGTTCTCGCGCTAATATTTCCTGTGAATAGTCAATCCATTCCTTCGCTGATGATAGCACCCTTAGCTTTTCATATTCGTTCCAAGACTCACGACCCCGCCCTTCGGCCGTAGAATTGGAACGGCAGCGTATGTTAAGCGCATTGAATTCCGATCTTGAAAGCATAATTAACTGGGGAAAAAACAATAGAGTGAAACTCAGCCATTATCCATGAATGGCGCTGTTGTCGATGAAACCGGAAAACTTTCCATCCTTGGTACGTTTATCAACACAATACTTAGTTGGAGCGATCACATATTTGAGGTCGCCAAAAATGCTGCGAAATGTTTAGGTTTTCTTAATCGATGCAAGAAATATTCCACCCCTCCTGATTTGGCTTTAATTTTAAGGCGTACAAGCTTTAGTATAACGCTCATATCTGGTCTGGTTCCCCCAAGACCACACTACACCTACTTGATAGAATCCAAAAGCGAGCGATAAAACTTATAGGAGACAACAATATCGCAGAGTCATTAGACTCGCTCGAACATCGACGTACCAAACAAACGATGCTCAAGTGAGCTAGCCAACTGCATTCCTCCTCTGCATGAATTCACCCGCAATACTCGCCTCGCCAGGAATGCCCATCAGTATACAATTAAGCCTACTTTCGGACGCACAGTTAAATTCAGAGACTCGTTTTTCAGCATTTTTTCATTTTTTTTAAGAACGAGTGACATTTGATTTGGCGGCACTTATAAATTGAAAGCTAATGAATCGAAAATTGAGGGCTAATGATATTTGAATATGCTTAAAGTCGTTTTAGTTCATCCAAATCACTCGATTTCGGTTTTGTGGAAACGTGGTGTTAGTCTTCGATTCTGATGAGGTTAAGCATGGTCCCAGACAAACGAGTGTTCATGGAATTTGGATATTAGACACATCCGAGACAGACCTGGAAAAAATTTAACTGCAAAGTCCCTTAACTATTAAGACCCTTATATTTCGTTGCTCTATTACAAGGCTCAGACCACAAGTGGTCCTCTCATTAAACCTACCACAGATAGAACGTGAGTAAGGAGCTTTAACCTCCTAACGACAACGTATTCTGGGAATATGTGTGCATCTTAAGAAAAATGTTGGACTTATTCGAGTATCCTAGAAACATTAAGATCTATACACACATAACCATCATCCAATTCGGCAGAAAGGTCTGTGTTATCATGTCGCGATATCTAGCACCAGCAACAGTCGCTGCTTGACCAGTTTCATTTTCAAACTGATCAATAATAAAAACACGTTTTTTAGCACTTGACGCTCCATGTTTACTAACTTCAATTTACTTACTTATCAAGTCGGCGGACCATGAAGGGTCTTCCATCGCGGACAGTCTGGCATGCTGCTTCCAGTCGTCAGAACTAAGATGTCTTGCATCCGCGGTGAAATGGTCTTTATTCCTGAGGTTCGTTCTTCCTCTAATTCTCGAACCTAGAGGCTTGGATTCAAAAGCCCTCTTAGCTGGAGCGTTTGGTGTCCATGTGCTAGATATGGCGAGCCAGTCCAGTCGACGGATTTTTGCCTTCGGAACTACATCCACATCCTGGTACACCTGGTAGGGTTCGCGGTTGTGTCTTGTGCTCTATTCAACTTCCTTGTAGACTTCTTCTTCCAAAGACACCAGGAATCAGATATTCTCTTGTCTTTATCGTTCCTTTTCCTTTCGCTTTGTAGAGCAGGATTTTTTCGATTTAAACCGAAGTAGCACCGACTGTCAAGGACGATTCTACGTGCGGTCTCTAATAGAATGTCGTTTTTGAAGTTCACGTTTGTCCCGAGGTGGACTCCTTTACGAAATTTTAGCTGTCGGTCTTGATGCGTGGGACGTATCGTTTCTTGGTCGACAGGATATACTTTGCATCCGCTTTGACCGATGAGTTCGCTTCGCCACTTCTTCAAGTGCAAAACGTTGTGAACGCGGGACCATGTCGATATCAACTGCGTAACCCAACAGTTGGACTTAGAAGAAAGTTCATTACTGCACCGGATTTCAGCATCTTCTTGCCGAAATCAGGTGCAGGCTTCAAACACCTCGGAAGTCCTTGAATCGAACTGCACTGTTCATAGCTTACTTGTTGTGGTGCTTGGTGAGACACGACCGGATCAATTAACCTGGGACCCCGAACTCGCCCATTGCTTCAAATAATTCCTTACTATGAGTGCTGTCGTATTTGTCTGTCCTTCAACTATAAGCTGTCATATTGTTTTGTGAGCCTGATGTAATGCTTGATGTCTTCATGATCCCAGTCATACTACAATAGTTGTTGTCTTGGTCCAGTGATGACAATGTTGTTAAGCGTACAATTAAAGCACAACAAACGTCTTTATTCCTAAAACTTTAGTTTCTAACGGTTAAACTGCTCGGCTCTGAATTTAGTTTTCCTGTCAGGATCATGGGCCTCGTCAAATACATGCATACAACATGCCTTACAACACATGAATGCAACACGAATCGTGTGCGGATATCGCGCATACACAATAGATGCAAGACACTAGGCTAACAACATTAAAAAAAAGTGTCTCTATCGCAAACTAAACGGGTTTAGTCCCAGCACTGGTTGGCGTCGATAGAGCCATGACAGAATTATTGCCGGAAGTGCGGTTCTTGACAACTGCCGTATGTTGAAATATGTTTGAAATAAAGCTTCAAGAACAAGCTTACTTATTTCGTGTTTATAGTACAACTTTTGGATTTCTAGACGGTTTAACGAGCGTAGCAAGATTGTAGGTTGTTTTGAGTACGAATTTTTTAAATTTGCGTAAAGTCTTGTGAGTCGCCGTGGCGTAGTGGGTTAGTGCGTCGAATACTACGCAGAGGGTGTCAGGTTCAAATCCCCAATCAACCAACATTCATATTTCACGGCTTCCACCTCTTTCGAGTCACTGACAATGCTCAAAGAATCTTTCTGTCTAGAAAGAGTTACTCAACTTTGCCGTTCGGAGTCGGCATAAAACTGTAGGTCCCTTCCATTCGTGAAAGAAGAATTGCTCGCACAACCCGAGTGGTTCCTGAGAAGCTAGGCCCAGGTCCGCCTAAGACTCTAGCGCCATCAGTATATTATATTATTAAAGTCTTGAGACCCAAGTAGCTTAGACAAGTCGAAAAGTAAGCAGTGTGGACAAGGGCGATACTGCGACGTTTTCTAATGTTCAACCCAAATCCCATACACTTAATTTGAAGGGTATTGTTGATTTCTATATTGGTGAGACTAGTTTTTCCTGGCACGAGGTTCTGACTTTTAGATAGTCTAAGGAACAATGGCCAATTCTTTCTCTTCACCCCTTCGACCCAGAAACTTCTCAGTCATATCAGCCGTCTCATAGTTACCCGGTTGGGATAATTATTTCGTTTAAGAAAATCCCAAAAAGTACGCCAAGACAGCGTAAAATAAATAATTAACCACAGCGAAAAATCTAATCTAAACAAATTGCTTTCAATTAAGAACGAAACATCTGTCGGATAAGAGGTGCATACCCAAATGCATTCCAGGCACAAACGAAGGAAATATATAAAGCAACACGAAAATAAAGTGAGTCAGAAGGATGCACAGAGCCACAACGAAAAATGCAACGACGGAGACTTGCACTTAATTTTAATCGGACTTTTGTTTAATGGGTCCGAAAAAGCGACGACCAGAGCAGCAACGGTTCCTCAGCCGAAATTAGCACCAAACAAGGAGGAAAGATGGCTGCACGTCTACTCTCGATTGGGATGGCTCCTGTGCTGGGTATGTGCAGGGATCTGCCGAAAAGTGAGATAAGAACGTGGAACAACTAATCTCAAGTTTGGGAAATCAAAGTTATTGCTGCACCCTTTTTCGTGGCTTAGTCGTGATGCAGTATAAATGCCCTCCGATGGATAGAGGAGTTTACTCAGAGGAGATAGATTATAAGCGCAAGGCCAAGGCGAAGATGAAGGGTGGACAATTTGGGTCAGAATCGTTTAATGGAAGATGTGTGGGGCGTCGAATGAATAGTAACGCTCTATTCCATATAGAATATCTTGAACATTTCTTGGGATGAAGTGGATGTATGGGAGGAGTTGTGGAATCCGCGAAGAGTGAAGCTTTCTTGGTCAAAGTGTATCCCATCCTTGTGTGAAATGTCTGCTTAAACATAGGCTTATTTAAACATGGAGTGGCATAGTCGAAATAACAGGTGCCAAGACCCACTGCGTAAAGATTGACAAGACTTTCAGCGGTTGATAATGCGATGGGTGCGTGTCATACACTTAAAATGACTTTTGAGAGTATCACACGCACCTTTTCTCCACTCCAGATTTCGAGAAACATTTTGAAATACAGAGCGGGGCATCAACTAATGGTGTCGGAACTGGGATGTTTGGAAATTAACGAATTGACTGATAGAAGTCATCTCCCAGAAGTTTTCTACACAGGATATGCAAAAGGCAATGGCAGCTATGATGGGTAAGTATACCTAAGGGTGTGGCGAACGAAGATGTGGAGACTCAGATGTCAACTGCATAACCCAACAGTTGAACTTACTTGCAGATGAGAGTTCATTACTGCACCGGATTTCATCATCTCTTTGCCGAAATCAGGTGCAGGCTTCAAACACCTCGGAAGTCCTTGACCCGAACTGCACTGTGTATCGCTTACTTGTTGTAGTGCGTGGTGAGACACGATCGGATCAATTTACTAGGGACCCCGAATTCGACCATTGCTTAAAATAATTCCTTGCTATGGGTGCTGTTGTATTGGTCTGTCCTTCATCTATCAGCTATCATATTGTTTCTTGAGCCTGATGTAATGCTTGATGATCCCAGTCACACTTCTCCCAGTTTGTGTGGCGCATCTGATGTGGCGAACGAAGATGTGGAGACTCAGATGTCTCGTAGTCCTCCTATAATTAAGGCATAAGCAGAGAAACTTTGCTTCTTTTTTTTTAAGGCTTGATTACTTTGGGGTAGCTGCGGCGTATTGGGAGCGTCGACTCCTACGACGGGGGTACCAGGTTCCATCCATCGAACTACATAGACAATTGAATAGATGAGTCAAGAATAAAATTTCTTAGATATTACAAGTGTTTAAAGTTTTATTGAAAAAATGTCATGTCCTAATTGGAAATTACGATTGGGATCAAATCGAGCGATGGAAAGGGCTGTGTGTGTGGGCATTAAGGCAGCCGTTTGCTATTTAATTCCAGAGAATGGCAAATTAATGAAAATGCTGGTTGGTTTAGGAACTGGCCACAGGTTCACGTCGCCCCTGAATTAATTTAATATGCGTTGTCTTTGAAGAAGTACGGACCAGTGTCACATTCCGAGGATACAATGCTACTTGATGGACCTCGAGTTGATTGAAATCATCACATCCAGACCTTGGCGTTCATTCAAAATTGGGCAGAGTCGTCGAGGAATTTTTATTTGCTCAAATTGACACACATTAAAAATTGAGTTTCTACAAACCTTTTTAAGTTTTTTATTATTCTCTTAGAATAATAATACAACTCTTAAGATAAGATTCCATCCTGCAACGTGAACTTCGAGAGAAAACTAGCTTTCTTATGATCTTACAAACAGCTTTTATTGCTGGTTTACGGTGAAGTCAACAAGGCCCGACCACATCTCTATGAAAAGGCGAGTGCCTCAGCCAAGAGTGTGCGGGGAGATATCCTTTAAGTTGTGAGCTGAAATGTCTCTTAGCTCGAGATGCGAGATAACATGTCATTTAGCTCGGGACATTATAATAATAAAAATTTGGGTGGCGCGACAGTCCGAAGCGGACCTGGGCCTAGCTTCTCAGCAACCAATCGTGTTGTGCGTGCTATTATTCTTTCACGAGTGCAAGGGACCTACAGTTTAATGCCGACTCCGAACGGCGAATTTGAGAAAATCCTTTTATACACAGGAATACTCTCTGAGCATTGTCAGTGTACGTACCCACTACGCCACGGTGACCCGTGTCTATCCGAAAGCCTAAATTATTACGATGGGAAGCACTTGTGCTAGTATTAAGTCGTAATACCAAACGAATGATTTTTGAGAGAGAAAATTGAGTTGAAAATTTCATCAAGAAAGGACACACAACATCGCCGTCTTGGACGGAGAGTCACAATGGGTAGCTATAACTTCGAAGTAGTCAAGGACTTCGTCTATCTCTGCTCCACAGTAAATAGTACAAGAAACATCTGTACTGAGACCAAATGCTGAGTAACTCTTGCCAAACGCTGTTTCTATGGCAATTGAGTAGTAGAGCTATCTCTTGAAGGACCAAGCTGACTTTATACAAGACCTGGATCATCTCAGTCCTGCTGTACGGCGCGGAAGCATGGACAATCTCAAAAGCGGATGAGGAAGTGCTTGGTCTCTTCGATAGAAAAGCTCTACGTGCGATTTTTGGTCCTGTTTGCGTTGACGGATTTTTTTTTTTATAATTTCATTTTTATTTAATTCTCAGGACAACATATACTAGACAAAAATGACGTAAAAATCTATCTTAATATCTACCAATTCATGTACTTAATTCTATCTTACTGACCCTTCGCGGGTACTCTAAAATATTCTAATCTAACTTACTATTTGCCTTTCAGCGTCTAAACTATTGTTTTTTTTTTCCTTAGGACAGACATTATTGTTTAGGACTTACTGGCCAAGAAAACTAAGAAAAACTCTATACATTCTTATTATTATTACCTTACAACCTTACTTACTACCTTACAACTAGGTAAGTGGCCCGTTATACCAACTAAACCATTAATATCATATGGGCAGGGGCGTCGAAGGCGGAGACTGGTTCTCATGTAACCACCAAAAGAAGTGTCGCTCCTTATCACTCTCTCTCCTGTCTCGAGCAGGGATCGCTCTCCTGAACCGGAGAAGATCTTCGTGTTCACGGACGACATCCGATTCGTAGAGGAGTCGCTTGTCAACTGTTCGGCGCATCGCGTGGTAGATTACAGGACATCCTTCCGTGTCCTGGATCAAGCCGATCGAATCGAAATAGAGGAACGCTTCAGGTGGGACAAAGCCGTTGTGGCGCACCCTCTCATGGTACATATAATTGGGATAGTAAGCCCCGAAGATCAGACTGTTGGTAGAAGCAATACTTCTTGCAATGTGACTTATTATTAATTTAATGATAAAGTTTCTTTCTATCCTCTTCACGTTTGCCCTGTTATACAGGACCTCGTTAGGATAGTACTTTTTGTACTCAGACTGGATGTTCGATACAACCGGAGACAAATCCTAAGACACCGTCTGTCGAACACCCTCATCTTTTCCATCTGGGAAGGATTCACGTTGAACCACAGGGGACAAACGTACACAATGACTGGCCTTATGAGGGTCATGTAGAGAAGGACCTCAACCAACTTGGCGTTCGACACTGGAGACAGCTAGCCAGAGATCCTGCAGAGGCTTGTTGGTTGAAGCCCACGTCCACCCCGCGCTGTCAAATAAAGAAGAAGAACGACATTATAACGGACCCAAAAGATCGATGATGCACACCATATGCTGTTCGAATCCCACGAAAGCATTTTTCACAGATCATTGATTCTCGTAACACAACTTACGGACGTTGTTAGGGTGTGAGTCCTTCACAATAATTTGCCAAACAATACTGAATAAGAATACCATGATACTAGTTATGACGGATACGGGTGATCCACCAAGAAACCCATTTGAAAGAATCACCCTAAGTGTCCAGTTCAGTTTAAACTTCAGTCGAATGTGTTATTTCGGACGATACGAAAGTATAGAACCATAGCTCTTCCTTTATCTCCACAGTCTAGACCGAAGTTCATTCCACAAGCATTTCAATTCATACAGCGGTTTAGAGTGTGCACACATAGGAGGAACCTTCCTTGAGTGTAATGAAATAATGGTTTTCTTTAAGCCCCTTGGCATCGCCCCCCGAGTGTTCTCTCCTTGAACTGTATTACATCATCTCTCAAAGAAACAAAGCCAAAGGAAAGCAAGCGCACAGTCGACGTTGGTCCTTGTGGCTGCATTATCTAACCGAAATGTAGACAAACCCAAAAACTACAATGACAAGACATCCTTCAGCAGCAAATTTCTTGGGGTTTTATAATTTGAATTTCTGTGCATTTTTTCATCCATTTTGTTTGCTACTCTTCTACGTATCCTTGCAGGGTGATTTGAGATGCTGTGAAAATTACTTTCCTCGGGATCTCCCATCAAGATGCACATTTCACACTATCCCGCCCGCACATAGTCGGCACTCGGCAGCGTGTAACCAACCGGCTCAGATACAAGACTGTGTAGCACTAGATCAGCTATAATCAGGATAAATTGGAAGACTAAGCAACGAAACGGTGGAGTGGGGGTGGGGGAGTGTGCGGACAGGTGCACTCCAATTCACCTTCTCTAAGTAGGAATTTTTGCAATTCAACTCTCCACATGCCACAATGCGCGGGGTGGAGACGGCAAATTTATGCAAACATTTATCTTCCTTTATGGCCTCGTATATCTTATCCTAATGATTCTCTCCGTTCGCCTTCGGATTTTGCTCCCATTGCACCCGCATTATGTATGAAGTGTGCACTGCAGGACGACGGTTTTTCTTTTTCTCTCTCGCTCTCTCTCTCTCTCTCTCTGGGGCAGCTTTCTGCGGGAAGAGCAAAAAGAAAACCGATTTAGGACAGGTTCATTTGGAGAAATGTACATTACGTGGCGAAAGTAGCGGAGCATTCAGCACGATAGCAGGACAAAGACGCAGCAGCGTCTTCGATATACCGATTCCAAGATGATGAAGGCTGGTCGCTTGGCGGTGCTACATTTTTGATGAACTCCCTGAGCTGACCGCCCGTCCGATTACCAGCGCTGCATTGAAAATGAGCAACGAGCCTGAGCTGAGGGGAGGTCGGCGCTCATCTTGTTAACTTCGACAAATCATAAGTGTGCAAGTCAGACGAGGGAGGAGAAATGTGACAGCGCTCACCCTTCATCGTCGTCATCGTTTCACCGGCGAGCATCCTCGGTCTAGACTGCGGGCGCGGAGCAGTCGGGTACGTATGCGATTTTTCACCTTGAGGAAAAAACCGTGGAAAAACAAGGTACTTCAACCGTACGCTCGCGTCACACAGTTCATTAAGTGGAGGGAATCTCTCTTCAGCAAAGTCAACGTGTTGTGTGCCGTGGATGGCGATGACGGAAGGTGGAAGGTGCAAGGTTTGCCTCGGAGCCCTTTGTTGTTCAAAGGGATTTAAAATGTTGCCCTTTTTGCTTGGTTTTCATCAACGAGTTGGGTGCAAAGTTGTGAATAAAAGTGTGGCAATGAGAGAGACGAAAAGTAAAGTGATAAAAAAGTGCAAATGTTCAGGAAAATAAAGAACTCCAAAGGATATCCGTCAAAGTTTAAGAGGATCCTTGTGCAGCGTGGAATTGTGACAAATTGATTGTTACTTCTGCGAAAGTGTTTTCGCTTGACAATTGCCAACTTGGTGTTGGTTATGATGACTCTGAACCCTCCACTCGGTCGGGTGGACTTATTTGATTGTCAAGTGGTGTTGTGCTAGCGAAATCTGAACAAAGGATGCACGGTAGGAGGGAAAAAAGAATACCCGAGATGCTGAAGTGATTCCGCAATTGCGTGGAAATCATTTGAATTAATTGGGCGCACTCAATGGGAAAACGATTTTGTTTTCTTTTTCTTGCAAGCCTTTAAGATTTTTTGATTTTCGGAGAGTGAAGGGTGAAGTTGGTGGGAATGCGATAAACTGTACAGATGGTTTAGGTTGGATGCAAGTGGCTGACTGCAGTCAAGCTCAGGGATAAGTTGTGCGGATTGTAAAAGTTTGCTCTGGATCCAGATGTGCTCACTAAGCAACTTGTCAGTTGCTGAAGTTACTCATCGCGGTTAGAAAATCAAAGAAGAAGGTAGGTATATGTAATCTATCTGCACCCGGGGCATGTGGTTGTCCTTGAATCATTTTTGGGAGCTCAACCCACGTACAAACCTCCACTGAGAGGGCTAAGAACTGGGCGTATCAGCTGTCGAGAGAACCGCCCGGAGTCTCTATCCGGCACGTCCGCCGCGAACTACTTGCCAAGGCCTCGACCTGACTCTGGAAATAACCTTTTAGACCTGTCCTCTGAATATGTCGGCGCAGCTATAAAAGGACAGCCCACCAGGTAGCTCCTGCTGACTGGAGTCGTGGATTCCGCAGCTAGTCAGCTCCTCCGCCGACAACCATAAAGAGAGTTGAATCTCGGTAAGGATTCCCTCTCGTCCCCTCTCTCGACCCTTCTCTCGTCACCAGCCGCTAACGACGTCCCTTCTTCGATCGAAGGTGGTAGGAATCCTAGGTTTCACCACATGGAGGTGAGAGAAGAAGTTCATTGATTGAGACTAAGTGCATACTCCTGTGGCTGTGACGTCCTGTGACGTCTTTTCACTTCTTTAACATTATCCTGGAGAATATCGTGCAAGACTTACACGTCAACACTAGGGGCACGATTTTCCACAGATGTTGGTGCAACTTTTAGCATACTCGGCTGACATTGTCGTGATTGGCAGAACACACCCAGCGATCAATGAGGCTTTTGCTGGTATTGAAGGTCTAAAATGAGTGGTAGCGGTGAATGGTGGCACAACGAAGTATATGCTGTACTCAAGAAAGGACATTCCACGTAGACCACATAGACGTCTTGAACAGAGCATTACAATGAGCAGCTAGGACCAAGCTGACTTTATATAAGACACCTCTTCATCCCAGGTATCGGGAGGAGAAGATTCAACCAGGAACTTTAACGGCTATACAGCAGCATGAGCCTAACTAGGCGTGTAAGCATCCAACCTCAAAGATGGCCAGACCATGTAGAGCGTATGAAAAACTCAACTCCAACTCGAATCCTCACCCACGAGACAATGCAAACGAAGGACGCCCGCCTCTAAGCTGGCATTCCCAGGTGGAGAAGGACCTCAACTATTCTGGCTTGCAACAGTGGACATCTAGCCAGAGATCACGGAGATGTTGGTTGAGGCCCAGGTCCACCCAGTATTTTAGCGACAAATAAAGATGAAGAAAGTAGGTATATGGGTGCCCTTATGGACTGGCGGCATTGGTTCACTTAGACTGGGAATACTTAGAGTAGAGCACATATTGGACAGATTCCATTTCTTCTTGTTCCTGAAGACTCTGTAAAAGTCGCTGTGGGGTACACGCAATCCATGGTTCAGTGACCAGTAAGGACATCTATTTGCATTCTCATTCCTTGCGACTGAAACTGATCAATTAAGTCGTTCTCGCTTTCTCAGCGTCGACCAGAGAGCCATTGGTGTTGATCGAGTACACAGACCTAACCAGGCAGACGGCAACGCCATTGCCCACTTAAATTATTTATATTTTATACTGTTTTCTGTAGGTACTGTATTTAATAATGTAAATTCAAAATGTTAAGTGTTATTTGAAAACAAAATTAAATAAAAATAATTTTAAAATCTAAAAAAATCTTTTAAGATCACAGACCTAACCAGAAAACTTCGTCTTTCATTTTTTTTCTCTATAGAGCATAGCAACACTATGCACATGGAATTGTCACACATGGGATTGTCACAAGTTCTCCCAGCTTAGATTTGTTTTTAGCAAGAGTGTTCGGTGTTTCGTTTCCTTGTATGGCACTGTGCCCTGGCAACCATGATAGGGTTGCATTGTTCACTAAGGATATCTCTCCGACTCTTAGACTGCATAGCCAGACCAGTTTCGTTGTCACGACGACCGCAGCTTTGGTCTTTATTGCCGCTTGGCTATCGAAAAAAATGTAGGTCAATATTTTATCACGATATGTAGTGTTCTCTCAGCCCAATTGCTGCTTCGGGTATCGGAGGCGCTTCGCCTTGGAAAATCTCATTGTGTCAAAGTTGCCACAGCAGACCCCTGCGCCTGAACACGGACTCTTTCTTGAGCCGTCAGCGTAAGTGCAGATCTGTCCTTCCACTACCACCATTTTTTCCTGACAGAGTTTGTTGTCTGGAAAACATAGATGTAAGGTATTCTCCGGGGCTAGGGCAATTGATTCTGATACAGTGTTTTAACCTGCTGTCCAACCTTCCTTTGAGTATGGAATTGTGACCGCATGGTTTTTGCTTCCTGAACATCACCGCGTTGAGCCTCTAAGCCGATAAGGTTGCACTTTTGCTAGAGAATAAATCGAGGGGAAGCAGGACTAGGATAGCCTCGAGTGCTGCCATTGGTGTTGTTGCAAGACAAACTGTTGTTCTTGGACAGCCAGATCTTTGGCTTCTTATAAGCTGTGTTAGCTTGCATATGTCTTCGATTCTTTCCACCAGATCAGGGAACCCTATGCTAGGTGCTTTTCTTTCTATCATGATGTATAGACAGGGTATCACCAGTGGTGTAAGGTACCACCGCTTGTACGCTTTCTTTATGCGGTCCTTCATATTTTCCTTTCACTTCAGTTTGGGATCAAGAGTAACAACTAGTAAAAGTTAAGTCTATATGCTGTAGGCTGACGGCAAATTCAAAATCTTCATCTTCTGAATTTGATACTTTAGAAATAGAATTAAAGTGTGCTTTCATTAGCCGCGACTTTCATTGCCTAGCTCTCCCAATTCGTCTGAAAAGTAAGCTCACACTTGGCTTTTTACTCGAGTGGAGAGGGTGCTGCATGAGTTGAGAAGTTGGGCACTGTTTTCCTACGGCTTCTCGGATCCGAAATTCCTACTGTTTTCAGGGAGACCCATCCTGTAGATGCACTTGACGATGTTCTGCTATATCGCTTGTTAAAGTAAATATTGCTCAGCCTAATACGACTTCGTCAAAACGATCGCACCTTTGTAGATGATCCAATTGTGAGACATTTTGTTCCTTCAAACTTCATGTGTTTGCATAGCCTCACAAGTGCAGCCTGTTGATAGGCGTTGTTAAGGGTTTTTTTAATTTCATTTTTATTTAATTCCCACGACAACTTATACTAGATAAAAATGACATAAAGATCAGTCTTAATATCTAACAATTCATGTCCTTAATTCTATCTTACTGACCCTTCGCGGGCACTCTAAAATAATCTAATCTACCTTATTATTTGCCTTTCGGCATCTTTTTTCTTGTAGTCCTGAGGACAGACATTATTTAAGATTTACTTGCCAAGAAAACTAAGAATAAACTTGGCGCTGCTTTGTTAAGGTTTTTATCGATCCTGTTCCCTGATAGGTTGAGATCAGCGGGGTTATGGGACTTTGCGCTGTTAGTCCGCAGCAATGAGTCCGGGTAACATTTTGCCTTCATTTAATTCCAAGTAACAACGTTTTGCAGTAAATTGTACATCTCCACTAACGTTACGTGTTAAGTACACTCAGTCGATGAAATTTAAATCATCTTCACTATTCACCATTTGCCAGCATGGATTTCTAACAACTCAGTGATTACTCACAGTTCGCGGAAAATACTTCGAACTAATCACAATGCACTCCTCAACTCTGGCCGATGGAGTAACATGGAGTTGCACGGAATGATGACGATGCTACTTGTATGTGCGCAACTTTACACACGGATTAGTTTCGCAATGCATTTGAGGTTTGAATTCGCTTCCGAGAAATACTAATTATCATTCGTCCGACTTGGAATTTGCATTGTAAACTCATAGCATTGTTTCTGATTATGAATGCCACGAGAAGCATTTTAACATAAAACCTGAAACATGAAGCTTTTGATTAGAATGTGAGGTAAGTTTCACGAAATGCGTTACTGGCGTTAATGCAGTATACAAATTCCATTGCATAACTTTAATCTGATACTTATGTAAACCTGAATGACAAGTGGCTTCGACATGGATTCAGGCGAATTATTCGGAGTAAGGGCGATTCTCAGCAACTGATATAAAGTAGGTTAGGTTCGATAGAGGGCCTGCTAGTGCATTCACCAGTCCACTTAGACCATATTGGTCCTGGTGATACCCAGAGTCAGACTTAAATGGTGACTGGACCAGATTTGAAAACCAGGTAAAAGCGTATTAACATTGCTTTCACTGGGATTCGCACCGAGGACCCGCACTCTACCAACTGCGCCATCCAGTCGTGTGATTAATAAAGTAAGGTGCATATGAGATACATACAATGGCTGGTGTGATGGAATAATGGCGTTGATCGTCTGGTGAAAATAAAACATCAGCTCAGCCGTCCACTTGTGGTTTCTTAAGAATACGGTGTCTGATTTTTGGCATGATTTTGAGGCAAATATCGCACTGAAACCTGTTTCCGAACAACAGCTGCTTCGTCGGTGTTTCTGCACAATAGACCAGGACTGGGCTGATAATGGGTCTGGTTCAAGTTTTCGACAGAATCAAGGTTAGGTAAGAGAATGCTGACTGAGCTCAAATACACTTATCTTGGTCCAGGTTAGAGCCACTACATAGAGAAAGCCAAGTTTTATATCTATGGTAGCCAGACAGTGCCTATTTTACATTTCTTCAGTAGTTAAACATCGTCCTTAGGGAAAAACCAATACCATCATCATCATCTCCAGACCCGCATGATCCACAAAAGAGGTCGCGGAGTTAAACGAGAGATCTCCAGGCAACTCAATCCTCCGCCATCGAGTCTAACTCATCAGGGGTTATACCCAAGCGTAACCAGGCGAGTTTATGGACTTGGTCCCACCACCTCATCCTTGATCGGCCAAGTAGTCGCCTACTAGGAAGTCATGATATTTCCATTTCCAGTGGGGTTCAATGTTCAGTATTTCTTTTTTATAGGAAGCTTGATTTTTCGAGTCTTTAAGGTCTTTTAAGACCTCTACTCGGTTTCGGATGGAATGAGTCCATCACTGCCGACTGCGTAAAATGTATTCCTTTGGGGCAATATCAGGACAGTACGGAGGAGATGCAGAAGTCTATTTTCTGTCAACCTGTCCTGTTCCTGTCGAATGCCTATTCGACAACGCAGATTGCTTTTTATCCAATTTTGTATATTTTGCAAAGTTGATTTCCACACAATATTTGGCTGCGTTCATCGTTTAAACGACCGCATTTGACAACGTGCATAGAGTCTAATTTTGACATTCCGGGCAAAAAACTGACGTTTGTACAGGATAACAATGGAGAAATGGAGAATTCTCTCTCGCTTCTCCATCAAAGTGGGAAACGAACTCACCGAGACGTGCAATGTCACAAAAAGGATTTAGACAAGGCGACGCGGTGTCATGTGACTTCTTTAACACCATCCTGGAGAAGATCGTGAAAGACTCACACGCCAACAATAGAGGCACGATCTTCCGGAAGTCCGTTCAATTGATAGCATACGCGGATGTCATTGACGTGATTGGTCGAGCAAAGCTAGCCATCAATGAGGCGTTTGCTGGTATTGAGGCTGAAGCGGATAAATAGGTCTAGCGGTGAATGAGGGCAAAACGAAGTATATGCTGTCATCAAGAAAGGACACACAACATCGCCGTCTTGGACAGAGAGTCACAATGGGCAGCTATAACTTCGAAGTAGTCAAGGACTTCGTCTATCTCGGCTCCACAGTAAATAGTACAAACAACATCAGTACCGAGATCAAACGCAGAGTAACTCTTGCCAACCGCTGTTTCTATGGGCTCAAGAGGCAATTGAGTAGTAGATCCATTTCTCGAAGGACCAACTGACTTTATACAAGACATTGATCATCCCAGTTCTTCTTTACGGCGCGGATGCATGGCAAATCTCAAAAGCGAATGAGCAAGTCCTTGGTCTCTTCGAGAGAAAAGCTCTGCGTACAATTTTTGGTCCTGTTTGTTGTCTGTCTGTCATGTTACTTCCACAACATCGTTGTGGACGCCAATACTAGAAACTGACAACATCTTCCAAAAGTCTACAACTACACTGATGACATTGACGTGGTTGACAGAACACACCGAGGGATCAATAAGGTTTTTTTGGCATTAAGTCGAACGACTGAAATGTGTCTCGCAATGAACGAAAGGAAACTATGTATATGCTGTCAAGAAATGGCAGACAACATTGACGTCTCTGTCAGAGCGTCACTATTGGCATCTATAACTTTCAGGTAGTCAGGGACTTCGTCACCCTTGCCTCTGCAGTGCATTTGGATGAGAAGATTCAACTAAGAAAAGCGTCATGAGCCAAGCAAGAAGTCTTAGGATTCAACGCCTTAGGTACCTGGGCAATGTAGAGCGCATGGGCAGCTCCGGCCCGAGGAAATTTCGACTCCGAACATGTGGTACAACTAACATAGGACGAACCGCAGTGGTGTAAAGGGTGAAAAGTGTCATATGTTTCCCAAAATTTGAGCAAGTTGGCGATATATATATATATACGTCTTTGTTACGAAAAAAAACTATTTTTTCTTAACAAGTATAATGTTATTTAAGCTTCCAAAATAAAAAAAAATTAATTTGTGTTGGCTTAGACAGTTAGACGGGTCTAGACGGTCTCCACTAAGTTCACTCCATCTAGTGGTTAACATTTTTAGAAAGTTCAGCTAAATATTCTGAACGAATTGTATCCACCCTCATCCGAAGTGAGACCCAGTTAAACACTTTTCTGACTTAAAATTAATTGAAATAGGACTTTGTCTTTAGGTATAAATTTGAGGCAGCTATAACTTTGAGGTAGTCAGGGACTTCGTCTACCTCAGATCCCAGAATAAAAAAAGATCAATACCGCAATCAAACGCAGATTATCTCTTGCTGACCGCAACTTCATTGAGCTGAAAATGCAATGGAGGCAATAGCGACGTTTCTCGCAGGACCATGCTGACTTTATTGACCCCACTTACATATGGCACTGCGGTGCAAATGCATTGACAATCTCTCAAAAGTGGATGAGGAAGTCATTGGCATTCGAGGGAAAAAATTCTGCGCACGATCATAGATCTTCGATCTTCGTCATCCTTACGTTGACTGCATTTGGAGGAGAAGATTGTACCAACGAAGAAAGATCCAACGCCTTGACTGTGCTTGAGGGAGAAGATTCTACCAACAAAGAAAGACCCAACGTCTAAGGTTGCTCGGCAATATAGAACTTATGGACAACTCATTTCCACCCCGAAGAGTTTTCGACTTCGAACCCGAGGGACAACGGAACAGACAGCGCTTTATAGCGGTGCAAAAGCGGGAGAAAATACCCAAAAATTTAATTTCCAATATGGACTTTTTGCGTTTATTTTTTTAGAGATGTACTAGATGTACGCGCGTTACTACGCATTTTCGATTGTGACTCATGAATCATAACACCGATCAATATAATTGTGGAATGTGTAAAGCTTTGCATGAACACAAAAGGAACAACATTTTAAATTTGGTACCAAAACCTTTTCCGCAGAATTCTGAACAAAGTTGCCAAACACATCAGTGCTTTATCTCTTATAATTTAAGAGAGAGAGAGAGAGAGAGAGAGAAACCATTGATTGAGTTTGATGTGATTTGAGACCACATTGATTTTTATATATAGAGAATATAAATGTCGTATGTTTTAACAACATTTTGGGCAAATTATGTCAAGGCATATGCGAGATACAGACCTCTTAAGTTAGCCTTTCATTTAGTTTTCTAATTTATGTATTTTTTTGCAATAACTCTTTTTTGTACGAAAAAAAAACAAATTTTTATGTCTATGTTATTCAACTTCCAAAAAATAAATTTGCGAGTTTTAGCTGGATTAGATCGAATGTACAAGAGTTAAAATTTTATTCTTCTTAACCTGATCTACAGTTTAAGCTGCATTAAGTGCAATTCGTAGAGTGGTTAACAATTCTAGAAGGCTACAGAGGCCAGCTAATTACTCGGAACAAATGGTATCCGATCTGATCCGAACTGGGACGCAGTATACCAATTTGTTTTGCTTAATCGGTTTTTTAAAACACTTAAAATTCATGCAGCTAAGCCCTTGTCCTTAGAAGAAATATAAGTTTGTCTTTAAAAGAAAAATTAAATTAATCTATTGACGGAGCTCTGAGATATTCATAAACTAGGATATTTTTAAAGCAAACTTTTACAACGGCTGTAGTCTTTCAATGTCTGTGGGAATGTAGAAAATGCTCCAAGCGCCTCCAACGGGAGACATCATTTTTCTGAATTCTAAAGTGTACTCTATACATGGCAAACTAATTGTGATTAAAATTGACTGACTTTAAGCAATAATTATGCCTAAAACACAATATTGCGTAGCGCCAGCCGACTTCACGTTACGTGCGATGACACACTGCGTTAAAATTTTAATTTTTTTTTTTTTTTGTTACTTGGGTTGGTGAAAATCTTCAACAAGACACTATGTGACCCGTGTCCACATAGTAGTGTCAGATCTTTACTGACTAAAAACACCCTTCTCTTTTGGTCTAGTACAACTAAGTTTCCTTAACAAGTAGCTTACATTTAAGAATATTTATTTTGGTAAAATCACCTGCCATGACCATCGTTAGGACGGTTTATTACTATTGCGCCAAATCGAGCGCTCTCGTAGGCTGGATTCGGCGTACTAAACGTCTCATGTCCAAAGTTTGGAGGATGGCACTGTTACAATGACCACGAAGTCTGATCGTTCAAATGATAACTCAATTTATCAGTTGCTCTCTCTCTCTCTCATCCTTCACAAGAAAAATATTGAAGCCTTTCTGCATACACTCATTTGAAATAACTTTTGTCGTTACCAGAAATGAAGTATCACAGAGATGGCCGACTTCTACCCTCTCTTTCCCCTTAAGATTTTTGACAACTGTTTTTTATATCGCGTTCATAAATCAAATTGGCCAATTAGAGGATGGCATTTACGTTGTTTCGTGAATAACCGTCAAGAATTCATGAATATCTGTCAAAAAGGCACTCAAATTCGTAGATGGACCAGGGGGTAATCAGCTGTGAAGTCGGCTATCTCTGTAATAGTGCATTTCTGGTCGTTATATTATTTTTAATCAGTTGTTTTCATTTCTCAAATGACAGTTGACTCAAAATAGTCTCAATTTCGGAGAAAAACTCTCTCACAACGCACCTCTCTGTCAAAAAATAGCCAACATATTCGATAATGACGTGCGATGGACTTACGCTTTAGGTTTTATTACGATCCTCTCATCTCTCTTAGCAGGTCGACACTGTATTTCGTGTATGGCCTTTGAGTTGTGTGAGTTGAAAGACAACGCCAGCGCAAACGCGCTATTGTGTTTCAGGCATTATTTTTTCCAGTTCTTGCAACTTTTCTCATCGCTCCTATTGGTCCAGCGTGATGTTATAAAGCCTTAAGCCTTCCTCCACAAATGAACTATCCAACACAAAATATTCAATTCACACCAGTAGGTCCTGAAATTAGCGCTTTCAACCAAACAAATTCTTCCGCTTTATAATATTAGAATAGATTTTTGAATTACTCCAAATAAACATTTGCTTCAATTCACTTCGAATCGACAGAATTTTTTTTGTATTTTATGTATTTCATGTAGATTTTGAAATTTTAATCGATGGACCTACAAGTCCTATTCCACCTATTTTATTTGGAACTCCGGTTCAGATTGAGCTCCGAAAGAGGTTATCTCACAAGAAAGTGCTTAAAAATCTGCGAAAAAGCGTGCGATGAACAAAAGAATATGTCAAGCGTTTTTTTTTTTTTCATGGAACAATCCGCAACTCTAGAATTCCCCCGAAATATGTATTGTTAATCGAACGCACATTACATTAAAGCATCACAAGCGCAACAGCATTGAAGCCACCACAATTGCGTTTTCTCTTTTCGACTCAGATTCAATGGTCGTCCTTATCATAGCATCAGCATCCCTGAGAGAGTCCAGTGCAATGCGTTTTCATTCAATTTAAAGTCCGCATTAATATTCAATTGAACTCGATATAATGAGCAGATTAACCCGACTTCACCAGCGGAGCTTAAGCGCACGCATCTCACCCCCACCACGTGCACCAGCAGTTCCGTGCAATGGCGGGCATTCAATTCCCATGGCAATCAGCAGCACACAACGTCAATACGCCATAAAATGACTAAACAGAACGGAAATCTGTTTTTTGTTCGACCATGAGACGTGCTGCCTACGTTCGTATATAAAGAACACACACGTGAAGCACAATGAAGCTCATGTAGCCTAGACGTCCTCGATATGTAAGCTTGCTCCATCACGCAAAGCTCTCATAAAGCGAGGACATCGGGGATACCTCCAAAATCCGATTACACCTTTAAGTCCCTGGTTAAATTCTTGTAGCGAGACGAAAAACCATTGAAATGCAAAACCCCTGCTATCCTTAGCATCGCTGACAGCGACTGACGGTGTCAGCCGGCGCGGCGGTGCTGGCGCTGGTGATCGGGGAAATGTCCGCTTCATGTGTCCCTGGGAGCTCGCAGCTAGTCGCCTTGTTAGTTCTGTCTGCATCACATGTGCGATGCAGTACTCCCTCGCGTATGAGTCCCCCGAAGGAGGACAATGAAGGATTACCATTTATTCCCCATGTGGTCAAATTAGCACACACACTGATGCTACTGGTCCATTTGATTCTGATTCTGATTCGTTGTGATATTCGATTTTTCTTGTATCCCCTTTGCCTTTGTATCCATCAGCGTTCCCGCCGCCGCGCCGTAGCCGGAGCTGCTTAAGGTCGAGGAGCAGCAAAAAGGAGACCGTGCTGGACACGTACCAAGTGAGAAGTGAGCTCTCCCAGACAGGGCAGTCCCTTAACGTTGGAACGTTGAACGAGAGGGAAAAAAACCTGCAGACTCTCACCCAGTTCACGTATTAGATGAGGTGAAGTCCTTTTCGGTTTCGACATAGTCTCCGTTCACATTGGCCCCATGTGGCGGGGATGTGCACAGCCCCCGTCCCCAGTACACTTTCGAAAATGTGTCTTTGTTGTCCCCAGGTGCATGCATGCGGAATGGCTTCATTTGGCCATTTATCCTTTCAAGTTCGATCCCACACGATAATGCATTCCAACGACGCCGTCGACGACAAGGGACCTGGGCTGAATTAAACCAGCACTCTCCGCACACTGTCCTGCCCCGCCGTTGCTCCCCCGCCACCATCTGACCTCACTTGTCGTCATTTTTGATGCAAATGAAGAAAATGTAACCGAGTCGAGGAGGAGTCCAGAGGAAGGACGGATGTGTATGCGTCCAGGGGGCCGGCGACTGTACTGGTCAATTGCAGGGTGGCCAAATGTATTCGGCAAGATTGCACCACTTGAGGTGTAATTAGCATAAAACGTAGATAAGTGACAAAGCAATTAACACTCCTGTCGGGTGTCTGTGTAAACAAAAAAGTAGCGCCTACCTAAAAGAAGGGCTTCTGGGGGTGGAGAGCCTTCGGTGCTGTGCCCTTGGGGGCGGGCAGCTGCACATACACTCCCATTCACTCTCACTACCCACTGCCCACTACATCAAAGCCCCACAGCTGTCCATTGAGTGTGCACTGGGGTTTGGAGATGCTATCTTCGTCCAGGGGGTATGTTTGCTTATATTTGCCTATCTCGGATCTAAATGGAAATCTGTGTGTGAGTGTGTATGCCATGGCCTATGGAAATGTTGTGAAGGACAGTGCGCTGGTCGGGTGACAGGACACCACTGGTTGCTTGATGTTTGCCCGAATGCAGATGCAAATGTTGGCACAACGAATAGAGACAGAGACTGACAGCCAGAGTGAGAGAGAGCGAGATGAGTTAATTAACAGAGAGGTACAGCCATTGGCGGCGTATAATATTGTGTACAGAGATGAACATTAACTCAGTTCAGGCGGAGAGCTTCGGAATTTATTGCACTTTTAGGGTAAAGGCTTAAAGATCACAATTTAATGGATATCAAATAACCGTTTGTTTGCGACTTTATGATGATAGCCATGGATAACCGCTTTGAAATTGTCCTTGCAGCGTGTGCAGATAGCCTGGCCGAGGGGTGGTTTTTGTTTGATTTATTGGGTGCTCTGACACGGGTGATGTATCGAAACGTGATATCGTCGGCAAGACGATGAACTGAGTGAGAGGTGAGATGGCGAGTCAAGCGGCAGTTGCCAGACGTGCTGTACTCAATTATTTAATTACTTAACGCATTTGAGTTTGAAATTGTATATGAGCCTGGAGATCAGACAGGAGTTGTGCGAACTGTCGTAAACCTGATACTTTTAGATGGACAGCTCAAAGCTGCAACTTTGGTGGAGGCCTAGATGTCCTAAGTACTCGTCTCCCCTCCATCAAAGTTGGACACTCGCAGGATAATATGTGTCTGTCTAAGACTGTTCTCTGGAACTTATGCGAGCGACGAGTTTTACACTGGATGTCTTGGGTAGAGGTTCTGTGACATGACCCTAGCCAGGCGTCTAGGGATTCGCCTCAGATCACTAGGCCATGTGGAGTGCATGAACACCACTGATCTAGCCCGAAGTGTCTGCGATTCCGAACCAGTGGGGTACCACACTAGAGGAAACCCACGGAACCTATGGCACACACAAGTGGAGGAGTACCTCAACCAACACGGTGTGCGAATCTGGAAGCAACTGGTTTAAGATCGTTCCAGCTCGATGGGATTGTTGGCTGAGGTCCAGGTCCACCTCGGGATCTAGCTCCAGTAGAATAAGACGGCTTCAGAGAGCGGTAGACACCGCAAGCCAAGCCACGCCTTCCCGGTACCCGCCATCTGCGTATGCTGTTCAGCCACCTCGAAATCCTATTAAACCTGAAAATAAAGGCTAGTGGGACTGTTGTTAGTTCCTGGAGGTTCTGGAAGATATGTTCTGAGCGAAAAGTGCTCAGAGAGTAGAACTGCTTAGAAAAGGTGCCAGAAGTGCAAGGTGTAAAAAAAAATAAAATAAACCAAAGGATGCGCACACACTGTTGCTAGGTGAATGAAGTTAAGTTCATGAAGGATGAGCTTATCCCTTTGCTACTTTTTCAAATTCAGTGTTGTTTCGACACATCAGAGAGAATAGACTAGAAACAGGGTGCACAAACATTGTTAAAAAAATGATTCTAGTCCTTTTTAGCGTTCAATATGTGCGAGGTATAATTTTTAATCAACTAAAAGTAATCGAAGCAGGTGTGGGTGGGCATACGCTCGATCCACAAAAAAGGAGACATCTTCAACTGCGTCAGCTACCGAGGGATAAGTCTACTTAACTTCGCATATAACTTATTCCCTGCTGTTTTCTGTGAGCCCCCTGAAACCATTCGTGAATAACCTCATAATTTGCGGTTTCAGGACAGAGAAGTCCACCATCGATCAAATCTTCACACTACCGCAGTTTTTGGAAGAAACCCAAGAGATACATCCTTCACCGATTTGTCGAAGGACCTGCATAGAGACGAGCCACGCCTAGTTTTGATATTCCCGCCAAACTCGTCAGGTTGTGCAGGGTTACGAGAGAGAATTATCGCTGCACCATCAAGGTCGGTAACAAACTCACCTAGATCTTCCATGTCACAAAGAGTCCTTAGCTTAGGTTAGGTTGATGTGGCTGACTGCCGCGCATACGAACAGCAGACACACTTAAGCCAAGCGAAGGCCCATTGTGTTACCACGCGGATCATGGGTACCTAATCCGCAAACCAATTGGTGCCTTTGATAAAGCGAAGAAGAAGGCTGATTTTGATGCTGCTCAGTTCAGACAGATTAAGGAAGAAAAGGGCCCCCAGAAGTCTGAATCTGCGGGATGAGAGAGCACTGCAGCTACATAGCAAGTGTTCAATGGTTTCTTGCTCATCCTCGTTCATGCAGCTTTGACAGAAATCATTCCAAGGAAGGCCTAGTCTAGAGGCGTGAGTTCCGATGGCACAATGCCTTGTTAAAACATCAATAAGAGATCTGATGCTTGGCCTGCTTACTCTGATCAAGCTAAGCGATCGCTTGTAGGCCAGAGTTGTTTGGTAATGAGGCATCTTTTGCCAGAAATCCATCCGCGGTTTGTTTGAACGAGCGTTTCAAGCTTTTGCAGTAGTTTTATAGTAGCGATAGGCGTGGACGGTTGGTCGACACCTGGAAAGAGTACATAGTGTTGAGCGATATTGCACGAGGAATAAAAATTATCTCCTTTCTCAATCAACTCAACCATCAACATAAACTACCCTCTTGAGTGAAGGAGAGGGTGGCCAACGATCGTGTGAATCAGAGAGGACATGCATTGGCAATCGTCTTTGGATCGCGAAAGGGTACGGTCGTTGGTTTAACCGTGGTAGATATATTTCCAATTTAATAATAGTTTGTGCCCTTTCTAGCGAGTTCGTCCGCTTCGCAATTGCCTGGAATGCCATAGTGTCCCGAAGAAGATCGTACAAAACTCACTCGCCAACACAAGTGACACGATCTTCAAGAGTCCGTAAAATGGCTAGCATACTCGGACGATACTGATGTGATTGGCAGAACGCAGGGAGCCGTGGGAGAGAACATGAGGCGCTTGCTGGCATTGATACGGAAGAAGCTAAAGTGACTCTGGCGGTAAACGGGGGCAGAACAAAGTATATGATGTCGTCAAGAAAGGACGCACAACATCGACGACTCGGTCAGAACGTCACTGTAGGCAGCTATAACTTTGAGGTAGTGAAGGACCTCGTCTACCTAGGCTCCGCGGTAAACAGTACAAACAACACCAGTATCGATATCAGACGGAAAATAACTCTTGCCAATCGCTGTGTCTATGGGCTCAAGGGGCAATTGAGTAACAGAGCTCTCTCTCGGAAGACAGACCAAGTTGACTCTGTATAAGCCCTTGATCATCCCCGTCCTGTTCTAGAAAGCAGAGGCATGGACTATATCCAAAGCGGATGAAGTGCTCTCTGGTCTTTTCGAGAGAAAATTTCTGCATGCTATGTTTGGTCCTGTTTCGGTTGATGGCATATGGAGAAAAAGGTTCAAGCACGAACTGTATAGGCTGTACAGCGACATGAGTCTAGCCAGGCATCTTCGGATGCAAAGCCTAAGATGGTTAGGACATGTAGAGCGTTCGGACAACTTTGCTCGAGCCCGAAGTATCTTCGACTCTAAACCTGTGGGGCAACGCAACAGAGAACGCCCACGTACAAGGTGGCGCACACAAACTAGAGACAGTTGGCAAGTGATCGGACCGAGTGGAGAGGCATTTTGGGTGAGGCCATGGTCCATCCGGGACTGTAGCACGATAAGAAGAAGAAGAAGCTGTGAATGAGGGAAAAATGAAGTATATACTGTGTTCAAGGAGAGACACACTATCGGAGACTTGGCCACAACGTCACCAGTGGCATATATACTTTCAGCGTAGTAAAGGACTTCGTCTACCTCGGCTCCTAAGTAAACGCAGAATAACTCTTGCCAACAGCTGTTTTTTTAGCGCAAGTAGTATTTGAATTGTGGAGCCCTCCCTCGAAGGTAACTCCGTCCTCCCTTTGCTGCTCTTTGTCGGTTAAACATGGGCAATGTCAAGAGCATGTGAAGAGGTCCATAGGTCTTTTCAAGTGAAGTTCTGAGTTGATGGCATATGGAGACGAAGATTCAACCATAGACTGTACGTCTTCGGATTCCACTCCTAAGGTGGCTGGGTCATGTAGAGCGCGGGGCAACTTAGCTCTGGCCTGAAGGGTCTTCGACTCCGAACCTTTGGGACAATGCATCAGAGGACGCTCGCGTCTAAGATGGCCCACCTAGGTGGAGAAAGACCTCCTCCAACTTGGCATGCGAAACTGGAGACAACTGGACAGAGATCGTGCTGGAGAGGCTTGCTGGCTCAGGGCCAGCCCTACCATGTGCTGTAGCACCAGAAGACAAAGCCTGTGCTTGGGTTTATATATAGAGTACGATTAAATGCCTTTTTGCTTTTTCAGTTTGAAAGTGGCTGGCGTAAAAGTGAGGGGACAAGATCGCACCATCCGACGAGCTGAGCCGAGCAACCTTAAGTCGTTTCCCTCCTCGCCAGTGAAGCTACCCGCTTAGCCTACAGCGATACTGGTTAAGAGGCACTCTCCATACCGATGACAGATTATAAACTACCTACCTTACTTGCTTACAAATCTAAGTCCGCAGCAGTTTCAACTCGAAGCCACGTCGCCACTGAACCGGTCTTGAAAGCATGTCTCTGTGTGAATGCGTCACTCGAAGAATGGCCACTTACCGATGAGACTCTCACAGGCGATCTTCGTAATGCATTCCGAAAGCAGATTTAAGACTGATTTAGCAGCAGTTAAGTCACATACGAGGAGTGAACATCGAGAATCAAGCGAGAGCGACTACTTAAAATAACCCTTTCAACTGCAAGACACCATAATTCACGGAATCTGTTCCCACACACTGTGGACAAGTTGCTGCCGAACCATTTGCCAGTTAAACCCCAACCCCACCCATTGCCAGCAAATGTTAATTTTGCATGAACGAGAAATTACGAAATTTCCCTTTTAAGTGGTTATAACTTTTACTTTGTGCTCCACGCCTTTCATACAAAATCACAGAGATTCTAAATAATCTCAAGTCGCTACTCGACCACTTAAGCACACCTCCAGCAGAGTTCGTTACTTGCGTTTTGCCATACGAGAGAGCTTTCATCGTTAAGCTGCAAATACATAAAGCGCCTGTCAACTTGTGAGTTTTTCAAGTGTGTGCAACCAAACAGCCAGCCAAATGGCGCACGACGGCGACGGTGGCGTTCGCATTTCGTTCGCCTTCGAATATGTGACGTGATGATGCACCACACTCGAGTCAAGTGCACATAATTGTGCTGTACGGTCTGTGTCTTAATGAGTCTGTTGTTGTAGTTTTCCTTGGTGTGTCGTTTTTTTGTGTGCATCCACAACAGACAGAATTTGTCATGCCACCTGTGGTGAACACACACATTTTGAGACAGGATGACTTTTAAGGACTTTCACACAAATTGTCCTCACTGCGCATCCGGCAAGGAGTGATGTTGGCCTTTTTTCTTCAGTGGTTCTTCTTTTTTTTGGCTTGAAATTGGTTAAATGATGGCAACAGACACGTACCAGAAGTTTTCAAGTGTGGCGTTCTCACTCTTGTCCTGACGAGTGCATGAGTGAGTGTCTGTGTGCTTGGAGGAAGGCGGGGAGGGGGTGGTGGGTAGTCAACTGCATTGCGTCAGGAGGCCACATCTCCTTAATGATGTTTGATGGCACCCGCATGATGCAAATGTGCGCACCTCTAACCCTGAACGCCAGGATATGACACAGCAACACCTGCTTTGTCCAATCTAAAATCCCAACGGCATAATTAATCGCAAATTACAGGCCGGGTGATTTGCATATTTGTGGGCTCACTCACCCGCGCAATTTGCCCACTCGGCTGCCCCAGAGGGCCAACCCAATATGCGGTCGCAGAGCTTGACAGCTGGCAGTTATCGGTGTGCAGCATGCAAAATTATGGTCGCCGTAGGGCGACTAATTTTTTGGCTGTCCTGTGCGTGCTGGGGCAGCCTTAAAGGGGTTGAAGTGGTTGAAATGTATGTAATTAAGAAGTTCACAATTTCCCAGACCTGTGTGTTGCAGCAGGCCGCCGTCCGCCATCCGCCACGTGCCTTGGGGAGGCAGTGTAGTCAATGCGAGGTTGCGATTTTATTGCAAAGGGGGCAACGTATGGGTGGTTTGAACGGAGCCCTGGCGAATATTAATTACCAATTGCATTTGTTCAAATTTACTTGAACATCAAGGAGGGGGCGGTGAATTTATTGCCGCTCAGAGAGAGTGCACGTTTCTTCTCAATTTTGTAATCCTCAGTCTGTTGAGGTTCATGTCCTGGGAAAGTAATCGAATACTTTCAGCCGGTCAAACAAACTAAACAAACGCATCGACATAGACGATAATTTGGCTTCTCAAGCAATGCTTTGACAGTTGCATTTCTCAAACTCAGCCTTCATCTCAGCATGCTGGTTGACGTCTTGTCGGCTTAGACTCTTGTTGTCGACCGGTTATTTGAACACACTCTGGTCACACTTGACCTCTGCTTCCACTAACCAAGATAAACCTCAGACATCATCTGTTCTACGTCTTTCTACAAAAAGGACAAAGGACTGCAATCCTTACTCACGGTCAGTCAAAGATGGCTTACCTCCCTCACCGGCTTCGATAAATTCTTAGAGTGACGCTTTCACACAGCAGCATGCTTTCAAGATCGATCTTGTAGCGATGCGTGTGCGATGTGTGTGCTTTCGAGTACAAGCCGCTGCGTAATAAGATTTGGCAGTTGGCTTTCCAGAAGGCTAGTTTATAATTCATCTGTCGGGAGAGCACTCGTATTCGTCGCCTCTTAACGAGTGCCGTAGCAGACTAAGCGGGTAACTTCACTGCTGAGGAGGCGAACGGACGTCACACTTTGCGATTCCCCCTTCCCCCCCCCCACATCACCCTGCCACCACCTCACACTAGACCTAAGCAAGACCTTTTTCGTCTTCTCTGGAGCTGCAGTCCTCGAAGGACATGGTCTTCAACCAACAAACCTCTTTAGTGCGATCCAGCTGTCTCCAGTTGAGTCTCAATTTTTGGATCAAGTCTTTTGTGCGCCATCGGTATCGTGGGTTAAAGTAGTGTTGGGCATGCAGCCTACATAGCCTCGTCACCTCAAGGGTTGCATCCTTAGACACACTACGATCATGATGCTGGTCACCCTATAGAGTCTTTGGTTGAATCTTCTTCTCCAAAAATCAACAACGTTAACAGGACCAAAGATTGCACACAGAACTGTTCTCTCCTTTGGCTTCTTCACCTGCTCTTAGCATAGCCCATGTTAGCTTGGTCCTTTAAGAGATGGCTCTACAACTCCATTGGCTATTGAGCCCAGCTAAACAGTGATTTTCAAGAGCTATTCTGCGTTTAATCTTGGTACTGATCCTGTTCGTACTATTTACGGAAGTTATATCTTCCCATTGTGAAGCGCTGCCCCAAACGACAATGTTGTGTGTCCCTTCTTGATGACAGTATAAACTTCGTCTTGCCCTCACTCACCGCTAAACTCATTTTGACCGCCTCCATTCAAATACCAGAAAACTCTTCATTGACGGGTCGATGTGTTCGACCAATCACGTAAATATTGCCAGCATCTGCTGGCAATTGTAGGGACATTTGGGAGATCGTCTCTCTTCTGTTGGCGAGTGAATTTTCAACGATCTTCTCAAGAATAATGTTCAAAAAGTAGCACGATAGAGTATCACCTTATCCAAGACCTTTTTGTGACATTAAGGGTCTTGGTGAGTTCGTAGATTATGGTCTTCATGGTCTTCTTGACGCACGACCTGACGAGTGTGTCGCCGATGTCGAAAATAGGCGTTGCTGTCATATGCCGCCTTGAAATCGGCGAAAAGATGGTTGTAGTTGATTTGCAAACAGTCCATCTGCACCAGCAGATTCACCTCGTCTAGGTCTGGGGGACGGAATTCTCTTCTATCGTCGTCTATTGTATGGAGTGAACATTCTGTATTGAATTGATGTCTTCATCGCCGTTTATCAGTCTGCAGAAGAGATCTTTTCGGATACCCAGTTTTGACTGCGACTCTACTGCAAGTTGTCCCTCCCTACCCATTGAACAGCCGATTTATCCGTTGGTACAACTTTCGCTGTTCCTTTCTCCAGTAGAACCACTCCATTTCCTCGATATCGGGCTTCTGATGGTCTCTCTTAATCCTTTAGAGAAGCTGGTGCTCTTCCCGTCTTTTAAGTTCTTAGAGCTTCCGATCAGAAACGTCCGCCTATCCAGCGTTGCCTTGTATACCACTAGATTCGCGCCTGTCTGCACTCGTTTTCAAACCAGGGTTTCTTCTGGTTAGCGTTTTAAGACCGAACACATAACAGGTAGCTTCTCTGATAGAGTTTTTACAATGGTTCCATTGTTCGTCAATTGTTTCGCCTGGCAAGGTCGGACTCTCCGATTACTCGATTTTCCTAGCGGTGATGGTAGCTTTCCGACGTCAAACTGATTTGGTCTTGCTTTAATCCTTTGTCCCATCGATATCCGTGTTACCTTGGCTACAACAATTAAATGATCCGAGTTGCTGTTGGCTCCCCGGAATGGTCGACCATTGAGAATACTGGAGGAGCGTCCGACGTCGATCGCTATCTAATCAATCTGGTTCACAGTTAATTGATAAGGCCTTAACTTACTTAAGCCTGCCTAGGAGAGCCCTAAACCTAGTCAGCGCCCTTCTATATTCGTTTGTTGATCCATGTTCGTAAAGAAAACTAGGGTACCTGATATTGATAGCACATGCCCGCCAGTCCACTCTTTATGTTAACCGACATGACCTTGGTGAAAAGAGCGTGGGGGTGGCCTCTTAGCGGAGGCGTTGCTCACATGCCAACTTCCACCCAGTCAATCACCTCGAGGATGGTCTTGCCTCTACCCCTACACAGGCATTTGACAAACGAGACTTATTCCAAAACATTTCCAAATTCAAAAACAACGCGGCTTGAATGTTTTCCTTTTAAAGGAAGAGAATGTTCTGTCTTTTTCTTTTTTTACTGGCTTGCGAATATTACATTTTATTTCTTTATTATTTCAATTACAATTCTTATAACTATAGTGTCAGTCCTGCATTCAGTGCCGCGTGTGAGTGCCTGGGTGAAGCAGGACTCTTCCCAACATCGGGATCCCAATTTTCAAAGCAGTGAGACTTTCTCGCTATTGGCAGTCTCCTTATGATACGTCTCGTCCTTACCAGGAAACCAGGCATAATCACTTTCGTTATCGTCCTCAAAAATGCCCCATACACAGCATTCGTTTGCACGCGACTCTCGCCAAATAATTTCGTGCACAAATCACGCCTCTCGGAACAGAGCCACCAAAAATTAAGACATTTTCATTTTACTTGGACCAACAATTGATGCGCAGACCAGACAAATCACAGGACACTTTTCAGCCACCGACACAAGCACACGCACATGTCTCCTGTGTATGGACCGCTTAAGGCAGTTCCCACATCATTTATCGCACCCACCTCAGTCAACAAAGAGCAACAGGGATCTTTTAATCGAAGGGAATCCAAGGCAGGGATCTTACGAACCTGCATTGGCTCTCTTTTTTTGTCCGTGACTGTACGGGGTATACTCGGCCTATCCTACAACCATCTTCCTACACCTTACACACAGCATCTTCGTTCTTCTCGACCACGATGCTGATCGCGCGTGAACAAGAAAAGAAACCAGATCAACTCAGGGCACACCTCAGATTTAAACGAGCGAACGACTGCATTCTATTGAGAAGAGTGCACGCCCATATCCATGAGCATATTCCGCCGCAAATTGAATCGTTATTGCCCGACATATCAAGCACTCAACGAGCAGCACCTTCCATTTCGTTGGTTGATTCCCTGCCCTTCGCCCCAGAACACGTTACAATATTCTCGGTTGCACACCAGGTCTGCAGTCGTAATTTTTAATGTTTTAAAATAAAAATGTTGAAACAAAACGAAGGGGAACAAAACAGAAATTCAAGAGAATGCCTGAACGACCTTAGTTGACGGCACGGCGGCGGCGGCGGTGGCGTCATACCCATCGTCGTCATCGCCGCCGTCAAGTGCAAAACCAATTCAAGCAAAAGATAAGAAAATTCCCACTCGCTTTCCGATTCAACGTTTTCGTCCTTGTAATATCTGCAACATTTAAAAAAGCCAGTCACCCACCCGCACGCCGGCACAACAGAAAAATGAAAGAAAACTACGAGACGCGGGGCACCGAGCAGTGAGCACACACAGCCCATGCAGCACCGTGTGCATGCTGAAGGTGATAAAAATAAGAAGACGCAGTCGGGAAAATAAAATTCGAAATTTGTACAACAGTTGGGCGGGTGGTAAACAGAAAATTGCATACATTATACATGAGTTAACCTGAAAGATGCTCGCAAGGAGTGCTTGGTGGCACGATGTGCAAGGTAGCTCCAGGCAGCACTGGCCGGGTGGGGCATGTGGAGGGGGACGGGGGTGGGAACTCATAAAAGCCGAAGCCCAGCAAGGAAGGTGAATTGTTGCTGACGCTACCAATGGTCTTGGGTTGTTGGAGTCTTTCTTTTTATCACCGTTACAAGACGATTCCTTGCGAAAAGATAGCCACCTTTAACCAGTCGCTTGCCGTCTTATTTCAATTTTTTTTTTTGGTTCACTGTGTGTCGTTGCAGCGTCATGAAGACCTGCGGGGGAGGGACTGCCTTAAATGCTCGGAACAAAGGTGAATGATTTTCTCAGCGAAATTCATAACAGCGGCAGAGAAGATACAAAATAAACTACTACAACCTTACCGTAGTAGTGAATGTGGGACCGCAGCAGCAGGGACATCCAAAGGAAATCACTTTCTTCAGAAAGCGAAAATAAAACAAAGAGCGGAGCAGGGAATTCCAGTGTAAGATGCGATTGTAATAAAAAGTAACGAGCCAAGCCAACGAACCGAGGAACCAAGGGTGGCAGGATGCCCACCTTTTGTGCCATTCTTTTAATTTTTAACATTTTAATCCTCCTCAACCGTGCTGCTCGTCTGCAAGCGAAGCGTTCAAATATGCAATCCAATATTCTCAAGCAGGCTGCTCGGCACCGTGGGTTGGGTATGTACGAGAGGCGTCTTCCAGTCACAGGGGATCAAACACCATCCGAGGGGATGTGTGTCTGTGCTTTACCAACATACATGTGCTGTACCCCGAATTGCATCCAATTCGAGAGTGAATTTTGGCTTGTTGTGCTTAATTTCTCGATTCTATTTCTTGTCTACAATTGGCTTTCTGCAAGTTGCGGATGTAATCGGGGTGGATTTTGGTCTAATTGGAAAACGGGGTTGCCAGCTACTACGGGGAGTCTGGGAGTTAGGTGAATGATTTGATTAAAGAACTTCTTGGTGGTTCAGTGGTGGTGTGGTTGGCACGATGCGTTAAGCTTATTTAAAGCGAGAATACGCTCTGGCGGATATTTATCTTCACTGTTAATCTCATTCGACTGCTGAGCAAGAGGTGCCTAGGGATTGAATTCATTAGAATACACAAGATAATGATCCAATATCCCGTGGCGTTGTATCTGTTTGTGCGAAATCGGTAAACAAAATTTGTGTGGGGTTTGAGATTTATTATCGGGGTGCGTGCGTGCAAGGCGCGGTAGGAATTTTGATAACACCTCGATTGGGGTGGTTGGGAAATTTAGGAGAATTCTGCAAATCAACACTTGGAATTTATACAAGTTGAGACATTTAACCAATCAGTGGAATCGTTACAAGGTGACGACTAAGAAGATTAATTTTGTTTTAGTTTATTTTGGTCCCACCCAATATGAACTAAGGGGTGTCCAAGAACTTGCAAGATTTTAATTAGATGGAAGACACAGGTCTTCACACTCTTTCGTCTAAAATTTACATCATAATTCTCCAAATATGTGACTGCATTTCGTTGCCATAGATGCAACTGGAGGCTCGCACGGAGTTATTTTGATTGCAGTGCTAATGGGATGAAAAGGTTTCGAGTGTCAAAAGCAATTGATAATGTCTAAAGTAATTGAACAAATTCTGCCCAGACGTTTAAGTCTAATTGTGGAAGAAAAACAGCTCATACCAATTGGTTTTAGAAGCAAACACTCAACTATTGACCAAGTACATCGTATAACTGATGTGATAGAAAAGGCATTTGAACAAAATCTCGTTTGTTCAGCCACATTTTTGATGTTTCTCAAGCCTTTCACAAAGTTTAGCATGAACTATGCCGATCTGTACCGTGGAAGCTGAATATTATTTTAGCGAACTACCTCTCTGATAGGATCTTCCGTGTGAAGCATGGAAATGAATACATAATAATAATAATATGGGTGGCGCGAACGTCCGAGGTGGACCTGGGTCTAGCTTCTCAGCAACCACTCGTGTTGTGCGTGCTATTGTTCTTTCACGAGTGGAAGGGCCCTACAGTTTAATGCCAACTCCGAACGGTGAGTTTGAGAATCTTTTTCTTGGCAGGAATACTCTTTGAGCATTGTCAGTGACTCGAAAGAGGTGGAGCCGTGAATTATCAAAGGTGGTAAATTCGGGTATCGAACCTGGCACCCTCTGCGTAGGAGTCGACGCGCTTACCCACTACGCCACGGGGACCACTAGAAATGAATACTCTGCTTTCAAAAATATAAATGTTGGTGTACCGCAAGGGAGTGTTCTTGGCCCTCTGCTATACCTACTGTATACTAGGGATTTACCACAAGAAGAACCCACTGTTCTATGCACATTTGCTTTTTTACAAGCTGGGGTGTCATAACAGATTACCACATCACCTTGTTTTTGAGCCAATTCACATCCCATTTAACCATTTGAAACCTTGTTATAAAATACCCTCTGTTCTAGCCATTTTGGGAACAGCCAAAACGGTTTTAGAGTCTACGGCAAAATTACAACGTTCACTAGATCGGATACACGAATGGATGAACTTCTGGTGATCTGTGCCTAATGAAAGCAAATCTGTCCATATTAATTTCACTTATAGGCAAGTTAATAACTTGTCAGTCTTCTTAAATCGAGTCCAAATACCTTTTGGCAATGAAGCAAAATGCCTCGAGATGACTCTTGACGTAAAACTCAAGTGGAAGGAGCACGTTAAGAAGAAACGTGCAGAACTTGACATGAAATATAAAGATCTGTACTGTCTTTTGGTACACAATCCAAGCTAAGTACTGACAACAAACTGCTGGTATATAAGCAAATCCTAAAACCTATTTGGACGTATGGCGTACAACTTTGAGGTTGTAAAGCAAGTAATATGAGCATAATACAGACTTTTCAAATTAAGAAGCTAGAACCATCGTTAATGCACCATGGTATATCAGAAACGACGATATCCACAGAGCACGTGGAATATTACCACACCAAGATGAAGTTAAGAAATTTGCTTAGAAACATAAGCCCCGCCTAGAAGTGCACACAAACACTGCAGTTAACCCGATCCTTGAGGAAACTAATGTCTTGCGCCGACTTCCAAAGATTCGACTCCTTGATCTCGTGCGATAGTCTACACCACCGCATGGTTGCGGTGTTAGCAGGAACTATCATTGGATAGTAACCTGCCGATCAATACCTAAATTATGAAATTCAAACTACTGGTTAAGTGCTTCATTTAGTTGTAGTTTAAAAAAAAAATACAGGGAGGTGGTTTAGTGAGTAAGAATCTCACACTTCTATGTGCGAACGTTCGCCATAGAGTCTTGTCGAAGATTTCCACCTGCCCACGGAAAAAAAGCTATTGACAGACTCGTCTCCTCAATTGACATAGCCAACTCGAAAGTCGAACAGTGGTATCCCCCTTCCGGTGCTCGTAACGCAGATGATGGTTGTCTGCTCAGCCTAGTTAAGCTGGGTTAGAAATCGTCCCATTAGTGGAAGCCTTTAAACACGTTTGACTGCAGTAGGCATGGATGGTAGGTCTCAAATTGGAATAAGTTATATGGGATCACTGTCGAACTAGAAATTTCGTAAAATGTCTCACAATCCTGGCACCTACATGAGACATATGTCAAAATACTTTACAGGCCTTCAGGGAAGACCTAGATTGAAAACCGACTCCATCCAGAGATTTTATCCAAGCTGGGGTGTCATAACAGATTCCCACATCACTTTGTTTTTGAGCCAATTCAGATCCCATTTAACCGTCTGAAACCTTGATATAAAATACTTTACAATCACAGTAGCCCAGCTAACTGGAGAATCGTGTAAGGTGAGACTGAGGTACGTCTCGAACTGTAGCGCCACTCAAAGGATACGATGAAGACGAGAGCACAGTGTAGGCTGGTAGTCTTATAGCTTAGTGAGCTTTCAATGATTATCTTCTTCTTTATTTGGCGCTACAGTCCGGGGTGGACCTGGGCCTCAACCAACAAGCTTCTCCAGATTGCACGGTCTCTGGCTAGCTGTCTCCAGTGTCGCACGCCAAGTTGGTTGAGGTCCTTCTTAAACGCGGGCGTCCTCTGTTGCGTTGTCCCACGGGTTCGGAGTCGCAGACTCTTCAGGCCGGAGCTGAGTTGTCCATATGCTCTACATGGCTTAGCCATCTTAGGCGTTGGATCCGAAGACGCCTGACTAGACTCATGTCGCTGTACAGCTGTACGTGGTTGAATATTTTGCTCCAGAAACCGTCAACGCAAATAGGACCAAGGATCGCAAGAGACCAAGGACTTCATATTTCCTCATCCGCTTTTGAGATTGTCCATGCTTCCGTGCCGTACAGCAGGACTGGGATGATCAAGGTCTTGTATAAAGTTAGCGTGCTCCTTCGAGAGATGGCTCTACTACTCAATTGCCATATGAATAGCGGTTGGCAAGAGTTACTCTGCGTTTGATCTCGCTACTGATGTTGTTTGTACTGTTTACTGCGGAGCCGAGGTAGACGAAGTCCTTGACTACCTCGAAGTAATAGCTACCCATTGTGATGCTCTGTCCAAGACGTTGATTTTGTGTGTCCTTTCATGATGACAGCACATACTTCGTATTGTCCTCATTCATCGCTAGACCCATTTTAGCCGCTGCTGCCTCAATGCCAGCAAACGCCTGAGCATTGATGGTCTAGATTAAGATATTTTACTTCAAGTTTAAATTTAAATGAGCGCCTCCTTGGAAGTTTCTGAGGAGCCAACATAGACTTGGATAATTTCTTTATAGCAACCAATTCAAGAAGAAGACTGTCGAGAAGTCTTTCCACTCCGGATCTACAGCGCAGAAGCATGGATAATTTCAAAAGCTTTTCGGGGAGTCCTTCTAGAGAGGAAGTATTTCCGGTTTTGAATGTTTTCCAATCCTACATACCTTGAGTCTATGTACCTCGGGCATGTAGAGCGCATGGAACTTCTCTCCGATCGGAAGATTCTACCATTCCGAGCATGTGTTACAACACATAGGAGCATGCCCAATTCGAATGCCATACACCGAAGGAGGAGAGAAGGCTCTCAACCAACATGAGCAACGGTTTACAGTTTGCCATAGTTCATGTAGTTCAGACTCGAGGACTTAAGACAACTCTCAATAAACATAGTCTTCTCCTATTAATCACGAACAAGATTCCTGCTTTCAAACATGTACTCAATTTCAGTACGAAACCTTAATGATATTTGTTTAAACCAAGCAGACTGTCATTTAAGTGAAACAAAGTACAGGAACGACGCCCCCAAAACGAAAAGCAGAACAAAAAGAATAACCAACACCGTCCTTCGAACAGCTGGTATGGACCAAGGGTCTTGGTCACGCTTCCATCAATTGCCCACAAATCTAACCAAAACCAGCCAAAGTGCCATTAAGGATGAATGCATGTGACTGCAGCCACCATCATCACCCCATTGGACGCCCCGGAAGCCCAGAGAGTGTCCTTTTTCGATGCCGACCGACATCAGGTACTGTACCCTGTCATCAAGTGCGGCAAAGAAAGCAACCAGTCCCAACACTGCCTCTGCGGTTCATCTCCATTTGCATATTACGCGCTGCAGAAATTATCCTCTACGTCCCCCGCGCATGGACGTGTCCTGTTGAATGACCATGATGGTGCTAGCTGGGATTTCCACCAATTGCTGGCACCCTCAACCCTAATGTTGGCTAGCATTTGATGCTCCAGCCTTTCGGTCAACAGTGCGCCAGAGCATGGTGTGATGTGGGAGAATTTCTTTTGTTTTGTTGCACACATCTCCTCGAGGACGACGAGCCTGCAGTACACCCGCAGACTGGACTGGTATGGAACAGAATTTGTGTAGTTACCATCCGCGTTAATGACCACAACGACAACGTCTCCCTGGATCTGCTCGGCGTCTATTCATTTGTCGGGCAATGCCGGGCCCGGGATGTGCCAGGCATCCTCGAATTACATATTCAAGTCGCGATCGCTTCACAGGGTTTTCGTCTGGCACGTGAAGGAGATACGGCCGCATGATGAGGATGGTGATGATGGTGACGATGATGATGATGCTGAAGGTGGTGGGAAGGTTCTGCATGCACAGCAGAAATTCAATTTGATTCCCACTACGGAGACGTCTTTCTTCGCAGAGGATGGATGTAAGGCTGAACAAAAAAAAAAAAAATGGAAGACAAACTCAAGGGAAAATAAAAGAAAATTCGTTTTCCTTTGAAAACGTCTTCAGAATCTATGCACGAACCGACTTGGCCTCTGACATACACAATCAATGCGGAAAGGCGAAACCGGCAAACCACCAGCAAACCAGGACTAGGCAAGGCAGTAAGGCAATTGAGGTTCCCTGCACAATCGATGCACAAGGACTAGGATCTATCTAAACAACTCATCGATTGTACCTTCATCAGGCAGTCGTCTCAGTCGTAGCCAGCGTCATCATCATCGTCACATTGCCAACAATCTCAAGAGAGGAATTGGTTTTTTTTTTCTTTTTCTCCTTGCGACGGCTGCAGTTCACTCACAGCAGCAGTATGTCGTGCAAGTAACTGCGGAGAAGTTTTAATGAATTACGATGTTTGATGTATATTCTCACAGACTTTAAGGACTGCAACCTGTGTAAGAAATGCGGAATGAGACTTTGTTGGCCTGTCTGAGTTTAAGATGCTGGAGTTCATCTCTTGAGTAAAAATTTAAGCCATAAGTTCAACCGTAGGTTGCTCACCCAAAATAGATCTTTTGTCAGCACAGAAAGAAGACCACTCAATCACCATTGTCAAATTTTAAGGAGCCACAAGCGAAATTTCCTCACCAACTGTCATTTACGCACGTAGGCAGCCGGACGATGTAAGCAAACAAAACTGGAAAACCCAACGAAACTGAACGATATGGATACAGTAGTCTCATCACTCAATTTGTTATGTTTGCTTAAGTAGCGTTACGTTCATCAGGGTAAAAGCGGAGACAACTGAACCAACGAAACTAAACGATAGGGATATTGTAGTCTATATGCACAATTTGCTAAGTTTACCTAAGTAGCGTTACGTGCATTTTGGTCAAAGGGCCTTAACTCCCACTTAAGCAACCATTACTTAACGAAAACTGCCAAAACAGAACAATGTGTGTATTGTAGTCAGGATGTGTATTTTTCATTTATTATGGTTAAACAGCATCCACTCCCACGTAAGCAAGCAAGGCTTAACGAAACATGACGATATCGAACAATGTGGATATAGTAGTCAACGTGTATCCTTTTCTTTGTACTCGCTCAGCTGGTTAAGTGGTCTTAAGTACCTACCCTTAAGTTCTGTATTTTTAAAGGATCGACCAAAACTGAACGAAACCCAACGCAACTGAACGATGTGAATATTTTAGTCCATACGCACCATTTATTAAGTTTACTTAAGTACTCTTACACCCATTAAGGTTAAGCGACTTCCACTCCCACTTAAGAAATCAAAACTGAACGAAACATGACGAAAGCAAACGATGTCGATAATATTCTCACCATGTGTGCCATTTTTTGTAATAGCTCAATTGGTTAAGTTGACTTAATTCCTCTTAGGTGCATTATGGTTAAGGCAGCGGGAAAAAACTGATCGAAACCAGCCGAAACTTGAAAATATGGATTTGTACTCGCTGGGTTAAGTTAGCTCAAGTACCCTTACATCCATTATGGTTAAACGACTTCTACTCCCACGTAAGAAAGCAAAACTGAACGAAACCTGACGAAAGCAAACGATGGCGATAATATTGTGGGGGTTAATTTTTTGCAATAACTCAATTTGTTAAGTTGACTTATTTACCCTTACGTCCATAATGGTTAAGGCGGTGGGAAAAAACTGATCGAAACCAGCCGAAACTGGAAAATGTGGGTATGTACTCTCTGGGTCAAGTTGGTTTAAGTACCTTTATGTCCATTATGGTTATTGTGGCAGTTATGGTTACTCACAATTATGCCATACTTCTTCAACATACGGTTAAAATCTAATACTTTTGAAAGAGCTCCACTTTAAAGGGATGCAGCCGGCAGTAGTCAAGAACAGGCTGTCATCCATCCATGGTCACCAGATGTTCAGGCTTCCTCCCCTTTTTAAGCTATGGGACATGGCTTCGAACGATTTCTTATCCAGACCATGGGTGTTCAAATTCTTAATGTACTCCAGTGAATCTTTGTCGTCAGAGGTGTATGCGCATATTTGCTCGTAGAACTATTGCCAATGCCACCATGAAGGCAAGGCAGACAGGCGTTCCAATGAACCCACCCAAAGAGTGCATTTTTAAACACAACGCTATAAAAATAAATCCCTCACTTGACCAACAGACTTTCCGCAACTCCTTTCCACTTTTTTTCGTTTTCTTTCTCTGCACTCGATGATATTTTGAAAATTCTGTAAGCATGCCTCTGACAAGGCAATAACCGCGCACCGTGGTTAAAATTCAAAGATGCTCCCCCTGCATTTACCCATAAAGTCATTGGCATCGAACCCTGTCATCTTTCTCCCCGTATCTTCGTATTCTTTCGTTTTTCCTCGCCCGGCCTGCCAAAATGTGTTTACACCTCGAAGGCGATAACGAAGGCGATGATGGAAAACTTATTTCTTTTGATTTTTCCAACTCGCTCTCGGCAAGTGCAACTTGCAACCGTGCATATATTATATATACAGTTTGTCTGGGGTAACAAAATATAAGGCGCACAGTGTGTAACTGCGTTCGGTATGTGTAAACACCGACCTCACGATACCTAAGTTCATGATCGAGAAAAATTTCTCAACCAGCGTATGCCCCAGATCAACACCGGACGCTGGACAGATGACGCTTCACAGATGGATCGAAGATGGACGAAGGAGTGGGTGTGGAAGTCTAATCTACGCATTCTGTCATTCCGGCTACCTTCTCACTGCAGCGTCTTTCAGGCAGAGACTATAGCGATCAACGAAGCTCTCTCCTGGCTAAAATGTATGTGATATGTGATATTAGGTACAGATATTGTCATCTGCTTGTTGGGTCGCCGTGGCGTAGTGCGTCGACTCCTACGCAGAGGGTGCCAGATTCGATACCCGAATTTACCACCTTTGATATTTCACGGCTCAACCTCTTTTGAGTCACTGACAATGCTCAAATAGTATTTCCCATATTATATTATATTATTGTCAGTCACATTTAACTCCAAATCTATCTCTTAACGAGATGGCCAAGTATCAACTTATATACGTGCCAGGACACAGTGACATCCCAGAGAATTGCAAAGCAGACGCACCACCTCAACATCCTTTCTGCTCTTTCCCGACGGGGAACTGCCGTCCATGCCTATCGCTACTTCAAAATATGTACAAAAGCTTGAAGGGCTTACTCGCACCAAATAGAAGATGGTGTTCTGGCACTGGGTGCCTCATCACAAAACAATTATGACCTATTATCAATCCCGTTTTTTTCTAGTTTTCAAATCTGGTCCAGTCGACATTCGCCGTTGGGATCAAATTAAAGGCACTGTCACTGGAGTAGTCAATCAGTGGTAGTAGTCTGACCAGGGGTACCACAATGGACCAATATGGTCTGGTGAATGCACTAGCAGCCCCCCTACTTAACCTAACTTACTATCAATCCCACAAGCTCACACAACTTGGTCAGACTGAGTTGGTCGCACATTGGCACTCTCTTCGGCGTCATAATCGGGCCCATTGGAATTCACGCCTCAAGACTACGATTTCTGTGAAAGTTGCAGAGATGAGGAGGAATAAGAAACGAACACCTTCTTTGTAATTGCAATGCCCTCCCATCTCGCAGACCTAGTCCTTGGACGTCCATATTTCTATGAACTCACAGAACTAAGTGAGATTAGCATCAGTCAGCTCCATCGCTTTGCCAAAAGCTTCAGATAGTGTGCGGATACTAGATCTACTAGATCTCTGTGGTAACACAGTGGGGCTACCTTTGGCCTAAGTGTTGCTACCCCTAAGGTAGTCAGTCGCTCTAACCTAATCTAACCTTTGGTATGTGGTAAGTTGAATCCCCACAAGGCCTTATTATTGACTAATCTAATCTAATCTTATATAGCGTCATCCAATTCGTGTCTGGATCTGCCACCTCTTTTTAAATCTTTCACTCATTCACAAGCTGTCATTGATAATGTATGTACCCGTTTAGCTTAAAGCGACTCCTACACTGGGGATTCAAAATCCATTTCCCGATACGAGCTAATTTCATTTTCACTGCTTTACCACTTCAACTGAAATTGATCAATTCTGTCCGATTCCTGGCGGTTGCTTTCTTTAATTATTGAATGTACAAGTTCGAATCAAGAACGGAAGGCAAGCAGGTCTGTGCGGGGTGGACTTGGGCCTCAACCAGCAAGCCTTTCCAGCCGGCACAATCTTTAGCCAGCTGTCTCCAACTGCGCACACCAAGTCGTTTGAGGTCCTTCTCCACCTGGATGCGCCATCGGTTCCGTGGGAGTCCACTTTTGCGTTGTCTCACTGGTTCGGAGTCGAAGTCTCTTCGAAGAAAGCAGGACATAGTCGATAATTCCCTGCCAATTCCCAAACTAGCGAGCAAACCTGGCTTATTCACCGTTCCTGGCGGCTTCCCCCACTCGACCGAGGCCATTTTCACTTGCAGTTATCGTAAGTGATCTACTTTTCATCGCCAATCACCATCCGCACTGGGAATGGATCAATTTTCTTTCGATTCACAAGCTGCTAGGGGGTGGCAGTTGTATCCCCTGGTCTAAATGGCCTTGTAAGTCAGTGTCAGTTATAAGTACGTAAGTAGTCAGTAAGGAAAAATGGGGTGTATTGCCCAATCCACACACTTACGCGACTCATGTCTTAAGCTGGGTAAGAGAAGACGGGAATGAGAAAGAAGCATGTGCAAGTTTAGTTACCAAATGAATGACCTTTGCGACATAGTTCACACCCTGTGGAAGACAAATTGCAGCAGATTGCTGGCATTATTCTGTTCGGCAAGCCCTGCAAAGACTGACCATGTCAAGGCAAGTTTCTCCAAAGTTTTCAAGACCGCAACAGCCTTCTGTCAACTCAAGAGAAGTAGTCATTCCAATGGGCAAGTGCACGATGCAGAACTTCTCTTCATCTCGTCCTTGAATTAGAACCTCTCTGAATAGACAACAATTTCCATTCTAACAACATTTTAAGCCCCGAAGAGGATGTAGATTCCATTTCGATAACCACTATATAAAGCCGAAGGATAAAGTGGAACTTTCACACCGCTCGAGCTAAATAATTTCAACAGTCACTCCTTTATTTGGACACGAAGTTATGGAAAAACATTCTGCCACATTATACATCAATAAGGAAGTGGTCGTGCAACCAACATAAAATTACATCTACCATTACAAACAACAAGAGTAATCACACCTTGACGATTGTGTATCTCCTGAGAGCGTCCCCCCGGTGCACGGCGCGGCGTCCTTCCATTCAGCAGTGGGCGGGTGACCAACTCGATGCCACCGCAGCGCCCAACCACTGTCACCGTAAACTTTGTGTGTGTCGTCCGTTGTGCTGTAAACCAGAGTCGCATACAGATTAGGGAGAAAAGTTCAAAGGAACGTGCTTCAATATCTTGTGCTGTGCGTCGTCGTACTCATCGTTCTCGTTGTTGGTGTCGTTGTCGCCGTCCTGTAAAGTTTTCGGGGTAGATTGAGACCTAGGACTTTCTTTACGCCCCGTTAATTCACTCATACCTTGCGCACGAGTTCTCAATATCTCAATAACACCGGCACTAGGTGCGGTCTGTGGGGTACAGCGACGAGACGGCGATGCTGATGATGACACAAGGAGAGTACAACGAACTAACTACACGACACCGAACACTGAACACCGTACAACGTACACCGCCAACATTCAGCGCCAAAGATAAAGGTACCACGCTATAACTTCACCGCTCGTTCCAACTCAAAGTGAAGCGCAAAGTTTGCATTATAAATTTTAGTCATGTATCTAATAACTTTGAATTAATCATCTCTTCCTGTGGAAGTAATAATCCTCACATTTGCGGCATTTCTGTGAAGAGAACAGAGACACAGAGAGAAGAAAAAACGTCTTCGGATTGCGCGACGTGGTGCGAGGATGACTTAGGACGGGCATGAACGACTTGTTCAGGCACGGGAAGGCTAACAAAATGCTTAGTGCTTGCGTGCAACCAGACAATGTACGTTTGCATAGTTAACTGATGTTTGGTCGAATTGCTTGCCAGACTCGGAGACGCGTGGGAGGGAATTTATTAGTTGTTTGGCAACAACTGACGGAGGCACCTGAGAGTGCGTTCACGGGGAGGTATCAATTGCAGAACAGGATTACCTGGGTTCTTGGGCGTGACATGACTCTGCTGATTGATAATTATGGAGTACTCATTGGGTTATTGTTTTCATTGGGTGTAACAAACTTAGTAGAAGCAACTGGAGACGTCAATGATGGATGGCTCATGCCCTGAAATGTAACTGCTGGCCTACGATCGGCATTCAGTGTACACTGTACTTGGCAGTGTTTATTGTTGTTCAAAGAGGCTCCCAATCCTAAACACTCGCGTGATGTTGCATTCAATAAGGAGGAGTACTACGGAGCCAAGCCAATGTCAAGATTGTCAAAGCCCGAGCCTAATGACTCTCTTGATGCCGCTGTGCATTCTGTGAATGCTGCTGTCTCTTTCCTTCACGTGTGTATGTACAATCTGCCATTTCTTTATTTCTCTGTCTTTTATAGATTATTCTAACAAGGAATTCAAAATATGTAAGAGTGTAAAAAATTAAATAAAGTAAAGTTGGAACATTACGACAGGCTGCTTAACCTAACTAATGGGTCGCCCGATAATTTGTAATTTGTTCGTTTTAAGAGATAAAGGGGTGAAACTTGGAGTACATAATCTGGAATATTTAAGCTTTGAAATTTAGTCAAATTATTAATATTTTTTTGTTTTTAAAGGCCTTGAATGTTCTCCACGTTCTCCACATGTGGATGGATTGGATTGAATGGTTTCTCCTGATCCGTACCAAGTCCGTCATTGTTCAACACACTGTTACAAGCAACTAATTCCTTTTAGAAATTTTAATTTTTGAGCCAGTGACCAAGTGACTTACAGACAATCAAATTCATATTCGTACAGTAGGTGCGAAATTATCTTAACACTGTTTTTAACCACGACTATATTTTATTCCATTTTATTTGTACCACTTATTATTAATCATAAACTAAATGTAATCAATTTATTCAAAATTAGATAAATAATGTCTTACCAGCATTATTTGTCGTCTGAAAATAATTGTCTGCGAAAGCAAATCAAATTCATATTCGTACAGTGTTTCTTATTCAACAAAATCATGTGCAAGGAACTGTTACAAAACAAATACGTTTTTGGCCTTCAGGGGTTTGCATAGTTCGATTGCGTGTTTGAAATTAAAAAAAAATACAAAATGGGACGAAAACAGTGCGAAGCGTCGGTTTAGCTTCTCAAAACTTATTATAAAGTACCATAACGATGGTAAGTCATTACAAGAAATTGCTAAACTGTCCAGTCAATTAAAATTGAAAATCGAATAGTAAATAAGCCGAGGAACACCGCACGTGAAATTTTCAACTCGCATGATAAAAGTGTTACCATACGTGAAATTAAGAAAAATCCCCAAACCAGTGCACCAAAACCTGGGGAAAAGATGCGTCAGGAACTAAAGAAAAAAAAATTCCACAGAAACCCTGAGAAAATGCATTCGGGATCATTGTTTTAAACGGTAAAGATATGCCACAAAATATTAAAATTTGTTCAATTTCTTGTGTCTTACCAAAAAAAGTTTTTTTTATGAATACGAATTTGTTGTCTGTTAATTGTTTTTTTGTTTGGTTTTTCTTATTAAAATTTTTGTTTAATTTATAAAAAATTAATAGCGGGTCGCCGTGGTGTAGTGCGTAAGTGCGTCGGCTCGTACGCAGAGGGTGCCAGGTTCGATACCCGAATTTACCACCTTGGATAATTCATGGCTCCGCCTCTTTCGAGCAGAGATAATGGATGATAGAGATATCCAACTTCGGCCATTTTTACCCCTAGCCCACAATGAAGATGTAGTGGTAATCCCTTGTATTTCACTTACAACGCTCGTCAATTCACCACAATATGGCGGCCGATTCTTGAATTTTGTGGGAAAAAGCGGCAGCTTCATGAATTTAGTGGGAATCCATGTACTTTCCATGTAACGTACATGGGTATTGTGTTCGGAGGGTGTTCAAAAGTTGACTAGTATTTTTAAGGGAATTTTCTTACATTGTTATATGGACTTTCGTGGATAACAATGTATTGCAATGTCCATTTAACTGGAACTATTTGACCTAAAATTAATTCTTAAGTGTATATATAGCCTATTCATAAACCATAGCTGACAAATTAACTCAAAAAATGAAGCCCACTTTATACGCTTAAATCATGAATATTGAAAAACTCATGAATTCAATTTGAACAATTTGATAAGAACAATGGCAATATATTGCAACTTATACTAATGCTAAAAAATGGTTGTCAAAACATCTTATTTGTGATTCACGCTTCAATAATATTTTTATTATTGGTTAACTGAACGTGTGAATGTATTATTAATTTTTATTCATATGAAAAAAATTCACACTTTGTTGTGCATTCATAAATTATGTCCAAGTATTTCAAATTGTAAATTGCTCAAAGCTTTAATGAATCGACTTCATGCAGATAAACATTGTTCGTTCGTTTACCCCCCCATACTGTGTTGAAAATTTAACACCAAAATTTGAAAAAACGTTCAAATAACGAGCGAATTTTCAAATAAGAACTGTAATTCACCCCATTACTAATGTGGGGAAGGGAATCAGCTGTCTCCACAGCTCACACGTATTCACAGACAGTGGACAAAAAACGTATAAAAAACGCTGTCAGATGAAATCAAGGGGCAAGGGAGGTAGAAGTTGGATATCTCTATTATAGGTTATCTCGGCTTTCGAGTCACTGACAATGCTCAAAGAGTATTTCTGTCTAGAAAAAGCTTCCTAACTTCGCCGTTCGGAGTCGGCATTAAACTGTAGGGCCCTTCCACTAGTGAAAGAACAATAACACGCACAACACAAGTGGCTGCTGAGAAGCTAGGCCCAGGTTCACCTCGGGCTGTCGCGCCACCCATATTATTATTATTTTGTTATTAAATTTTCTATTTTCGTTGAACAATAGGCTCACCAGATCTTTTATTTTACAAACAAATGACATTGGAAGTTTCAGTGGTTCTTGCATAAATCGAAAAGAGTTATTTTTTCCTACTGTGCGAATATGAGTTTGATTGACTGTATGTTTCTGACAAAAAAAAAACAAACATAATAAGGTCCCATGATAAGGTGATCCTCTCGGAATTAAGACTAATTAAGTATTGTTATCAGTCAAGAAACCAGGCAGCGGAAGACATTGTATGTGGGGTTGCATCTGTTTGAATATAAAAAAGCAATATCTAATATTATTTTGTTTTTTTTTTATCATTTTTTTTAAGTGCTTGAAGCTCTGCTCCTAACAAAAAATTTACAACACCTATCTCAAGTCCCCCATCGTCCCCCATTTTTTTTCAAAAATCTATAAATAATGAAGTAAGATCTTACACATAAGACACATACAACAAACTACTGCCTATAACTACCTTACCTATAATATCGGCAGTGAAAAGTGGCGCCGAATTCTAATTCGAATTTTTTTCATATATTTTGACAGATAAAAATTAAAGCCACTGCGAATTGTTTCTTATTCGTTTGTGAATCTTACTTCACTTCACTATCAAAAGCTATGAAAAAAACACGGCTAATGGCTCTGTTTGGCATCCATTGCAAGTGGCGCATTGTCATTTTCACCCTTCCGTCGCATCTGGGCGTAACACTGTATTATCGTGACGCTTCGTACTCTAGTCCAAGACTGGGCCGTAAAAATTCTTTCTCTGTGCGGCTGCCAGGAGATCAGACATCTGCATGCCTCTTGTGACACCATAAGACACACACCCTATTCACGATACGACCCTGATGACTTTCCGGAATTTAGTAGAACAGTGTTGATTGATTGATTGATCCTTTATTGTAGCTAAAAAGTACATTTATTATAAAAATACATTGCACAATTTACAGAGATACGGTATACACTACCTTACTACTGAAAACTTATTATAAATTGCAAGAAAATATGTTAATAAATTATTTAGGATTTTAGAAGGAAAAGCTACCGAAAAACCTTCATTAGTAGAACAGTGCTACGCTTGGGGGATTGGAACTCTCTTGCATCTAACAATCTTATTTCACTGAACCCCATGAGAATCAGCTTATATCGCATGAATTCTGCGAACCTTCACTCTGCGAGTCAAGGGGCGTCCTCACATTCCAGATACCAATCCGAGTACAATACCCAAAGGTTGTCAATGGGTAATAGTTCCTTATCTGAGGTATAGTGTCGGTTTCGTTAGCTTGGGAACTTTCGATAACCCTACGTTACCTAGTCTAGATTCGCTAGACGGTTGCACTTGAAATTTTAGGTTAATGTATACGAGTTTATACAGTAAGCTACCAGGGACCACAGCGGGGAGGAAACGCAAGCAGTTCACCACGAACCTGATTGTTACAAGATTTGAGCAGTCAGTAGTTACCCGATCAGTCGCAAAGCAAATCCCTAAAAAATTAAAGGATCACAAAAGATTACTTAAGCTTAAAAGGAAATATGTACCAACAATGTATGTATTGCTTAATTCCCTTCAAGAGAATACGACCGTTGAAGATACTCCGAGGGACTCGACGCGAACGATAGCCTCGCCAGGATTTGCTATATGTTGAGTGGAATTGGCGACTAATCATCTAATGTGATCTGCTTCCCTATGGCAATCTCTGGTCTGAAGGAAGCAATAACCTTGAAGAGGACAGATTTAGGCGTGGATTGGAGTGGGAACCGCCGCATACAAGTCCCCACCCTAGAAGAGATTTGTGTTTACTTTCTAGAGGTTTACTTTACACGTTGTATAACATTTGAAAAGTTTAGAGGTTTGGGGGTAACAATGTTGGCAGTTTGATAAATCAGTGATTTTTTCAATAGGACACATTTTTTTCATTTCATTCCTTATCACAGTCCCTTATTAACTCGATCGACTTCTTAATTTTTTGCATTCGAATTTTTTCAATTATTTTGGTCTCTCCAAATAATAGCTTTTAGCAAGGCCCTCAACATATGCGTGCCTCTTCTTCCAACCCAAAGCATTCACCGCAATAATTTCTTTAGGTTTGGAAACAAAGTCGGTGGGGTCTCAATCTGAAGACTTTGCTTGATAGAGCAGTAGCTCTTAGCCCAATGGTGACGATGGCCACGATCTTCTTCATCGACAGACTTACCTTGGCCTTCCTCTACCCCCAAAGAAGGTGGCTATCCTCATTGTTTCTTCGTCCCTGGTGTGTAGTAATGGATCCATGCTTCAAATCATCCACGCCATGAAGTGGTTACATGGTTGCGCTTATGGTCAAGTGTGCGCAATCGCGATACCCATCGCATGTTCACTTCAAAAAAGTTCTTCTGAAATGTGACGTACCCACCCAGTTGAAATGCCTTTAGATGCCTTCAGCTATCTCACACACTTGAATTGTCTCTTCGATCTTCCAATATAATATTAACGATTTCGTGACCTGGTGGGCGTTACTTTTACCGACACAAGGACAACGGAGTTCTGTAAACGATGTCATAGCCCTTAAAAATACATGATCCAACGAGAAAGTTAGTGGGAGAAGTAGATTGACTTGAGTGAGTAGTGTTGCACTGAAAGGTTAATGGAAAAAATTACTACCGTCTGTATGCTTAGCAATGCAAAACTTAGTTGGACTTTAACACATATTTGTTGCCAAATGTACGGGTCACCACAAACTATAAAAGATTTCTTCATTGCGTGTGATTTGGCTGCGTATCATGAAGCTTTCTTCATCCGCTGCAGGCTTAGGTATAACCTTCACCGCAGGACTGGTGCACGAGGGCCTTCCCAAACCACTAGCCCTCTTCAACAGCGAGCGATTATACCTACTGGAGATAGCAACATCACGCGAAGACAATCGATGCGCTTCAACACCGACTTAGTATGTCGGCATTGTCCATCTTACAAACGATTCGAATACCTCACCTAAATGTATTCACCAGCAACACAGGTCTCGCTAGGATTACTTATCAATTCAAGCCAAGTCTTCCCAGGCTCTGAGTTAAGTTCCGAGACTCATTCTTTAAGCCTCCTACATGAATATGGATTGCCTACCCACAGACTACAATCTACACATATTTAAGACCAACGTACAGTGGTAGCTCTTTTCGCATTCCTCCCTTCTGACATTCGACACGTGCTGCGCCTGCTGCCTTCAGGCCCCTAGCTCTGTCAAATTGTACCAAAAATATCCTTCATTAGACGCTATTGTTTACACCACGAAAACGGAGAAATCAAAACAGAGAGAGAGTGAGAGACGACTGAAAATATTCAATTGACCTCACATTCGAACAGGCATCTGCATAAATTCCCCAGAAATTCAGGAGAAAAAGCAATCTATGAGTGTAAACAGGAGGAATTCACAAATATTTTCTCACTAAGCGCACCGTTTTATTGACACCTCGAGAGATTCTATTTGTCTCCACAGTGCTGTCGTGTGCATCCGATCCTGATTCGTGTGCAATTTTGTGAATTCTTTCGAAAATAATGCAAAAGACAAATTCAAAGTAAGTTACCCCAGGTTGTCCTTAATACTTCGGCAAAACTTTTCTGCCGAACGGAGTGCACAGAGGGAATTTTAAATTTCTTATGAATACGAACGAAACTTCCAATGCACGAGACTATCGACCACATTTACAAGGGATGCGCTCGCTTCGGAGAAAGCTGACAAATTCGGTGTGCCTATGTATATTTCATTGCGGAGCTGTCGGCATCGAATGCAGGACTTGTTAAGGACTGACGTCTTTAAATATTTCACAGACGTATGCGTGCGAGAGATTGTTGAAATTCTATATAGCACATGCAGATTTGGGCAACGTTATGAGGAGACTTCGTATGAATTGAAATAGTTCGAGTAGAATCGATCATGATGGAATTTCTCACGAATTTGATTATGCTATTGACTGTGACATGGACAATGTAACCGCTGCCCGGTCTAGTAAAGTGGAACACTGTAATTGTGGATAGTGGCCACCGTGGCATTGTGGGTTGGTACGTTGCCTCCTAAGCCCAGGGTGACAAGTTCCATCCCAGAATTGACCAACATTCAAAGCTCTACCTGTTTTGAGAAACTGATAATGCCCGAAGAGTATTTTTGTCTAGGAAAAGCTTCTCAATCCTCGCCGTTTGGACTCAAAATAAAACTCTACCCCACCACTGGAGAGGGAAAATAGCACGCACAACACGAGTGGTTATTGTAGAAGCTATGCCTAGGTCCACCTCGGACAGTAGAAACTATGGATTCAGAAGGATGGATTCAGCAAAATTTGCCTAGGCGATACCTAGCATCTGACATCATCATCATTAAGCTTGACGGAAATATCCACTTGATCATAGAATTTTCTCATACGAATTCATCCCCAACGCGTCACCCTTTAGTGCGGATGTTGGGCTCCAGGATCATACTTTTTTTGAAAATCAGTCTGGTCAAGCACTGAATGTTACTGGTGCTCAATATAGCGCCATGAGAGGTTCACACAGTTCTTTTTGCTGAGATTGGGTGCTATTGATGTTGTCAATATGTGGTTTCACCAAGACGGTGCCACAAGCCATACAGCCCGTGATACAATTCAACTACTGCGTTAGACATTTCTAGGATCTTGTTCTCTCTCAGAATTGGCTCCCTAGACCGATTGACTTACCACCATTAAAAGTCAGTTGTCCAAAAACCGTTCTGTGTCAACAAAACCACAACCATCCGTGCGTAACTGGAGTAAGTTAAACCTGCATCAACTTCACGGATATTCAGCCACATTTATCTGGCTGTGCGTAATTTATAATTAAACTTGCATTAATTTTGAGACACCCTTTAACTGTACAAGAGCCCCTTGCCGTCTCACCATAAGCGTAGTGAAGGGTGGTACAACAAAAACGCACGATGATAATTGTAAATAAAACAAAAAGTTTTCAGAGAAATATCTTAATATTTTGTGGATCGCCGTGGCATAGTGGGTAAGTGCGTCGACTCCTACGCAGAGGGTACCAGGTTCGATACCCGAACTTAACGCCTTTTTCATATTTCACGGCTCCACCTCTTTCGAGTCACAGACAATGCTCAAAGAGTATTCCTGTCTAGAAAAAGCTTCTCAACCTCCCCGTTGGGAGTCGGTATTAAACTGTAGGTCCCTTCCACTCGGGAAGGAACAATAACACGCACAACACGAGTGGTTGCTGAGAAGCTAGGCCCAGGTCCGCCTCGGACTGTAGCGCCACCCATATTAATATTATTATAATCGACCAAATGTGCCCACAATCGGTAGAATTGTGCGCAATTTTAGCAACCGGTGAAAACACATGTGAATGCTAGCCCAGTGCGATCTGCGAAAAACTGTCGTTCGCGATAGTGTGGCAGAAGATTGACGGCTCTTCTGCCACACTCTCGAGGAGAGTGTGACGAAGAAAGTGAGAGTCGTCGAGAGTGTGGCAGAAGAGCCGTCAATCTTCTGCCACACTCTCGACTACCTATAGATTGTGACCCGACTGATGTTCACATACTTGCTTGAGCATCGATACAATTGCACTCAATCCATCGACCTAATAAGTCCCGTAATTGATTACTGTCAGCTGGAGGAGGAGGGGCAACAACCATTCTTCTTTTCACTACAGATTGTTCTTCAAAAATGCATTTTCCAATTGCAAAATGCACCCTTTTGCACCCTTTTGTTCCGTATCCCTCTTCAAATTGATGAGTTGTCAGAATTGATGACAATTTAATCTGACTTATCTAAAACGAATCCCCCGCACGTACACCTTCCAAAACTCTTCGAAGCAACGTGAAAAATTGACGTACATTTTCTGCTCCCTCAGATCGCACCGCTGAGGACTACAAGCTTCATGGCGCATAATTAAGTTTGCTGAGAGGGTTACCGCTCCCCAACACATTCGCCTAGATTACAAAAGCCAGGGACACCAGCTGTAATTTATTAAATGAAATGCAAGACTTCACCTTTCCCGCATATAAATATGTGAGCGTGCACTTGTCTAAAGTCCACACCACCCAAACCGCATCGTCCATCGTGAGCGGTATCCTCAGGAGCTTATTTCACTTGGAACTCCTTATCCTTCTGCATACACTTGCAGAGTTAGTTAATCAAAAGTTTCGTCACGGTTTTTCCCAGTTGCAAGGAAAAGGACAAGAAAAATTTGTGTGAAACGTTTTGTTGTTTTTCTCTTTCTTTATTTTGGTCTCATGCTGACGTTTCTGTCGGCGGATTGGATGCGGGGGAGGGGGTGTTAAGTGTGTGGGTGGGCGAGAAGAGAAAACATCTTTGTACATTTCACGCGGTTAGCCACAGATGTTGTTTTGTCGGTCGTGAAATGGAGTAGGAGGTGTCACTGGGAAACGCTGGTTAATGTTAGACAGGTCTCAACCACGGTGGCATGAGTTCCTAAATGTGACTTCGCTAAAGTTGAACGAATGCAAAAGAGGCTAGAACAGGTGTGTCCCAAGCGCCCTGTCTAAAATTGGTGAAGGGGCAAATGTAGATTAGCTCTGAAAAAATTACCAGGAATCACCTGATACTGCAGTCAACCTAACTAGAGCATAAGCATCCCTAGACGAGGGTCCTTAGCATTTTCATGCTAAATCTCTGAAAAAATTGCAGGAAAGATGGCCGATGCATGCCTAGGATACGATTCCATAAGTTAGTCGACCGCTGGGCAGACACAACTATGCCCAAAAACTCGCCTAGTTTTGCTTGGCCATAACTCATGATGAGACGGTATCGATGGCGGAGGATCAAGTGGCCTGGAGACCGTGAGGGCCATTTAATTGATCATGAGGCCACTGATGATGTGAGCCAAAATAAACTTAAATTTCATCATGAAACTGCATTCCAATAATCACAATGTGTTGCAGAGGCCCTTGGCCATCATACCTGCACATTTCGACACATCCTTTATGAATCCCAACTCGATTTATACCACAAAGGCAACATTATGGAACCACTGAAATTGTTGTGAAATTTGTCGTAACATACTCTAAGAAACGCGATGCAGTGGCTGATAAGAACCATATCAGCAGAAATACGTACTCGTAAACTTGTATAAGATTTTAGCGATGCGAGCGTAGCATGGCAAGCTAGGCTTTCACAGCTCCTTACAGCTTCCAAGAAGGCCATTGGTTGTAAATGGGGTACTCAGGCGTGCATCGTGTTATTCTTATTCTCTTGGAAAGTAATTTCTCTAGGAAAATATAGCGTCACAACATGGAAATCTCTGTCAAGCATGGTTACTAAAACGAGCTGAGTGGCTTACACTCGCCTCACCGTTGCACGTTGTCCTTTTCTATCTTGCTCCAATGAGCACGTTCAGAGGAGAGGCTGATGTCAGTCGAAAGACCACCTGAATCAAAGGACTAAGCCTATTGACCCATCCTCGCAATTGTCACTCCACAATTCCATCACCTTCAAAGACACGGTGATCGTCTAATTTCCCTTAATCTATATTCGAGATGAACGGAGAAGCCCGCATAGCTTCCAAATCTGATACACGCACTCGTGATGGTCCTTTACAAAACTTTGGTCATAGATAATAGATGGTGTATCCAGAGGGTGTCTAATCCAATGAAGTAAGCAAAGGGTGTCTCAATATTGATGCAGTGACGCGTATTCTTTAGATTGTTATTTTTTTATTGGATCATACATTACAAGAGAAGGGTTACGGATTAACTCACGGCTTTGCAGGCGCGTATGCACTCTTTAGACTCAATTTTGAAAAATTGCCTGAACTTCGATGATGACGGGTTGAATTTCCTACTGTTATACGGGGATGGTTGTGGGCTTGCTGACAACCTTTTTTGATTTCAAGCCCCATTAAAAGAAATCTAAGCCCGAGTCTGGCCAGGCGCATTTATGCCTGAAACACAATAGTTCGCTGCGCCAGCCGACTCCATGTTACGGAGAGAGTGCGTTGAAATAAATACTAAATTTATCAGCTGTTCTCTCTCTCATCTACTAGATGAAAAATATTGCCCCCTTTCTGAATACACTCATTTGAAATGACTTTTCTCGTTAAATTATTTTTAATCAGTAATTTTTGATGTTGATGATGATTTTTATTTATTTTAGTTTTATTTAGTTGTTGTTGATTTTATTTTAGGCAAGAATGCCGCAAAGCGATTGAAAGAATAATGCTTGATGTGGATGACAGAAGAGAAAGAAGAAATAATACAAAAACAGAACCAAGTTAGTACGTCACTTTAAATGTATAGGCAGTGCCATATTCAACAGTTTTCATTTCTCAAATGACAGTTGACACAAGCTCTCAATTTGGGAAAAAATCCCTCTTACAGCGCACCCCTCTGTCAAAAAATATCCAACATGTCGGATAATGACGTGCGATGGACGTACGTTTTAGATTTTATTACGAATCTCTTATCTCTCTTATTATTCACTGACGCAAGTCGACGCTGTATTTTGTGCTTGTCCATTGAATTATGTGTGTTGAAAGCCAACGCCAGCGCAAATGCATTATTGTGTTTCAGGCACTAATGTTTAAGCGTTATTGACTGATATTTCTAATGAAGCTATCAACTTGAAACTCCAGGTAGTTTCCTAAAATTCTATTTTCTAACAATTTTTGGAAAACCTCATTCTAATGAACTCCTAAAAGAGGGCAAAAAAAAGACACCTTCGGACGGACACATGGTGCCTGGCTGTAAAGATATTTAATATCATGCATTTTGACATTATTTTTAAACTCAACGCAATTAGTTAAATATTACTTTCGTTAACGTAAGCGAAAGACATCGGTATGCAAGAGATGCAGCACAAGAATCGAATGAACAAAATCCCGAATCCACAGCAAGAATGTGGAAAGATTTGACGAGCACTGAATTTGATGCATATATTGGAAGACTTGTGGACGTTGGGGCATTGTACAATAATATGCAAAAATCGTCAGTGTTGCAAAAAAATCGTAAAAAAATGCCTTTATCTTATAAAAACTGACTTCTAAGTGGCACTTATCTCAAACAAATGCATGTGAATTGATAGGGGTCTGGCCAGGCGCCATGTGTTCATTGGAAGGTTCTAAAATAAGTGTCCGACGGAGGGCGAATGATGTCTAGGGAGCAACAGCTGATCATCGAAACAAGAGATTATTCTAAAGCCTCACTTTAAGTAGTTAATTTATAATATAATAATAATATGGGTGGCGCGACAGTCCGAGGCGGACCTGGGCCTAGCTTCTTAGCAGCCACTCGTGTTGTGCGTGCTATTGTTCTCTAACGCGTGGAATGGACCTACAGTTTAATCCGACTCCCAACGGGGAGATTGAGAAGCTTTTTCCAGACAAGAATACTCTTTGAACATTGTCAGTGACACGAAAGAGGTAGAGCCATGAATTATAAAAATTTTGTAAATTCGGGTATCGAACCTGGCACCCTTTGAGACGACGCACTTACCAACTACGCCACGGCGACCCACGATTACCATTTATTGTTGCAAATATTTCTCCAAACTTCTTTCTAATATCGATTGGTCTTGATGACCGAAAGCAGAGTGCCCAGGACCGTCAACGATGGAAGACAGCGTTAGCTCATGCTCAGACCCTTCAAGGGTCGTTGGTCTGATAAGTATGTAAGTCAGCCACACGCTACCTTCTTTTTTTCAGTGTTAGCAAAAATTTACTGTACAAATGGAGCCAAATTCGGGACACCCTTTAATTATATCCAAATCGGGTTTTGTTGTATTGGAAATATCTGGTGAACGTTGAGTCAAATTAACATTTCCGTTTTGAATATAATTTTGTATAAATATACGGACGGTGAAGGTATAATTTTGGATTACTGCTTCCGGTTTTGGGACCGGTATTTCATCGATTTCGTGAGTAATGCAGGCTCCCATATTCTGGGTGGCTTATCGGCGATGACATTTGAATTCACATAACCTGGATGGTATAGGCAGTAACGAACTCGAAATGTTGATACACACCAATGTGGTTTACGAAAAAGTAGTTCACAGTACGGTAATACAGCAACACAGAGCCTTCATTCGGAGATTTTGTTGAAGCGTTAGCCTCTCTATGATGATTTGATTAATGCTGCATAAGAAAAATATGACGACTTGAACCCTCTGAACACATGATATGCCAAAAAAGCCAACTCTAAAACAAAAGTCTAAATAAATCACCCATTACCAGTACTCAATGCTTATTTGTAATTGATAGCGTCAACACTTCAATAAGGGCGATTACAGCAGAGTACTGGTGTAAAGCATGAGAGTGAAGAGAGACTCAAATTAAAGCAAAACAGATCAATTAGCTGCTTCGCCTCTGAAGAAAATGAACCGTTAATTGGCAATTGAAATCTCCCTCAGTCGGATTAATGAAATCAATTCATTTTTATTCCTAGACTTGTTAACTAATTTAATTCAAATTCGCAATTCAGTTATTTTCAAAATAACACACAGACCGCTTGAAATGTCTCTTCTCCGATTCAAGAATAGGCACAGCGTAATCAAGGCCATTAGCAGAAATTTCAAGAAAGAAATAATGACCTACTTGAAGTTGATTTTAAGAATCACATCGCTGCTGCACGTAACATCAGAGCATCCTTGAATGAAGAGATCCATAAATGGATTGTATGTACAACCTGTGAGGAGTCCGTTTCAGGACAAGAAATCATTTCAATCGCTGCTACCTTTTATCGGCCACGTCAGCGGCTCTTGCTCATGCCTACTCCCCGAGGATTCTCAAGTCAACTCATCGTCAGAATGCAAGCCTCTAGTGAGAAACAACGGCGAGAAGGAGTAAAAGAAATACAATGTATTTTATTATTATTCCCGTGGCCTTTTTCGGTGGGTGGAGATTCGTGACAATATTTCGGAATTTCCGGTACCTAACCACTTGGATGTGAAACTTGGACCACCTTAAACGGGGCAAAGGCGGCTGGGTGAGGAACTCGTTCTCTCGCTATCTCGCCTGGGTTAAATTGAATTAATTTTCACGGACTCGCAACAACTTTGTACTTGACACGACAACTCGTCCATCGTTACGTCCGGCTCTTACATTAATATTTTGAGAACTCCTTGAAGAAGGGTTGTACCCGTTTTTTCCTTCGTTTTCGTTTTCTTGCCGTGTTGAGGGCTAGTGGATTTTTTTAATAAGTCTGTAAATGATGGAGAAACAAGGGGCGGTGTACATTCGTAAATTTCAATAGCTCATGTCACGTACAAGCAACGTCAAGCATTTTCAAGTCTACGACCGGTGCATACAATGTTGTCTTTGGCGAATTGTTTGCTTTGGATTTTCAAGAATTCTTAATTGCCAACTCGTCGCTGATTGGGAGCACATGTCTGTGTTTTCCATAAGCTTTAAATTTGGGTCAGATTTTGGTAGGCACGGAGTTCAAAGAGTGGTAATTTGTTTTTGAGTCCGCTATTCACTCACATATACTCAACAGAACGCAAGGAATTTTTAAAATATCCAATTATTGGTGTGTGTTGGTGTTCTATCCCAGCTATCTTCCGAGGGATAAGCTTTTCGACCACTTTTGAAGCACTTTGCATCACACCCCTAGATCGTGACGATTAAATATTCTTATTCAAATTAACTTCGCTCTAGAGCGTCGGGCGCTAATAATTTTTCAATTTGGCTCATTTCTGAAGAAAAATATTTTTGCATAAAAGATCGTATCCCAAGCCAAGGTGTTTAGGGCTCATTAAACAAAATTTCGTCTCAAAGAGGGTCGTTCGGCTTCTATTCTAGCGGATTTTTGCGTAAAATTTTCCGGAAAGTGAACAAGGATAAACAGGACCAAGCTTAAAGTGACAGCACAACAGACTCATACTAGGCTTCACCAGGATACGTTTCTGACATCCACTCCCTCAGCTCAGAAACGTACCTAACCTAGGACCAAGCAGTTTCGAAAGAGATCGAAAGATCAATGTGGATCTCCCTAAACATCTCGATGACACTGCAACTTGTGAAGAAAATTGTGCGTGAAACCTGTGAATAGATGACGGTTATGTCTAGTGCAATACGATGCAAGTGCTGTATGCAATAACCGTTAATATGGAACACAGTTTTCAAAATTTGGCGATATTGGGGGTGGTACGTAATGATAAGTAACCAGACAATGAACTGACAAATTACATCTGACTCCTGGACATTTTTGCAGGCAGAACTCCATAATGTCAGTATTGGGTTGAAAATTAACCTTTAAGTCCATTTTCTCCTAATCGGGGGAATGGTTCCTGCAGGCCGTTCCTCTTGGTTGGAGTCAAAATTACTTGTATTTCTTCACTTTAAGAAGCTATTAAGCCCCATGACACCCGGCATCGTAAGCAAATAAAGGGTCCTCCAAAATAGGGACTGCCGAGCTTTGACAGTTGATAGCAGACACATTGTTGAAGCTACATCTATGATACTGAATTTCATTTATTCAGTCTATTTCGCCAAGTAACCATGGAAGGACAAAACATTCAACAACACTAGCAAATGATAAAATTGTAAAAAAATTGTAAAAATTAAATAAAACTGATATGAGACACAGACACATTTTCTTTTATTTAAATTTAAAGATAAGAAGTACTTAATAAAATATCCTTCATTAACACCATGGTTGAAGATTGCCTCTCAACATCAATCTGAAACTATGGTGTACTTCCATATGCTGAAGGGAATCATATTTAAATGCCTACCAAAGTGCACCTAGTGCTTTATAAGACTGCAGAATAAACAAACTTTCATCAAGTTACTATGACTGGAAAGGCTGGTATATACTCGACTCGAAAGTTCTAATTTTAATTATTTCAAAAATCTTAGAAAACAGTGCACAAAGATTGCGTGGAAAATGTGTTCATCATTGTATTGTATGAGTATTGCTTCAAGGTAAATGCCAATAGATGGAATTCCTTCCTTGTTGGGGCGACATTAAACTGCATCCAGCAGTGGGGCTATGTAGGTTTCTTTCGTCGGGATTCGAACCGGGGACCCACTAACCAAGGGCAGGCACTCAACCAATCCAGTCGTCAGCAGTGGGTCTATAAATGACGTCACGTGCGCCTTGGCAATCACACTTGTCGACTATTTATCTAATTAGAATCAGAATGCCCTGAACACTCTTCTCATACATTCTACTGTCTTTTCAAATTAATGAACGTATGGTAGAGCAATCATCCACAATTTATTCCGCTGATTCCACAGAAGCTAGCTTAGAACAAGTGATAACAACTTTTCCTGCTGCAGCTTAACAATATTTCGTCGGACGCTTGATTTCAATGACAGATAGTTAATACTAAATTCTCATAGTTTATGAAAACTAAAAAATAATCACTGTCACCAGCTAGCAAACGAATGCAGTTGGCTCCTGCTGGCACGAAGATCAGGTGCCAGGAAAAAAAGCTGTCCTTAATCCTATTAAGTTCACTACTTATATGTACTTACTTATCAAGCCTGCGATCTGTAGTTGGTATGAGCCTCGGGTAAAGCTGCCCTTCTATCACTGCCGGTACTAGGCACTCTTTTGCAAGTCATCAGGGGCAGGTTGTCTTGTGTCATCGCTGACTTGGGGCTTATACTAAATATTCGGTCTACCTTCCCTTTTAGAACCAGGAGGTTTGGATCTGAAGAACCTCTTGGCGTCGGTGTCACTGTGCTCTATGCCTGCTTGATCGACAAATTTTTGCCTTCCGGACAACATATGCCTTGGTACAGATCGTATCGATCATGTCTTCCTCCCATACAGCGTGCTCGTTTAAAAGAACATATATTCGACGCAGAATATTTTGCTTTCGAAGAAACCCAGAACCAGCTCTGTAGTTTTAATTACCCTCCAGCTTTGGACTTCGTTCAGCGGAACTGACAGAACATGTGTAGAGCATGATTTTGGACCTTCGAGCCAGGAGTCTTAAGCCGGATTTTTTCGTGGCATCGGTTGCCAAGACCCACTTTACATTGACTTGGACGTCATTTGTGGTGTTCAAGTGTACTCCAAAGTAGACAAAGCCTTAACTGTATCAAAATTTTAGCTGTCGATCGTGATGATTCTCCCCATGTGCTGTATGACGGAACAACTCCTGCCTGACAGCGTATAATTTTTCCTGTCCTCATAGCCCCCAAGACCACATCGCTTCACCTGATCTTCTATCGACGTAAAAATCGTTCCAGGACTGGACGTTGGGAATGCGACGGTGCCATCTGCTTAAGCCACCATTTGAACTGAGTTGTCCCCTAGCCCGCCTGTCGCATCCATTCCCAGATTAAACACGTCACCACTTTGCCTGCAATTAACTAAAAGTCCAATCCCACCGAATAGCGTCTAGTCATTCTAACAAATCATCAATTTTGCAACACGATGTCAAACAAGAAATACATTTCAAAAGGGTCTCCCTCCCATTCACACGTCCAGTCTGATCCCGCCCTGCAGTCTGGCTTATTTACGAAAAAATCCGTTCTCCAATTTACCCGATTTACCCGAAAAAGAAAATATTTTCGATACAACTGTTTGCCTGCTTACAGATAGACCGTGGCGAATCCTCTCAACTGGATATACAAAACTGAGAGTAAACTTCGATAACTTGGTAACTCATAAATTGCCTTATCCACTTAAAAACACTGCACAGAGGAACTTTCGCATTTTGTTCTGCCCTTTCGCCTTTATTCTCCTCGAAAAAAGGAAAAAACGACGATGACGATGAAAAAAAAACGAATGAAACTCTGTGGCCAACTCTAAGTGTTAAAAATTCCGGAAGCGAATGCTGAGAAAAAGTTTTGTTCTTCGCAAAGTTTGGGCGATATTGGCTTCCACCGAGGCGAGTGTACACCGAAGTGGACTTTGGCGAAAAACACGGTGATACGCATTGTTTTTGTAATAGCTATCCAGTGCTTAGCAATGCTCACTAACCCCCATGGGAAGTTGTCACAAAGTAAAATGCACTTTTCCATTGATCCGAAAATTGATCATCTAATCTATTAGGTATTGCAGGAGGTGGCCGGCGTGGCGCGGCGCTGCGACGGATGGAGGATGAAGTTGAAAAGCGACACGGAGTGTTGCTAATTTGGCGATTTTCACTTAAGAAAGGAAATAAGTTTCGAACTGAGTTTCGGAACTGAGGCAACTACGAGTGTTGAATATATTCTTGCTGGGATGTTTTTTTCTTGGGAATGCACCTGCATTTGATTGGATACAGGGGCGGTGACCTTCAGGATTGGGAAGAAGTTTTCGAAAGAGATAGAGGGTAGGCGTTTGGACAAAATACCCCTCGGCGAGGACTAAATGGGATGTTTTCTGCAATTTGTGGGATAAGAGCTAAGTATTAGGTCACTCCTCTGTTGATTCCGAGGTTGTCAAAAGACTCAAAGGACTTAAGGAACATCGGGTAATGTGAAAAGTGGTGAGGGAAGTCCTGCAACTAGGTCTGTTAGCAGAACAATGCCTTTGTGTACTAAACATTTATTTAAGAGCTAATCTTGATACACCCCTGGCCAAGCATTTATATAAAGTGGGCCAAATAAAAGCTTCTTATAGAAAATGTGTTGCATTTCTGAACAGAATTTAATTATGGCCACGTATTATGGCATTAATTGTGGTGGTCGTGGCGTTGTGGGTATGAGCGTAGACGCCTATGCGACTTAACCTGCTTGGGTTCGTTTGTCGGCTGGTACGACCATTCATTCTACCGCCTCTTTCGATTCACTGAGAATGCTCAAAGAGTAATTACCGTCTAGAAAAGCTTCCAGCTTTGCCGTTCGGCGTCGGCATAAAAACTGTAGGTCCTTCCACTCTTGAGAGAAGATTAGCATGCGCAACACGATTGGTTGCTGAGGAGCTAGGCCCTGGCCCTCTATGGGCTGTAGCGCCATCCATATTATTATTCTTATTACTATATTATGGCTTTAATAGTAAAAACAAACATTCCCATTAATTACGAAATAAAACCTCGCTGAAGTGACTGACTCTGGTGGCTTCATTCTGTCACCATCATTTTCCAAGACTTTGTTGATGGCTTTGAGCTGTAGCTCACAGATTGCTTGGATGCATGACATGTTGGTCTGAGTGAGGCAGTGGCAGTAGGCTGTCAGGGCACCTCATTTTTCTACCTACCTGCATCAGTGCTTTAATAGTTCCTGTATTCTTGGCATAACATTGGTCATTCTCGGTTCCCCACACAAACAAATGTCCAAGGGGATAAAATCGCAGATCCGACGCGCCCAATTGTCATCCCCAAGACAGCTGATAAAACGATTTGGGAATTTGATGCCCAAAAGGTGGGGCTGTGTGGCTTGGCGTGACATCCTTCATTAACCAGAGGTTGGACAAATCCATTTCTTCAATTTGAGTACAGAAAAGGTCGCTTAACATGGCTCGGCAACGCGCACCGTTGACCGAAAGGTTGTTCCTGGCCTTATTTTCAAAGAAAAGTAGGCCAATGATGCTATCCGCCACAGCTGCCACAATCTCATGACGACAGGAACCATGAGTGTTGTCCAGTAAAACACCAGTCTCATGAAGTTTTTGCACAAACTTACGTACAGTAGTCGCAGAGGGTGCTTCATTTCGGCATAAACTGCCTTTCAAAAAACGCACTGTTTGGGCTACACAGCAGTCACTTTGGGAATATGTCTCCAATACTTCCCAACGTTGTTCAAACGTAAACCTACTCATTTCTTTCCGCGGTGGTATGATACTGACTTTCTGTCAAGATTTTGAGCCGGAAACAGATGCCAGTGTCTGTGATTTAAAAAAAAAATCGAATAGATGGCCCACCCTGTATTTCTTAGAGCAGATACATCTCCCGAAATAAAAACCTGAGATCCTTTTGACATTTTTATTATTACGATACGACTAATCACTTGTCTACGTCGTATAAGCCAGCGTCAATTGCAGCCTTGCAAGACCAGTTCGAATATGCTCCAAGGCATGACATACAATTGGACTCTACGTGCGGATCCCATAAACCATAGTCGTGGTCAACATTTACATAAACTAGTCTTGAAAAAGAAAATGGTATGCATTGACGTTTAAAATAAAATAAAAATTCTAGTCACTTTTCTAATTCTCCTACGCTCCTTATTGTCAATTAAAAAGCATACGCTTACGAAATCACCTCAGAAGTAACATCTTATTTTCACGTTACCCATCAGCAGAAACCCCACACTGTGTGTGAAAAAGCAGTAATTACACCAAGGACTCCTATCACATCGCGATTGCGTCGCCTTTAAGACCCTTTCAATAGCTACCCACTGAAGGACAGCTTAACGTCGTTGTCCTTCCAACCATCAGCCCCCGGCAAGTGTCGTTTTGTCAGGAAGGGTACATATTGGCTTCGTCTACTTTGTATTTAAAAGTAATTTTTCACGTTCGCTTTTCTTTCTTTTCCCATCGTCATCGCGTCGTGTCCCCAACACACTCCACCCCACCCATCCGGGGTGAGTGTGTATGCTGTACCAACTGATGTTTGCTACTTATGATGCTGTTCTTGCAGTGCTAATATCCTTAATAGTTATTGATTGTCAGCGAACATGATGAGAATTTTAAATTATAATTTTTCCAGCAATTTTTTCTCCCTTCACTCCCCCGCCGCTTGGGTTCTTGCGTGTCGGTTGCAATGTGAGGAGCGGGGGTGGTTTTGGGGTGGCATTGTCCCATCACCCTGCACATACCCATCCACTTTCTCAGCTGTCAGCAGGATACCCGGTCGTTCGGGTACTGCTTCTGTCTGTTCATCCTGACAGTCGATGCGAAGGAAACAGCGGTATGTAAAATTTGCGAAATTTCTTTCTGTTCATCAGAATCCATCAGTCTCACATCCCGGATGGGTGGCTCGTCCTGTGTGTCTTCCCTTCGCATTCGCATTCTTATCTCATTTGGATTCTCTTAACAAATGGAATTGATGGAGGAGAACATTATTTATCAAATTCGATTCGCGTGACGCTATGCTTTCTATGACTTTTGGTGTCCTGCGACACTTTATTGCTGTGACACTCTTCGGAAGGATATTGACTGACAAACGTTGTAAAATGCCTTTTTGGTGGCGGCGGAGGAGGATGTTGCTGTTGCTTGCTGCTGTACGTACGTGAGTCTCCGAGTGGGAGAAGAGAATTTAATAAAGTTGTACTCGTCAAGCGTTTACAAGTTGTCAATTCCGCAGAGCCAGAGAACACGAGACGGGCGTGAAGTGATTCCACGGCACCATCAAATTAGGATTAATGGCGTGAAAATGATTTAGGCCGTCGCTGCTGCTGCTGCTTTTGCTGGACGGGAAAGTGCGGCATAATTTTCGACATTAAACTTACGTTACTTAGGTTAAAGTTTCGATTTTCGGCACTGTTTTGGAATTGATTGCCACAGGCAGTTGGGACTTAAATCGACTTAAGCAGTAGACACGGGAGTTAAATTGATGAGATTTGAAAATGACTTACGACTGGGCTTTGGGGTGGTCTGTGGAATTCAGCTGTGGGTCCATTGACGCGAGTGATTCAATGTGAATTGGTCCACTCCGGATGTGATGGATAACCAAAGTGTTTTAGATTAGATGCTGGGGGTTTTACACAAACACGAGTGATCTGTTTCTTGGTATGAGAGTTTGCACGTTTTAATTTAAATCAAAGATAGCAATATTATAGCCACTTCAGCAGTTTCCCGTCATTTGACTTACAAATCAAATTAAAGGACGACTCTTCAAACATAGAGAAGATTACATTTCGAGACTATTACTACTACTGTATGTACAATACAAATCAATTCGGTCAAAACTTCTTTTCAAAAAACGCACGGTTTGGGTTGCACTGCAGTCACATTGCAATACTTTCAAACGTTGTTCAAACGTAAACCTTCTCATTTCGTTCCGCGGTGGTATGACACTGAATTTGTTCCAAGATTTCGAGCCGGAAACAGCTGTGAGTGTCTGTGATTTAAAAAAAAATCGAATAAATGGCCCACCCTGTATTTCTTAGAGCAGATACATCTCTTCTTCTTCATTGTAAGGCACAACAAACCGGGCCTCCTCTATTGTGATGTCTAACATAATGTCGAAGGCTATTCGGGGAGGAGCCAAGTTGTGTCAAGTCCCCGTACAGTCCGTTGATCTTTAGATCCTAAATTCATTCAGTTCTATACCGAACTTGCTCGCGTAGCTACAATTCTCAATCGTCATCTTGCACAACTTGGTAAGTTTGACAGCCTGTCAGCGGTGTATAGCCTTTGTATACTCTATGCACGCGGTCACATGTTCAACTATTCAATTCAATCGGCCAATGGGTGGTGAGTGCCAATCTATACTTGTCAGGTGTTTCGTTTTTTTTTTTTTCCTCAACTCTCCGCAGTGAAAAATGATGATCTGTTGATTTATGATAATAATAAGATACTCCTTGTTTCACAAAAATTTCGATCTGGAAGGAATTGTCGAAAACTCAGGTTCCACCCTCGGCCGTCTATCATAACTCAACCCTAGTGATGAGTGGTTTTTAAAGGCTTGGTTTTAAACTGTGCAAACAACCCAGCATTTTATAAAAATTTTATTTTTTATTACTCGAAGCTTGCCATTTATTCTACATGAACTTTTGTTATTTTTATAAGTGTGCATACAATTCCACTTCCATGTCTATTATCGGGTTACTCTCTGTACCGTATTCGAGTTCGTATTTCACTAATAACGCATGTAATAGTGTCCACGGAGGCTGCAGTTGACTGTGCACGGTTTAGCCGGCCCCTTCGCTAGTCAAAACAAGGGTTGAATTGGTCACTTAACTCATTTCTCAATTGACCATCTTGCAGGAATCGCATGTAGATTAGATTCAGCTAGTGCTCGGCCAGTTTGCGAACCCTCTGATAATTTAGTGTTAGCTAGTGTCGCACGGTACAACTACGTATTTTTATTATTTGCGCCCAGTTCAAAAAGTTCATATACAACAAGGTCGAAAAGGTGTTTTAACTTCGGGAATTGTTAACGAATTAATTGAAAAGTCAAGGGAGACTGGAACAGTTGGATACGCTAAGAACACTGGCCGTCCAAAAGTAAACTGTGTCGCTGTTGGATGCGATTTTTAGGGGGGAAGACATCATATTTTTCTTCGTGGGTTGTTGTGAATCTTTAATAAGATACTATGATAACCGTGTATTCATAGTAGTGTCAGAATTGTACTGACTAAACACACGCTTCCCATTGTTTTTAGTTGCTTACTACAACTAGGTTTCCCTATCCAGTAGTCTTAACTGCATTATTTTTACGCGTGAAGCAGATAGATTTTCGATAAAATCACCTGCTTTAACCGTCTATAGCGGCCTGTACTCATTGCGTTAAATCGAACGGTTTCATTCGTTGGAGATGGCGCACGAGGTTTCTCACGTCCAGTGTTTGGAGTTTGACATGTTAACAATCACCATGAAGTCAAATTCTTAACTTCCTCGCGAAGTTTTTTATTTGTTCGTTCGGTTGCGATCCCTAGATCTCTTTCAATATCATTATTTCGTAGATACGAGGAAAACATCATATGATAGATAGATAGATAGTTCTTTATTGCGCATAAAATATTTACAAGGCTCTATTACCACACGTTTTACAATTCAGAGATATGATAACTAGTATCTTACATCTGTAAAATTATAATATAACAAAAAAAGAAGTCAATATTGCTTACATATTAAGGAAGTATCCGAAGGGAAATGCGAAAAAACCCTCCAATTTAAAGACAAAAAAAAAAAAAAAAATAATAATAATAATAATAATAATAAATAACCATAATAATGAATAACTAACTGAAATAATTGATACACATGTGTGTAAAATAAATAAATAAATATATATATAGATATATATATAGATATATATATAGATATAGATGTAGATGTATAAATATGAGTACAAAACAAAACATACACATATAATTATATATAATTAAATATAAACACAAACAGTTATTGATATATTCAATTTCGAACACTGTTGTCATTTAATCTTCTGACTAAGGGATTTTCTGCAAAATCGCAGCGAGCTAGAAAGCGTTGGTTTATCTTCTGAATTCTATCGAAGATCAATTCAACATTGGCCCTTTGGTGAATATCGATTGTAGAATGATGCCACGGTAAGTTTAGTATCATTTTTAGTAGCTTATTTTGAGATATTTGTAATTTCTTTAGATGACTTTTAGCGCAATTTCCCCAAACCTGACAGCTATAGAGTAGGATTGCTTGGAACACAACTTTATGGATTATTATTTTGTTTTCATTTGAAAGCTTTGATTTGCGGTTAATAAATGGATATAACATTTTGATAGCTATACCAATTTTTCTTAATGTATTAGTTATGTGAGCACTAAAGGTTAGCTTGGTATCCAGATAAATTCCTAGGTATTTTATAGAGGGTTCCCATCTTATACTTGTCCCGTTAACTTGCAACTGTCCACTAGGGAGGAAACAAGCTTTTCTTTTCCTGGTATCTTTTTACCAGGAACATCATATGACTTTTGAAATTGAGGCTTGAAAATGAAGCTCTTCAAGTGGTGACTGTTAATGGTGCTCGATATCGCGACGTGATAACACAGTTCCTTCTGCTTTCTGAAATTGGATGATATAAATGTTGCCAATATGTGGCTCAAACAAGACGGCACCGTATGCGATACATCCTGTGAAACGATTCAGTTTCTCCATGAGACATCTCCTACATCGTGCACCCTCTCGTTTTGTTGATCAGGTGTGGGCTCCTAAATCGTGTGATTTAGCACCATTTGATTTTTGGGTTATTTGAAATTAAATGTCTAAGGACAAACGCAAGAAAATTAAACGCTGCAAGAACGAAGTTCAGCCAAATTCTTCATTTACTTATTATTAACTATTATTCACTGTGCACAAAATTTTATTGATTCCCTTGTAAGAATATTGAGAAATGAATTTTACCAGTTCTCCGCACTATTTTTCAAATGTCAGCTTGAGGGAAAGAACCTAGTTTCTTCCCTTTAACGAAAGCACTTCACTCATGAGCGTTCAATCGGATTTTTTTTCCCATACTTTCTATTCACACCACCAAATGGAAGCAACCCAAGAAAGTTATACAAATCTTACTAAATTTTTTTGAATTTGTTACTCAATAATTGCCATTTATTTTACAACAATTATTTGATATAAATGTTAACTACGAATACGTCTAATTGTCTAATTTCGAATTATTATCTCGAGAAGCTGGTATACCAATGGAACCAGTAATTTTTTCACCGAGCATGCAATTGAAACTGGTTTAACAGGACCAACAACTCATTTGACGTATCGCCTTAAAAATGTACACGAATCTAGACTGCCACATCGGCAATCCATCATAACGATAAGCAACATACAGAATAACAATATGAAGACTATTTATTTATTTATTTATTTGAAAGCATAATTTATAATTAAAATTACAAATTGGATAAGAAAAGCCAGAGCGAAATAGCTTTAGACTTATATAAAGACTAAAAACTCTCTCTTCTGTTAAATCAAAATTTGACTTAATTTTGGTACACCGTTGTTATCTGGAATCTTCTGACATGCACCGAGCGTAGCAACGAAGCCGCATAAGCTACCATGCTTCCTCAGAAATTTTGGTTCATAGACCAAATTTTAACATAAATCTCCAGGTCCTAGAAAATACTAGTGGTGTGTCAACCCGGGTTAAAAAACTGAATTAACCCGGGTTACACCTAAACAGCCTCAAACCGAGTAACATTTATTTCAAATCGAATTGGCAAATCCGATGTACATAATCGAATACATAAAACAACTTTAGACGGTATAACCCGGTGTAAGCATATGATGCCGAACCGAATCCAACCCCAAATCGAATTTGACAATACAAATCGATTTGTCTCATTCCATATTGGTTCCTAGCCACCACGGCAGCCTGCAGCATTTTGGGTAACTTTTCGCGTGTTGTGTCCCTTGTATGCATACATAATATACTCCCTTTTTTGTAATTAAGTAAGTTGCGTTGCGTCGTGCGAGTAGAAGAGAATACGAAGAGAGAGAGAGAAAAAAAAAAGAGAGAAAAATGAGAACAATTTGAGCACACGCATCCGATATTGGCTAGGCTACCCCGTGCGCCTATCGCTTCCCTTGCTAACACAATCGTCTTAGGATACGCTTGGAACACCGAAAACAACCCGAAACAAAATAGAATTGGACAATACAACTCGATTTGCCCTATTCCATATTTTTTTTATTTTTGTTTTCAGTTTGTATAACTTTCGGATTGACCACTAGAAAATACCCCAAAAAAAAATGCTGGTTCATATTCACCATCCCCTTATCGATTTTAAGGCCTCAAATAATTCACACATTTCTGCCAACTTCATCAGGTTATGCAGTATGGGTGCAGGAAGTATGAAGATCGGCAACGAATTTACTGCCTCCTTTGTCCCTGTCCCTGGTTAGCGGGGTCTCCGGTTCGAATCCCAGTGGAAGCAAAGTTAATACGCTTTTATCTGTTTTTCAAATCTGGTCCAGTTGCCATTTGCCCTTGGGCCATTTGCCATGGGATAGTAGTCTGACTGTGGGTATCACAACGAACCAACTTGGTCTAAGTGTGCTGATGAATGCACTAGAAGTCCCCTACTTAACCAAACTTACTGCCTCATGACAGTGCAGAGAGTGGCGGATTCAGTTTAAAAATGTTGGTCCCCATCCCTCTTGAGCAATAGCATTCACAACACTAGCAGTTTCTGCAGAAACCATTCCATCTTAAACTGCGTTTCATAAAGAAGAAGATTATGTGACAAATTCGAGCGCAACAAAATTCAACACAAAAACTCATTATCCATAAAACAAGACAAATGTGAGATAATTTCGCCCGTCACCAGGCAGCTGTCACCTATTTCATCGCGTCGTTTGTAGTTGGCTAGGTGTAGCCGTAATTTGGTCGTAAATTTCAAACACGTCCTCTCTGGGCGTCTGCAAAGTCCGGATGACAGCTTCAGATTGAGTTAACGAGTTTCTTCAAAACTCCACAGTCGCCGATCGCATAGACAGGACTGCGGCAGGGCTCAAATACTCAGATAATCCTTGACCAAAGCCATGGTTCCTCTTTCCCCTAGTTTCGGAAGTCATTAAGGTGTCAAGTGCTTATACATTCCTCTATGTCTCGTAAAAAGTTTCCCTGTCGACTGAACCTCAAACACCGGGCAGGTAACTTTATGATCCATTCACCTTGACACGCCGCATCCTGTTTCCACCGATAAACATTTTCGTCGGCGAAACTTTTAACAAGCTCTCAGGCCCCAGTAGCGTGCCTGCGTGGAACAACACAAAAAAAAAAAAACCGCCCAAGAAACCAAGGGTAACTTCAATTACTTAAATCTTATGCCCCTGCTTAAGGCGCCCGGCGAAGGCAGCACATTTTTCCTTTGCGTCTCCTGATGATGGGTTTCATCCTTAATCCGGTGCTCTGTGGTGAATTTAAATTAGATAATTATTATTTTGATTTGTGCTCTCTGCTCATTCGATACTCTTGACGGCGGGAGGTATACCTTTCGTGCCACTTACTTAACAGCACTTCAGCTTCCACTGACGCCGTCTCATTTGCCCCGGTTTCTATTCGAATTTGACACTTTTGATTAATTACATAGAGGCGGGGGTTGGTTCTCGTTTTGGATTTTCGGGGGAGTTGCCTGTGCGGCGGATGCGGCTGTGGATGCGAATGGGATTGTGTGAATGGGAATTGCGAAAGTTTGCCAATTGGGCTTTTTGAAAATCAAAGGAAGTGTTGTATTTTCGATAATTAATACTTTGTCGTTGTCTTTTCAGGTTAACCTTTGATTTTTGTGGATTTAAGGTGTGACAAATTGAAAAGGGATCACGTCGTCGCTGGTAAGTCAAGTGGGGATTATTTTTGGGCAGCAAAATTTGAATTTATCGCCCCGAAAGTGGGGCTTAAGTGCGCAACTTTCTTAATGGATTCCGCATCAATTATTAATTGAAGGTGTTTCCTTTACGGTTTACCCATTCAAAGTGTTGTATCCCCACGGAGGGTGTTTTCTGGGAAACCGAAAGCTGCTCTAGACTGGGGAACTGGATGCGTAGCAAGTAATTTGGGTCAAGTTTGGTGTGACTAAGCTGCATTATTATATTATGTGAAACTTTAAGACCACTTGTGGGAAGAGCTTATTTAATCCGATCAAGTTTTGACAGCACTTTGTTTTGTGTGTTCTGTCAAAAGTCGTTCCGGGGGGGAGTACCAAGTGTGACAGCAATTATTATTCAATGAACATTCAAATGGATATATTTGAGATATTGATGCGCTTCAAATAGACATGAACTGGAAAAGGAAACGTTCAAAACATGTGTGCTGTCTACGGCACGTGACTGCGTCAGTCTTGATCTCGAGCATATTTCAAGTCATTAATTTATACGGAAGTGGATTGACGGTAATGGGGTGCGATGTGACTGACGTCTGCGTATCCAGCTTTGATAAACGGAGGCTATGCCAGGCTATTTTTAGAAATTGTTTAGCCTCTCTGGATGGGACTCTGTGGAAATCAGTCCCAGTCGGTGATATGAAGTACATAACATCCGTTCGATTCTAAACCTTGGCATTCAACCAGTGAAAGTGTCATTCTATCTTTTGCCTGCTTAAAGTGTCTGCTAGCTCTTAGTCCTTTTTTTCTAAGGTGATTTTAGTTGCACGAGGTGTGGCCAGTGAGTCACTATTCCAATAACATCGAGCGGTCAAAATATTCTGTAAGTTATGTCGTTTCACGCTTGCCGAACGTTCGGAATTTATAAAAAATGGGATCGAATTTCGGATTGTAAGTACCCAATGCTTGCCCGATCCACAGAAAAGAAGACCCCTTTAGCTGCCCCAACTAACCAGGGATAAGTCTCCTTAGCACCGCCCATAAGGAACTGCCGTTTTGTGTGAGCGCTTGAAACCTTTCGTCAAAAACCTGATAGATCCTTATCAGTGCTGTTTCAGGACAGGAAAGCCTCCATAAACACTAACGCAGATCCAGCAAAAACCCAAGACATGGTCATCAATACACACCACCAACTCGTCTATTTCAATGAAGCATATTCTCATATGCGTGCATAGAGACGAGCTATACAACGTCATGTCTACTCTTGACATTCCTGTCAACCTCGTCAGGTTGTGAAGGATGACGATGGAGAATAACGAACGTAACGAACTCACCGAGGCTGTCATAATGTCACAAAGGGTTTAAGACAAGGCGATGCGCTGTCATGTGACTTTTTTAACATCATTCTTGAGAAGTTCGTGCAAAAGTCACTCGCCAACACAAGATGAATGATCTGACAAGAGTCCATACAATTACTAGCATACGAGGACGACATTGACGTGATTTTCTCGTATTCAAACTGAGCCATAAGCCCCACCTTGGCTACCTAACCGGTGACTAAGTACAAAACGAAGTATAAGCTTTCTTCAAGGAAGAACACATTATAGACGACTCAGACACAACGTCACTATAGGCAGCTATAACTTCGAGGTAGTGAAGGGCTACCTCGGCTCCGCAATAGATAGTACAAATACTATCAGTTCCGAAATTAAACGCAGACTTACTCTAAACCATCAAAGTGGTGGTCGTGGCTTGTGGGTATGTGCGTCGACCCCAACGTAAACTATCCTGGCTGCCTGGGTTGTATTCCCGGCCAGTAGGACCAACACTAATTTTCACGGCTTCACCTCTTTCGAGTCATCGATAATGCTCAAAGAGTATTCCTGTCTAGAAAGAAGCTTCTTAAACTTGACAGTTCGCAGACTGTAGGTCCCTTCCAATCATCAGAGAAAAATATCACGCACAACACGAGTGTTTGCTTGGCTGCTCTATGGGCTGCAGGGCCACCCGTATTATATTAAGTCTAACCAATCGGTGTTTCTTTGGATTTAGAGGCCAATGAGTAGTAGAGCCCTCTCTCGAAGGACTAAGCTAAGTTGATATAACACTTTGATCATCCCTATGCTGCTCTAAACCGTGGAAGTTTGGGCAACCTCAAGACAAGATGAAAAAGCCCTTGGATTTTCGAGATAAAAGTTCTGCGCTCAATTTTTTGGCACGTTTGCGTTGATGGTTTTTGGACAAGATGGACCCTACGTTTAAGGATCCAACCCCAAAGATAGATAGGCCAAGTAGAGCACATGGACAACACGTTGTCAGCTTGAAGAGTCTTCGACTCTGAACCAGTCGGACATCGAAATAGAGGACATCCACTGAACCGATGGCGCAACCAGTTGGAGAAGAACCTCAACAAACTTGGCGTGCGCAGTTGGAGACAGCTGGCTAAAGATCGTGCCAGCTAGACAGGTATACAAAAGTCCAGCCTGGACTATAGCGCCCATAGAAAAAGAAGACTGGAAATTGCCCTTAAACCTATCCATACTTATCAGGCCAACCCTTGAAGGGTCCGAGCTTGAACTATAGCTGCCTTCCACCTTTGACACGTCCGCCAAGCTGTCTTGCGTTAGAGATGACTCGATCTTCCTCTCCTTCTCAAAACAGAAGGCTCAGATTCGAAGACTGTCTTCTCTGGTGCATTACGTCTATGCGCTCGATGTGGCCGAGCCAGTACAGTCGACTAATTTTTGCATTTTTCCAGACTGCATCCCCAACCTGATACAGCACGTTGAGTTCACGGTTGTGTCGGGGTGTCGTATACTCCAAACACCTTTCTCGCAGACGGGACCATATATTTGACATACAATTTCAAAACTCCCCTTTGTTGGCTGGTGAAGGAACAGCAACGCTCCGAATCGTGCTGACACGAGGAAATGGTCAGAGTTCAGGTTTGTCCCTCTGAATGTTCGCACACCCAGGATATTTGACAAATGCAAAACAAGAAGAGGAAATACCATCAAATCGTCATGATCTCGGTGTGCAGGCAATTCGTCGCATCGTGAACAAGTTTAAGCGCGAGTATACCCTTTGGGACAGTTAGCCACCAACCAGACAGAGATTGGCTCGAAAAAAACAGTCGCCTTAGCAACAGTATTGAAGAAGCTTACATTCGGCGCCAATCAGTTGAACTTAGCTAAAGATTCAGCGCGGCTTACGAGCACTTGTGATTTAATTTGGAAAAATTCATATATGTTTATTCTCACGCGAGATTATTCGAGACGAGAGCTCTGGCAAGGCTTAGATCATTTATAAAGTCCGTCAAGTCACTCTACTCGAAAGATTAAATGCAAAATTTTCATCATTTTTTGATTTTATTTCAAACAATGGCGATTCGAAATGTCATTAAATGTAGGTGAAATGAATCCAATCTACCTAAGGGCCTTCGGCCACATTGAAAGTTGTGTGTGCATGACAGGGATTTATAAGCTTTAAAATTATACCATACTATGTTGTTATAATAATGTTAGTGGCGGTGGAGTACGGGGTGGACCTGCTTCTACAGCAACCACTCATGTTGTTCCAAGTATTTTTCTCCCATAAGTGGATGGAATCGCATGTGTTGTGCCGACTGTAAATGTGGAATTTTGCGATACTCCTTTAGTTGCAATGATTCGAGAACAGTGGAACTGAGGAATATGAACATTGTGTCATTGTTTTGAAAACTATACCCAAGACACTCAATGCAGGAGTCGACGCAGCGACCTACTAGGCAACCAGTCTTTCGCAACATTACCCCCTCAATGTTTGTTCTATTTGACCGCTAAATTACTCTTCCAGAATTGAAGAAAAAGACTATGAACTTTGCCTATCCAATCTTCGTGCTGAAAAACTAAAGTACTCCATGAAACATGTTCCATTCAAAAGCAACATCGGAAAGATATCATCAATCCAGTGTGTACACAGAAAATGTTAATCTCTTGCGGAGCCACTGTAAACTACCAGAAAAATTAAATACTGGGATCAGAGCGTACAGAACGTAAGCAGAGTTATTTCCTCTCAAATTCAACTCGAGTGAGTTTGTACTGAGCACAGAATTGAGTTGAAAACCCGAACTGTTACCACTCAATGCGTGTGGTGAATAACGTTTAAGAGAAATTTCTCCAAGAACTCAACCGATTGGGGAAGAAACACACTACACTCAGTCTTCATCCAAGTGGATATACTGGGAACAGATTTAACAGGAATGTTGATGTACAGAATGTGTAGTGTATGTTTCATGGGAATGTACTGTCTTGTGAAGTTTCCTGCACACTTGAATCACATAACATTGGGAAATGTGTAGATGGATGGTGGATGTTTGGATGTTTATTTGAAGAAACTGGTGTTCTAGACTGACTCAGCTGCAGGGGATAGTTATAATTAAATTTTTGTATGTTTAAAGTGACGAGATATTGCATTCTATAATCTATATAGAAATACGCGCTGCCATTTTTGGCGTACGTTTATACACCAAACGGTTGAGTATAACCTTGGTAAACTCATGTATTAGACTGTTTTAAAAATATTTACAATTTTACGTAACAGCCTAGTTGATTGCTAGTTGATGCCTAGTTTGTGAAAAGGTTTGTGTGGGTTCAAGTGCTGCTTTCATCGCATTTACAATCAGAAGATTGCTTAGATTCGGTTTGCTGGTCAGTTCGTATCAAATCTCGACAGTCTTTCATTTCATCGGGCTTGAACAAAATTAAACCTATGAAATGCATTTCGACGCATTATCGAACTATTATTATCGTGTGATACGCAGACATTTCTACAGCAATATTCTTATTTCAAGATTTCATAAATCTTTCACACAATCATAGGTAGGAAAGTAGGTAAGCAGGAGGGGTTGCTAGTGCATTCACCAGCACACTTAAACCAAGTTGGTCCATTGTGATACCCATAGTCAGACTACTATCACTGATGGACTACTCCAGCGAAAATAGAAATAGAAATAAATAGAAACGGCAAATGGTGACTGGACCAGATTTGAAAGCCAGATAAAAGTATTAACTTTGCTCTCACTGGGATTCTAACCGAGGCGCTAACCAGGGGCAGGCACTCAACCAACTGCGTCATTCAATCGCATATTCCACACAATCTTAGAACGAAAATTGTGGGGAATGAAAATTTGAAATATGGTTACATTCGCGGGGGCAAAGCACACTCGAATGATAGCAAGGCCGCTGAATCCACCGCCATCGAATGTAACTCCGCCATCGAATCTTATCAGAAATTATGTGCAAGCATACCCAGGTGAATTTGTGGTTGTCATTGCTGATACCAAGCAGGGATGCATCAGGACCCCCTTAAGTTTCAGATCTCGTGCTTTTTTTTTGCATGATCCTATGTTTTGACGACCGTTTACTCATGATCTCGTGCTAATCTTAAAGTTTTCATACCAGACCATACTGAGCAAGCAATTCAATCTATAGTGTCCGAATTTCGCACCAATTTTACGCTTGCGGACACCAAGCTACGAACTCGAATTCATAGAGGGCGTAAAGTCGAAAACATTGCCAGTGTTAATGAAGGCCATCATTTTTACATGCGCCATCATTCGCGGCAATTCGGATTGTGGTACTCAACATCAATGACGATTTTACGAAAGGATCCACTAAGAAAATAAGTCGAGCGACCTTCCGCAACGTCCATCAACGTGGCGGTTAGTGAACCTTGTATAATTTAATGTCGTGTTAATGTTGCTCGAGACTACGTGGTACAAGGCCAAATCTTTAGGCGCAATTTCGGGGCTTCAAGCGTTGCAATCGGTATTTGCCAAATCACCCAAATGTTGGCTTTCTTATCTTGGATCATGGTTGACTTATCGGCCGGGTTGCGATATCTTGTAAAGACGTGGTGTGGGACTCGTATTTGCGGATGGCAGGGGCAAAAACAGAAACTTGGAATGTCATTGATCCACTCCAGATGTTCCTCGAAGTACTCGACAAATAGAAACAAAGGGTTTTCCAATAAGGACTTGACAACTTTGAATTTAATTTGTGAACGCACTTTCACCAACCAGAAGACTCAACATTTTCATCACGAACGAGCAAGGTCTGCAAATTATAAGTATTTTCTACCGAAATTCGTAGTCGGTGACCGCAACTTTAAGAGCGTTAACTCCAATTTTTGACGAAGCTCCTTTTGGCTCAAAGGGTTCGTCAATAAGCAGAATATGCGTTATTGGTCGCTTCATGAATCGGCTTAGGTTACGGGGGCTGCTAGTGAATTCACCAGCACACTTAGACCATATTGTTCCATTGTGATACCCATAGCCAGACTACCATCATTGATTGACCACTTCAGTGATAGTGCCGTTAATTTGATCCCAAAGGCAAATGGTGACAGGACCAGATATCATTTTTTCGTCGACGATAATGACCGTCACGTCACTGTGAATGGTCAGCGTTATCGCACCATGGTGACCAATTATTTTTGGCCCGAATTAGAAGATATGGACTATGACGGCATGTGGTTTCAACAGGATGGTGCTACAGCACAGGTTACAACCGATTTATTGTAGAGTAAGTATGTTCAGCGTTTTATCTGAAGAAATGGGTCAATCGATTAACCGCCGCGTTCGTGCAATTTAACACCGCTTGACTATTTTCCGGGATGGCTACGTTAAGTCATTGGCTTATGCCAACAAGCCGATGTCGTTGAAAGAACTCAGAGCCAACATTGTACACGAAAAAGCGGGCGTTTCGGCCGAAATGTGTGGCCGAGAAAATATCATTGAGAATTGGGTCCAATGAATCGACCGCTGCAAACGCGCCTGCGGTGGTCCCATGAACGATGTCGAGTTCTATTCATAAATGTTTGGATTGTACTTCAATCCGATGACAAAGTTTTTGAAATATCTCAAATGGTTTGCTATTTATTTGAAAAAAAAAGTTGTCATGTCCTTATTGGAAAACCCTTGTAATAATTCGGAGACGATGTTGAGATGCGGGCCTTTCTATGATGATTTGTCGAACAATGTTGAATAAGAATAACTCTGAAAAAATGAGACCTGGACACCTTACACGTGATCTGTCAAGAACAAGTATTAAAAAAATTTATTACTCATCACTTCATTAGTTTGTGGTCATTGCATTGTCTTAATTCTTCTTCTTTATTTGACGCTACAGTCCGGGGTGGACCTGGGCCTCAACCAACAAGCCTCTCCAGCTAGCACGGTCTCTGGCTAACTGCCTCCAATGTCGCACACCAAGTTGGTTGAGGTCCCTTCACCTGGGTGCGCCACCTTAAACGCGGGCCTCCTCTGTTGCGTTGTCCCACGGATTCGGAGTCGAAGACTCTTTGGGCCCCGGAGCTGAGTTGTCCATACGCTCTACATGGCCTAGCCAACTTAGGCGTTGGATCCGAAGACGCCTGACTAGACTCATGTCGCTGTACAGCCCGTACAGTTCGTGGTTGAATCGTCTCCTCCAGAAACCGTCAACGCAAACAGGACCAAAGATCGCACGCAGAGCTTTTCTCTCGAAAATACCAAGGACTTCCTCATCCGCTTTTGAGATTGTACATACCTCCGCGCCGTACAGCAGGACTGGGATGATCAAGGTCTTGTATAAAGTCAACCTGGTCCTTCGAGAGATGGCTCTACTACTCAATTCCCTCTTGATCCCATAGAAACAGCGGTTGGCAAGAGTTACTCTGCGTTTGATCTCGGTACTGATGTTGTACTGTTTACTGCGGAGCCGAGGTAGACGAAGTCCTTAACTACCTCGAAGTTACAGCTGCCCATTTGTGTCCTTGTCCTGTTGTGTGCCCTTTCTTAATGACATCATATACTTCCTCATTCACCGCTAGACCCATTTTAGCCACCTCCGCCTCAATGCCAGCAAACGCCTCATTGACGGCTCGCTGTGTTCTGCCAATCACGTCAATCTTATCCGCGTATGCTAGCAGTTGTACGGACTTCTGGAAGATCGTGCCTCTAGTGTTGGCGTGTGAGTCTTGCACGATCTTCTCCAGGATGATGTTAAAGAAATCACATGACAGCGCGTCGCCTTGTCTTAATCCTTTTTTGACATTGAAGGTCTCGTTGAGTTCGTTACCGAACTTGATGGAGCAGCGAGAATTCTCCATCGTCATCCTGCACAACCTGACGAGTTTGGCAGGAATGTCAAAACTAGACATGGCGTTGTATAGCTTGTTCCTATGCACGCTGTCATATGCGGCCTTGAAATTGACAAAAAGGTGGTGGGTGTTGATCTGCATCTCTTGGGTCTTTTCCAGAATCTGCCGTATTGTGAAAATCTGGTCGATGGTGGACTTCCCTGGCCTGAAGCCACACTGATATGGACCTATCAGGTTATTTATAAACGGCTTCAGGCGAAATTTCAAACACTCACCGTACAAATATTTCCACATTACAATTACAATGAATGACCATCAATACCACAATACAATTCATTGCTGCTCCTGTAGCTATGACTCCGTGATTTCCTCAAAAAAATTGAGAACATTTTTAACATTCATACTTTAATAAATGATTGATAACCAGTATTACCCAATCATAAATACTGCCCATAACCACGTTTGTTAACCATGGAATTGCTTTGTTGATAGTTCCGGTCAATATTTTTTTTTCAGTTCGATTCCAGCTCGTGTATTTCAAATGTGAATGACACATTTATTAAATATTTAAATTGGTTGCAACTATGTAAATTAAGTGGAATCAATAAATAACATAAGCCGAAAAATTCGATGATTCATGCAGTCAGTGACCCTTCATTTTTAATTGTTTTTCATATCACCCCGTCGGCAATAGAAAATGCACAGTGAATGGTTCTTCGGCTGTCTAAAGTCTATATTAAAACAAAATATAGGCATGCAGTGAAACAAAAATGCATCGATTTTGTCCTCCTGAACTCCTGGGTTTCTTTTTTTTTGTCGGTACTGGATAGACGAACAAATGCCACAAGAGGTATTGCAGAACGCAAACATGTTTGTGGGCCTCTTCCACTGTTGTTCGTAAATCTTCTGAACTTCATGTCAATATTTTATTTCAAATCTAGCCTAGGTTTCTCTTTGTCAATCGACAATTTTTTTTCGAATAATTGATTTCATTGATGTGCTATTCACTGACTACTGTGGACTCGAATTGTCACGGAATACCATAATTTGTTCGAGTTAGTGAGAGTTTCGACTTAGGAAGAGTTTGAGTTAGAGAGCGTATGACTTAGGGGGAGTCCACTGTATTGTTGATAGCCGCGCAAAGCTATATTTTACCTCAAGGCTTTCTCAGCCTACTTTGGATTATTTATTCAACTTCTTGGCATTCTTTGTAACATGTCTGGAAGAGCTTAAGCCTTGATTGAACCGAGCCATCACAAGTTAGGCCGACTGCTTGAAGCATTGTCAGTGAAGCCGAATTTTCCAGATGGAATATTAGTAATACTAAAATGGAACCACAGCCCATAGAAGGCCAGGGCCTAGGTTTTATTTTACTGCTTTCTTCGTAATGCGTACAAGTCGACGCACATTCCCGTTTTGTAACATTGAGGCAAGCTCTGCTCTCTGAGTTAGTTTATTGCTCGCTTCAATCTAAATTCGAAGAACTAACTAGTTAACGAATAATAATAAGCAAAAAAGAAAACAAATAAAAATAAAGGCGGGTGAGCAGTGTAAATGTAACCACAGACCTCATCTCATCTCTCACATCATCAGTCCATTGTCCTGCCACCTACGATTTTACTAGTAGGATACCAGACTCTAAATATATGCAATGTGAGAATTGTTTCCTTAGGAATATTGCTTAAATTGCAAAAATCGTTGAAAACGTGTGCTCCAATAGTTCAAGCATTGCCCATGAATCGTGATATAGTCTCAACTTCTTCCTCTTCTATGAAACTTCCGAAGATATAGTGCACTAGGGCTCCTAAGCTCTTTGCATGGTATACCAACAGACAGTGCCCAGTAATGTTGTCGCACATAATTATTTGGACCTGTATACGTTTTTGGATTAGTTTAGGTTTTTTTCTTTTCCACTTATGTGCCCGCCACCCATCTTATGTGTCATATTGGCTACTATCCTTTGCAATAAATGCTAACTGGGTGGCTAAGGTGAGATGGCCTATGTCCTCGTCTTTCGTGGCCTCTTAGAGAAACCAGAGTAGTGGCACGTCAAGCTAGCTCTTGCCCTTCATAATTTTCTGGCATGTCAGTATGGCCCCGTACGAAACACATTCGTATTCAAAGGACTGCCATCTTGTCGCCACGCAAGCGTCAGCTTAAATATCAGCTTAGGGTATCCATAGCTTTGACAGCATTCTGTGAAAATGCAAGTTACCCTTAAGATCTGACAAAACGCCATTATTTGCTTCTAAAAATATTACAGACCGAAGGTTCTTTGTGAAATCTTAGACTCTCGACAGAAAGACCCTTCGTCATCTACTGATATACCTTCATCACTTGGCGTCGCCGCGGCGTTTGGGTTTGTAGCCCTTTCTAGTATGGGACATCAAGTCACCAGGTTAGGTTAGGTTAATTGACTAATGATAAATGTAGGCCCATGGTGATACCACGCGGATTGATTTCTTCTAAACTTGGAGTTGGTGCTTGCGACAAAGTGGTTAAGATTAATAATATATAATATAATATGGGTGGCGCGACAGTCCGAGGCGGACCTGGGCTTAATGCCGACTCCGAACGGCGAAGTTGAGAAGCTTTTTCTAGACAGTCATTAATCCTTGAGCATTTTCAGTGACTCGAAAGAGGCGGAGCCGTGAATTATCAAAGGTGGTAAATTCGGTAATCGAACCTGGCACCCGCTGCGTAGGAGTCGACCCACTTACCCACTACGCCACGGCGACCACTAAGATTAATAAGCTGATATTATTAAAATAGTACACGTCAGTACCTCCACTTGTCAAAGCACTACACGAGCAGAGGACGTGATTTGTGGTCTCTCCCTTCTCTTGATCCATGCAGCTTCTGCAAAGATCATCGTATGGGACATCCATCCTGCGGACGTGTATGCTAAATGCACATACCGGTTTTGATGCCGATGAGGGTCCTGTGCAAAAGGTCAGCATATCTTAAGAAGACAGAGTGATGGCTTAGGATTTTGTTGCTGGCCGTATTTATTTTGTTTTAAGGCAGGTGGAGCCTTTGATTGTGATTGGCTAACTGATTGTCTGAAAAGAGTCAGACGATGGCAATGAATGGACTGTGTATGTATTGAGGCCCCAATTTCTAACTATGGCCTCCTGTATAAGGATAAAGAAGTCTTATGTATTTTAGTTTCCATCCAATAAAACCCTGAAACATTTTGACGAGGTCTGAGAAACTACACCTGTTACCGGTTACGTGCGGCAGGTCATGGCTGCTTCAAGTAACATCTTCCAATCGTGAAGGAGCAACTCGGGGACTTGTATTATTTTCCATGATTTACTTGCCATTTCATATAAGTATTACAATAAATTCGGTTAGATGGAAATTGAGACTTAATTTAAATATTTGTTGCTCATTCTTCTCATATCCATCCATATGCCTTCCTCCTCTTGCCTCAAGTCTGTAGCAACTCTTTGTTTATTAATGTGTCCATCACCTTTCTACAAATGCAGCGATAATTCATTGCGTTCAGACTTGTGTCCCAGCTGTCTTTGTCAGAGGGATAAAAATCCTCTTTGAAGTGGCTTTATTCATTATTCAATACGCTCCAGAACTCTTTGCTTCTTTGTTTCCACAGAACTTTGTGTCGATTCGTATGGAATGCACCTAAATTTATTTAGCCCCGACGGGACCTAAAATAACAAAAATCTTCCGTCAACGAGTGTGTGACTATTCCATTTTGAGGATAAGTCTATGATGCTCGGTATCTCCCTTCTGAGCTTGTTGCATGAGGCCAAGTCATTTAAATACAGTCAATGTAACACAGCGAAGAAGCCAACCAACGGCAGTGGAACTAGAACTAATTGCATAATAAACCTACACTCGAGCCCATCATCGAGCATATCAACGAAAATATAACTAAATGATTGCCATTCAAATTTAATTTGACTCTTAACCTAACCAACCCCGGTATTTATGGAGCATGAGACAAACAAGACCCTCCCCTAGCCCATCGACAGCCCAACCACACAGCCATACCGACAGTCTACAGAACAGAACAGACTATCCCCCAAAGACACGGGGACAAGTACAAACCGTCCATCAGAGAGCATCCCCAACGTTTGTCGACGCGATTCGGCAGAGCTAAGAGAGCTTTGGTGGAGCCATTGGATTCTCTCTGCGGTCGCCGGTCGGTACTCACACACAGCCAGATGAGCAGCAGAGAACATTCTCTTCGTTGCAGAACCTACACAGCGATGTAGGCTCCCTTGCGAAACACAAACACAATCGTGCCTAATGCGATTACTCACGGTGAGCGAGAAAATCTTTCGAAATTCACTTCGAAAGTGAGCAAGCACACACTTACCCAGTGGAAAGCAGAAATAAAACTCCTACCAACTGAGTGCATCCATGCTCCAACACATCCGAACCATTACCATCATCAACAAAGAGTCCCACTTGTAATTGTTCCAGTGCTCGGATACGTGCATGGGAATCGGTGTTGTTGTGGCATTTTTTTTTTTCTCCTTTCGCATTTCGTTGTTTCTTTGTGCTCCACAAGCATAGACATACAAACGCGAAGTCCACATACGGTCGCTGTTGGCGTCGTCGTCAGCTTCCCCATCGTTGTGGATAGTGAAGCCTCATGGTATTGTGTCATACTAGAAAAAGTTTTAAGCCAGAAGCACACTGCACTTCACTACCACCCAGAAGACACTCTAGTTCGGCATATTGTTAACAATTCAGTCTACGAGCGACTACGTGTACGAAAGGTCGCGCTATTTCGCATCCCCGCAAAATAAATAATTTTTGCCGCTTTTATTGCTTCTCTCAAATCAAATCAAAATCAAATTAAATACCAGAAAATTTTCACTGAATAGAATATTTCTAAATAAACACAAAACCCAATTAATCCAGATCCAGATTTAGATCCAATCAAGTCAAGGCAAATATTTATCTGCATCCCGGAGTTATACGCCGACGAGCCGCTTTTTACGTGTGGAATTTTCGGTTTCGTTTCGGGCTTCGGCTTTTGGCTTTGACCAAGAACAAAACTCTCTGTCAGATCTTCCTCCGTTCGGTGGTCAGGAATAAGTAAATTGTTTCCCCAGAAGGAATTCATCGTGTTTTCAAGTCAAATCGGTCGGTCGCAGCATCTTCGCAGAGGTTAGGACCCATATGTTTGGATAATAAGTTTTATTTTTCACTTTGATACATTTTTATTTTATTTGTTTTGTTATTTTACTTTTAATTTTGTACCGTTTCCATTTCTTTTCCAGGAATCCCAAACATTTTTATTTGATCACCTTACCATTTGAATGCTCTCCCAAAAGTCCTGGACCTAGTCAACCATCTTTTTGTTGGATCACCATATAATTTTTATTTATTTATATTCTTAATTTTATATTATTTAGCTTATCGAAAAGAAAAAAAAAATCCTAGTGTCAAGTGAAACTGTTTGTTGATATATTTAAGTGAATCGAGAAAATAAATGTGTAAATAAAATATAAAATATATTTTTATACCCATTTATCTTTCGTTTGAAGCCCCCACGTTCTGATAAGATTACATGAAAAATAAGTGAAAATAAAAAAAAATATACAAAAAAGTTCTCCCGGATTGATCAAATCCAGAAAATCAAAAAAAGAAAAAAAACCATACACACACAGTTCAGTCGAGTACGGAACAGTTTTATTCGGAATTTAGCAGCGAAGCAGGCAGCTTGATACCAGCATCAGCCTAAGCAGCACTTGTCGCAGCCAGAGCAGAATTCGTATTATCGTGGAGAGTTTCCTTAAATGTAAGTGAAGGAATTTCTATGAGCTAAGTACATTATATCGATGGGAATTGGCGAAACTACAAATCTGTGAGGGAGATATAAATTTGGCGGGTCTTTCATGGGGATTGCCTTGTGCGGCATCAGTTAAGCTAGACGCTGATGTTCAAGTGCATCAGTCGTATGAAACTTTGTTCTGATCAGAAGTTTGGTCATTGCAGGCAATTTTTGGGAAAAGTTAAGGTCGTCGAAATTTGCTTAGAAAAGAATACTAGAAATAATTCAGAGTATGTTGATGCTTACTCTTAAAAGGGGATTTGATCCCTATACTAGATGTACCTTAGTGGGTACAGAAAATGATCTAAGCAAAAGTGCAGGACGTAGGTCCTGATAAACTCTCAGTTGGAGTTGGTAGATACTTTTGTCTAAAGCCCAACTTAAAAAAGATTAATGTTCGCCATCTGCTATACGCAACCTCTTTTGGATACATTTTTAAACGAAGGTTTTTCTTGTCCTTGTGGCAAGTGTTTGACTTTTGATAGATATTGTTCACATATTACTATGAAATGTAGTCTATACTTTGATTAATTAATTATTTATTAACATGCGCTTTTATCTTCCCTATACGAAACAAACCAAACAAAAAACCCGTTCATAATATGAAGTTTGAGCAACAAAACACAAGAACAGAAACACACAATTAGTAATAATGCAAAATTAAGTATAATAAGTTGACTAGATAAGATGAACGGTTTGAGGAGTATTATTTTCATTTGACAAGCAAGAGATGACCAAGATACAATAATGTGGTTACCGTATTTGACATGCAGTGTTGGCCAAAACTAAGGCAAATAAAAAACGAAATCTTCCCACAAGCTTTTATTTATTCCTATTGAAAAATTCTTTAATTCACAAATATTGGTTTATGGTATTTTATTTTAAAAAAAAGCGTTGAAAACCAAGTGGACACAACTAAAGCACATTATTGAATTTATACCTAAAAAGAAGAAAAAATATTTCCGAGTCAATTCCATATCCATCAATTAGTACAGCACTTCGAGGTTGTCAATTATTTGCATGGGGATCATATTGCAGTTCATTTGGTCTTGTAGAAGCTAGTCAAAATTATAGCTCTTTGCGCGATCAATCCTGGGATCTCTATGGAACTCTGCTTGTCACATCATAAGCTTTCTATTGCCTTCGGTAAAACATTCTAATCCACCGTATTTATTATATTCAGTTAGCTCAGTTTTTGGCAGACTCTGAAAACCCACCCATTGCGATGATAAAAAATAAATCATAAAAGATAATGAAAAAATAAAATTAACGGGATCTTAATAAACTTCCTTTCATAATAATTGAATATGGGTGGCGATATAGCCCATAGAAGGCCAGGGCCTAGCTTCCGCCGAAACCACTCGTGTAGTGCGTGCTATTGTACTCTCCTGAGTGCAAGTGACCTATGGTTTTTTGCCGGTCGCGAACGTCCAATTCGATAAGCTTTTCCTAGACAGTAAGAGGAAGGGCATTAGGGCGTGACAATTATTTTTGTCTTACCGGGAATCTAACCCAGGCATCGTGGCTCAAGTACGTCGATGACAAACAGACACAAAAAGCCACGGCCGCCACAATAAAAAATTAAGTGGCCTCTTTATGTGCTTAAAAAGGGTGCAAGTAAAACTGGGCCTAAAGCGTTAGATGGTGGCTTGAAATCATATCAGAGACCTATTTATTCCCCTTAAAAGCGACGTGACAAACTACATTTAAGCAAGGCCCACCTAAACTGAACACTCGTAAAATTGTACCCTTTTTTAATGAATGGAAGTGCATGCGGGACGCAGTCATAATTCTGTAGTTTTTTTGTTTCCAGTGGGTGAATATTTCGTGTTCATTTTCAGTGTACATCAAAACGTCAGACAAGTTATTATATTGACTTAAAGTGGTATCCACATTATTTAGATTGACCACTTAAAAGTTTTTCAAAAGCGGTACATATTAAATTCCATTAATTTGTTAAATTCAAAATTCTTCGTTAAATAAATAATTTTTTAATGAATGGACTCATTCGATGACATATTCACCTAGAGACTTAAAAGGTGATCTCTATAATCACAATTAAAACAACCTCTTAGTCTTTCTATAAACAAACTTACTTCCGATGCCACAGATGTTGGCATCGGATTTGCCTCATTCCTAGAGGCAAATGTATTTTGAGAATAAAAATATTAAATATTTTATGTACTCGTACGTTGTATACTCGTCTAGTTTTTAATAAAAATAACGGAAAAAAGTCAGGTATCATGAGGCTAGAAAAAAAAGGAGTATATATGTGTACTTCCCAAAGAAACATCACAGATCATCAATAGCAAACATGTCTGAGGACATTTTCCCAGACCATCAAAATAGCGCTTCGGGGACAACGCTCACGAATCAATATGGTTGCATGATTTTTTTAAATTAAAGATATAACATAAGTAAATATTTCTAACACCTTAAAAATTGGTAATCGATAACAAGGAAAGTCCTTTTTTTTGGTATCATGACACTCACAATTGTGTGGGTGTCTCAAAAGCTCGGAATAGTTTTTTTTTTTCAAATAATTAAACTGATCCAGAATTTATGTTAATCCTCTCGTTTTTTATATTACCAAAACATTCGCAATGTGTGAGCAAATTTTAGCTTGTTTGTTAGTTTAACTATGAACTCATTAGCTATAACATGCCTGGATATGGTCAATATGCAGAAATTAATAATTTATGTAGCTGAGGTGGTATCGCAATATACAAGTATACCACCTAGTAAAGAGTACAGCAGTGAAGGTACAGGGATGTGTTTGATTAGTGCTGATGTCTTACTAATAAACTGTCATATATTTGACAAACAATTAACCATCGTTTTGGAGATGAATAAATTACTTGCAGATGTAAATAATGGGAATTTATTATCATCATCGTCGTCCATCGTCGGTGTCTCTTTGAAAAATATTAGCGACGCGTACAAAATGCGAATGTCATCATACTTCTTAGACTAGAAAAAAGGAGTATAGAGCTTAGAACTTCTGATTAGGGAATCCCTTTCTACATCGAGCTTTTCGGTTAGGTAATCGATCACAAAATTACCTATTATTACATGACCGGTTTTTGAGCGTAGATAAACGTAGATATTAGTCCAGTTGAGTTCCATAGAGATATAATTTAAAACTTTATGCATTAAAGTTTAATAAGAAAGTATTTGTGTATTTTTGAGCTGAAGAATCTGCATTTTTGAATTGCGAAATGAGACTGAATAATTGTTACAAAGCACAGAAAGCTGTCAACGGTCAAATTTGCTGTGTGTCCTTGTGTAATTGTGCATCTCGTGACAATTGCTGAAGTTGGATAAAAGTAAAGTTCAAAGCTGTTTTTCGGTGGCGATCGAATTGAATTCTCATCTCAGTGGATTTTAAAGGGTCGCACATTTTGTACATAAAATTTAATATTGGAATTCAGTACAAACGCAAAAAAATAAGTAAACTTTACCTATCGAACAGTTATGCCAAGTTGAGCTGGATAATTAAAAATGGATAAAGACAAACGAAATTATCTGTATGTCCTGACAGACGTTGTGAATCTGTATGTTGTTCTGGGAATAAATATTCGAGAACTTCCAATGAACTGTAATCTTCCTAAATTAATGTAAATAAACATTTTTCAGAACTGATTATGATTGTATGTTCACTTCAATGAATCCGATGTAAGATACCTACCTACACATACCATTGAGTGCTCTTGCCGCATAGTCCTGTCTGCCCAAGACACATTCCTTCTTGTACACCTTTTGAGGATATGAAGGGGTTTCTAAAGCCTCTCATACCTGTTTTACCGCCCGTCGGACGGTTCCAAAGGACGCATGGCGCCTTGCCATGTCCCTTCGTTTACGTGCATTTGTATGTAGATATGCACCACTTAGAACTCAATTTTTATAGGATGGAAATATTTTTTATGAATTTATTACACCGCTGACGATTTTTGCGTATTATTGTGGATGCCCCAGCGTCCAAAAGTATTCCAACAAATGCATCAAATTCAGTGCTCGTCAAATCCTTCCACATTATTGGTGTGGATTCGGGATTTTGTTCATTCCATATTTGTGCTGCATCTCTTGCATACCGATTTCTTTCGCTTACGATAACGAAAGTAATATTTGACTAATTGTGTTGAGTTAAAAAATTAGTAGAATCGTCAAAATATATGATATTCCATATATTTACAGCCAGGCGCTATGTGTCCGTCCGAGGGTGTCTTTCTTTCTTGCCATCTTCTAGGAATTCATTAGAATGAGAAAAAGGTGCCTAGAATTTCAGGTCGATAGCTTCTTTAGAAATATCAGTAAATAAGGCTTACAAATGAAGTGTGCCTGGCCAGACCTGGGTATCCGACGGAAGGTTAAACGTCCCGATTGGTGATTTGTTAGTGTCTTCCAAAAATGCATGCGAGACTTCTGATCTTAATGTTATAGAGAAGGATTGATCACACAAAGAGCAATAATTTGGACTAACTACTAAAGGAAATTACTTTAGGCAACGCTGCAGTCCGAGGTGAACCTGGGCCTTAACTAAAAGCCACCCAGCTCGATCTTTATCTAACTGCGTCCAGTTTCGCAGGCAAAATTGGTTGAGGTTTATCTCCACTTACGTGTGCCTCCTTGCGGCCTGGAATAACTTCCCCATGCTAATAATTGACTTATCCTATTGCCTCCTTAAATAGGCGATATATTATGGATGTAATGGATGAATATGAATAAGCCTCGAAATAAAAGGCATATTCATATAAAAAAATTTAAAATCTTAAATGTTTATTTACTTATAAATTTAAAAATATCCTATTAGAAAAGATGTTTAATAATTTTATGGTATTACAAAAAAATCTGACTTATCGTAAAATTAATAGTTGTGAATTGAAGACTTTTTTCGTGTTTTAGTTTTGGCCAAGACTTTATTTCTTTAATTTATAATAAAAATAACTTCATTTATTATTCTGTTTCCAAGTACTATCTCGGTGTTTTTAAGTGTCAACAACTTTTAGAAGCCGGTGCCAATGTTTTCCATAAAATTTGATAAAACAAAAATAAAAATGTCTTACTTGGTAGCCAACCGAAGAATAAAGGATAATCCTTAGTGCTTGCAGAGGAGTTTATGTTGCAATGGTCATGTTCACATTGGTTCGACTAGCTATGTGAATTTAATCCTTTGCTACTTATCTCCACCCTTAGAGACTTCCAGGAATTTGTGGTCGTGTGCGATATCTAAGGTCATATGAATTTGGTTGCCATTTAACTTTTTTGGAATAATTTGAATTAGTTTTCATTTAAAAAAAAAATAAAAAGTTTACTCATAACTTACATGTATGAATAAACAGTCAATGTAAAAAAAAGAGCCTTGAACATTGTTATCACACGACAATCTCTTTGCTGTCAGCGCCGTGGGTGGATGGTTGTAGTTACTCACCTTAACAATTATCTACCCGTGATGTAAATTGATTTCCCTTTTGCAGAACTCAGCAGACTATTGTGGGCAATTTCATTTATGTTTCAACGAAATTAAAGAAAAAATTAATGTCTTAAAGAAAGTGCAATAAGGTGTGCAATAAACTCATACCCACACGAACGACTTTCATTTTGACATCACACATGTATCTCCAGTGAATTGTTGAAGACGATGATGTAAAACAAACTTACTACTCATGGCGATGGATAAACTAAGTAACTTCCAAACATAAAAATACAAGAGTAATGGTAATTAATGATAAACCATGCTTGGTCTCATTAAAATCTTACTTCCCAAAAGCGACTAGAAATAGCAATTTGATGCATTTTGCTTGGGAAATTATTTCAAGGCAATAACTCTCACTGATAGATTTGCAATAATAAATGCAGTGAAGGAAGCCAATTTAAATGCGAAACAAAATTGAATCTACTTTTACTTGACGTGTTTCCCTTTCCAATCTGAAGTGCAATCCAAGTAGGGTTTTACGGTGTTGTTAAATTTTACAGAGATCCCATTCATTTTTGCATTCCATTGCTATGGTCGGAGATTTTTATAGGCCGTGTAGATGCTGCTGGAGAACGCTCATATGGCGTTCTCCAACAGTTTCACGTTTACGATGAAATTTCTAATGAAAAGTCAACTTTTACTATGAACAATATATGGATGTACATGTCTCCTAGTTAAGCAGATTTTATTATTTTCGCAAGAGTTCACGTCTTTGACTGGCGTTAAAAGCAACCACTCACTTTGAACGTTATTTTATCACACACGAGTCTAGGGACTGACATTTACTTCAATTACATTTATAAATTATAAATCAGCATGCGACGGGAATTGGTGCACCGAAGGTGCTTGTCACACTTCAGCGGATATCGACGGTGGTACAATTTGTGCGCCGCTAAAGAAGTTATTTATCATAAGATATGTGCAAACTGAAAAGTAGGATCAGGAAAAGTTCTTCCCTCGAGAGAGTTTTTAGCCTAAGGTACTGTACGCAATAAATGGACTCAGCTTACAAGGAATCCATTTTGTGATTTCTGGATTTCAGTTTGGATTTCGTTAAATAGTTTTCTTACTTATCTGGCCAACGAGCCTTGGAGGGTTAGAGCCTGAGCTATAGCTGCTTTCCATCCTTGACGGTCCTGATCGCGCTGCGTTCAGTCGTTAAGACTATATTGTCTTGTTACCGCGATAACTTGGTCTTACAAGATCATCGGTCTTCCACTCCTCCCTCTCAAGCACGAATTTGAACGCCTACTTAACTGGAGCATTGGTGTGCATGCCCTCACTGTGGCCGAACCAGTGCAGTCGATAGCTTTTCACCTTCCGGACTATCCCCATCCTGGTACATCTAGTAAAGTTCGCGGTTGCGTCTTCTCCTTCATTCACGTTCCTCGGACCTTAGACGAGACCATATATCCGAAGTAGAATTTTTCTTCCAAAGGCACCAAGAAACAGTTCGGTGGCTTTGCTTATAATCCAACTTTCGCATCAATATGGAAGGACGGACAAAAGAAGACTCTTCGATTCAGAAGTTTCGAACGCAGTCGTTTCTACAAGCCCAAGTAGCATCGGCTACCAAGTGCGATTCTACGTCGGTTCTCCACTGTGATGACGTTTGTGGAGTTTTCGTTTAACCCAATGTAGACAAGCTTTTTTACTATCTCGAAATTTTAGCAGTCGATCGTGACGTTTTTTTAAAAATCGTGTGCGTCAGACCACAGGATCTTGGTGGCCAATTGACTTCACCAAAAAGGGAAATAAGTCATTCAAGGAGGAGTCGTGTTCTATGAAATGTGTGTCTTGATATCAGGCTTCTGCATCCTATATCCGTTTCTTCAGTATGCAGTGCCCTTTTGTGAATTGGTTATGACACGCGTTGGAGTGGAATTATTTCTGGAAGGGCAGGCGAGTCGATCGTTCCAGTTAATAGCTGGTTCACAAAAAAGATGCCAGCTAACATACTTCGGTGCGTTTTTTTAGGTTTTCAACCCGCCCAACTGTAGTCGATCTTTGTAAGACGGTAAAGTAAAGCTGAGTGGCTGTCGGTGAGGACAGGTTTGACGTTACTGATGTAGAGGGATTGGGTATGTCAGGGGTTCCCGAATTCTTTGGCCCAGCATTTTAATAAAGCCAAGGAAAGCATTGTGTGGTGAATACGCTATGGGAAATTGACCTGACTATGGGTACAGCATTTAATTAACATTTAGTTCAAGAATGTTTCTGTCGCATTGAATGCCGGTGTGCATGCGAATCGGTACGACATTGTCTCGCTTATTTTCATATCATCTGCATAATTCGATAGATGGATGATGATGGTTATGACAAAAATCAGAGGAACACGGTGAATACCTTGCGGAATGCCAAAAGAGGTAACAGTGGGGTTGGATATTGAGTGTCTTAATAACAGTCAGTAGTAGAAGTACGATTTTAGCCACGCGATGATATGGGGCGGGAAATCAAAGGTCTTTATTTTAAACTAGATTGTTGGGTGGTTAACTTTTTCAAAGCCTTTACTAAAGTATGTGGTAACAATATGCACTTCGTATCTTTCATTCAATATTGAAAGTGTTTTGAAAACAAATTCGATAAAGTATTGTTTGGTAGATCTACCTATCAGCGTGCTCCGTGGCGTGCTCCGATTTCGGGACGGTCAGCGAATGATCAAACGATCAATACTGTAAATGGCAAACTAAAACAGTTCGCTTCGACGCATGCGACTGAAAGAAGAATCCGGACCGCGGACGAACTATGCCCTGTTCTGCGGTCTGTATCACCACTAAGACTAAGCATTCTTGAGCTTAAGTCATAATTTACTACAGAGGTCTGAACTAACTGATAATTCTACAGGTCTTACCACACACATTGTTAAACCAATTCACGTCAGAGTAAGCTAAACATTAATACAGGCAGGGCCTTCTAGTATTTCTTTTTCTTAATCATAGGTTATTCTGACACTGTCAGCTTCGAAATGAGTCACTTTACGCTTGATCAACGTTGAGAAATATTGAACACTTATTTCCAAAGTGGCACAGCAGTCACTTGCCCAATCAGTGCGTTTTTAAAAGGAAGTTCTACACGAAATGAATGTACGCAAGTTCACGCAAAAAGTTCATGACTGATGTGCTAGTGGACAACATTCATAGTACCCGTCGTCGTAGATATAGTTAGCACAGATGAGAATAAGACCCGCTGTGGGCGAGAGCATCATTGGACCATTTTTCTTCAAAAATGAGATTGGGAACATTTAGGTCGACGGTGGGCGTTACAGAATCATGATAATCGAAGGCATGGACTTGGACGACCTCTGGTTCATGCAGGCCGTGCCACAATCGATCTTTTGCGCACCAAATTCCCAAATCGGCTTGACGATGTCAATTAGCGCCTCGGTCCTGCGGGGAACCATAAAGGGCCGATGTTATGGCAAAAACCCGGACCAAGCACTGAAAGCCAATATAATCCTTGCAATCCGTGAGCTACAACCCGAAACTATCAACAAGGTCTTGGAAATTTTGTGTGACAGAATGCGCTACTGCGAATCCATTTACACGACGTTGTATTTCATAATTAGTGGGAATGTTTGTCGTTACTTACAAAGCCTGAAAACCGGACCTCGAAACATTTTTATTTTGCTCATTTTATTGCATTTAAAGGAGAAACTTTTCTGCCGTTTCATCGTTCCGCAAAAACTACCGAAATGCAAACGCAGATAGCGAACGCAGAAAATCTCGTGCACTTACCCATGAAGCCGTTTAATTGCATGTATCGCTTCAATCAACCAGGACTTTTCATCATTTCGCCTGAAATGCGTCCACAAGCATATTCTCTCAATCACGGTTCAAGCTGTTCTCCTGGAAAAATCTCATCATTACACTGATTGCTTACAAGACCCAACAACAAGCGCAATTGTGTGCTGATTAGTGGTGGAGGTACAATTGCACTTAAGAGATCCAGCATACTGACTCTCCATGCGATATTTCCACGAATTCCATTCACCGATACTCGCACAAGTGCGAGCTTGTGTCTCTTGCAAACCTCTTACTTACCAATACGCTACAATTTTGTATCCACTCACTCACTTGAGTCTCGTACATGTGATTATCTCTGTTGATTCGTTTCGATTTTGTTTTGATTCATCATAATCGTTACAATCGGCAGAGGCACATGTGCAGCAGTTAAAGTGTACACTACCACGCAAATAAGAACATTTGTATTCTCGGCAACGACTCGAGCGGGGAATGCAAAAACAAAAACAGTTCGCATTTCAGGTGTGATTTCATTCTCAGATTGCGTCGATCCTACATACTTATCTCACGTCTGAATAAAGATTGATGACGCGTAGGTACGTGTGTTCGTAGGAGTTAATTTTTCAGATTTATTTAATTTTACTTTTGCCTGAGGGACTCGTAACAGCAAGGAAAATCAGAATCAGATCTTACTCGTGATTAACTCGTCTTGAATAGGGGTACCACTTTGATACAAGCAACAGCGATAGAAGCCTCAGGCACATGAAGGAATTTGGAAAGAAAAACGTACAGAATACCGATGCAATACGTGAATGTGGTTAAAATTGGTAATCTGAGGGTGCCCTTCACAGCGGATGTTGACGAGCAACTTGAACAATCTACAGTGTCATCCCATTGTCAATTACATCTCGATTATATCAAGCCGTCCCATTTAAGACGGCGCAATGATCTGTCATACTGGCCGTCACGACGGCAGTTTTTTCTTCACATCGCACCACCGTTAACCTGGTTTGCGGTTCAATTTCCAAGAGATTTTACTCACGCTTAAGCATTTTCTCTGCGCGACAAATTCTATATACATGACATACTATGATGATCGAACCCACGAAGAAATTCGCCAAGAAAGCCAGAATTCCGAAAACTCAGTGGGACCTCAATAAAAGCAACTAATAGAAATTTAGGAAATTGCTTTTATTAAGGTTGTTGCAATAATCGAATCAACAAATTGTAGGCAAAAATTTGTAGTGGCCACAAATAAAACAAAATCTTAAAGGCCTCGGAAAAGTAAAAAAAAACGTGCCTTGCACTGGTAAACAGACCAAAATTGATAAAATCTTAATTTTTTTTGTTCAAACTTTTACAAATTTTTGATTTTGTAATTTTGCAAGCAGAATTACTTTCCACAGCTGATTCTCGTAAGTTTAAGTAAAAATAATAATTTAATATGGCTGCCGCGACATCCCGAGGCGGACCTGTACCTAGCTTCTCAGCAACCACTCGTGTTATGCGTCCTATTGTTCCTTCAATCGTCGAAGGGACCTACTGTTTAATACCAACTCCGTACGGCGAGGTTGAGAAGCTTTTTCTAGACAGGAATACTCTTTGAGCATTGTCAGTGACTCGAAAGAGGTTGAGCAGTGGATTATGATAGGTGGTAAATTCGGGTATCGACCCTGGCACACTCTGGGTAGGAGTCGGCGCACTCACCCACTTCGCCCCGGCGACCCACGTAAGTTTTGCAGATTGAAAATGTCAACGAAAATTTTCTTGAGCCCATTGAAGGCTTACTTGAATTATGGGCATTCTTCAACTGCATTTCTGTCATCACTCTTTGATTTCTTCTTCACCCGGATTGCTGCAAGTCGATTCTAGACTTCATTTTCGCCAATCCAATTGGAAATCGCGGAATAGTCAAGGTTTGTCCTTGGTCATCTTTTAGGATTCGGTCCCTCATGACACTCAAATGTAGCACATCATATTCGTCGTAATCATTGCTTTGGTTCATTAAATGGTTTTAGCACTTTTGTTTTTTTTTTGTAGTAACTTCATCGAATCACCTTTTTCTCTGAAGACTTGTAATTATTCAGTCAACAATGGTAAAATTTACGATGTTTCTTTTATCGGCCAGATGCACGCTTCGAAGGTTGCTTTTATTGAGGTCGAACTGTATTTTGACATAATTTCCACGCATTCCGAAAAAGCGAAGTGACATAACAATCTTACAGAATATTTTGACAGCTGGATGTCATTGATAACTTTAACTGCTGCCATATTTGCTGGATGGTAACTCTTTATGAGACGTAATTTGTATCACACTCTTTAAGTAATACTGGCTGGTGTGAATAGAAACTGAGTGTGAGCATTTTCTTAGCATTTTGAAGTAAATTTTGGATCTGGTGTGAATACAAATTTATTTCGTTGAGTTTAACGAATCCTCTCCGCTCACATATTTTGACAACTGAGTCTTTCCTCCGTTTCGGTGTGAATAAAGATGGAATATGCTCAGATATCGCTTGTAGAAGTTGAGTGTGCATAAGAGGTGACTTCAAGAGAGAAAAAAGTGAAAACAATTTCAAATAGTGGAAAATACTGTATCGGAAGAGGAATACTTTGACGCCTTAAACCTTAATCCTCAAATAAAGAAAAGGAAATCTGGAATGGACTATTGCTTGCTTGCTGGAAAAAAGCCAAACTCCAGACATGAAAAATAAAAAGACATGAAAGTTGAAAGCTACTGAGGAAGAAATAAAAAAATCCTTGGGTTTAATATGAACATCTTGGTTAATAAGACAAAAATTGATAACATGAAAGCCCGCGTCAAATCAAAAGGCGATAAGAAAAAGACTGGCAATCTTCCCATTACAAAAGACCAAAACCAATCAAAGGCAAGGCACCACCACCGGTTTCTTCAGGAATATCGGAAAGGAAATGAAAACTTAACCATTCCATGTTATCAAGCTCGAATCTATACACGTTCTTGAAATTATTCCCCGAGTCCCCGAAAGGACATGAGTTATACTCACCCCTAAACGCCAAGAATTCTAATTTTCAAACGTCAACTGAAGAGAGGGTACCTACTTTGAGGCAATTTTTTAGTCACACCAAATTGAGTATTTCCTTCAACGAAAATACTCGACTCACGTGTTCTTACACAGAGTCTTTTCTCAGGTTTTATTCACACCCCCACTGACTATATCGCTTATTTTTTAATCTAAGGACAATTAATCTGGACAGCCGAGCGAAGCAATGTAATTAATTATGCCGCAGCTTGAACAATGGTGGTATACTCTATTTCAATATTACGATATCCTGCTAAATGACGCCTTCAGTATAAGGGTGTCTATGCTGGCCTGGGACAAAAAGTTTTTAAGATCCCGGACTTTGGAGGTGATCATCTACTTCATCTACTAGAAAGTTCGATGATTTTTTTTTTTTTCAAAGTTATAATTATCAGTAACGGGGAAAAGATGACAAGTTCTTAAAACATTGTAGGACGTTCCGCGCCGGGATTGAAAAGAGAACATATCCTCCTGAAGAACTTCAATAGAATAAGAACAAGGCATGTTCTTTAGAGGGTATTAGGACACTCGTTTTTCCTTGTGTCTTCTAATTTCATAATCATTTCATTTTAATAATCAAGTGTCCTCATCCGTTTCATTTTCAACTAAAGCATACCTAATTCAACAAAGTCCAAATGTTTAGAAGTTCGGATTAGTTTTACATCCTTCACAAAACCAACCTAAAATAATAAACAAAACCCAATGCGAAGAAAATAAAATAGCTACATTCGCTGTCATCGTCGTGCTTATCGAATAAAAATGGAATCAATTTTTTTTCGTGTAAAAATATGCCGTGAAAAGACAGTCTTCGACTCCGAACCCGTGGGACAACGCAACAGAGGACGCCCGCGTTTAAGGTGGCGCACCCAGGTGGAGAAGGACCTCAACCAACTTGGCGTGCGACTCTGGAGACAGCTAGCCAGAGACCGTGCTAGCTGGAGAGGCTTGTTGGTTGAGGTCCAGGTCCACCCCGGACTGTAGCGCCAAATGAAGAAGAAGAAGAAGAAAAGACAGCATTGGTTAGTCCAAAAAGTCTTTTCTTGTTTCTAATCAAACTTTTTTCCCAGACAATTCATGTGGTACCCAAACATCGAGCATCTTTTTGTAGCCAGCCTTTTTTTTTAAATGGTTCAAAACAGTTTGATGATGGATTTTTAGTTCCTTGGCGATGTCATGGCTGCTTATGTGACGGTCCTGCTCAATCTTTTCCATAATTTCATCAGCTTTTTCAACGAGACAGACCAGAGCGAGGTGCATTTTTAATATCGAAATTTCCAGAACGGAAGCGAGCGAACCATTGTTGTGCTACACGAACTGACACACCATCGTCTCCGTAAACTTTACAAATTTCATTGGTGGCTTGCGTGGCATTCTACCCTTTTTTATACAAAAATTTCAAAATATAGCAAATTTCTGCTGATTTTTGAACAGCTGTAACTTTTTTTCAACTTCTCCGAATTTAATTTTTGTTTTGTTAAATGAAGCTTAAAATATCGCCTTTCCAACACCACATGGTATGACACAATGTGATTGGTAGCACTGGAGATAGACGACTCCAACTATAGCTATTGAAAAAATACGAGAAGACTTTTTCGACTACCCTATATATATTTATATTTTTTTTTTCAGATTCCTTGTAAGTTTTTCGAACAATAGTTTTGGCCCTCAAGTCGTGCTACGTAAGGTATTCATGGATAAATGATGGATTTTAAAAATCCTAGCTTAGTGCCAAGCGATGTTAACCTTGCTCTTTGCAAATTATGATGGAAAACCGATGGTTCCAAACAGAACGACTTTCAATGGTACCGCTTTCAAAGGAAACTAAAAACCTACGCCATGAATGAGTAGGATTATATTCCAGCTTCGAGAGGAATCTATGAAACTCTTCCTATTAAAACCTCCCAATTCTATTTTCTGTGTGTTTTAGTAGACTCAATCAAAGATAGTCTTTTTATGTGCGCCGTGACGGACACCATGGCTTTATGTTACCAGATGCACCACATCCCATAATAACCTGCATCGAATTTTGGCTGAGATATTTGAATTTCTGCATAGCCTTAATTCCGATACCCTTTTAAAGGAAATGGTGACAGGAGTGTTACGACCGATTCTTTATATAAGCCAATATGGACAACATTTCATCAGAATCTTCCCATTCGTTTGGAGGTTTATCCCCAACATACATGCACGCAGACGTACATTCCTTCACATTCATTTTTTAATTATCGAGATGACGCACCCTTTGGGATTACCTTGCATTCGTTCATACAGTTTCCGTACATTGCAGTTAGCCGAGAGCCAAAGGTGTTCATTAGCATTGCATTCTGAAATTATTTTGTGTATGTGGAGTCTTCTGCACTATTCAGTGTCTGTTTATATCAATTCCGTGGAATCCGTACAAGCAGAATTACCAGCCCACCCATAATTCCTCTTAATTCGCTTATAAAAATGTCAAGAGGAATTGCGCATGTCATTCAGCAAAGGGGAGACATTCAGCAAAAGGGAAATATTGATTTCATCATTTTACATGTGAAATCGACAACATTATTCAAATTACGAATGGAAATGCAAATCGAACTTATGAATATTACACATCTTTATGCATAATGTAAGCAATCTTAGATGCAAAATCACTTGTGAATGGTGGACGATAGAATACGATAAATGGTGATTCATGAAAGCAGGGAAAGTGCCAGCTATTTGAATAGGAAAGTGAAATTATTTACATTTGTTTTTTGCTGAATGATCTCGAGGTTCATTATCAGGAAATTCGTTTTCGAGATCTTTGGAAGTATAATTCCGACTCGAGTTCTAGTTCTAGTGGATTTAAGTAAGTTCAAAGGCCCTTTCAGAGATATACTAACTGCATATTACTGCGAAGTTAAAACTCAGATTCCTTAACCATTTAGCTTACATCCTAAAAGAAAACTGCAACAGTTCTTCTATATCTCTATATATATTCAACAAACAAAATAAGAACAGCGGTGAACAAAATAATAAACAGCTTCGTTTTCTAAAAAATATCCTTCTTTACTTAGAAGTGACGAAATATCCTTCGGAGCGACAAAAGTCATGTTGCTTACCATTGCATAATCCGTAAATATAATTTTCATATACATATTATTAAAGTAAGAAAAATAGCTACGGATAAACCAACGACCGATTCAAAGACAATTCCCTATGCATGTCCTCTCTGATTCATCCGATCGTTGGCCACCCTTTCTTTCACTCAAGAGGGTAGTTTATGTTGATGGTTGAGTCGATTGAGAAAAGGGATCATTTTTATTCCTAGTACAATATCGCTCAACAATATTTACTTTTCGCAGTACACCAGGCTGGTTTCTGATGTTAAGCAACAAATCACTAACTGCTACTCTTTCACAGGAATTGTAAAATCACAATCGCAGTTTAAATAACAGTCGATCAAAGACTGCTGATCCAAATTTTTCACAATCACGATCGCAGCTTGGTATGAAACCATCGGCTAGGTTGCTATACCATACGCCTTAGTTGCTACTTTTCAGGACCCCATTCGCATTTTGAATCACATAAACAATTGCATGATTAACGTCGTGGAGTGTTGCAAATGCTAATGAAATTACGTCTGTGTACACGACGAGGGTTTAACTTCGTATTTTTTAATGTGTTTTAAGTCTTTTATCCATTTCATGTTAAACATTTGAGAGCAAAACTAATCATCCAATTATGTTCTTAAATTAATATTTTACTAAAAACTAAAAAACATTTATTTATTTTAAGCGATAAAAATCTTTATTTGGACCATTTCACAATTTTATCTGTTAAGTGGAAAAGAAGTGTGTCAAGTGGATGCAAAAATGCTGAAAAAACTATAAAATCTTTCTAGTGGAGGTTAATTTTCCTTCCTTCTGTATACGATAATAATGGTACAAGCTTGAATTTCTTATTTATGATTGGGGTAGGACTATAAATCAGAACGAGAGGCAGGACAGCAAACAATGAAAAGTTGTTGGAGTGGTGGATGTATTGAGATTTCATATACTGTGCACTATTAAGAATGATTTACTTAAAAGAGCAATATTTATTTCATGTGAGAGCTTGGACTTCACAACTTAAGATACAAAATCGCAAGCAAGCCCAACTCTAATGGCTTTCATGTCCAAGTGTTGAATGAACAATTTTTTTAAATCCGAAAAAAACGTCTAAAAAATGTTTTTCTTGCTGAAACATAATCATTACAACCTAACTTTACACTCTTTCCCAACTTTCATTTTAAATTGTTCGATATATATGTTTGTACGCAAAATAATCTAAAGCTCACTTAACAAAATAATTGTATTATATATATTGATATGCAATCTTCTGCAGATAAGCCCACAGGCGTCTCAGATAAATTAAATAATGTAAAACTGATTTTGGATAAATGAAATAAATAAATCAAATAAATCAAAAAAGTGAGTAATCATGTGTTTGTTCCGCTTCCTTCGACGGTTATGTGCTGACATCATCATTTTTGAAAACGTATGGAACAATAATTTCACAGGACCCTGAATCTCCAGTTGATCTAACGCGGAATGAAATCCTATGATCCCCAAAAAGACTACCAATCACGGTACCATTAAGGTATGGGTATGTTTCCCTTGGTATGAGGTTGGTGCGTTACACCTCTTAAATAGAAACATGACAAGGGAATCTTATAAACATGAGCTTAAGCCGCTCGTGCTTAAGTTGGCAAATTTACCTCTAAAAGGGTTGCTCTTATGGAGTGGCCTGAACAATCGCCGGACAAAATTTATGGAAATATGTCAAGTGGGTCGCCGTGGCTTAGTGGATTAGTGCGTCGACTCCTAAGCAGAGGGTGTCAGGTTCGAATCCCAAGTTTAGCAACTTTCATAATTCACGGCTCCACCTCTTTCGAATCACTGACAATGCTCAAAGAGTATTCCTGTCTAGAAAAAGCTTAGCTAAACTGTAGGTCTCTTCCACTCGTGAAGGAACAATTGCACGCACAACACGAGTGGTTGCTGAAAAGTTAGGCTCAAGTCCGCCTCGGACTGTCGCGACGCCTATATTATTATTATTATGTCGTAGATGCTATTAGGACTAAAAAACCCGAGCAAACATCTTGGCAGACCAATTAGAGTCCTCAAGGGACGACAATTTTATATGAAGTACATGCGGAACGTGTCACTTTTCTGTTTGGATTGTGGCTTGGAGGCATCATCGATTATTGAATGTTGATAGGCCAGAAAAGCTGCTGGCTGTAATAACTCAGGGCCAGCAATGCCGATAAATCCAAGATCCATAACCAGTATACGTGATAAAGCAATCTTACGCAAATCTGGAACAGTCATGTTAACATTCTGAGGAGGACATCTGGCTGTTGTGGACATTTAAACAAGATAACAACCCAAAACTACCACCAAATTGAAAAAGGAATGGTTTTTCTCTCAAAGGTTTTAACTTGTGGAGCGACCTGCTTAACCTCAATCTAAACAAAAATGTGTGGAAACAGGTCACAGATGCTTTTGCGACTACAAACCCCAAAAATAAGAACGAAATTTTGCAGGCAGTGTAATCGGCATTGGAATCTATACCCGCTGAGGGATGCCAGAAGCTTATCAACTCCAAGCCGAAAAGAATCACTCAAATCGTGAAAAATAAAGGCCAATTAACAAAATATCAATCAGCAACAAAAAAAACTAAGATGTACTAACTTTTATGTTTCAATCTGAAAATGTGTATTATCTGACTGCATTTATTTATTAGTCCACCTCTGTAGTTCTAGTCCTTTATGCCTTATTTCTTATCTGTTCCATTATGTGCCCCAGGATCGGTTGTCAAAATATTCCTCCGTCTTGTCATTTAATCTCGCAACGTTTCATGTTTTCCCGAAAGTACGAAAATTATTTAAAAATAGTATCGACACTCTGTCCATTTGTAAATGTGGAACGTGAATTTCTTCATGAAGTCGATATCATAATGGTTTCAGTGCGAATGCAATTCTAGAAAAGTTTGAATACACACTTCTGGACCCAAGAAGAATTGGGCATCGCCAAAGAGTCTTTACCGACTTACTTTTCTAAAAATTTTTGAAAAATGAAGACTGTTCCAAATAATGCCTTCCCCATGGTTACGTATTACAATCCCACCCTCCTGTGCCCACTCCATACGCTTCCTCTGATGCACTTAATATGTGTGAATATCTCCAGAGCAAGCAATGAATCTCAACAAAAACACCCTTTTACTCCTCACTGTACGATTAAAAATTAAATTTGATGATCAATATAAAAAGGCTTTAGTTTAAGGTTGAATGACTCTTGGCAACAGCATCATCAACCGATTACGTGCATTACCAGAAATTGTCTTCTCTTTTTTTACAATTTTTGCAGATGCCTCATAAAACCGTCCTAAGAGCCCATTAAGGTACCATCTTCACTTTCACTCTCCTCGCGTTGAATCTGTGAACGAGAAATACACTCAACGTTGCGCATTAAGACTGCAGTGAATTAGCTTCAATTAATCTCTGACCATCATCTTGCCTATATTCGACATTTCGACATGAACAGACATTCACACAAATCAATCGCACTTATGGATTAATTCAATTCCGTGCGGAAAAAAATAGATGAAAGATGTATTCAAGGAAGCAAAGCAAGAAAAAAACGCATTAGATAGAAATTCGATTTTGTGATATATTTAGATGCTCGAACGTAATGCTGTGCGGTAAGCTATGCACATGTATCTCGAGAGCAATTGTGTGCGTCGGTACGTAACATCTGAAGGCAGTTTTCTTATGAAAAGTTACTTAACCTAATGGATTTTCTTTGGAATGCAAATCGGGGCTGCTTCAGATTGCTAAATGTGGAGCATTACATGATTGGTCGGCAAAATAATTTGCTCTACTTCAAATGCATTCGATTTGTTTTTGTGTGGAAATTCTGGGATATGTAGATATGCAGTTTCTTTTTCTACTTCGTTTGAGAAAATTAAAGCGTTTTTTTTTCTTAAAGATTTAAAGACATTGCCGGGGAAAAGCATAAATATTTATTTTTAAAAATATTTATTCTGTACGAACGTTTAACGTAAGCCTATGCAATTGAACGACACAAGTTCATTTCACTCGCATTCAAAAAGAGAACAAATTGAGTGAATGAACAAATCTGTGTACCACCCATCATGACGCTTCATTAGCATCCAAGCTGTTCATGGATCACAACCATGAACAACCACAACACGTTCTTTTCAAAAATGAGCCCACCAATTCAGGTCAGTCTATTTTCGTAAGCATAACACCCTCCACAAGGAACCAACAAACCAACAGTCATACTGATCATTTCCCCGTCAATCATAGCGAGTCTCCGCAAACCATGCGAATTCAATAATACATTCCTAAGTCCTTTCCGAAGGTAAACCATTGCGAGGGGATACCTCCACGCGTCAGAATGCAGACAATGTACAGCCTGTCATGCACAGAAGCAGGATCTTAAATTTTTACATTTCAATTAAAATTTTTTTTCACCCATATGGCAGGAGTATCTTTTCGGTGGCGGCGGACAGCTGGATGGCAGCAATTTCAAAAATAATCTTCAGATCCGCAAAAATTTTTTATGATTTATGACTGGCACATGCGATGAAATTGCAACAAGTGCTGATGAAAATTTCACTCCAAGACGACGCGGACGTCGACGTCGTGTTCGCCGCGACGTTCCTCTACATTTTTCGAGTGCAAGCGTGCAACACTACATTCACAGATGCGGCAGGCATGTGGATGCTTGGGGATTTGTTGTTGTTAAGTGTTCATTCCTCGTGGAATTGAAGTGATCGGCTGCTTTTAATGTTACAAGTGTGCGACATCAGCGGCTGTTTGTCAAGACGCTGTCGAGTGCAAGACCAAAGATACTTAACATCAATTTCGAAAAGTTCAAATAATTTGACATTTCGATGGCGAGGGTATTTAATTCGTGAATTCCATGAGGTTTTCTGTGTTTTTTGCCGGTTTTTTTGTATGCATTGGATGGAATGCGATGGTGATGGACGGAGTGTTGCGTCGGTGGGAGATTATGAATAAGATTGGTAAACGGAGTGGAAGATGGTGTGGAAAACACTTATTTCATTTTAAACTAAAATGATGAGTTGCTTGAGAGATGAGAATGTGTCGTGACTCATCATTAACATGACTTGAACTCAGATTAAACACGCCAACGATTTGGAGTCTTTAGTAAAAAAGTCAAGCTAAACAGGGTTCAGCATAGAATAAAGAGCAACAAGGGATATAACCAAGTACGAGGACAATCGGCTGACGATATCGTTCGAACGATAGTTTCGCTTTAGTAAACTGGAGATCGTCAATTACTAGTCAATTACTCCACCACAAGTGTGCAATTTCTTCAAATGAGTGTTGTTTCACTCACAGTAACATGAATCATATGACGGATGATATCACTTAGTGAGTCAACTAGATGGTTAAGGGTGGCTATATTGCAGTGAAAGTTGTATGTTGTATTTCAGTTAGCCAGCTCGAGGCTAACATTCGATGCAGCAATACCGGAATAACGCCACAGTAAGCAATCAGTGCGTCGACTCCTACGCAGAGGATGCCAGGTTCGACACCCGAATCTACCACCTATCATAATTCATGGCTCCACCTCTTTCGAGTCACTGACAATGCTCAAAGAGTATTCCTGTCTACAAAGAGCTTCTTAACTTCGCCGTTAAGTCCACCTCGGACTGTCGCGCAACCCATATTATTATATTATATATTATTATTATAAGCACTCAGGACGTGGTGAGATATCAGAGCCTTTACCCACGCGGTTCCTGCTGAGAGGGGATGACTCATAGTCAATTGGAGGGATCTCCTAAAAGCTAGATGGCTGAAGTAAATAACTAAATAGAAATATACGGCCGAGTTAGCCTGACAACCCTCCCAGAAAGAGAAGACTGGGAAAGAGATTTAGCAAATACGCGGAAGACTCTAAATCGGATGAAGCCACCGTACTAGGAGAATTCGTGACATCGCCGGCGGTCTCCTTCTTTTTTTCGGCCTGGAATACACTACAGTGGTTAGGCAGTCGAAGACAGGGGACTTCCACGACTTCCAAAAGGTTGGCCGCTTTTGTTGGGTTGCTTGGATATTGATTGTGTTCAATATATGAACTTTAATTACCGATCTCTCTCTAATGGATCGCCCTGGCGTAGTGGGTAAGTCCGTCGACTCCTATGCAGAAGGTGCCAGATTTGATACCCGAATTCACCATCTTTGATAATTCACGGCTCCACCTCTTTCGAGTCACTGACAATGCTCAAAGAGTATTCCTGTCTAGAAAGAGCTTCTTAACTTCGCCGTTCGGAGTCGGCATTAAACTGTTGGTCCCTTTCACTCGTGAAAGAACAATAGTACGCACAACACAAGTGGTTGTTGAGAAGCTAGGCCCAGGTCTGCTTCGGACTGTCGCGCCACCTATGTTATATTATTATTAATTAGCGATCTCGGCGAGGTAACTAAGGAAAGGTTTGCCGAACGCGATGCATCTTTGTTTAATTAGTGCCGGACTCTCAGAGAAAGAGAGGCAGACTTTCTTCTGAGTGGGTGTCGAGGCAACTGCGATAGTGTGGGTCGAAAGGTAATTCATGTCTAGATGCGTGGCCAGTGCATAAGACCTCTATTTCGGAGCGATTTCTATTGAACAGGTCATCAGTCCTTCTTTTCGTGAAGGAGGGCCAGGTTTTCCTAGAGAATTTGTACGGGGATGACATAGTCCAATTTTTAATGGTCAAGGACTGGACGTTTTTTTTTTTGTTTCTTGTGTGTGTTGGGTGAATGTAGAGAGTTTTGTTAGAGGAGCTATATGGGCGTCGCCGGAAGCTCCTTGCTTGGCCAGTTCATCGGCAATCTCATTTCCCTCTATATTGCTATGGCCTAGAACCAGAGGAGAGTGATATTGCACCTGCTACTGTCATGTTTGAGTTCAATTTAGAGTACGTGATTCCTGAGGAGATGGCCCTTATGGCTGCTTGGCTGTCACTGCAGATCGCTGTCGCTCTACTATAAGGACAATTAGTACTGAGAAGCTTACACGTTTCAGCCATGGCCATTGCTGTCCTATTATTATCAATGAATCCTATACACGGGACGCTTCACAGCGAGGCGGTCCCCAAGCCCTCAAGGGGGTTCTGCAGAGGTGTGGAAGAAAAAGAAACTACGTTACACTACCTCGGCACCTGTCCAGTCCAGCCTTAGAAGAATAAGGAAAAGCACGCTAGGCAACTATTCATTCAGCAGGCTTGAAGAAATGTCAGATGTCAAGATCCTGGATATAGTAAAGTTCATTAAGAAACAAATCGGCTAGAATCCAGGAACGGAGTGGATTATCCACGGATAGGACACTAGGACACCAATAGGTTGTTCTTAGGTGATAGTACCTTGGGTGACGAGCAATCGGTGCATTAGTTCCCGATCTAAGGTGGGTCACAGCTAATTCAGATGTGACAGTCACTTTAACCCAACTTAACTTAGTCTAGCAGCCAGCACAGGCGAATATCTATCTGGTTTGCAATATTTTCCCCGATTTCGACGACAGTTTAGCGACACAAATATGATACACAATTCAGTATTAATTGCGAGATTCCATTCTATTTGGCCGTTCGACTATCTATGTAAATTTGAATAGATCTTGTCATTGGTAGCCGGTGGGAGGGCTGCTTCTTGAATAACTGCAAAACACTACAGACAGGACATGGTGGCAGTTACCAGATGACACCGACAGAGACTTGAGGTCCAACTGGCAGTCTATGTATAGTCATCCGGTTCAGCGACGATAAGTCAGTTGAAAGAAGAGCATGTTGAATTGAATTGTCATTTGTCCGAAATAATGTAATGTTTCGGTATGCAGTTGATGGCACAGCGAGATTGTTGGTCAATCATCCGCCCTGGATCCATAAAAACACATTTCCAGGGCCGCGGGGTTGCAGATGCGGTCTGCATTCAGATGTAAAGAGCATTTCCTTAACACAGATCATAGGATTGCGCGCTACACGATATGGGCTATATTTAAGGAAAGTTACGTAGTTGCGCTTAATTCATTGACAATTTATGATGATTCTGAGGAGCTTGCCTTTCCTGGAATATGGGTTCAAATTTTACGTGGAATGTTCCACCACACTTCGAAGATTCTAAGTCTTTCCCATTTTTAGTATCGACATCACTGGCTTCTGCGTGCAAACACATACAGTCGATGCACTAACCAAGACAATTTCCTCCCGTCCATCCCCCAGAAACAGTCCACCAGCAGCATGCCCAGCCTAATGATCAGTGCTTACATATCAACATGCTCGTAAATTAAAAATAGGTACGTGGGCACACACAACACGCGTCTTGCATTACTAGACTCGACTTCAGCCACAAAACCCACACACATCCAGTTCGACTTTGTTAAAATCTAACAAACTAGTGTATCACACTTAATGAGCCAGCCACTCGAACTCGTTTGGCTTCAATCTTCAAGCTTCATTTCCCTTTTCGTTACGCCGAATTTCCAGCATAAGCCCCCAGCCAAAATGTAAACAAAACCCTATATCTTAAGCTAATTTAAATTCGCCGTCAGCCGTGCGTTTCGTTTGTCCACGTCCGTCTTGACATTGATGGCGCTCGCGATCGATTGTGTTGAAAAAAAATGCCTTTCTCGCGTTCAAACTGAACTTGAACTCTATTCTGCGATGTTGTCGCAGCTGGTCATCGCCGCGCGCCCCTCTGTTGTGTAAGATATGTACGAGGAGTTTTAAATTAAAATTCTTAATTGCTCCGTCGAAGAGCACGCGTAACTCGTCAACCTACTCACTCGTCGTTGAGTGCGGAAAAACGTCGACCAGTTAAGAGAGCTTGAGGCGACGACGCGACGTGAAGTTCTCATCCGAATACGAATCCGCACCGGCACTCGCGGGGTCGACTCATTCGCATGACTCACTTGTTGGGCTGAATGTTAATTTGCAGCCGAAGCAGACTGGAGCGAGCAGGCTCAGACGAATACACTTCATTTGTAAGTTTTCTTCGTTTATTTTGCACGTCTCTTGTTTTTCTTCTTCTCTGGAAGTGTCTGTGGTCGGACGGGACTGGGACTGCGGCGAGGAGTAGATTTGGAATTAATACGATTGCGCGGGTTTCATCGGTTCACGGCTTTTCAAGGTCTTCGGGGATATAAATTTGCGTACATGACGAGCAGCCACTCGTCCACCATTTATGCAGTGCCTACGAAGCTGGTTTGAAGCAGACGTCGTCGGCTGGCATTGGTTGACCAGTTGCAAAATTGCCTACTGTCTGATTCCACTGCTGATCAGATAAATTCATCCTTTCTTATGTTAATGGCATTCCAGCCATCACTGTTGATTTTCTGAAGGCGATGGGTTCCGAGAAGTAATCTGGACTATCTGCAATTTATAGATTTGGCAAATGATGTTTTGTTCTGTTTTCTGTGATTGCAGTAGTTCTTGGAATGTAAGTTAGCATAGGTGGCTCTTGGCGGTCGTGTTCATCTGCGAATGATGTGGACCAGGGACCAGGGTTTCAAGCACCGATTTCTGGCTAGCCGTTCTATTTCACATTCATAGACTGTCGAGGTCCCTCTCCGTCGTCTGTAATATTCACCCAATGGTTTGGCAATCGATGATAGGGCAGGCTTAGTATAATGTGTTGGCACTGAGTTGAAGAACCACGTTAGTCTTCTACTCAAATTTGAGACAACAAAGGCATCAATATCGTTCTGCAATGTCAACGATACTTCTGTCTATCTACAGTTACGGACAAAAAAAGACCAGCATGGAAAAAACAAAAGCAATTTTTTATTGACGGCGAATTAACTATTAAACTTTATGGAATATTTTTCGTTGTTGGTAATGAGAATGCATAGAGAAAATTGGTCAGTAAAGAGATCGACTTGGGAAATGGAGCGGACAGACTAATGGGTAGTCCAAAATGTCTTTTCGTATTTCTAATCAAACTTTTTTTACAGACAATTTATGTGGTACCCAAACATCGAACTTCTTTTTGTAACCAGCCTTTTTTTAAATGGTTCAAAACAGTTTGTTGATGAATGTTTAGTTCCTTGGCGATGTCATGGCTGTTAACGTGACGGTCCTGGTCAATCTTTTCCATAATTTCATCGGCTTTTTCAACAATAGGTCGACCAGAGCGAGGTGCATCTTTCACATCGAAATTTCCAGAACAGAAGCGAGCGAACCATTGTTCGTCTCCTAAACTTCACAAATTTCATTGGTGGTTTGCGTGGCATTCTTCTCTTTTTTATAGAAAAATTTCAAAATATAGCGAATTTCTTTCTCGTTTTCGAACAGCTGTAACTTTTTTCAACTTCTCCGAATTTTAATTTTTGTTTTGTTAAATGAAGCTTAAAATGGCACCTTTCTAACACCATGTGGTATGACACAATGTGATTGGTAGCACTGGAGATAGACGACTCCAACGACATCTATCGACGAAATACGAAAAGACTTGTTCGATTACCCATTAATAAGACCAAAGCTCTAATCGCGTAAGGCGACAATCGTCTGGCGCTTGCGTTTCGACGATAGTTTCGCTTCATGTAAGCATAAAAAAACGATAGCGTCTGAGAGATATCGTTGAGCCTGATTCGCGTAAGCTAAAAACTGTCAGTAGCTATCGTCTCTACGACTGATTTTTGGCGATACCTATTTCAGTATAGTCTCATATTGAATGAGAACAAATTGTGTATACATATCTTGTTGTACACTTTTAAGACATTTTTAGAGTGATGAGTCGTTCTGTTCGTAAACTGAGATGAGAATGTGTTAGTGAGATTTGAGAGGAATTAGAGCACAGATGTCAGTTTTACGAGCCAGAAATGAAGTATTACAGAGATGCACGACTTCTACCTCTCTTGCCCCTTAAAATGTTTGACAACTGTTTTTATAACGTGTTCATAAACCAAATTGACCAATCAGAGGATGGCATTTACGTTATACCGTGAGTAACCGTCAAGAATTTCCATAAGAAAGGAGACCCCTTGACTGCGCCAACTATAGAGAGATAAGTCTCCTGAACATCGCCTACAAGATCTTCTCTGCCGTTTTGTGTACTCGCCTGAAGCCGTTTATAAATAACCTGATAGGTCCTTATCAGTGTGGCTTCAGGCCAGGGAAGTCCACCATCGACCAGATTTTCACACTACGGCAGATCCTGGAAAAGACCCAAGAAATGCAAATCGACACCCACCACCTTTTTGTCGATTTCAAGGCCGCATATGACAGCGTGCATAGGGACGAGCTATACAACGCCATGTCAAGTTTTGACATTCCTGCCAAACTCGTCAGGTTGTGCAGGATGATGATGGAGAATTCTCGCTGCTGCATCAAGGTCGGTAACGAACTCACCGAGACCTTCAATGTCAAAAAAGGATTTAGACAAGGTGACGCGCTGTCATGTGATTTCTTTAACATCATCCTGGAGAAGATGGTGCAAGACTCACACGCCAACACTAGAGGCACGATCTTCCAGAAGTCCGTACAATTGATAGCATACGCGGATGACATTGATGTGATTGGCAGAACACAGCGAGCCGTCAATGAGGCGTTTGCTGGCATTAAAGCGGAAGCGGCTAAAATGGGTCTAGCGGTGAATGAGGGCAACGAAGTATATGCTGTCATCGAGAAAGGACACACAACATCGACGTCTTGGACAGAGCGTCACAATGGGCAGCTATAACTTCAAGGTAGTCAAGGACTTCGTCTACCTCGGCTCCGCAGTAAAGAGTACAAACAACATCAGTACCGAGATCAAACGCAGAGTAACTCTTGCCAACCGCTGTTTCTATGGGCTCAAGAGGTAATTGAGTAGTAGAGCCATCTCTCGAAGGACTAAGCTGACTTTATACAAGACCGTGATCATCCCAGTCCTGCTGTACGGCGCGGAGGCATGGACTATCTCAAAAGCGGATGAGGAAGTCCTTGGTATTTTCAAGAGAAAAGCTCTGCGTGCGATTTTTGGTCCTGTTTGCGTTGACGGTTTCTGGAGGAGAAGATTCAACCACGAACTGTACGGGCTGTACAGCGACATGAGTCTAGTCAGGCGTCTTCGGATCCAACGCCTAAGATGGCTAGGCCATGTAGAGCGTATGGACAACTCAGCTCCGGCCCGGAGAGTCTTCGACTCCGAACCCGTGGGACAACGCAACAGAGGACGTCCGCGTTTAAGGTGGCGCACCCAGGTGGAGAAGGACCTCAACCATCTTGGCGTGCGACCCTGGAGATAGCTGCCAGAGACCGTGCTAGCTGGAGAGGCTTGTTGGTTGAGGCCCAGGTCCACCCCGGACTGTAGGGCCAAATGAAGAAGAAGAAGCGTCAAGAATTGATGAATATCTGTCAAAAAAGTACTCAAATTCGTCGATGGACTAGGGGGCAATCAGCTGTGAAGTCGGCCATTTCTGTAATACTTCATTTATGTTTCAGAGCACTCAAACTGTAACGATAGTCGAGACGATAGTGAGTGTCTTACGTGAAGCAAATCATCGACGATATCATCGAAGTGAATCAAAAAGACGATAGTCGTCTGAAAAGTTACGCGCTGAGAGCCCAGGGTAATTATTTTTGATTTTTGGATTGTGGCGGGTTATGTTTTATTTGATTTTTGGAGCATACTCTTTGTAATAATGAAAATTAACAATACCTGCATACTAAGTAGAATTATTTATGAAAACATAAAAAAAATGGTATGTGGCGAGCACTGCTCTGTAGCTGAAAGGGATTTGACCTTGGAACGGACTAAGGAAGGGATATCGCAGCAAGAGGTGTCCAGACTCATTCTGAGATCAAGGCCATACAGCCATCAAAATTTCATAAGACATAAGGTCGACCGCGAAAATTAACAGCCTGTTCAAGAAAAGTCCTTTCAACTCAGCTGCCGAGATGAATTAAACTTCCTAGTCTATTCTCCAAAAATACAAAGAGGGCTTGAGGAACATCATCTCTTCAGAAGAAGTCCCATATTAGCGCCGGTACTCGCCAAAAAGCACTAGAAAAACTGGTCTTAGATTCGCACTGGTCTTAAATTCACAGAAGACCACTTGAGCTTGACAAGGACAAGACAAGAAAAAGAGTTCTTTACTCCTGTGACTTTTGTTTTAATCTGATGGCAACAGGTGGGAATGGCATCCAAAAAGTGCAGCATCCAAATCTCAGCGTTTTTGATAGAAATCGAAAAAGAAAAACAAAAGGTGGTCCTCTTGTCTAGCTCGTAACTGTATCCAAAATCCTTTCAATCATTGGCCTAGTGGTCACTTTCTATGTTTATTGTAAATTTGAGTTTGTTTCCAGCAATCTCCATGACTTCTCGCAGAAGGAATTAAGAAATTAAAATCGGATGATTGTCAATTACGTAGCTCAGATTTGCTTTCGGTTGTAACCATTTTTCTGATATAATATGTAAATAATTATGAATTGCTGAATTCCTCACGTGTGGTCACGATAACGTGAACTACGTGAAACTAGCATGTGCGTGAAAATATGCTATCACGTGAATCAGCTTTTTTTATCAGATTGGATTCTTAAAAGTTTATGCAAAAAAAATTCAATTTGATTGTAATCGAATGCGCTTCTAGGAACCCAGGTGATCACGTAGATGTCTCTCAATTGTGTACGTATAATAAGGACTTCACTCGATTACGTGAATGCATTTCACTTATTTTTAGGAAGCACACGTGGTCTCGTTAATCTGACTTCTATTGCATTTATTATTATCTAACGACTAAATCTGAAGAATTTATAATAATTTAGTAATAATTATACAGGCGGCGCGACAGTGCAAGGTGGCCCTGGGACTAGCTTCTGCAGTAACCCCTCGTTTTGATGGTGCTATTGTTCTATCACGAGTGGGTAGGACCTCCAGTTTTAAGCGGACTCCAAACGGTGAAGTTTGAGAAGCTTCTTCTAGACACGAATAGCCTTTGAGCAGTCGCAGTGCGTCGAAAGGGGAGCAGCCGTGAATTATGCCTGTTTGGCAAGTAAATTATATGATGTGTTCAGTGTCTTTCTACCTAGCTGATATCAGACGAATTTGCTCTCAGATCCGTTCACAAGAAGGATTATCATATCGTTGCTGATATATGGCTCCAGTTGCTAGATAAAGATGTGGAAAAATAACAATTGCGTTTCGAACTAGCCGTGCCGCTCATATAGATCATATTTATGGCATTCAATTATGTGTTAAATAATGTTTATATTTTAGACGTTAGCAGTAGCTTCAATTTTCTATTTCATATTAAATGTCTATACCACGCAAAAAACACCCTAAACATAATAGTCTAGTACATTTCTGAGTGGCACACAGAATATTGGGCACCATAACATGTGTCTAGAGCGCCAAATATTGCCTTCAGGCTACAAGTAGACGATTATACAGAGCACAATATGGAAGACGTCTCACCACTCTCATGCTTTGTTGAATCTTGTCCTGAGCCAAAAATTGCACGTATGAATTGTTCCCCTGCTTCTCTGCGAAGACACGTGACTCCGACAATTGGGTTCATCAATTTGTAAGACCATTGGTCGCTTGAAAAGCAGTTCTATTACTCAAGCCTAAGGAGAAAACCCAATTGGCGATGAGGAACCGAGCACAAGCTACAAAACTAAGTCCCTCGTCCACGAGCAAGTTCTTTGAAAAGAAACTTTGAATAAATCACATTTAAACGCTGAACGTGTCACTCATTGCCAACCACACTATAACTTTCAATCACATTAAGTGGACCTCTCTTGCATGCCGCTCAGATTTCCATTATTAGCATGGCACAACCTGTTTATGTGACCTGTGGCATCTGTTGTTCAAGGCAGCACTTCAACTAGAATTCATTTTTCCACCGACATCCGTGAAGCCCATACTCCTTCATAATCCATGCCCTTGACGGACGGGCCATATTCATGCAGCACTATTAACACACACACGCACACACACACGCCCGCACGACCGCACACAAACGCATATCCAATTAAGAGCAATTAAATTAATCAGACATATCATAACCCTAGTTTTTCAGTGTATGACGCTTTTTCGATGCAGTTACACCGATAATGGAAATGTAATTAGTGCCCTCTTCCCTTGGCTGTCAGGCCAAAAGGTCAGCTCACTGCATGCACTGTGCCGTGCACCTTTTCTGCCCCTCCCTCCGGGTTATTGTTCGTGAGCACTACACGCGTGTGGGGGAAAATGTAGGGAATCGCGTATGAAATTGTCGGTAATTTTTTTTTCCTTTTTTGCTGCATAACACGCGTATGCCATCCTCGAGCATATCTGGATGGAATACCAATTTCAATTACAGCTGATTGTCCGATAGTCAGGCTTAATTACATGTAAAAATGCCGTCAGATCATTACTGTGGTGAGTGTCGAAGAATGAATGGAATCATAATCAATTTTTTTCTGTATACCTTCATTGACTGGGCATCAATGCAGATGGGAGTTGTTTGAAAACCTGGTGATAAACTTAAGCTGGCACTGGTTGGTTAGGGTAGTTCAGGCTGCATGGTGCAGCCATACTTTGGCCAGTATAGGTCCATTTACTCGGATTGACTCACTCCTATAGGTGCAATCGGTCGGAGTCCGCTCAAAGAGTTTAACTGACTTATGTTGATGGCACTCAGTTCGCTTAAGTAGGCCCCAACGTCCCTACGGTTAGTCAGACCACTCCACGAGCAGGCGAGGTGATGTGTAGACTCGTCTTCCTCTTCACCCTTTCAGCTTCTGCAGAAGTCATTATGCGAAAGACCTATTCTGCTGGATCATCTGTTAACTGCACAGTGCCATGTCATGACTGTCATGGGAGGCCTGAATGCCAGTCTACTTAAGCAGACAGAGTGACCGCTTGAGATTGAGTGTTGGCCATGATGCCGTCTAGCTCATTCCAGTGGGCTATTTTGATTGTCCAGAGGATAGTTGACTGGAGGGAGGGTGAGTCTCCTGCTGGTGAGAGAGGAAAGGCAATACCACAACTGGGGAGCTCATCGGCTATGCAACTCCCCGGTATGTCACTATTTCTCCGCACCCACATGAGGTGAGTCAGCCATCTCATTAAGAGACTGGCTAAAGTTCAGGAGTGTTCTTGAGTGAAGGATGAGATTTTCTGTGAACTTGATTGCTAGCCCAGCCTGTATTTCCTCGTGTGCATTTTGGACAACAGATTGTCCTTGAGCCCAGACAGTGCCTCGTTGACCGCTTTGGTTTCAGCGTGGAAGACTACAGAAATTGGAAAGAATCTTGGTAGACACCCACTACGTCATTCATCTTTAATCCGTGTGTGTAAGCTCGTGCAGGGTCGTCCAGCGTCTTATTCTCAGAAGGAATGTTGATACTGACATTTTCACACACATTTTTTCTCAAAACGCCCGTTGCAAGGCCTTGGTGTTATGCTCGACAACATGCTTAGCTTTATGTCAAGAAGGCATCGCTAATGCAAACATCTCTTTCCCGCATGCTGCCAAAGGTCGGTTGGCCTAGGAATCTGCTATCCTGTGTGGGTACTTCGGTTCTCCTCTACACTGGCCCCGTTTAAGCGGTAAGAGGAGCAATAAAAATGAGCAATGGCGTCTGTGAACAGTATCTGTGCAAGCAGAACCATCTACGGCTTCAGAACTATATCAGGCGAAGCAGCTTGCGTTCTAGATAGTATGGTCCCCATATAAATTATCGCAAACTAGAGGTTGTACTTTCCGGCAAGAAAAAATTTCATACAAACACAGGAATGGGCCAACTCAAAAGGGCAGTGTCAAGAGCTGTGGACCAACTCCACCAAAGGAAGATGGATTCATAAGCTCACACCAATCATAAAACCTTGGACAGGGAACTGAAACTACCACCTTACTCAGTTTCTGCCTGGACACGGCGGGCACCACAAATACTTATTCAAATGCAGACACGACGACTCGACTTTCTGCCCGGAATGTCCAAGCACGGAGGAGGGTGCAGAGCACGTGATGATCCACTGGAGGCGTTTGTAGGCAATCTGTCCTGTTCCCTGCAAGACCAGATAACTTAGTCAGTTACATGCCCCACTTGGAGCAACACTGGACAGACATCTGCTCATCCTAGTCTTCGTGCAGGAAACACTCCGAAGGGTAGAAAGACCAAAGGTAGAAGAGGGTATTTTTGTGGACAGAGCATAATTACCAATCAAATCCAAACGGCGATAGTGGTGAAGAGGCCAGGAAAAGGCTCAGGCGTACGGCATAAATGTGGCCTAGCTCGTACAGGTAGGACTGCTCAACTCATATTCATACGAAGAGACATGTGAACTACTTACTTGTCAGGCTAACGACCCATGCAGGGTCTGCGCCTGAGCGATAGCTGCTTTCCATTCTTGACGGTCCTGGGTACCCTACTTCCAGCTATCAAGACCAAGCTGTCTTGCATCCGCGTTTACTTGGTCTTTGTACCTGAGATTCGGTCTTCCTCTCCTTCTCTAACCAGGAGGCTCGGATTCGAAGACCCTTTTAGCTGGAGCATTGTTGTCCATGCGCTCGATGTGGCCGAGCCAGTGCAGTCGACGGATCTTTGCCTTCCGGACTACATCCACATCCTGGTACAGCTCGTGTCTTCTCCTCCGTTCGCATTACTTGCAGACGGGACCATATATCGCTCGCAACTTGATGAGACGTGTGTAAGGACTTTATATTTTTCTCTCTATGCTTGTCTACGCTAGTCTGTCCTCCCCAAGGAACCTTTCCACCAGCCTCCCCGTCGATCGGGTATATCGACGTCGTTCTGGGTCTGGACTTCTTCTGCTATTTCTGAACGAGAGACGGTGAATATTTGAATTCTTTCTAGACAGATTCTGTGGTGAACAAAGTGAAGCTGTCGCAACGTCAGTACAATGTAGCACCCAAGACGCTACCCATGGTATGTCTGAATATTCACTCTGTAATCAATTTTATTATATTCCACTTGTTGATCTTTTCAACACTCACTCCATGTTGGTGTCGATCACAATGACATTCTAAGAAACGAAGTATGAACAGCCGCTTGATTAGCGAGGGAAGTGGTAGCATCAGACTGCAATCTGCAGTTTGTACAGTCGAACCATCTGTACACTTGTCTCTCCCATACTTACTCTCATTCTCTTGCTCTCCTCGGTCTAAAGTACATCATCCAAGTTAAGCCTGTATCATAAATTGAGTCGTTTCTTTAACCAAAGAAGATCTTACAAGCAAACGAACGGTAGACATTGTCGACATTTTTATGTTCTGGTTTCATTAAAATTTTTGATGAACAAGCAGATATGTGGGCATTTATTTTCGTCGTGACCTTTGGAGCAGTCTGTTTAATTAAACGATGTAAAGTGACGTGATGAACAAGTCGTATTAAAGTGTTGACTACGACCTCTAGCATGAGGCGACCTCTTGAATGACTCGAAATGTAAGCAATAAACTGGCAAAGAGTTTGTTAAAATTCAGTCACTTCTTTGATCATCATGGAACACAGATCGATCTACAAGGTCGCACGTAGATCGAAATGGTGTTGGTAACTGTAGGGAGCTGTCTGAAAAGCAGGGCCGGCCCCACCATATGTGCAAATGAACAGGGTGCCTAAGGGGCGTATTCTGAAGCCAAAATAAAAACAATTGAATCTCGATTCTTCAAATTTTAGATCGTCGAAGCAGCTGCGTATACATTTCTAAATTAGTTTGTGATAGTACAGAGGATAGCTCGTGTTCATAGCCCGCCAACGTAAAGCGTACCTATCTTCTCAAATTGAGAAGCTTAGTTGTTTCATTCGCTTTCCTAATCTATTAATTGCGGCCCAGCCACCAGGTGTGGAATCGTTAAAGGTGATGGTTGACCATAACACCTTTGATGGAGGTCCTGAAAGTCAATTATATTTAAATTTTATAAATACCACCGGCCGATATTAGAATTCTAACTGACCACCTCGGACTGTCGCGCCACCCATATTTTTATTATTAACTGACAGTCAAGCTGTCATCAAAGCAATGTCGCCAATAGAACTCAAGCCAAAGAAGGGAAAAGTGGCCGAAACCGGCAATGCTATGGATCAAGCCACGTCTTGCGGTTGTCAAGACATAAGTGACCGACACGATCATAGAGCCATCAAATATATGGTGGAACTCTGCTACAGACTGCGAGACCACTCCGATGCTCTTGTCCAAAATATAACATGATGGAAGAGTTCATCAGTGTGGCAAAGTGTTGCTAGCGATGGTATTTGGGGCACTATCTTGGGCATAATCATCCTAAGTACCACCAAATGAAGGGGTTAGTCAACTACTCCACATGTATACGCTGCGGCGACGATGAGGAAAAAGAGGATACTCCTCATTATCTCTGCCATTGCCTTAGTTTTTGCCACTGGAGACATAGAACACATTGGGAGAATACTTCCTCCAAAGGCTCACAGAGGATATAAGGATGCCTGAGCAACAGCCCAACAGGCATCACAATGGGTCCAGCGGGACCTTCGTGAAACTTGGCTAACACCCGTCTACCCATCAACCTAACCCCCTTATAGTCATCGTAAATTATCATCATCACCATCTTCTGATCCGCACGATTCACTAAACGGGTAGCGGGGGGTAAACCACACCCGAGAGATCTCTAGGCAACTCGTTCCCTCGCTTCGACTCTAACTCATCAGAGGTTATGCCGAAGCTTAACCAGGCGAGCTTATAAACTTTGTCCAACCATCTCATCCTGGGTCCGCCAAGTGGTCGCCTACCTGATGAAATCGAACTTAAGGCCCTCTTCGGAAGTCGTGATGTTGGGGACATTCGTGCTACGTGACGAAACCACCGAAGCATAGGTCTTTCCGTTCGAAGAAGCAGCTGCTCAACGTTGAGTTCCTCGATCACTGACGTGTTTTTCACCATATCCCGGCGAGTAATTTCCACAACAGGACGAAGAAACCTCATCTCAGCAGCTAGTATTCGTGATATCATTCTTTTGGTCATTACCCATATTTCATGACCATAGGTGGGAGTTGAACCAAATACTGAGTTGAAACTCGCTGACTTGGATTCAACACCAAGCTCGACATTCCTGATTACAGATGTCCTAAGCTATGTCCAAGACCGACCCAGCCTGACCAATCCTACAGGAAGTTTCAGCATTACTCATCCCATCACTCGTGAAAGCCACCCCGAGGTACTTAAACTTCTCCACCTGCTTCAATGGGACTCCACTAAAATGTAGAGTACATTGTACAGGCGTTCTGGAAATTACCATAACCTCTGATTTGTCCACTTTGACCGTCATCCCAGCACCTGGAGATATTGCGACAAACATATCGAGTGCGGGCTGGAGTTCCGTCTGGGAGGATGTGAGGATAACTAAGTCATCCGTAAAATAACAACCCTTACGACTCACGACTAGATGGCGCACTTGGTAGAATACCTGCTCCTGGTAAGCGGGGTACCCCGTTCGAATTACACTGAAAGCAAAGTTAATACGCTTTAATCTGGTTTTCAAATGTGGTCCAGTCACCATTTGCCGTTGGGATCAAATTAACGGCACTGTCAATGCAGTAGCACATCGGTGCTAGTAGTCCGACTGTGGGTATCACAATGGACCAATATGGTCTAGGGTGATGGTGGAATTCACTAGCAGCCCAACTACATAACCTGACCAACCTTCAACTCTCCCAATGTGCAATATTCCTGGCCTCGCCTGCGCTGCAACATCCAGTCCATATAAACAATGAAAAAGAGAGATGACAAGACGCACCCTTGGCGAAGTCCAACGCCTAAGGTGAAAGGGGGTGATTTAACACCGTCAACCCGAAATAACCATAAGGAGCTACAGTGTGTGTATAGAATCTGAATGGCCCTCAAAAGAAGTCCATCAAACCCATACTCCTGGAAGACACTCCAGACTTTAACCTAAAGGAATGCCTTTTTGAAACCTTCAAAACAGCTATAGCTGGGTTTGACATACTCCCAAGCCTTCTCAAGAAAATAGTTCGAAGAAAAAGGTTGCCGACGATAATGCCCACCGTCTAAATACATCTTGGGTAATGTAGAAACGACTTATGATGCCAAAACTGAAGACGGGGTGCTAGACGTAGAGTATGCACAGGGCGCTCATTTGTCTAGGACCTCCCCTGCTGATAAGGGACTCCCGCTCTCAGCTTTAACAATAAAAAAACCAAACGTATTAAACAGACATCAAGAGTACTCAACTCACATAAGTAACATACCTCTAATTAAAACATTTAATTGAGAGCACGCATATGAATCACTTGAACACGCAGCAACCGTAAATTCGAAATTGCACAAAGCTAATGAAAATAATCCACCGCGAGTGCGTTCCAAATTGAGAAATCTACTTTCACGTTCGCTCTGCATTTGGCTAATGTACGCAATCCTGCAGCAACAATGAAGCCGTCACCTGTCATTTACCTCGCACGAGACGAGACGCAACGCGACGCAGTTTCAAAATTTCCATAAGACAACGGCAAATCGCGACGTTTTCATTTTCACTTCAGTCGCCAATGTTAAGTCAACCGAATGGCATTTAATTAGACATTTACACAATTTATGTAATTAAGGAAATGAGGCGTTCTGTCATTGTCTCCACGCGTACGCAAACGATGGAAAGCCTAGTCGGCGACCCCGACTGGCGGAAGGCACTTAATTTTCCCCACCATCAACTGTTGCTACTAATGTCAAAGTTGTCATTCTTATTACAGTTATGCCACTCTTGTTCGGCAAAATTGAAGTTTTTTTTTCTTCTTCTTCTTGCCTTGCCTAGATACAGAGATAAACAAAATTTCCGCCGAAAAGACACACACACAAAAAAAAAGCAACAACGACAACGGCACGGACGGGGATCATCGCATTTAAGAGGGCAATTAATTCAATGGCCGCGTGGAAGTGAAAACTAAAGAACTAGAGACCTGACGACTTCTGCGTGCGAGTACTGCGGAGAGTTCGTTGCGTTTGTCGCGGCGGCCTTAGGATTTTCTCATTTCACGCGTCACATCGTGATGAGACTCATTAATTGCTGCGGGAGTGTCTCATTATTTTCGGGCATATTATTCATCTCTAGGTGAAGTGGATCAATTGGAGACGACATCGACTGGGTCAGAAGGGAATTGAATGAAATTCCACCCGAAACCCGATTCACGAGGGAGGCCATCGAGCAAATAACATCAGTATAACGTAGCAATCAAATTCAATAAATTGGGAGGTCAGATTGTTGATTGAGATTTATGAGAGCAGGGCAGCATCTTACATGTTGAACTGCCAAATGGGCTCGTATTGCCGTTTGCCCGGTCAAGTTAATTGAATTCATTAAATGTTTGTCATTGCAAATGATTGATTTGGGTGAGAGGAGACTGCAACTCGAGGCGTACAAGTGCATCGGTTTCACATTAACAAGATGGATGGACGGGGCTAATTAAATACCGATGTGTTCACGTTAATTTCTTTTCATCTAATGAGATTGAGTTCATCTTGACAAGCAGATCGGGTATTTTAAGACGCAGACGTCGTGTCGCAAGATATTCACGTGTTAAACCTTTAAGACTCGTTTTTGGTATTTAACGAAATATTAATGCGAAAAAATCCACTGTTATGGAACAACCATAGGGGACGTCTATTCAATCTACACGTGAGTGGAGTCCCTATGTTCAAGGCAGCGAAGTTTTGTCGGCGTCACGAGTTATGAAAGAAAAAGAAGCAATGCTGAGAAGGAGTAATTCTTAACTTCCTTGTATAATTGGCATGCTGTGACAATTTTTTAACAGCTTAGAAGATCTGTAGTTAGGGACGACGGACTTAGGTTAGGTTAGGTAGAGGGGCTGCTAGAGCAGTAGTGCCATTAATTTGATCCCACCGGCAAATGGTGTCTGGACCAGATTTGAAAACCAGATAAAAGCGTATTAACTTTGCTTTCACTGGGATTCGAACCGGGGACCCCGCTAACCAGGAGCAGGCACTCTACCAACCTTGCCATCCAGTCGGAGTCGGACTTCCTTTATAAGCAACGTTACAGGCTTCAAACCCAAAATACTTAAAAAATGTCTTACCTTTTGGTCATGAAATTTGGGTAACTAACGAACGAACTAACGAAAGAGTAACATCGCAAAAACAAGCTGTTGAGATAAAAAGTTTGGAGTTCAATGTTGTGCAGCTGATTCTTTAAATGGTTCGCTGACATTGCCACGTGACACGAATCTCCACCTCATCTCGACTCCCAAGAAGTGCCTTAAATAACATTCCATCAGTTAGCCGACCGATTGGTGGACTGAAGACGAGGTAGTTGGACAAAGTTTAAGTTTAAGTTTAACCCGATAAGTAAGAGACGCTGGCGAAGGATCGAGTGGCCTGGAGATATTTCGTGCGTGTTTTGCCATGCGATCCCTTTGTTGGATCATGTGGGCACGGATCATGCGTGGTTGGAACTTACAGCACCGACCGCCGAAGATAAGAATATTTTTTTAAACAGAAATAATCTTTCAGCATTGTCACTGACTCGAAAAAGGCTGATTACTTATGAGCCGTTAATTATGAAATTATCCTCTGCGTAGGAATCGACACTACCCACTATATGTGTTGTATGATGAAGTCTGACCCAATGGATGCGTATCATCGTGAGGAAGAATGAACGATCATCATCGTTGGTTTGAACGAGACCTCTTGAAACTCCGATAGGTACAACTTTCTAGGACGTACTTGAAATCGTGCCTTGTGGAAACCCTTAGAGAACCCAATTAAACGAGACCTCTTGAAACTCCGATAGGTACAACTTTCCAGGACGTACTTGAAATCGTGCCTTGTGGAAACCCTTAGAGAACCCAAGTAGCACTAAGTGCCGTTTTGAAACCACATGTCTCAAAGTTCAATCTTCACTTTGGACCATCGTGCAGTGTTCTGGAACAAAATCCATTATTTATTATTCATTCCTGATAACTCGCCGAGAGATTGAAGGAAGGGTTTGTCCGGAGTCGCATGTCTTGCACTGTCAAACGCTGGATAAGAGCAAAGGAAGCGAATCAATGATTCTGGATTTGCTGGATATTCTGATAAATCCCTAGTCCAACTGCAACCGTCTTTTCCCATAATGTTTCCAAGAGATAGGATCGCATTTGCCTTGGATGAGGCAGATGAAACACTACTACGACTACTACGACTAGTCGGGCATGTTTTCGTCATATGTAGATCATCTGCTGCATGTCTTTATGAGAACCCCACCACCAGCACCGAGATGCTCCTGCAACTGAATCTGCGACTTTGCTGTTTTCCAGATTTTTGTTGGCTGTGCTGACTTCTTCTATGTTAGGCTTGAGGACTGCAGTCCAACTAGAATTTGGATTTCTCGGTTCTCTCTCCCCCTTTGGTGGTCATGCCCTGAAGCAGTTGGTGCAAAAGCGGCTTAACTGTTCTGTCACCCGAATCTGACCAAATTCCCATATTTCACGAAATTTTTTCCGCTAGAAGAGGTTTGGAGGCCAAGTTAGGTTATTCCTTACGATCTTTTTCTGAAGGACGACGCATCAGGAAGAATCAAACACAAAGGCAATTGCTCTGCGTGTGAAAAATGACTTCCAACCAGAAAAGCAAGAAGAGAAGAAATGTACAAGGGCCGTTAGTGATCTACATTAAACCACTGTCTCTAACTACTGTTTATTGTTATAAAGCTAGGATATCTTTTAAAAAATAACTGCTTTTTTATGGTTTCTTTTTTTCTTGAAAACCCCGGTATTTTGTCTGTTGATCAGGCGGTTACTTGGTAAAAATTGTGTCTATACCGTGAACTCTACAGTGGACAGCCACGGGATCGGAGATTGTTGTCCACATAAGAGAGCGCCCGCTTAATCCTAGAAATTTAAACTTATTTTATAGTACTGAAAAGATAAACATGCGCCTGAGAGGCGCTCAATTTAAAAAGAAAATGTATTTCAAAACGTTCAATAAATTATTCTTTTTTTCATAGCTGCAATGAATTGTTGCATTATTGAACAAAAACGATTGTCTCTCGTGTTTTATTGATGAACGACGGAGTTGGCTTAGAAATACGTGCATGTACGGCGCGTCCATTAAAAGAGGACTGCAATATATGTATATGTGTAGCGGGCGCCGCTTAGGCGCACGTTATCTTTCTAGGGTTAAGAGGAAAAGAACACAATCAAAATCATATCAACCAGCCAAACAATACAGTACATCTTATCCGCCTAAAACAAACGTCATTTTCATTTTAATTCATTTTTATTGTGGAATTCATAACAACTTATATACTAGACAAAAATGTTTAAAACTAGTTGTACGTACATTTTTACTACTTCTAACTTACTGGCCCTAGGCGGGCACTCTAAGCTAAACTAAACCTTTTTCTATGTCTTTCGACCTAATCTTACGGAGTGAAATATAAATGAGAATTTAAAAAGAACAACTTACTATTAAGAAAAAAATTGAAAACGCGCCCCATAAGGGGGAACGCCCTACCCTCTCTACCCCGGCTCTAAAGGGTTCGACGCTGGAGTGCCCTCGCTCCCCAGCCACCAGAAATCTTGGTGTTGCCTAGCAACATCCCGACTGTCTCGGCTGGATACCGCCGTACCTCCTCAGCTCGTTGTGCGACAGAACGGTCGTGGTTGAGTCGCCCATCCACAGTTGATCTGGCGATGTGGTAGATGAGCGGTACCGCATTTATATCTTGTAACAGGCCGTGCTTATTTAAATGGAGAAAAGCTTCTGGAGGAACGAAGTCACTGTGGCGTACCTTTTCGTGGTATTCTGGATTGGGGTAGTAAGCCCCTGAGATCAAGTTATTGGACGAGTTCATCGCTCTAGCAGTATGACCTCGAATCAACTTCACCAGGAAATTGTCCACTCTTATCAGGTTTGCCCTGTTGTATAAAACCTCATTGGAATAGAATTTTATGTACTGGGACTCTGGAGTTCGATAAAGGCGAAGGCAAGCCCTAAGACAAGCCCTCTCAAACAACCGAATCTTTTCCATCAAACTTGCACTCACGTTGAACCACACGGGACAGCCATAGGTGAGCATTGGCCGGATGAGGGCCATGTAGCAGATAACCTTCACCCTCGCATCGAGTTGGCTGTTGTAAAACAGTCACTTTGTAAGAGCAAAAGCTCCTCGGGCCCTGGCCAGAGCAGCATCTACATGTTTGTTAAAATATAGATACTGATCTAGCCAGATCCCCAGGTATCTGAGTACAGTCTTTTGCGCCAGTGGCTCCCCGTGTCTTCCAACGATTGAGAACTTTCGCCAATTCTTTTTCGTATCCGCCGAGGCCTTATACAACGGCGTCCTGAACAGAATGGTTTCCGACTTCCGGAAGTTGATACTCAACTTCCAGTCATCGCAACTTCTCATGAATGAATCGAAGTCACCCTGCGTGAGAGTAGTGATTTATTTCCTCGATCTTTTTGCCTGATCTGTACACGATCAAGTCATCGGCGTACGCAATTACGTGAGGAAGAGAACTTATTAGATCGCTCAAGTAAATGTTGAACAGGATCGGAGAATTAACGGCACCCTGTTGGAGACCATTTTTAACTTGGAATACACTTGACTACGAACCGTCTACCGGTAAGCATGTTACACAGTAGGTACAGCAGTGGTTTGCTAATGCCTAGCCGATTGAGCTTGTAGAAAAGACCTTCTAACCATACGGTGTCAAAGGCCTTCTCCAGATCAATCAAGCAGGCACCCGTACATTGCTTCTGGCTTTTGTTCCATTGGATATCCGACACCAGTTTCGACGCGGCATGAATAGTGTCATGCCCCGCTTTGAAACCGAATTGGTTATCAGGAATTTTATTTTTGTCCTTAATCCAGTTTATCAGAGTTCTATTGATCACCTTCGCCTAAAACAAACGTCCACTTAAGAGGGTGTCCATTGAGAGGGAGTTCACTGTATAATTTTTATTTTTCTTATATAGTACATTGCTTAATGTTTCATATTTGCTAGGTTTCGTAGAAGCTCGTTTTTTTTATGCCTGCCCCTGGTTAGTGGGGTCCCCGGTTCGAATCCCAGTGAAAGCAAAGGTAATACGCCTTTAATTGGGTTTCAAATCTGGTCCAGTCACCATATGCCGTTGGGATCAAATTAATGGCACTATCACTGGAGTAGACGATCAGCGGTAGTAAGTCTGTCTCTGGTTATCACAATGGACCAATATGGTCTAAGTGTGCTTGGGAATGCACTAGCAGCCCTCCTACCTAGCCTAGAAGCTCATTTCGACTGTAGGCATACACTATATCGCTTAAAATTTGCAAAGCATACCCGGGTATGCAGGTGGTGACACAACGAGTACAACCAATACTCCCAGCTAATCGGTTACAATTGTACTTGTTGACGTGAAGAGAGAGTGATCACGCCGCTTCTACATCACCAGCCTGCCATATCACAGGTCCAGGTGCCCTCATTTCCTTCTCCACACGAGGAACAGACCTCTATTGTCTAAGCTATACTTCCTTATCTCACATGGGGCAATAATTGTCATGGCAGACAATTTAAAATCACCACAGAACACCGCTTTAAGTGTATCATTTGCGTTTTCGAATGGCACTAGTGAAATGAGAGCAAGATAACTGCACTCCACACCTAAGAGCGCACTCACTTATGAAATCTTATTAAACTCCCGCATGGCCCCAACGTTGCCCGACACTTGGAGCCACTGCGGAACGAGGAAATATTTTCCACTCGAACGGCAACCAAACACAGCTGTACTTCGAAATTTTCAGCCGCACTCCGCATGACCAGGTACCAGGAAGGGACTGCGTGCCCAGGGATCCCTAATGCGATTACCAAGTGAAGCCCACTCGGGGCATAATGATGAATATGACCACACACTCGCTCTCCCACTGACATCGTGCCCAGTGCCTGCTTGCAGCCACCATGTCCAAGCACGTGGCCGGCCATCTCTGTACACATTTTCTGATTTCAGCTTCATTAAAAGTTCATCAAGGAATGGAGTTCTGTTTTGCAATCACACTGTGTTTGCTTGTGTGCGTCATGTTTACTTTTTGTTTTTGCCTTTTGTAGTTTTATTATAACTTCGGCGGGTGCGGCCTGAGTGACCATGGCGGGCCTGTTCGGCTCTGCTCTGGGTGACGACGGTGGTGGTGGTATGATTCTGTTACACTTGTGTGTCCGGGATTGCAATTAAATTGTGTAAACTTTGGATTTTGCTTTGCGTTCGGCAAACACATGTACAGTGTGGGCCATGCTGTATGGGTGGGTTTGTGTGTAAACATGTCGGGCCCGAGTTATGGCCCTGATTATATGAGGTTGGGTTGTGCGGTTGGCGCTGTGGCATGGACTACAAATGATCTCATTCCGGAGGGTGATTGACTTTGTTTTGCCGTTTGCCGTTAGAAAGGGAAAACTCAAGAATGCTATGGCCGTTCAATGTCAGGCACGGGATAAGCTAAGAGATATCAAATGTGTCCGCTTTGGATATGTGGGTATGCTGTGGTACATGACATCACTCTGAAGGGGAAAGGAACGAGCAGCAATTGGATTTGAACAAATGTTAGTTTATCTATCGGGCTGTGTAAACAGGAAGCGTGTACATTTGCCCAACGTCTTTAGAGTCTATAAGTTGTGGTCACAACAGATTAGGCACTAATTTGACCATCGGAAACGAATGGATTAAGCATTTTCTTCAAATTTGTTGCTCCATCTTAGTTTATGTAGATGGGGTTTAGATGACTTAAGAATGGACTTAGATTTGACTAGGGACTTGCAACTAGGTTGATCCAATTGGGATTTTCAACGAAGATCAAACCTTTGCATAACCTTGTTGTCATTTAGTGCATGTATACAGATGATTATACAGATGAGCTGTTGAGGATATATTGCAACGCAACACTTAGATCTTTTGAGGCCCCTTTTCATACCTTGCTCTATTTCGAGTTTGCTTCACATACAGCCCTTTTCAGTCTTGACTTACTTCATTTCCTTCGACTCCATGCGTCCATACACTGCCAGCCTGACGAATCCTTAGCTTAGGGAATTGTCTTGGCACTTTATGACGTGAAAGGATTGTTGATCCTTTCCGAGACCCAGAACCTGCCCGATTCCATCGTTACGACCAGCGAGAACTTTCCACAATTTTTGTTTTTATTTACTCGATTCGCGCTTCGAGGTGAGCATGTGTGGTCTTGTGCTGCGGTCCAGCGGTTTTTAGGAATACATTTTAATGGAATAGGTTCGTGGTTTTCCTGCTACCAGTTCAAGCCGTACCACCGTCTGCGCGTCTGCGGAGTTTCAAAGTCAAGAAGTACTATCCCATGAAATAAATGTGTAAGAACAATGAACTCATTCTACCATCATAGGTTAGGTTAGGTAGGGGGGCTGCGAGTGCATTCACCAGCACACTTAGACCATATTGGTCCATTGTGATACCCAATGTCAGACTACTACCACTGATTGACTATACTCCAGTGATAGTGCCGTTAATTTGATCCCAACGGCATATGGTGACTGGACCAGGTTTCAAAACCAAATAAAAGATAGATATTAACTTTGCTTTCAATGGGATTCGATCTAACCTAACCAACTGTGCCATCCAGTCTTCTTTTCTCCCATCCTAAGGCCATATCAATTACAAGGACGTCCTCTAGGCTTGTCCAGTCTTCCGCACATGGCATTTTCCTTGAATATTCACAAGGGAGAAATGAACCCAATTCCTTCAGCTACCACTGAACCTGTGGGCTTTCTGCCAGCATCCTCTACTTTTGCAACAGTTGCATAGTTTTTGTTATTGGAGGTAGCAAATTGTTAAAAATAATAATAATATGGGTGACGTTACAGCCCGTATAGTAAGCTACTATCCCAGGGCCTAGCTTTTACAACAACCACTCCCGTATTGCGTGATATTGTTCTCTCACGTGGGGAAAGGACGATCTACGATCTTATACCGACTCCCAACGGCCAAGTTTGAAAAGCTTTATCGAGACAGTTGTAACTTTTTTAGAATTGTCAGTGGGGCCGTGAACATGATTTTGGTCGCAACCGGGAATCGAACCCAGCCAGCGAAGTTCAATTGCATACTAGACGATGCATAGACCCACAGCGCCTCGATCGCCACTTGCGATCAACGAGGTTGAAAATTGTCAATATCGTATTCTTTTGCTTTAATATAACGAACTTATTCCCGCCGAATTGTGACTCCAACTCAAGGCAGTCAGCCACTCTAACCATCGCCTTGTTTTAAGTTAAATGCAGTGTCACTTGTCACCGCAAATTGCAATGATTACGGACGTGCCAATAAGACGATCCTCAAGACTATTATTACGCAAATGTATATATTACGCTGAATTTTCAATGTCATTCAAATGGACATCTGTCTGTCGACTAGACCTATATTTATACACTTCAAAGAACCATCGCCGATGATTTGATGACTATGTCGATAAGTCTTTGAAGTGAATAAATATTAAACAGACGCATTGGACGCGTCGTTCAGAAATTGCACTCATTCATCGAAGAAATCGGATATATGGAAATCGGATATAAATACACTTTGGTTGATCGGACAGACTGCTACCTCCTGTGTGAACGCCAAGGAAAGCTGAACAATACCTAGAACGACAAAGCTTATTTTTTGTTGTCCCCGAAAATATGTTACTTTTGGTATTTAATTCTGTATCCAAGGAAGTCTGGGAAGGCTATACAAACACTTGACTCTAGTCCTGAAGGCAAAAAGAGGATCGAGCACGTAAACATCAATTAACTGGGTAAGAAGGTCATCGAATTGGAGCCAGCTGGTTCAAAAAACAGTCCAATGTCCTGAGAAATAAGTAATTTACAGGAACAAGATTTTTCTTTCACCTCTTCGATTTGGGATGATACCGCATCGACTACTATGCAGCCGTATATGTCGGAGGAATATTAAGTAAGGTTATGTTAAGTCAACGTCTGTGGGTTGAGTTTTACCCCCTCCCCAAGCAAACCAGGTCCATAGATGTGGAACTACACAGGGAAAAACTGACTGCTGCCGCTCGTGTCCTTTTAAGAGTTCAAGAGAAGTCTGAAATTTCATGAGGCAGTTGAGTTAGGTAAGGTAGCCGGTCTGCTAGTGAATTCACCAACACACTTAGACCATATTGGTTCATTGTGATACCCACAGTCAGACTACAACCACTGATTGACTACTCCAGTGATAGTGCCGTTAATTTGATCCCAACGACAAATGGTGACTGAACCAGATTTGAAAACCAGATAAAAGCGTATTAACTTAGCTTTCACTGGGATTCGTACCGAGGACCCCACTAACCCTTATATCTAGTTCTGGCCAAGTTGGGACAAAATGATGTAGTTCCTCCAAAGCTTAGTTAACCGCTGAGTAACTGCTGACGGTTTTCCGGAACCACGTGTTGATTAATGGATTCAGAGTATTTAGTTTTTTGGATGTTATATGAGTAACAATTTTATGAATGGAGTAGTAGACCCTGGACATAGATTCTACAGCAACCACCAGGCGCTAAAAGCCGAAGTTGTGAATCGAAAGAGGTGGTGGTCGGAAAACTGTTGGTCGTACTGCAACATCTGTGGCCGTGGCTGTGTGAGGGGGTGTATCGAAAAAGCTTCTCAAACTTGACCGTTTAAAGTCGTGTGTGAGAACAAAAGGCGAAATGTTGCTGAGAACATAGGCCTTGGCTCTCTACGGGCTATAGAATATTCTTCATGCACAGCAATAATAATAATAATTTGGGCCTAGCTTCTCAGCAACCACTCGTGTTGTGCGTGCTATTTTTCTCCCACTCGTGGAAGGGACCTACAGTTGAATGCCGACTCTGAACGGCGAAGTTGAGAAGCTTATTCTAGACAATGCACAGAAATACTAAGCAATAAATTAAATGAAATAAAATGAAGAAAATAAAAACCATAGGCCAACACCTTCCGTTGGTTGGGGCTGTAGTCACGTCAGAGGGTTTGGTTAGGTTAGGTTAGGTTAGGTAGAGGGGCTGCTAGTGAATTCATCAGCACACTTAGACCAAGTTGGTCCTTGTGATACTACAGACTACTACCACTGATTGACTAATCCAGTGATAGTGCCGTTAAGTTGGGCTCAACCCAACGGCAAATGGTGCCTGGACCAGATTTGAAAACCAGATAAAAGCCTATTAACTTTGCTTTCACTGGGATTCGAATGGAGGGTTTGGTTACACGGTGAAAATGTCAACTGCGTCTGTCATTGGAAATTCATCTTGGGGATTTAATATATGGGAAGAGTGCTTTGTTATTCTTTTAAAACACATTGGTACTGGGTAAGACCTTAATGTGTTAATTTTAAGTGTCTTGATCTAAGCACGACTGTCTACAGAGTGAACAAACTTAGACCTAAATCATAAAACGTCTCGTCACTGCAAAGTGGAACATTTTTGTATGCTGCACCTCCCGTGTAGTCTGCCAAGAGTCTGCAGACAGTCATTTCTGCAGAGACATCATGAAGTTTTGGTAAACGCTTACACTTGATGCAGGGGCTTCGAATTAGGTTCCCAATTTAACTGGATGTATCCCTTCGTTCCGAAGTGCACTTACACATATTTTTCCAAATAAAAATTGAATGGCATTTAGTTATGTCGTTAGAAATGTCAGTGTGTACATTCCAAAGAAAGCATACAACAGGTCCTTTTTGCTGTTTTTATCGCTGTTTTTCACTCACTCTCACTTCGACTGCCTTTTATAGCACAAGCTTTTGGGAGTTAATCACTTTCATTGAACAACACGAGAATGTCTTGTTTTCGCTCTCATTTGTCCCTATTTTTTCATGTGGTGCCCATGTGTTTTCCATGCTCGCCATCATCACACAATGACGTGTAATTCTAATACTCTCATCCTGTCCTCATTATTCAGCGCCCATCCGTTCAATGACCCCAAACCAAATTAGCATATTTTGCGAAGATCGAATGTCAAGTAATACTCCCGCCCACATTTCATTCTTTTTACAGTACCTTCGGACAATTTCAATCTAACTCCGGTCGTCCCCATCAATTCACAAATACGATTTCGCACAAATCATCTGTCAATTAGACTATAAATAGCAGCCCACAGCACACCCGAGAGGAAAGCGAACGTTCCGAAATCACTCGATATTCTCGAAAGTGAATGACTTGAAATAGAAGTTCGGACGGTCTGCTGGCCGAACTGCTCCGTGGGTATCTTAAAATTTGCACAAAACTACGCAAAATAAAAGCAACGACCATTCCCGGTAAACTCATCAAAATACGATGAATAATTCATCTCAGCTCATCGCACACATTGCCCTATCATCGTTAGTGGAGCTAACCCGAGTGCTTCATTCTCACGGACACCGGAGGCTAAGTCGATGCTTAGTTCGATTTGTGAATTCTATTCCTCAGATATAGTGCGGCACTCGCTGCACTGCATCGCACCCGGGCGCATCACAGTTCTTTCATTTATTTTGTTTCAAGAAAAAAAAAAAACACTCGTAATATCTTTGCGATACATCATGAATGTCAAAACGCTTGCGGAAATGGGTATTGCATCGAATTTCGTGAATTCTTTGGGTTTTAGGGGCTGATGCCATGAGTTTTACGTTTTGAATGCAAGAAAGACAAAAAAGTAATAAAAATGTTTACAGAATGTTCGGCAGAACTTTTATCTCTGGTTGGAGTCTTGTGTGCGAAAACAACTTTATTGACGCGTAAAGTTTGATTTGAAAGTCTATTTTAAGAAGTGAAGTATGTGGGGTCTTGCCGGGTTTGATTGTCTATAAAGTTGCCGGTAACTTTGTGGGAGTGAGGTGACAAATAACCTAGACATTAAATCGATTTGGGGATCGATAGAGGTAGCGTGGAATGTTAAGAGGACGAGGGCGCTTTGGAGAACATTTGTACTACGGCCTTTAAGAATGGAAGTCAAGACAAGGAACACTGAGCGCGCAAAAACCAAGACAAATTAAGTCTGTAAGACTTCCAATCCGACTGACAAGCACCTAGTACTAGGAAATGTTTTAAATTAGATGTTTAACTCATTGACTCTTAAAAAGCATTCTTCTTCGTCTTTTGCTGGCACTACACTCCGGTTTGGGCCTGGCTCACAGTCAACAAGCATCTGCAGCTGCCACTCTCTTTAGCCAGCTGGCTTCAATTAAAAATAATGATATGCGCCATAGGTCCGAGGCGAACCTGGGCCAAGCTTCTGCAGCAACCGCTCGTATTGTGCGTGCTATTGCTCTTTCAAGGGTGGATGGGATATACGGTTTTATGCCGACTACGAGCAACGAAGTTTAAGAAGCATTTTCTAGACATTAATACTAGTACTGTCAGTGACTCGAAAGAGGTGGAGCCGTGAATGATGAAAGTTGGCTAATTCAGGTTTCGAGCATGGCATCCTCTGTGTAGGAATAGTCGCCACGCCCAACTGCCTTCAATTAGAACACCAAAATTGACTAAGGTCCTCCTCCACTTATGTACGCCAGTCTTGTAGGCGTCCTCTATTGCTTTCTTTTGCACTGTCTCACTTTGCGGGCACGAGGTCCCTTCGGTTTGAGCAGTGTTGACTATGAGCATATGTAGGCCTTGGATCTATAGATGCCTGGCTCAGGACCAAAGAGTAAATGTAGACCTCTGAAAAAGCATTGACAGCATTCGATTGCACTTTTCTGCTTTTTTGACAAGCAACAACTAAGTAAAGTTTTCACGTTAAAAATGTTAACCACCTCCGTATGATATCTTTGAATGGGGCAAGATTCCTCAGTACGCCGATGTTCACCATTGAAGAGTCTGCTCGGTCATAACGACATCCGACTGTACTCATTGCGAGGATTCAATGTAGAGACCATCCAGCCTCTGTGATGGTTCTTAGCGACTCGCTTGTGATCAAGTCGGCAATCTCCATTTTATGTCTGGATTTAATGCGGACTATCGGGACAGCAAGAAATGAATCAAGGACCCGTTCTCAAGAAGGAGCTTGTGGTATAGAAGTGGAACTTACAAGAATGATCTTACAGCCACAAACCTTATGAGTAAACTGATTTATTCTGTCGTTTATATGAATACGCTTGTTGGGTTGAAAAATCCACATGTCGTATTCAGACATTCATTACCTCGAGCTATGACATCCGGTAAAAGGCCACACATCGTGCAGAATTTTCGCTCAACGCATCAATCAATCGCTGAGCTGTTCATTACTTTTGTTAGGTTAGGTTGCGGTGATTGTCACAACTGTGTCAATTGTGACCCACTTAGATGATGATTGGATCCCTTGTGATATCACAGCCCCGTTATTGTCACCGGTTCCTCTTTCTTATTCAAGAGAACTAAACTAACACGTGTTAGCTACTTACTGGTACCCTAATGGCCTATGTTAGGTCTTCCATCCATTCCGGTCCTGGGTATTGGCTGCAGCCAATACGTTCTCCTGATAAACTAAGCTGAATCTTTGTGTGTGACATTTCTTCTAGCCTGCTGAAAAAGTGGTTGCCTACCATATTATTGCTTGTTCTTGCAAGGTCTGGACAAGTGCCTCTTCGTCTCTGCAGCTCCTGCAGAAGTCGCTGTGGGGGGCTCCCATCCTTCTGGCGTGCATGCCGAGAAGGCAATGGCCGTTGATAATGTCTACCACATTTCTCATTCCACTCCTGTTTAGTTTTGGGAGTGCACTTGTTTTGTGTGGATTTGTTGATAAGCCTCGAAGTCCTACAATTACATAGATCCATCTACCTCCGGTTAGCGGTGTTGCTAGCATCTGTAAGTGATAAGGCGTTTAAAACATGAAGTGAAGGATATGGGGTGTCCTGATTATTGGCTACTGGGCCACCCCTTCACTTGCTAACTCATCGGCCCTTTTGATGTCTGGAATACCACTATGCTCAGGGATCCAGCATGGGGTAAGGTTGCATCTATCCGCTATCTCCCTAGGAGATAGACGGCAAAATCTTACTGTCTTGGATCTGAGTGACGGTGTATCAAGAGCCTTAATAGCCGCCTGGCTGTCTAAGCATACAGCCATAGACAACCTGTAAGTAAGCCTTCTTGGGTAGCTTTTACTTCTGCCTGGCATACACTGAAATGACTGGGCAGTCGAAGGCTCAGGGAGAAGGATATATCTGCCGATGCCGCAAATGCCCCTAGTCCTGTGACTTCCTCGGTTTTTGAGCCTGTAGCCTGTAGTAGATTTCAAGGTCGACAGATTTCCATTGCTTGACTACCTTAGCCTTAGTGTTGCCTTGGTATTTTCGCTATGGCTCTAGCAGCTGCCCTACTGGCCCAAAAAAACTTACTAAAAGCTTAACTTTCTGTTGCATCAGTGCATCAGTCAGCGAAGATAGTGAGAAATGCTTACTACACCATGTTCCCCCTTCTGCAAGTAATCCCTAGGGTCTCACCGATCACTCCTTAGATCATTAGAATTGGCAAGAGCTCTGATATGTCATTCATCATTCAAACTGTCATTCTCTACCCGATGCCATTTCAAATGTGCATACCTAGTTCAGATACAGTCATCTACATACTTCCTAGCATTTAATTCTTATTTGCCATTTTTTCAGTGAATTAATTCCTATTTTCAGTCGATTGCTTACGTAATCGCTTGCGAGAGATTTGCGAAGTAATGCCGTCCACGTAATAAACACAAAACGATTTCATCGGATCAAGGTAAAGTCGTTACAAATTGAACGTGGCATGGGAGGCAATTATTGAAGATCTTAATGGTCTTTGTCAGAATGTCTTTGAATGACAAATAATGCTTGTGCATATATTCCACGGCATTTTCAAGCCTTCTTCGGTTTTGATAGAAGAAGAAGGGAAGGTAACGTAGAATGTGGAAAAATTCTTCGACTCCGAATCTGTGTGACAACGCAACAGAGGACGCCTGCGCTTAAGGAACATACCTCGTGAGAAACTGCATGCAGCTAGCCAGAGATCGTGTTTGTAGGACAGGCGAGTTGGTTGAGAACTACGTTCACAACCGACTATAGCGGCAAATAAAATATATAAAATGTTTAGCGATAACTGCTGGTGCCAGAGTAGCTGTGGGCAAGAACAGTTCAGTTTTTTTGGTTGGGTACCTACACAACAAAATTAAAACTTAGATGAACTCCCCAAACTTTCGAAAGACTATAAGACAATTTCACTTAATATTTTCCAAAAGGGAAATGGGCGTCTCGTGGTCTATCCTCTAGGCACTCGAAGTATTGGACGACGAGATCACCACTCGATCCGAGACACCACCCAAAGTTTATACGGAATGTTCCCCAAAAAGTAAATGGGAAAGTAAACTTATAGGCTTTGGTTCTTGAAAAGTTTCCACTAACGTCGGTACCACCTGACCCAGCAAAACGGTTGGGCCCGATGGCCAACCGGTCCACAACGCACAAAGAATGAAACAAAAACTATTCAGAAATACGAAAATCGTGGGCCTGGGCACATTTCCTGGCAAAAATAAAGATCGGTCAAAATTGAACGACGGCTGAGAATCAAAAATGGATTGATCAGGAAGCGACCTGTTTTAGCTTCAGACCATTAGCAACTGTAAGCCCATTCAAACATAAGTTTGGCAACGAAGGGGAGGCGTACATGTCTAGTCCGCCACGGCGGCCATGCAAGATAATTCCTAAGACTGCCTCCTCGAACCCATGAAAAATGTTACGTATACGCGACAGTCGTCCTGCAAGACACCTCTAAGGATAGCCAAATCGACCCGGTGTAAAAGTTTACGTATACGCCACAGTGGCCAAGAAAGACCCCTCTAAGGACAGCCTGCTCGACTCGGTATAAAAAGTTACGTATACGCCACAGTGACCATGCAAGGCGCCTCTAAGGACAGCCTACTCGATACGGTATAAAAGGTTACGTATACGCCACAGTGGCCATGCAAGATAAGGACAGCCTACTCGATGCGGTAGAAAGGTTACGTATACGCCACAGTGGCCATGCAAGACTCTAAGGACAGCCTACTCGACCCGGTATGAGTAATAGACCTCTCTCTCGAAGGACCTGTCACTGATCATTCTAGTTCATTCTAGACAATCTCAAAAGCGGTCTCTTCGAGAGAAAAGTTCTGCGTGCGATCTTTGGTCCTGCTTACGTTGACGATATTTCGAAGATTCAACCACGAACGGTACGAGCTGTGCCGCGGCGTGAGCTTGGCCAGGTATCTACGGATCCAGCGTATAATCACTCTTGGACTCTGAACCTGTGGGACAGAGCAACAGACGACTCCAGCGTTTAAGGTGGCGCACCCAACCAAAGGGGCGTCAGTAATTGAAGACTTCTAGCACGAGAACGATTTGGAGAGACTTTTTGGTTGAGGGCCAGGATTACCCCAGTCTGTAGCGCCAAATAAGGAAGATGAAGGCGGCCAATCTAGAGAAAGGAACGTTTCTAGTGTGTGGCTTGTTTCTGTGTGGCTTGTGGCACAGTCTTCTTAAAACCACATGACATTTATGTCTCGTCCATGCAAATGAACAAAGAAGTGAAAGAACTGTTGAAATATGTCTCTGTAGACACCACTGGCATGAAAACCGAAACAGGCATTTGTCGTGGATGAAGTGGTTCCTTTTGAAGCAATTGATCAAATCCATATTCTGTTTGTTGTAGAAGTCCTCTAGTGAGGAATGCACTTCAGTGATAAACTGAAGGTTGTTGTGCGAGTCAATTAGTTCTTCTTTCAACATTTATAAAACCCAATCGAAGAACGTACGTTGCATCATATGATCCAGTGGCTTAAGCTCTTGAGTTGACTTCTTCTTGTAAAGTTGGAGGTCTAGATTTTTTCGCAAATTTCACCAAAGCCTGATCTTAGCATGTCCAGTGCTTGAGAACGTCGTGGTTATTTTTGAACGGCAACAGTATACTTGGCGCCTCGAAGAAGCAGTTGTCTCACTGACACCATCCAGCCGCGTGTGTTTTGTCTTTTGGAAACGTTTAGGTTAGGTTAGGTAGGCGGGATGCTAGTGCATTCACTAGCACATTATGGACCATTGTGGTCCATTGTGATACCCATTAGTCAGACTACTACCACTGATGGGTATTAACTTAGCTTTCACTGGGATTCGAACCGGGGACCCCGCTAACCAGGGGCAGACACACTACCAACTGCGCCATCCAGTCGTTCTTGAAAACGTTTACCGGATCGGAATTTTCAGAATCTTAGCAAAAATTATTTGTTAACGTTCTTCGTTCGTAAACTTCGTCGTTGTGAAAATACAATTTTTCGTAAATGCTTGGTTTAATGGTGCGTTTACAACAAATGCTCAAAGTTGTTACTTCCCATTTGGAAAACCACTTAAATACAACTTCAGCCTTGCTTGACAGGGTTTTCATTGGAATTTGCCGCCCTTCATCCATAAGATGTTTCACTTTTAATTTCTTCTGCAATTTTGGCTAAACATCGCGTGACATCAACTCAACCTCGATACAATCTTCCAGCGACAGCACTTGAAGTTCCACCTCCACGCGACAACTTAATTGCGATTCAATGCGGGTCTCTGATGACAGAGGAATTTTTGGGAAACCTTCGTTTTTATTTTTTTTTGGCATCTGAATACGGTTTCCATTTTTGCGTTTGTTCTTTTGTTGGATGCCATCTGAAAGTTGTCACTGAATCATTTGCTGTTTCGAGTGGCAAATGCGGGCGTAGCCTTGTCTGATGAATAATGACTCCACGCAAAGTGCTGGTGACCCGGAGTCGCATGCGAACCTTACGTGCTGATAAGCATCTTTGGGTGATTAGTGAAGAGAAAATACATATTTTTTGTATACCTTTTTGGCAGTAAGTGGGTTATTGTTTGCGGTGAATTAGGGTCGAGAATGAATGGAGGTGATATTGTTTCGCGGAATGCATGTTAATTGCTCACGAAACGGAGGTGATTCGACGGTGTTTTTGGGAAACGAAAGGTGATTAGATAATGTATTGAAGGCTTGACTCCTCTTGAGTCATATACTAATGAGAGACATGCTCGGAGTTGGGGTATCCTGTCAGTAAGTGCTCTCGGGTAAATCCCATTGGATCGTCTTAAAAGACAGGACCCACATTCGCCATTTCCCTTCACCCTGATTGTGGTTCAGGTTGATGTGGGAAGAGCCATCTCACATTCCTCTGATCCTCATGGACACGCTCGTGCCTTGATTGTAGTGAAATACGCTACTCCTAGACTCCCAGCAACTCCAGTCTCCCTTTTCTTAGCACTTCATATATGTACTTTATTTCCTTCCCCACGGCCTCTGAGTCACACCACCAACTTGTACACTCATTTGTATTCAATTCCCGTCCCTGCACGCATTCCTACTCCTCTGGGGACTGCCCTTTTCCAAACCAACGCCGTCTGCAGCATATCCCCTGATTCCCACCGTCACAACACAAACGCTGAAAGCAAAAAGTCGTCAGCTAGCCAAGCTGCAAAATGAGGTCGTCAACTGTTTTAAATTCACAATCGAAGCCAAAATACAATAGATCAGTGTCAGTCCCGCATCACAATTGATTCGCAATATAAAACCAAAATTCTATAAAACTGAATCCATTGTCACACGGATAAGCCATTACATTTCCACCGCAAATCGCACTGCATTCGCATCTCACACGACGTCGACGACGACGACTAGACCGAAGAGGGCGGTAAGTCCCCAACGACAGTGCATCAATCTCCCACGAACCAGATTTGAAAAGTTCCACCACCCTCCATCTGTCAGATTGCCTTTATTCCCCCTTCACTACGGCTATGGAAATCCAAGTAACGGCAAAGTGCTACATATGAATTTGTCACCGTTCTAAGTGCACTGGCAATGCATTCATTTTTCCACCTCCTGCTCAACCCCACCGTCATCGATAACCAGACGCATACACACAGTCACAAGTCTATCGGAACGAGACGCGTCGCCGACGTGTGGCAAATGCTGATGAGATGGCGTTTACCAAGTGCATCACGTCGTCGCTCGACTGCTTCCATGTACTCCCCGGGTGTAAGTGATGTTTCACTGTCAAGCGTGACATAAGCTCATTTTGCCGGTAGATCACTCAGCGTCGAAACACTGTAAACCTGATTGCCAGACGCTCCCACATCGATATGTGTCCGATGGAAATAGGAATAGACTTGGCTGAGGTGTCGATTGATCGCGCAGTGCCCAGATGATCATGACGACGATTGTCAAATTAGTTATTTGAATGAGGAGGCAACAATAAAAAAAAAGATCTTAATTAACATGACGCCCACGGTGGCAGTGCCCAAGGGGATGACACAAACGCCGATGACCGGTGTGCGCCATAAGATACGCCAACTGGCGTTGAATTATGGCATCCGAGCGTGGGCTTGACACAACAGATGTTTGATGTGATTTACTAACATTGGAGGGACGCTTAACTGCCTGTTCTACAGTCAGTCAAAGTCGCACGAGCAGCGTTGGTCTTCGGGAAGTCAAGTTTGAGCTGGAACCGAGAGTTTATTGATGACTTGACTCATCAGAGCGAGACGCAGATGCCAATTATGGATATGTGTATAGTTTGTCTTGTGGCTTGGATCCGGTTGGTGGGAATTTCGTTTAGGACATCTTGTGATTAATGGATTGATTTAGCAAGTGGCCTTGAAGCCTCTGGGTCGTTGAACCTTTTTGTTTGTTTTTATTTGACTGACTACGTGCCTTATGGAGCAGGCCATTTGATATCTTTTACTTGGCTTTTAGGCGGAGTTGTGATATGTGTAGACACAGGTGGCCGTTTTTACTTCAATGAACTTATACGGAGTGGGCAAACTAGAGGTTTATTCCTTAAAATGTACAAAATTAATTTCTTACATGTATTATGGGTTTATAGTAAGAACAAACATTCCCATTAATTATTGTAGACAGCAAATAGAAAAAGTTATCAAGAAAGAATGAATAAAATTCTAAGAACCAATTTAAGAGCTGCCGGTGATCTCTTTAAAAGTACCTCTTTAAAATTGTGGCGAATTATTCATTTTAACTAGCACCCCTATTCTGGCAAACCTCGGTGATGTATTTTAAGTCACAGCTACCTCAAAAGAGCATGGTGAGTCACAAATTGCGAGGTTTCCGTATTCTGAGCAAAACCTCACAGCTTGTGAGCATCACAAGAACCGTCAAAATTGAGATGTTCTCATGAGCACATCACAAGGAAAAATAGCAGCAAAAGAACTGTCACACACTAGGAAAAATAAACAGACGTTGATTTTATTCTGGCGTTTAGCTCATATGCTAATGCGGCCCAATAATACTGCATTCTATTCAGGTCAGTTGGATCATTTTTGGCCAGAAGAAAATCGGGATACATTTGCAAGAATGGGATGTACGCTGATATTTTCTTGTTCCTGCAAAATATTCATTATTAATAAATACTTAAACATATTTCATTAATATACACAATATAACCTCGATCGCTACGTTCTGCCATTTGTAGATATTACTTTTCCAAAATCAAGTATTAGTAGACTGCTCAGTAAGAAAAAGAAGCGCAAATATAATAATTGTCAAAAAAAAAACAATTTTTGACATGGCAACGAATTCACTTCACCATGGTGACTATTCTTGTGTGTTTTCTTGTGAGGTTTTCGCCAGAATACCAAATAGCTGAAACCTCACAAGGTAGGCATCATAATTTTCGCCTCACTGACATTCGAGCGTTGTGACCACATCATAACCAGAATTGGGGTGTAGAACTTATATTCATTCGATGTCAGGAGCACCAACGAAACAGTGGCAAAATAAAACTAAATTCCTTATTGCTTAAAAAATCATAAAACTGAGTTTAATTTCTAGTGCTTACGTTATGAAACAAAACATCGTTCAAGTGGGTACATCGGCTGTCACACTAATTTTCCAAGACCTTTTTGATAGCTCCGGGCTGTAGGTCAAGGTCTGCTTCGATGATATTGACCTTAAATCCTAAGTCTTTGAATGGTTTCAGGATTGTTGGCATAACACCGATCGTTAACGGTTCCCCAAAAAAACAAAAAAAAAGGTCCAAAGAAGACAAATCGCAAGTCAAAGGCGACCAATTGACATCGAAAAGTCGGCTGGTGACACGATTTGGAACATTTGGTTCAGTACTTCGACAAACTCAAGAATACCTTGCCTTGCATACAGATATGCTCGGTGTGTATCTCTTTATTGAAAAGAATAGCTGAACTCGATCGAACTAAACTGAACTAAATTGAGTGCTTTGTTTTGTGTGTGTGTTTCTCACATCAGGATCAGGATGGTTTTTGTTTAATCGTAAGCACATCGAGCATCGTTGCGATGTCAGTGTTGTATTTGAAGGGAATTTGAAAAAATATGTCTGCACGAATGTGTGTACTTTAGAGTTGGGTAGTTCCGAATTTATATTCAACAAGGCGAATTTCACTTACATCATGAGATATCCTTCGTGAACATATGGACGGTATTCTGAGTACAAGGGTACACTTTCATCTAAGGAAACGAAAAATTGACAGTCTTGAGGAAAATGAATCTGAATCCTTATCCACTCATGCCACTTAGTTCCAAAAGGAAACATCTCAAAGACGAATCACTGGACAGAGGTAGAACTCAGTGACTTGGCTTGATCTGGAAATTAGACCAACAGCATGAACTCTATGGGCGACGGTGAGCTTGAACAACACCGCTGATCAGTTTTGTCGCAAGGAAGAGCGCATGCATGTCAGGGGTCCTACGAGGACATGCATAAGACATAACCACACCCAACACAGCAGCGAAGCTAACACCAGCAGCCAACGTCATCATACGCCGATGACAAAGTGCAAGATGCACAGTTTGGTATTTGTAATGCTCAGGTGATCGTGCCGAATTAAATAAATAATTCATTAATCAGCGTCTGTTGAATTTCCTGTCTCACGATCACCTCTGCAAAGCCGAGGTGTAATTAAATAAATTTTGTTGATAATTAGTTAAATTTTGATTCCTGTGCTTCAACTGAAATAAAGGAAAATATTTTTTTTTCAACCAACGTCAACCCGATGTTATAATTCGCGCAATGACTTTTGCAGAAGCTGCAGCGATGAGGAAGATATATAATCTGTCCAAAATTTGCTCTGCGCATTAACAATGAAAAGAAAGCCGTTCCTAGGAAAGTACTCACCACGGCGGTGATAAACCGAAAAACCTCCTAAGATTCATAAATGAAATTGAATGGTTTCAGGAGTAAAAAAACTTAATCTAACCTAAGAGTATAACGAACGCAAAAAGTTGGTCTAAGTAAGCCACAAGCGCAAGGGTGCCCTTCCATAGACGGACAGCGACGATAGCAGCATTTTTGTCCGGCTAAGGGAATTGTCCGTTCATGGGAATGTAAATAAAGTGGTGGTCCAGTAGAACAAATGATACAATGTCGAAATACGAAAGTTATGTTCGTATTTCATAACATTAAAATTATCATTAATTGATATTTCATTTATTAATAACCTTAACAGAAAACTTTTCAAAGTAAAACAGAAATAAATAATTTAAACCACGAACAATAAAACTTTGGATTAAATTTTCAAACAAATTTCGCAAAGAAGCGCATCAGCAATAGCATATAAGCGTAGCCTAGCTACTTAGCAACCACTTGTGTTGTGCGTGCTATTGTTCTTTCACGAGTGGAAGGGACCTACAGTTTAAGACAGGAATAGTCTTTGAGCATTGTCAGTGGCTCGAAAGAGGTGGAGCCGTGAAATATGAAAGGTGGTAAATTCGGGTATTGAACCTGGCACCCGCTGCGTAGGAGTCGACGCACTTACCCACTTCGCCACGGCGACCACATTGGAGAACTTTAGACGCAGCTACTTTTTGCCTTTTCCTGTAGACTTCTTTTTATAAGATAGCCTTGGCTCCCAAAATGTTTCCATTTGTTGTAATATTGATCGCTCGTTATATAGGCAATCGTTATACTGGACCACCACTGTACTTCAATTAAAAACCCACGATCGTGAGAAATTATCCGTTCAAGGGGATTGTCCGCCTAAGAGAGTGTCCACAATACAAGCTTTCACTGTACCTACCAGTGGCGTGGCATCCATATAACCCGATTACTACCGAATTACCTTTGAAAATTCCACTCTTCAACAATGTCTCGATACAACAATCTGAATATGTGCATATAAACATAATATTTGTCTGTTCCCTAAGCCTGCACATGCAAGAGACAAATTCTATGAACACACAAGCCCACAACTTGCTTGCCATTCGTTGTCATACCGTTCTACTGTCCTACATCTGAATACAATGTTCTCCAACATCACATGACACACCGTTTTTTTATGTTATGGTTACTATGATTTTTCACTCTTTATTTTGCTGCCGCTTTGCGGTTAATCTCTTATGGGCTCTGAAGTAGAAAGGAAGTATTACAGAGATAGCCGACTTCACAGCTGATTGCCCCCTAGTCCATCGACGATTTACGTTATTCACGAAATAACGTAAATGCCGTCCTCTGATTGGTCAATTTTGTTTAAGAAAACGTTGTAAAAAACTGTTGTCAAGAATCTTAAGGGGCAAGAGAGGTAAAAGTCGTGCATCTGACTTCCTTTCTACTTCATACCCCGTACGAGAACAACCGCAAATCGGCAGCAAAATAAAGAGTGAAAAATCATAGTAACCCGAAAAATCTCGGGTTATACAATATCTGGCTGGTTAGAACAAATTGGTTCTCTGTCCTTGTTTTGCCTTCACCGTTCGCTGTGTTAGGTATCAAAAAGTCTGTTTAACACGCACGCAAAAAAAACTCGCCTTTCGTCGACTGATTTGCTGATTTTGTGTTGTTCGTCGGTTTGTTTTGAACCCGCTTTTATTACCCTTAAGGTAAAGACCTTGAGGTTGGGTTGAGGTATACAAAATTGGCTTGCATTGCTTTGCTTGCATGTGATTAGCAAAAGAGCAACACACAATACAATTTCAGAAAGTGTTTGCGGGTGAATATTACCTTTTCAAATTCCCACTCCACGCCACTGGTTCCTACTTACGTGGAAAGTTCGAACATTTTGATGTTCGCGGAATTCTAGCTCCTCAATGGTGGCTCTAATTTGAATACAACTTGGTACCTTTATAGGTTACTTATGTCCTGGATTAGTACTCAGTTTTAACCGTACTCTTTTTCCAGTCTTCTCAAATCACCAATACGGACGGCGATGCGTGAACATTATTGCTCCGGTAATTCACAGAGGTTGACATACATTCCAAGTAATCCGGACACCCTAGAGACAATGTCTGTGATCCAGACTAATGTCGGATAATACAGTGTGATTGGATGTTGTTCATACTTGGGATCCTCTAAAAACTTTAACAGACATATTGCTAGTGAGCATGAAAACTATTTTTCTCGTGTATCTATCTTTCCGTGCCCATTTTCTACGCGGCTTCATTTCTTCTTCAACCTTGATATTGCATTCAACCTTGAACTCCGTTCAACGAAACAGTCACCGACAAAAGCAACCTTGTCACCCGACCCGTTTAATTTGTCCCTCGTCACCCAGAAAAACGAACAAAAAAGCACACAAAACCGAGTCTTAGGCCTTGAACCTAGACATGGCAGGTCGCCCGCCAGGTCGAACATTCACTATCGCAGTCCACACACAAATAAACAATTACATAAAATTGACGGGAACCAAATAAAATTAACCATCTGCAAGCCTCCTCCAGAGGACTTCCCGGTGACATTCTTTTGTGCATAACGAACTGGAAAATTACAGATACAACACCCATACCAACTGACATCCCTACCTATCGCAGAAGCCAGTGTGTCAATCCCCGGGCTGGGCTGCCACGTATAGCCATCATCGACGCCGTTGGCTTCGTTACACTGCCCCGCCGTGCCGCGCCGCCGCTGCTACTGCTGCTGTCTCCATCAGCCATCAACTCAACAGGAGTGGTGCTCATTAAACGTTTTGCTCATTGACTCTCTCGACGTTGACTTCTCACCCACTCCACTTACCACCACAGTCGCGTTCAGCTCCTATCCCACCACCGCCTTAACTGAGTTAACGCACCACTCTGCCACCAGCACCACTTCATCATCATCATTAACACTGCGAATGTTTCAGAATGCAAACATTTTATTTATACAATTTATATCCATCCCTACGAATGTAATTTCGCTAAGTGCTACTCCTCGTCCTTTGGTTGAATGCACGAATGTGTGTATCGATGTGTGCGTGTGTTTACTTGTACGTGGGTGGGTTGTAGTTCGGATGTGCGATGGTCAGAAATTAACACAGAGTGTTGTTTGGTGTTTTATGCTTTGGCACTATGTTTCGTTTCCGTGAATATCGAATTTAATTCCAGTTGCGTGATGTGAAGGATCAACAACAAAAATGGAAAGCAAAAAAAAAACAAAAACAACAAACACACACACACATCACGAAATGGAATGGGGCGAGGAGATGCGAAAAAAAAAGTTCTTTTGTAAGTCAAAAAAGAGAAAAAAAAACTAACAGAAGCGAATGTGAGTTGCTGGAATGTAGGGTGCATTGCAGTATGTTCGTGTGGAAAAATGGAGTAGGATAGTTGTACATAGTCTGGGAATGTCTGGCCGGGAAAGTACTGTCATAGGCTGAAGCTAGATAGTAAGCTTTTATTTCTCGCCGTGTTATAATGCTGAACTGTGTTCGGAGTTAAATTGACCAGCGACCTGTGACGGCAGGTCAGAAAGGGCATTCAGCCGGGTGCAAAGACTGATTGGCGTGTGTAATAGCGCAGCCCCTGCTCCTCCTCCCACCACCGGAACGCTTGGGCAAGCAGTACATCCATGAAACTGTAGTCCGAAATCACCATTGGTCACTTAAGCAATCTTAACGAATTCATCTTTCTTCCCAACGACACAGATACCATCGTCTATACTGCCAACTACCCCATGCTATTTTTGGGATCGGTTAGGATGTCCGTCAAATCAGAATCTGGCTGATCCTCTGTGAATATACACACACACATATGAACTCCCCCTCATCCTAAACAGAACTACATAAATTCCCCCTCACAATAGATCCCCAACACTTCATTCGGGATTGTCTCGATCCGGCGTGATGGATAGCTGTGCACAATGCATGCAATGCATTTGTTCATTCCAAGAGCGAATGCAGATCATGGTACAAATGCTGTGTAAGCACATTCTATCACGTATCGGGGAGAGCATGTTAGGGTACACGAGTGGTTGTGGGATCAACTCTGATGGAGTAGTGAGGAGTTCTCCGATCTGAGTTGAGGGAAGAATAAAAAGATTAATAAAATAAAAAAAAAACTCAGCTACTCGTTTTTTCATTTTCACTATATTCGCAGACGGACGAAGGGGTGGGTATATCTCCTTGAAGCTCCCTGATCACTGTGTTGTTTTCCAGGTAGAAACCATTGCGATAAAAGAGAAACTGTCCTGGCTCAAGAACAATGTACATAATATACAAAAGGGAAATAGCACAGCCAGGCGTAATTAATTTCCAGTAAGATTTCATGTTAAAATCAAAACACATCCCTTAACGAGATGTTAACGCTTAGTATCTTATTAAAAACCCCATGTGGCTGCCGGGACACTGTAACAAATCGGGCGATTGTAAAGCCTATGTACTCGCTAGGCTTGCTATAGTCTCTTCTCCAACACCAGAACGAGAATTACCTTTTATCCTGTCTACCATCTTTTTTGATTAGAATAACCAACCACAAGTGGCAAGAAGGCATCACCTGTCTTAAAACATGCGAAAAATGGTCAATCCTTAGTCTTAAACGATCGCTCTGTCTGATTAGACTGAGCAGACCTTCCAGTCAGAACACTCATCTGCGTCATACCCGGACACTGGGCAATTGGTATAAACGCCAGGAGGAGAGGTCTCCCATACTCTGATTTCTGCAGAAGTTGCATTGATGAAGAGGAGATAGAAATCACCTCGACTACTCGAGTAGCGCTCCACCTAGGGAACATCTATTTCATTAATCTCAGCGAACAAAATGGCGTCATCCAAACAACTTTACCACAAGCACCAACTGGTTCCTAGCTTAGGAGCGGTCAATCTGAGTGGTTTCAAAATAGGCCCGATTTTACCTTGTGAGTGAAAACGACTGGATGGCGCAGTTAGTAGAGTGCCTGCCCCTGGTTAGCGGGGTCTCCGGTTCGAATCCCAGTGAAAACAAAGTTAATACGCTTTTTTCTGGTTTTCAAATCCGGTCCAGTCACCATTTGGCGTTGGGATCAAATTCATTGGTAGTAGTCTGACTACGGGTATCACAATGGACAAATATGGTCTAGTGTGCTGGTGCCTTCACTAGCAGCCCAACTACCTAACCTGCCTTCTGAGTGTTTGACTGCCTTTTAAGCAACTCCTAGCTAACCTACAAATAAAAATAAAGACAAAATACCATCCAAGACAACGTCTTTGATTTTTGATGATTTTTACCATTGCTTCCATTCTGTCATCAGTATGTCTTATGAGCGCACGATCGTCATAAAATTCAGAGAACCACTATTCCATGTGAGGGAGGGGAGTGTCCATAACATGATTTAAGTCGGTTTTCAGACTTCTTATTTCCACCATGTGTGGCATCCACATGATGTATTATAATAAGCTTGTTACGATGGGAGTATAATGTAATACCAAATAAAATGGAGGAAATAGACAGTCGAACGTCTGGCCTTCAATGTGTCTTCTAAACAATGTAAGATCCTTGCAAATAGTGTACCCACTCACACGTGCAAAAAGTATTGCTTAACTACAACAAACGAAACTCATTTTTTTCCATTTTGATCTAATCTCCAATTTGAACCAACGCTCCTTCGCTTCCTTCGTAAGGCGCTTAGCAGTATTTGAATTTATTCGTTTCTACCAAGAACGAAACAAAGCTGGCAGAAGAAGAACCCCTATGCAATCTTGAACCAAAGTCACTGGTTTATCCGGTGTCCTCGTATTCTTGCCACTTTTTCGCTATTCAATTAACACTTGGTTTGGCCCTGTTCACAAATTCACAACAATCAAAAAGCGTTGATCTCTGCTTAGAAAAAAAATCAAGTTTGTTTGTTCCGCAGAAAAATCAGGGCTCTCGGGTCTCCAAGCTTTTGACAGTTTCGTTTGTTCTTTTTCGCTTCGTTTGATTTTGAAGTCAAGACTAAACTAGTTCGCTTCACCACTGAATATAGTTTCTCAGAGGCACCAATGCGTGGAATCTTTAACTTGTGGTATCATTGTACACTAACACTATGCCATCAAGCAGCATGTCTCAAAACATTTTTTCATTTAACACAAATTTGAAGTTTAAATTAAAATTTTAGTTTGAGTTTAAATTTTAGCCTTTGGTCGGGTATTAGAGTCTTCGACTCCGAACCTTTGGGACAACGTAACAGAAGATGCTCACATTTAAGGTGGCGCACCCAGGTGGAGAAGGACCTCAACCAACTTGGCGTGCGACACTGGAAACAGCTAGCCACAGACCGTCCTAGCTGGAGAGGCTTGTTGGTTGAAGCCCAGGTGCACTCTGGACGGTAGCGCCAAATAAAACAGAAGAAGCTCGGGTCTAAGTTTTTCCAAGATGTAAATAATGTAGACGCTAACTGAGGATATTTGACTATGACACATGCCACCATGTCAGTAAGTAGTTGTTTTACCTCGAGTCAAACTTTAACTGCACAAACGATTGCCTAGTGGACATAGAATACATAGACATATAATCGCCATTGCCAACGGCTGCTACCCCGATTTGTCATGACAATTGAAGAACTCACCCTTGCGAACGAGTGAGAGCTCTAATTTGTGGTTCTCAGTCTCGAGGATGTGGATCTCACGGCCGAGAAGATGAGTTGGAGTTGGTTAGAGAGTACCACTCAAAAAGTTCTTTCAAATGACACAATTAATAATAATAATATGGGTGGCGCTACAGTCCGAGGCGGACCTGAGTCTAGCTTCTCAGCAACCACTCGTGTTGTACGTGCTATTGTTCTCTCACGCTTGGAAGGGACCTACCGTTCAATGCCGAACCCGAACGGCCAAGTTTGAGAAGCTTTTTCTAGACAGGAAATACTCTTTGAGCATTTTCAGTGACTCGAAAGAGGTGGAGCCGTGAAGGTGGTAAATTCGGCTATCGAACTTGCCACCCTCTGCGTAGGAGTCGACGCACTAACCCACTACGCCACGGCGACCCACCAAATGACACAATTAATTATCTTAAATAAATCACTAATAAGGGAAACGCACTGCGTATGGTAAAGTAAGATGGAAAAGCGTCATCTTATTTAGACAGTAAGGCGCGAGGAGGGTTTCAAGATACGATGCTTTAGAAGGGAGATTAATAGACGCGGGGAGCCAGGCTATACGCGAACCACGTTCCACAAGATATGAAATACATATTGCTTGAAGAACTAAGATTATGTTCTACGTAATATGCATTTTGCCAGTCCTGCTATATGTAGCCGAAAGCTGGACGATACGCAATTAGCAGACCTGGAAGACATCAGCATCTCTTAGTGCCTTCGAAAGAAAAATTCTTCGTTTATGTTCCCGTCTATGAGGAAGGTGAATTGAAGAAAAGAAATAACCACGAACTCTACGAGCTGTATCTAGATGTGAATGTAGTCCCCAAAGTCCGTCGACTGTTAAATGGGCTTTCATATCAGACGTTCCTGCTTCGAGAAGGACATGACGAGACAACCTCTGGTATAAAAAACAAGTTATCGCGGACACAAGACAGCTTGGTCTGGATGACGGAGTTATCAAATAGAGCACTGACAAAACAAACAGAAAAAAAACACCAAATACATTCCAGTGCATTAAGCTTTACAGGCATTTCCTAAGTTCCGATGGCGCAATCTTCCTTCATTCAACGATAGGGTATCACATCTCTATCGTGGCTACATCCCAGTTTTCTTATGCGCATACGAGTATATTGCTCGGCATGTAATGACAGAGAGTTAATTTCACACGTACGTGTGGTGGGCATGAGAATGTTGGTCCTTGGAGGCGTTAAAGGGACGCCGAGTAGCGTCAGCAGACGCAAGGTGAATGTGTGTAACGAATCCATTTCCAGAAAATCAACATTTCGCACGCAATTCATTCTCGGCTTTTCTTTTTTTGTTGCCTCCGTGCTTTTATTTGACCAACTGTCCAAGAGGTGGAGAGACGTTGACTTCAATGGCGACTCCAGTGCTCGGTGCAGAGAGGGAACGAATTGATGTCTAAAAAGCTCGGCAAACATCTGCTCTTCATAAAAGAAGTGTTGTAACAGTCGCCCTTTGTATTTCTATTCACTGGCGAAATCACAGCCAAGAACGCACTTAAATGGTCAATTGGCTTAAGCACACTTCGGAGATTTGAAAGTCCTCGAGAGCTTCGTCTATCGACGTTCCCTTTATGGTTGCGTCGGAGAATGAGATGACCTTAAGTATTTGTGTCATTGTCATTTCTAATGGATGTGTGTGACCAATATTGAATCCTTCCTCTGCCTCTGCTGGCTTAGTAAATAGGTTTTTCATATTGTCTGGTCAATAAATGCTTATTTAACTTATTTTTCTTTGCCTTTTGTGGCTGGTTTCTTTGGGAATTATTAGGGTGGGCACTTAATCGTTAGCCCTTTGAAAGGGACCTCAGTTGTCGTTACTTTGGGTTTTGCATACTTACAAGTACAAGGACATTCGATTTCTTTCAGTTGGGGCTTTCCTGTTGTTTAAGTTCTCCTTAGGGAATCGTCTTAAATAAAACCTCCATTTGAGTCTTCTGATTCGAAAATTGCCGCTTTGGCGAATGTGACTGTTGTCTAAAATTGCTGATCTGTGAATTGCAAATTGAATGCTTATCTCTGTTAAGCAGGAATTCAGACATAATGTAAGGTGACGACAGAGAGGGAGGTTGCAAGGAAAGGCTCTGATCCAAGACCAATGTTTGCAAGACAGCACTCAAAGATTAATCTTATAAGCATTCGCAGTTACATTTTTTTTTGTGCGGTGATGTAACACCGTCCGCGGCGGTTCTCGTTCTCAACCAACTAATCCTTGCAGTTAAGCTAGTATGATTTTTAGAATTTTCGGGAGACACAATTTGTGCATGCCCTCTACAGCCTAGCTGGCCTAGCCAAGTTCAACGCTGGATCTGTAGGCCCCTGGACTGAAAAAAAAATTGTCATCCAAAGCCAACCAAATGTAATAGGCAATCAGTAAGAGATGGTTTACACATAGATAGGTATATGTGTGACGAGGTTCTCAAGGCCGTGGATCCGATAAGACTGATGTTTTAGGTTCATTGAGCCCTTACCCCTACCTATATACTTTTAATCCTAAAATCCTCCCGGCTCTTACTATGTGGATCTTAGGTGATTCAGATTGACATCGCCTAATTCGTCCAGCTCTTTGCTGATGCCGTTTTTTAGGAACAACCTCATTTTTGCCAACAGCTGGGCATTCGCAGAGCAGATGTTCTGCCAAGTTCTTTGCCAGTTTGCTCTTCAATAGAATTACGAAGTGGGTGGAAAATAGAAACATTTTAAAGGACTTTCAAGCTGGAAACTATTCTACCATAGACCAGATATTCTCGCTAGTTAATTTTGCAGAGATATACAAAATGAAACGTACAAAATTATACGCTTTCTTCGTGGATTTTCGTGCGGCTTTTGACTCCATCCCTCTAGAAATGCTTTTCTATAAGTTATATAAGTACGCAATCTATGTACAGTTATAATAAATCATGTATCTGGGATAATAATAATAATATGGGTGGCGCGACAGTCCGAGGTGGACCTGGGCCTATCTTCTCAGCAACCACTCGTGTTGTGCGTGCTATTGTTCGCTCACGAGTGGAAGGGACCTACAGTTTAATACCGATTCATAACGGCGAATTTGAGAAGCTTTTTCTAGACAGGAATACTCCTTGAGCATTGTAAGTGACTCGAAAGAGGCGGAGCCGTGAATTATTAAAGGTGGTAAATTCGAAACAGCGATTGGCAAGAGTACGTCTAGTGGGCGGCTACAATTTCTATAAATGGGAGTATATTTGTTGGTCGTCTCCGTTTCTATCGGGCTTCAACATATCGTCTGTGTCAGTTGCAAGATATCGATACATATGCGTGACATGTTACTTGAGCTAATGTCCTAAGCTGCTTCGTAGCTATCATATAACTCATGCTGTCTCCGAATAATGATAATAAGTGATGATTGCCAGGGGTGGGAATGCGCTGCCAAGAAACAGATAGCCCTATTAAATAATTTCAGCCAGAAAGTCAAAAAACATATCATCAACAGAATGAGTTCCATATCTTATGACGATCCAGACGTGCCCTTAGGTGATGTTACCTTTGACTGGCGGCCATGTCCTCATAACAGAGAGACAGACGAGGGTCCATGGTATCAACACACAGTCTTGGAAAAAAAGGAGCCTAGCTTGAAGTGAGAAAGTTACTTGACACAATTCGCGGAGGTTGCTATTTATTTGACTTAAAATTGTGGGAGTCAGAGAAGTATTTACCAAGTGACTTCCTACTTGACAAAGTTATCCTATCGAAAAATGAAAAGTGAAAAGAGTATAATATCAGCCAGTGCTGGGCAGTTCCATTGAAGATGCTTCAGTATTCCCTGCGCACTGTCCCCTCCGAGGCTGCCTCAACTCAGCAAAATCTCGCCGCAATTGTCTGAGATGCGCATTCATTACCAACTGACAATGACAAATAAAAATAATATAATTTACTCTGAATCGAACCTGGCACCCTCTGCGTAGGAGTCGACGCACTTACCCACTACGCCACGGGCAAACTGTATACAGAATAAAAATGTTACGCATGAGTCAAAAGTTAAAATATTCCGTGCCACAGACTCTTCTATCCTATTTTATGCAGCACAAGTTTGGGGTTACAGCGCTTTCTCAAATATTTTCTCAGGCGCATTTTAAAGCTGCCTAGCATTTCACTTAATTACATGTTGCATTTAGAGACTGGAGTTACACCCCTATTCCTGAACACTCTTAAAATACATTTCGGTTGTATTTATAAAGTCAATGCGATGAGGTAGGAAAAAATTCCGAGGTTGATACTTGCGCAAATGCGCAACCGGATCAGAATGCGGTTGTAGTTTCAATTTTACACCAAGCGAACAACAGGAATCATTAAAACAAAAAATCAACACCTTACTTCAAAAAGCTGGTCACAAAATGTTGAATAAATTTGTAAATGAAGCTTAGTCATCCCAATACAGAGCCTTCTACAGCAAAATGAACCACAACATACCAGAAAGGACTTGTTATACTACTCATTAGAAAAAATAAGTATGATTTTTAAAATAAGAGGCGAACTTTGTAAACTGAATTTCATACCGCATCGCCCAGAGCTTCCAATCTTATGCGACCTGTACAATCTTAGAAAACGTGAGGATGTGTTGCATTTCATCGCGAAATGCCCTATACTTAAGGAGCTCCGCATTCATTTTTTCGGTGCTCAGACACTTGAGTTGGAGGAAGATATAAATATCTTGAATGGTGGCAGAGGTTGGGACTTTATCTACAAGTACACAGTCAACGCATTGCGCTACAGGAACAGCATAGTTGAAAGCATTGGTTTATATAAGTATTGGTTTATATAAGTATTCAACGTATTTTTTCCTTTTAATGTCAATCTTTGGGTCTCCGTGGCGCAGTGGGTTAGTGCGTCGAGAGAGGTGCCAGGTTCGAAACCCGAATTTATTCATATTTCACGGTTCCACCTCTTTCGAGTCACTGACAATGCTCAAAGAATATTTCCTGTCTAGAAAAAGCTTCTCAAACTTGCCTGTTCAGAGCTGTAGGTCCCTTCCACTCATGAGAGAACAATAGCACGCACAACACGAGTGGTTGCTGAGAAGATAGGCCCAGGTTCGCCTCGGACTGTAGCGCTACCCATATTATTATTATTATTATTTATGTCAATCTGGTAGACGGCCTCTAGACCAAACCATATAGACCATCACTTTTTTTTAAATAAAATAGTCTAATTAAGTAACTAACTAACAGAGCAGATGTTAAATAGATTATGTTTCTTCCTCGTCTCTGCAGCTTCTGTAAAAGTTATTGTGCGGTATGTTCAGACGCATATGCCTGGTAAGGACTCCTATTAACATGGTCACCTTGCGCATGAAGCTGGTCAATGATATCTGTACCCTTTTTCTACAGCTAAGCACCATCTGATTGCGTGGAGTTATTTTTCATTTAGTTAAACTTTAGCATGTGACCATGTTGAAGTCCCGCCCTCTTGTCTATGTCCATATGGTCTCCTTTCGATACAATCTATAAGCATTACCTGCATCCGGCTAGAAGGCTCATTATTTAATTTTTAATTAGATACATCATGGCATCATGGTCTTTTTGACGTTTTTGCCAAGGTAGACGCAAAATGTACATCACTTCGAGGTGATAAAGGCTGCCGAAGAAATCTGTGCCTGTGCTCGACTCCGCCGACCCAAAATTCCTAAACCCCTCAAAAGAGTGCCTGATATGCGACCCTGTTGCTGTTATCCTTGAAATGTATTCATAGGGATAAACTCAATAACCACTTGATTAGGTGGCATATCCTGTTTTGAAAGCAACCTTTATTCTCACACACAATACACAAGTGTCTAAGTGTGCGTTCGTTAACATCCAGGTGGCGTCGTCACCCATGGCAACACATCAGTAACGATTGGGAAACTTTTCCTGTGGTTCGTCACCATGTTATCTGGTTCTGCTTATTTTTTTTCTCCCATAAAGTACACAGTCACCGAGTTCAACTTCCAACACAGCTGTTTCAAGGACTCGCCCTCGCCATTGCTAATGATAAACAAACGATAACACAAACATAGTTAACCCACTTACGACTTTTGCAGCTTTCAACGGCAGGAGCGTATCCTGAAAATAAAAGTTACGAAAACACACACCCTCGCTCGCACTCTCTGCCACCCACCCTCGCCTGTCTGTCTCTCTCTCTGGGGGGGACAGAAAAAGGATACAAATTATGGCGCCAGTCAGTTCCACGTGCACTCAATAAAATCAACCGTTTCGATGGGTGTGTGTACCCGTGTGAGTTCGTCTGCGTGTATGTGTGTTTTATTTGCTCATTTTACATTGTTTAGCAAAGTCAAACAGTTCGACTACCCTCCCTCGTCCTCGCCAACGCGGATTGCATGATTCATCGAATTAACTTTCTTTTCCAAAATCGCTACAAGGCTACACGACAAGGAGACTACGTTGAACAGTAGTTAAGTCGCTATCAACGAAAACAAAAAAAAAATAATAGAATAAAGATAAAAGTGTAATAAATTAATGAAGGAACGGAATTTTAATTAATTTCCTGACGCCGCTATTGTTGTCAAAACTACGGTTTTCGGTGACAGTGATTTTTATTCACTCCCGTTCGGCGGCGCGGCGTCGGATTTTAATGAGTTCCCTTCGGATGGATGATATCATAATGGAGCCAGGATATGCCATTTGGATTTTTTTTTTCCTTCGCTTGCGTTTCTTGTTTGCCTTCTTCGTTCGGATATCAGAATGGAATAATTAGGAGATTAATGGTGAAAACAAACACGAGGTTGACAGACTAATGGTGTTCGCAAATAGACTCAAGGATTTGTCCTCCTCTCTGGCGGCCCGGCGCAGGGGACTTAAACTCCGATTATCGACTTCGTTGTCATGAGAAATGATCGTTGGTTCGCTGATGACATTAATTTTAATCTAAACCAACTAGGAGTTCGCACACAATTCCGTTACGATGACTTTGGTAGTAGTCACTGGGCGGGTTTTTTTTATGGTCGATTGGAGTTATTCATTCTATTCATAAGACACAGGTATGGAGCACTGGCTAGGCTAGGCTGCGTCGCTTTTTCCTTCGTTGGATGGCCGAGGGGATTCTGCGTCTCTACGAGGGCTGCTCTGCACTCCAACACTCCTTGTATAACTATCCGCGTCTAGATGCATGGACGTGGTGGACCTAGGCCTAGCTGCCAGAGTATCCACCCCAACACTCCTTGTAGTAAATAACTACCTGCGTCTAGATGCGTGAACGTGGTGGACCTAGGCCTAGCTGCCAGAGTATCCACTCCAACACTCCTTGTAGGAAATAACTATCTGCGTCTAGATGCGTGAACGTGGTGGACCTAGGCCTAGCTGCCAGAGTATCCACCCCAACACTTCTTGTAGTAAATAACTACCTGCGTCTAGATGCGTGAACGTGGTGGACCTAGGCCTAGCTGCCAGAGTATCCACTCCAACACTCCTTGTATCAATAACTACATGCGTCTAGATGCGTGGACGTGGTGGACCTAGGCCTAGCTGCCAGAGTATCCACTCCAACACTCCTTGTATCAATAACTACATGCGTCTAGATGCGTGGACGTGGTGGACCTAGGCCTAGCTGCCAGAGTATCCACACCAACACTCCTTGTAGGAAATAACTACATGCGTCTAGATGCGCGGACGTGGTGGACCTAGGCCTAGCTGCCAGAGTATCCACTCCAACACTCCTTGTATCAATAACTACATGCGTCTAGATGCGTGGACGTGGTGGACCTAGATGCGCGGACGTGGTGGACCTAGGCCTAGCTGCCAGAGTATCCACTCCAACACTCCTTGTATCAATAACTACATGCGTCTAGATGCGTGGACGTGGTGGACCTAGGCCTAGCTGCCAGAGTATCCACACCAACACTCCTTGTAGGAAATAACTACATGCGTCTAGATGCGCGGACGTGGTGGACCTAGGCCTAGCTGCCAGAGTATCCACACCAACACTCCTTGTAGGAAATAACTACATGCGTCTAGATGCGTGGACGTGGTGGACCTTGGCCTAGCTGCCAGAGTATCCACTCCAACACTCCTTGTAGGAAATAACTATCTGCGTCTAGATAAGCGGACGTGGTGGACCTAGGCCTAGCTGCCAGAGTATCCTCTCCAACACTCCTTGTAGGAAATAACTACCTGCGTCTAGATGCGCGGACGTGGTGGACCTAGGCATAGCTGCCAGAGTATCCACTGTTGTGCGTTCTATTTTTCTATCGCGATAGTTGGTAATAAGGCATTGAACCTTAATTGAAACCGACGGCCCGCGTAAAAATCGATTCACCAATCCATAACGCCAAGGCGACCATATGAACGCTTCATAGGATTGCTTTGATTAAGGAAGAGAAGCCCATTTCAACCGATGACAGCAGGAGTGTTTAGATTTAGATTTCAATTTGCATGCAAAATCCTATATCCGCTTAAGTTACTCATCATATCTATCGCCACTTAAGAAATAAGCGCGGATAAAAACAATGCTTCCACTCGTTATTTTTTCGAAAAATCTTATTCTTGCTAAAGGCGCTGTTTCCTTGCGACCTACTTAACACTCATTAAGTGAAAACTTAAGCTCTACCTGAGCAGAGTTACAATTTTCCGATTGAATTCTTAATTTTCTCCTCCCTCGACTTCCCACCACTTTCAGTTGCGAAAATCAGTCCATCAAATTTGCTCTCGATCACTGCCACTGTTTCTGCTCCTGTCAATTTCTGTTCATGTTTAGCCGTCCTTCGTTCACAAATCAATCTTTATTACCCCACCCTGAGATGTCATACTTTGTTTGCAGGTCCCTACTCCTCCCTCCATCTTCGAAACCATCGTGTTCAAAACCACCCACAATACTGACCAATTAGCAAAGTCGCGTCTTAATTTAAACTTATTTTTGTAAACCTTGAAACGCACACAAAAACAGCAGAGCGAAGGTGGGGGGATGAAAAAATCCCTCGGATGCAATTAAAAATTAAACAGAGCTTCTTTGTATCGTTTAATGGGCAAGAAGGTGAAATTATGGCGCTCATGTCACACCCAACAGCGCAAGCACAAGTGAACCCTTTTTTACGGTCAATTTAATTTTTACGACCGCCATAAAGGTGCAAAGTGCCAACTAGAGCTGGCAGGTATTCGGCATCAGTGCGACACTGATAGGGGTGCCGGCCTAACCGTTTCATTAATGTCAATTACAAGACATGTAGAAGTTAATTTTATCACCCCGAATGCGTGTGCCCCATCCACAGCCCCACTGCCCCCCACTCCCAACGGACGATAAATTTATTTTGACTAATTACGTATTTTTGTTCTGTTTTTTCTTTACAGGTATGTGTCATCATTCTCCATTACACAATAAAAGTCGCTGTATTCAGTGTGTTTTCGGTAAGCGTCTCTGTTTGCGTCCCCACCCACGGGGCGATGTATAGGTTGGTAGCCTCGAACGGCGACCCTGCTGGGGGTGGCCACTCGGCAAATGGAGCTTTAATGATGAATCATTTGGAATAACTTAATTCGCTGGCTAGCAGCGGTACCAACACCGGCACACTGCGATATCGGTTCGCACACTAATTGACCGACAAATAATCGCGGGGCGGGCAATAAAAGCATGATTTTTGTTAGCCATTTTGATTGATGATGATAACTTGTTTAGATAGCGGTTTATAGTTACTGGCGCGATTGTCGTCTGTAGTCGGGGGTGCGCGTTTGCATAGCCAATCTGGATGCTGAGTGTTGGGGGAGGGGGAGCTGGATAAATGAATGTGGGCGGTGAACAATTTGGCGCCAGTCAAATTGGCGACAGCACGGTGATGGCGTAGGTGCCAATGATTCCGACTGTTCCCTTGATTCAACTGGACCTTGTTTGTATTCGAGCATGCCATCCAGAGCAGGGGTTTGATTGATTGAGCGAGTGTAACCGAATGAAATGTGCTGCGTTTGATTTATGAATTTCAATTTCATAGATTTGCTAGTAGCTGCGCGGATTAGTCCGTTCGATGGGTGATTTTGAAAAAATGTGAGTGTTGCTGTGGATTTGACCGCAACAATGCTGATGGGAGTGCAGTGATTACTTCTAATTAGAATGCTCATTTATAGTTTTTGATGTTGGTCTGTATGTATTTTCGATTTGGACGTGATTTCAGGGTCCTTAGATCTGTGTTAGAAAGCATCTTCGGAGTGTGCTTTGAAATTTGACAGCATCAATGTTTGTATTGATGAAATATTCAACAAATTGACATCAGCAATAAAAACGATATTTTACGTAACAGTCTAAATTCACGCAATTAGCTACGAGTATCTCAGTGATAAGAAGACGAGCAATTGATCTCCAACCATTCACTGCGTCGCCCTGCAACCCCTCGCTCAAACACTCAGACGATTGCCATTTATTCCGTAGTTGGCTTTCCTTCATGGCATCATAAAACAATCTCTTCGCTGGTTTGTGTGATCAATACAAAGGCTTGCCTGAGTGCTGTTAACTTTGAACACGAAATTATCCACACATTGTCAAATGGGCAGTAAAATGTTGTCTGTCATCGTTAAGAATCAGAAAGAGTTCATATTGTCTGGACTTCTGCTCAAGGACTGGCAAAACGAGTGTTTCTTAAATCATGATTCTGGTCCTTCGAGTTTGGAGCCTTGATCGCAGATGTTTATACAAACTGAAGTAGAACCGGTTGCCAAGGGCCATTCTTCGTCCGATCTCCACTAGGATGTCAATTGCTGAGTTCACGGGACGGTTTTGATATCGTAACCCACAGCAAGCTCTATAGATTTCTAGAAAATAGTGCCTTCCATATTTACTATCATCTCCTTTACCATATCGAACAATCATATATGTACGTATCTCCTTGGCAAAATCCAGTGCCATTTTCGAACGGCCCGGATGTCCTTTTACTGAAATGCATTGGGCATTGCATGGTGCAACGCATTAGGATCACTTTTCCCGGGACCCCGAATTCAGCCATCGCTAATAATTCCTAGCTGAGAATGCTGCCGTATCTTCTTCTTTATTTGGCGCTACAGTCCGGGGTGGTCCTGGGCCTCAACCAACAAGCCTCTCCAGCTAGCAAGGTCTCTGGCTAGCTGTCTGCAGTGTCGATCGCCGAGTTGGTTGAGGTCCTTCTCCACCTAAGTGTGCCACCTTAAACGCGGGCATCCTCTGTTGCGTTGTCCCACGGGTTCGGAGTCGACGACTCTTCGGGCCAGAGCTGAGTTGTCCATACGGTCTACATGGCCTATCCATCTTAGGCGTTGGATCCGAAGACGCCTGACTAGACTCATGTCGCTGTACAGCCCGTACAGTTCGTGGTTGAATCTTCTCCTCCAGAAACCGTCAATGCAAACAGGACCAAAGATCGCATGCAGAGCATTTCTCTCGAAGATACAAAGGACGTCCTTACCCGCTTTTGAGATTATCCACGTCTCCGCGCCGTACAGCAGGGCAGTCTTGTATAAAATCAGCTTGGTCCTTCGAGAGATGGCTCTACTACTCAATTGCCTCTTGAGCCCATAGAAACAGCGGTTGGCAAGAGTTACTCTGCGTTTGATCTCGGTACTGATGTTGTTTGAACTGTTTACTGCGGAGCCGAGGTAGACGAAGTCCTTAACTACCTCGAAGTTATAGCTGCCCATTTTTGTCCTTGTCCTGTTGTGTGTCCTTTCTTGATTACAGCATATACTTCGTTTTGCCCTCATTCACCACTAGACTCATTTTAGCCGCTTCCGCCTCAATGCCAGTAAACGCCTCATTGACGGCTCGATGTGTTCTGCCAACCACGTCAATGTCATTCGGGTATGCTAGCAGTTTTACGTACTGGAAGATCGTGCCTTTAGTGTTGGCGTGTGAGTCTTGCACGATCTTCTCCAGGATGATAATAAAGAAGTCGCATGACAAGGCGTCTCCTGGTCGAAATCCCTCTCGTAACATAGAAGGTTTCCGTGAGTTCGTTACCGACCTTGATGGAGCAGCGAGAATTCTCCATCGTCATCCTGCGCAACCTGACGAATTTGGCAGGAATGTCAAAACTAGACATGGCATTGTATAGCTCGTCCCTATGCACGCTGTCATATGCGGCCTTGAAATCGACAAAAAGGTGGTGGGTGTCGATTTGCATTTCTTGGGTCTTTTCCATGATCATCCGTGGTGTGAAAATCTGGTCGATGGTGGACTTCCCTGGCCTGAAGCCACACTGATATGGACCTATCAGGTTATTTATAAACGGCTTCAGGCGAGTACACAAAACGGCTGAGAAGATCTTGTAGGCGATGTTCAGGAGACTTATCCCTCGGTAGTTGGAGCAGTCAAAGGGGTCTCCTTTCTTTTGGATCGGGCAAACGATACTGAGATTCCACTCATCGGGCATGCTTTCCTCCTAACATATCTTACAGATTAGCTGGTGCATGCGCCCAACCAGATCATCTCCAGCTGCCTTACAGATTTCAACGGACAGTCAGTCCGCACCGTCAGGTTTGTTAGACTTCAGTCTTGCTATTCGTCTAAGTCGAGGGGATGGAATTCTCGTCGATCATCGTCCACATTGAGGGGAACATTCTGACTGACAGCGGTTTTGGTGTCACCATCGCCTTTTAGCAGTCTGCAGAAATGGTTCTTCCAAATTCTCAGTATCGACTGCGACTCTACTACGAATTGTCCATTCTCGTCCCGGCAGGTTTCTGTGTGAACCTTATGTCCACTGGATAACTGTTTCACCCTCTGGTAAAACTTTCGGATATCGTTTCTGCCGTAGCAGCTCTCAATCTCCTCGATCGCGCGCTTCTCGTGGTCTTTCTTCTTTCTCCTGAGGAGCCGGATCTCATCCCTTCGTCTCTGTTCGTACAGCTCACGAATGCTGCCGTATGCGGCTTTAAAATCGATAAAAATGATGTTGTTGGATTTTAGTTTTTTTATTTGGTTTATGGGCGATTTGCCGGGCTGAAGGCCGCACTGGTACGTTCTATGGCTTAAGACGTTCACTTAGTACGCTGGACAGGAGCTTATAGACGAGGTTGAGCAAGGATATATCTATATGGTTGTTGGAAGAGGTATGTTCGCCTTTTTTTTTTTTTTGATTTAGCCTCTGTGCTCTTTTTAAACCCGTTAGGCTGTAAAAAAAATTTATTTTACTTGTCTAAGCTTGTCATTTGAATGATAAGAGAGAACACGAAGTTGAACGGTTGCAAGAGACCGTTTTTCGGCATCATATTTTGGCTTTCTGTTGGTTCCCACCTATCACCACGAATCTATCTCTATACAATACCTCCTTAGTCTCATTCCTCTGTATGGTGCAGAAGTATGGACATCTCAAATCTGATGGCTAGTTCATGTAGAGGAAACCAGGGGTCCGGCTCGGAATTTCTTCGTGTTCAACCCCGAGGGACAACGTTGACATGCGCCCAGGCAAGCGATCTCAAGCAGCTGGGTGTACACAACTGGAAGCGCGTAGCCCAAGACCATGCTAGTTGAAGTGGCATGTTGACAAAGGAAAAAGTGGTAGATAGTCGTTTCCGCTTCATCTTTTCTAGCCGAGCGGCAGGCAACCACATATCGACGTAGCCATACCGAAGACGCTCTGACTTAATTGCTCTTTGTAGACTCTGGCAATCTCCGGCGTGTACCCCGGCATCCAACGTCGGACTCGGACAAACATCGGACAGTCGAGCTTGCATTAACTTCATAAGTAATATAATAAGTTACAGCCGATAGAGGGCCCGTAGGGCCTAGCTTCTCAGCAACGACTCGTGTTGTGCATGCCCATGTTCTGTCAGGAGTGGAAGGAACTTACATTTGTTACCCTTTGAGCATTGTCACTAGTTCTGAGCGTGAACATTATTATTATTCGCACGGGCCGGGAACCGAACCAAAAATGTTGCTTAAGGGTTGACGCACATACCCATAACGCCACGACAATTTCATAAGTAGGTGAACATTATAAAATGGGAACGAAAAAATTAAAAAACACTCCAAAAAAGATGACAATTCGTTGCGACTATATAATAATAATATTGGTGGCGCGACAGTCCGAGGCGGACCTGGGCCTGGCTTCTTAGAAACCACTCGTGATGTACGTGCTATTGTTCTTTCACGAGTGGAAGGGACCTACAGTTTAATGCCGACTCAGAACGGCAAAGTTTGACAAGCTATTTCTTGACAGGAATACTTTTTGAGCATCGTCAGTGACTCGAAAGAGGTAGGAGCCTTGAATTATGAAAGGTGGTAGATTGGGGATTCGAACTTGGCACTCTCTGCACGAACTAACCTACTACGCCACGGCGACCAGTTGCTGTGACTATATGCACATTAAGCTTAGTCCATACATTTAAAAATACACACAAGCAGAAGACAACTTGCCAAATTAAAATATTACCTCTGAACTCTGGACTCTGAGGAAGGGTTGTTCATAAAATAAACTTGCCACCACCTGGAGCTGGTAAAGCACAACCTGCATCATCAAGCAATTCCCTTGTGTTCCCATGACGTCGTAGCAATCCAGCTCAGAAGAATCCAATTCTCGACACAGACAGACAGGGACGTAACTGCAGCCTGTCTGTTGCACGGAATTGCACTTAGATCATTATATTCAAGCCTCCAGCACATTATTACGCTTGGGGGATCTGCATAATTATCTGCAGCAACAGCTACTAGTCCAATAAATCAGTTATCTGACACTGTACATCACAATGTCGTCGTGTTTCTCCTTTTTTTTGTTGTTCGCATAATTACGTGCCTATAAGTCAAATCTTTCATGCGACAAATTACATCCCGAAAGCTAAAGGACGCCAGCAAAAGCAAAAGCAAAAAAAAAAATACAATAAATAAATACTTGGATTGAAAATAATACCAACCAACTGTAGTCGAAAGGCGAAATGACTGCGGACGAAACATAAATCTTTCGTCGCGTCATCCTTCACAGCGCAACCATGTTCAGGCCGCGGTGCGGCGCACAGCGTACACCACTCTCCCACCGGGGTGAGAGGAAAATGAAAATTCTGCCATTTAAGGTCATAAAAAACAGCAGCAATTATGTGAAACACGTGTTTCGGCGACTTGCCATTCCCACCGTTCATGTTCCAAACGCCAAAAAAACACGCGAATAAATGCCACGGAAATGTTCCACCCACTGTGACACTATTTCCGCCTCGACACTGCCGCGAAACTCGCCTTCATTGCGACACAACCGAAATTGGTTATACAAATTCAACCAATAATTTGCCCGAAAGGCTACAAAAAAAAAAAGGCTTCCTTTCGCCAGATGTCAAGCGGTTGGGGCTTAGTTTTCTTTGTTAAGTGCCCCCCCACAAGGACTGCCAGTCTTTGAAAAGGAGGCAATTTTTGTACCGCACTGCGAAACGTACTCCTTTCCCGATAGTGTGTGTGTGGGTGTATGTCCATTTCGCAGTTCATTGAAGGAATTTTGGTGGCAGCCTTTACGTCCTTAATTGACACTCTGACAAATAACTGTTGGGAAATCCTTGGAATCGTTCCATTTTGGGCCACGGAGTACCAAACTACCGACCCTACCACAGCACAGGCCCTCTGGTGATGATGACTGGTTGTGGGGGTGTGGCGGGAAAGATTTCCATTCACTTAGGGATACACAGCTTCAGACAAGGGGAAATCCTTTTTATATTTATTAACCGCTAAAAGGGATCTTAAACTTAAAAACTTTGGCTCAGCCCTTTCAATTTTTTTTCTTCGGTCTTGCTTCTCGCACTTGCCTCGCCTTTGTCTGATTTTCGACGACAAGCTGCCACCCACTCCATGCTTTTGCAGCAAAAAACAACACACACCCACTAAGGACCCGACGAAGACAGCTCGAAGGTGAAAGGACTCAATCGAAGCGTGCATTTGTTTAGGAAACACCGCCAAATTCCCCCGCAGTTTAGGCGAACATGGGCAGAAGAAAGGCAAGAAGAAAAAAATTCAACTGAAGCCAGTCAAGGGTACTTAAATTGTCGACATTATCAGTCCGTTTATTTTGCGTTCCACCGGATTGAAGCAAAGGAGTACACGAGTATTTCCTCTGGGTGATGTGTCGGGTTATCCCATCTGCCTTGTAATCCTCCCTTTGAGGGTGCCGATGTACTCTCGTCTGCGCTGATATTTTGGGCATTGACACCCACTTTAAGGAGTTGATTTCCATTTCAACAGTGAGTACAAATCTGACACAAAAAGGATACTCTGATTTTCTTTGCGCTGCTTCAGGCACTCTTGCTCCCCCCCTGTCACTGCCATCCCCCATTTCCGTTCGTCGGTGACCTTTTGTTCTCGACGCTGCCGAAGAGGATGATATCGCACTATACACTCGCACACACGACTGTGTGTGTATACAGTTCAGTTTATCATGAGCTGTTCCGTTGTTGACTGGGTAAAGTTGAGTCCCTGATTCCCAGACTGATCCGATAAATCGATTACGTGCGTACAAAGTCCCATGTGCGAGAAAACCTAACAGCACGACGAAAAATTGCTAAAAGATACACCATTTGAGAACAAGCACAAGAACACGCACGCACGTGTATGTATGGCTCCGCGGAGCATCGGATGACAGTGGAAAATGGAAAATTGAGAAGGGAATCCATCTGAGGGGGGGCACACTTAAGATGTACAATTCATTTACTTGGGGATTTTCGACGAAAGGAGCCTGGCGATAAAATTGCTAAATGAATTTTTCAGTGAACGCAGCTCGTTTAGTTGCGTAGCATCGGCGGGATAAGGATCACGGATACAAATTGTTGACGATTTGTCATTCTTTATGATTTCATAATTTGGTAATAACAAAACAAACAAGTGGTCGGAAGTCCTTGTGTGGCGCTATCTGTAGTGCCAGATGCTGCTATCGCTAAAGACCACTTATAATTCATAAACTTTGAAGTATCTTGTGGGTTTTGAAGAGAGTGTGAGTTTGGGGCTGGTATTTTGTCTTTGGCTGGGTGCAGAACGGCCGGGTATAAGGCATAGAAGAGGAAACAAACAGGGTGAGAGTAATGACAACACTGGCATTTGTTGAGGTGTTTTAAGTTGACGTTGGAACATCGTCAAACGACTGAACTGTGTTGTTGCACAATTAAATAAAAAAAAACCTCTTAAATTGAAAATTCATTTAGACATGGGAGTAAATAGCGGAATCGCTTTATTTACAACCAGCATATGTTTAAATTAGCGGCGGGTGATTCGGAAGGAAGAAACGAACTTTGTCGACGAAGACAATTTTTTCATAAAAAGGCGGAAGATCATCCAGATTTTCAGCGAAAATAAGACGCAGTGTTTGGAAGTTGCAGCTTGCAGTTTATGCTCCAAAGCTAACTGAGAATTTTTATTAAAGTAGAAAATTCTTCTTCTTCTGGTGGCGCTACAGTCCGGGGTGGACCTGGGCCTCGACCAGTAAGCCTCTCCAGCCGGCACGATCTTAAGTCAGCTGTCTCCAACTGCGCAAACCAAGTTGATTGAGGTCCTTCTCCACCTAAGTGCGCCATCGGTTCCATGGGCGTCCTCTATTTCGTTGTCCCACTGGTTCGGAGTCGAAGACTCTTCGGGCTGGAGCAGTGTTGTCCATGCGCTCCACATGGTCCAGCCATCTTAGACGTTGAATCCGTAGACGCCTGACTAGGCTCATCCCGCTGTACAGCCCGTACAGTTCGTGGTTGAATCTTTTTCTCCAATAACCATCAACCCAGACAGGACCAAAGATTGAACGCAGAAAATTTCTCTCGAAAAGACCAAGTACTTCTTCATCCGCTTTTGTGATTGTCCATGCCTTCGCACCATAGAGCAGGACTGGGATGATAAAGGTGTTATATAATGTTAACATGGTCCTTCGAGAGAGGACTACTCAATTGGCCAAAGAAACAGCGATTGGCAAGACTATTCTGCGTTTAATCTCGGTACTGGTGCTGTTCGTACTGTTCACTTGCGAGCCGAGGTAGGCAAAGTCCTTGACACCTCGAAGTAATAGCTGCCTATAGTGAGGTTTTGGCCAAGTCGTCGATGTTGTGCGTCCTTTCTCGATGACAGCATATACTTCGTTTTGCCCTCGTTCACCGCTAAACCCATTTTAGCCGCCTCCGCCTCAATGCTAACAAACGCCTCATTGACGGCTCGCTGTGTTCGACCAATCACGTCAATGTCATAAGGGTATGCTAACAGTTGTACGGACTTCTGGAAGATCGTGCCTCTAGTAGTAGAAAATTGAAAACAGAAATTATTTTTTACATGTTTGTCTCCTCAAAATGCATTTCCCAACGATATTCCACCCAGTGGCACACCGCAGGGTGGTGTACTCCCCCCTCTACTGTGAAACATAGTGGTCAACGAACTACTTGTGAAACTAGTTGGGACTGGGTGTAAGGCCATTACCTATGCAGATGAAAGATGAACAATTTATCCACGATCAGGGATATTAGGCAAGCTGCCCTATCCAAGCTATTGAAGTGGACTAGCGAGGTACGTCTGATAGGGCCGATATAGCAGTTGGAGGAAGATCTGACAAAAGGCTATAAAACGACGATGCCGGCAGTGCAAAATGACCCAAAAAATTCAGATGTCCTGGAACGAGCTCCAACGCATCGGATTCTGTTAATACACACACGAATACAACACCAAAGGTGTTCTTAAGTCGAAGGTACCTCTGATCGGGTGTCAATCCGCAAAAAACTGATCTAGTCCTCTTTACTAGGAAGTTTAAGATTCCTAGCTTTAACCCTCCCACACTATGCCGGACCACCTTGTGCTAAGCGACAGCGCTAAATTCCTAGGCCTTATACTATACACGAAGTTGTGCTGGAAGTTAAATAACCTGGAACGTGTCAAGAAGGCCTCAACGGCTCTGAACTGCTGTAAACGGGCCATAGGGTGCAAATGGGGACTGCAACCCCAAATGGTTCACTAGCTATTTATATCGGTAGTCAGACCCAAACTGCTATATGGTGTCGCAATTTGGTGGACCGCACTCGACAAGAGAATCAACATCACCCCACTCGCTAGAGTGCAGAGGATGGTATGCGTATGCCGAAACGGGGCGCTAAGGACTACCTCCGCCGAAGCACTAAACATACTCCTCAACCTGCCACCTGACAGACAGCAGTTAGCACGGTTGAGGTGGCTGGCTGGCGCGCATACGCACAGCAGACACACTTAGGCCAAGCAGAGGCCCATTGTGTTACCACGCGGATCTTAGGCTACATATTCCTCAAATCAATATGTGCTTTTGATTAAGCGAAGCAGAGGGCTGATTCTGATGCTGCTCAGTTCAGCCGGAAGTCTGAATCTACGGGATAAGAGAGCACTGCAACTACATAGCAAGTGTTCGATGGTTTCTTCCTCATCGTCGCCCATGCGGCTTCTACAGAAATCATTATAGGGAAGGCCTAGTCTAGAGGCGTGAGTTCCGATGGCACAATGCCGTGTTAAAACGCCAATAAGAGATCTGAGGTTTGGCCTGCTTAATCTGATCAAGCTAAGCGATCGTTTGGGTCATCGATCATAGGCCAGAGTTGTTTGGTAATGAGGCATTCTGTGCCAGATGTCCATCCGCGGTTTGTTTGAGGCCATACTCTTAAACAGATCCATATTCTTAAACAGTTTGACACCATTTCATTATTATCCACATCGGGAGATTCACATATTCGGTCGCCTAGCCAGGTCACATGCAACGACTCATACAAGCCACTACAGAATAACCGTTTGCTTTTCAAAAACACTCAAACAACATGCAGGGCACCATGTCTCACCCCCTGTCAATCATTTTTATTCACAAATATCTCCTTCCTCCGGACGAAGTCACGAAACATTTCTCAAAATAATGAGCAACACATGAGTAAGCTCTTTAAGTCCCGGTGCTTAAGAACAGGAAAACGGAAGCGAGATCTGATCCACCAAAAGGATTGCAGCATTACACACCCAAGCCCAAACCTCCCCCCCGGAACACTTTAACGCACACCCAGAGGCCTGGCGAAGTTTAATCATGAAAACCATTTCCGACTAAATCATCAATCACACCCCAAAGTATCATCGATTATTGCAAAACCCCGGCCTCAGCCTCCTAAGACTCATTTTGGTTGCTTTAAATGAATCCCTTCGTATTTTTCCTAAGGACTTTTAAATTCACACAAATTACACGCAGCGACTCCCAGAAGCAAACATAAATTTCACTCCAGAATAAATCATCGTCACAAAGGAGCACAAGAATTTGCCGCTGCAAGGAGGAGCAGAAAAAATTAAATCAAAAAGGAAGAAGGAGAATATCCAGAAAGGGGGTCCATCACACCCGGCAGTCGGCACCGCCCTCTGACGGCCTTGGTCCCTATCATAGCAACAATTTTTGCAGCAGATAAATTCCAGTGGGACACGAGTCCTTCGAGATGAGATGCTTATGAAATTACAGCAAACAAGAAACACCAAGAAGATGTGGAAGAGCACAAGATGAAGCAGTGTGATTGTGGCAGTTTTTTTCTCTTTCTCAGTTTCGTTTTCGTTTTGGTTTTTTTTTTGTTTCGTCTTCGTCGGGGTGTCCGTTATTTTTTTGCAACACTCCAGCTCACCCATCGTCGGAGTGGCCCATCATCTTTTGTGAAATTAAGGATACCATTCAACTGGTTGAAGAAATGTCCTTTTGTTTTCTACCTAATTTCATTATTCTGCTTCCACGAATTTAATTGCGTTTTGTCATGCCCTGGGAGAAGAATTACCGAGAAGTCGGCAACGGACCAGTGGAAGACGACGAAGACAAGAAGAGAAAGAGGACGCAAAAAAAAAAATAAAATAACACTCCAAGCAACCCAGAAATTCCTTAAAGGTGTTGGGTACAAACAGTAATTATGAGTGGAGCCCGGAATGCGATACTTCTTACAACCCAGACGACGCACGCAGAGTGAGTGATTTGGAATTTCTGCCCCGAGCGGGGGTGGATGTATCAGGAGATGGGGCGGATGTGGACGTTGCTGGCGTGAGGCGAGCAGAGTGATTACTCTTCCTGGATGAAATGAAAGTTGAACGAATTGTTGCAAAAGTATTTTCGATTTAAAATTGATCAGATATCGGATGATGGCAGCAGTCATGCCTTCCGACAGGAAATGACAGATATGATAGCAGGGTTTTTGGTCGCCTTGAGCTTTGAATTTAATGCTATGCCATCGATTAAAGGGCGGACACACGTTAAATTCAATTGAGTGCAAATCAAGCAAAATGTCTGCAAACTTATCGTGAACTTTTTAAGTGCAGTGATGGCTTTGGTTTGTATTTTTTAACAATGTTCAAAAGGAACAAATTGAGTGAATTCCGCTTTACTGGGACAGTTTTGCCTAGGGCTACATATTTTGTTTTCCATTTAGGCGGCTGTCCCAATAATACGGATTGAGGTAAGAATGAAAAGAAAGGCGAAGTAAGTTTGCGTTCTTTGTCATTTGTCCCAGTTAAACTGATAAAGTGATGTCCCAATACAGCGGAATCCTCTGCAGTTATTATGGTATGACCGGATCTGATATAGATTTAGGTGCCTCGTTACCTAGCAGAAAGAATCTAATCCCGACATTGAACAGCAGTGACTTAGACTCAGTTGTGACTCAATGTAATTGTCTCATCATTAAATTTTAAGGATGAGACATATCTCTTTCTTTCTCGGCAAGGTCTGCTCGTCTTGTTGGATGCGCGTTCTAGAGGTTTAATCAAGGTCAGGATGAAGTACGGCTTTCATTCCGGCAGAAGTAAAACCGACCACCTTATCACTCTAAGAATGGTACTCGATTAGTCTTGGGAGAATGCTAAGCATATGTGAAGCTTTTTTGTAGTTCATGCGACCGAGCTCCTCGAGGTAAGCTCAGGAGTTTCTACAGGATAGATCTTCTATTCAGTCTCCATACACAATCTGTAGCAGCTGTGCTAATGTTAACGAAGCGTTGGACTTGGACTTCATCGAGGGAGTGTCTTGTCACACCTCCTTTTAGTCCTCTCCTTTAAATTTTTTCAACATTGGCTAGCAATATTTCACATTAGCAGTGATGTGGGTAAGTCTTTTTGCGGAAGACTTCGATCCTCACATCCCCCGAGACGCAACTCCAGTGCGTTGTCCATTGGTTCGTGGCTGTATGTGCTGATACTGGGACATCAAGATATCACAAGTTATGGCTATTACCAGAGCGCATGTTCAATCCAGTCTACATATTATTGAAGACCCATTGATGCAAGTGGAGAAGTTTAAGGATATTGGGGGATGGGAAGGCTAATGCATTGAAACAGCTTGAAAGATATGTAATCAGGAAGACCGAGCCTGGTGTCAGAGCCAAATTCTTCAATTCCACTGAATATAGAATCTCCTTATGGAAGATAAGTTTCCTTAACGAGGTTAATGCCGGACATTCACACAAGATGGGTCGCCGAGGAGTAGTGGGTAAGTGCGTTGACTCCTACGCAGAGGGCGCCAGGTTCGATACCCGAATTTTACCGCCTTTGATGATTCAAGGCTCCACCTCTTTCGAGTCCCGGACAATGCTCAAAGAGTATTCCTGTCTAGAAAAAGCTTCCACAACTTCGCCGTTCGGAGTCGGCATTAAACTGTACATCCCTTCCACTCGTGAAAGAATAATAGCACGCACAACGCGAGTGGTTGCTGAGAAGCTAGGTCCAGATCCGCTTCGGACTGTAGCGCCACCCATATATATATGTTCATACAAGATGTGTTCAGCAGTCTCGTTGCAAAGCCGACAAACCTTGTCCTGGTACAGGTTTAATTTGTTAAGGTGATAATTCAGGCCACAGTTGTCCGTAAGAATGCTTGTTAGCAATATGATGCTTTCTTTATTTTCTTACATGAATAAGGCCTGATTAATCGCTTGGATTGCCCAAGACCATGACCATATGTCCACTAGTCTAGACGAAGTTTGTTTTCCCATTCGCCATCAGAGTTGTAGTAGCTGTCCGGTTAACATTACACAGTACGTTTCGGGACCGATGAAGACTTCGCGAGCTTATTTTCGGATTCGTTGCCTGCAATCCGCTTGTTCCCAGGGACCCAGACAAGGTTCACTTTGTTGTCTCTGGCAAGGGATTGTAGAATCCACTAGATTTGACGCAAGGGCCCTTAAAAAATGGTTGACTGTCTGAAAATATCTGTATTTTAGCGCCCTTATACTTTTCTGGAGGTTTTGTGAGTTGCAGATCTCGATGGAGTGAATTTCGGCTTGGATCACTGTAGGACTCGATCCCATTGATACGGAAATCCTCGTGTTGGGACCAGAGACTCCTGCCCCTACTCTAGAATCTACCTTTTATTCGTCTGTGTACCATACCAGACTTTAGGGTCTAGTGTTGGGACACCATTAGACGAGTTTTCGCGATCCAATGTTTCAACCAAGTGGTCGCCGTAGCGTAGTGGGTAAGTGCGTCCACCTATAATAATTCACTGCTCCACCTTTTTCGAGTCACTGACAATGCTCAAAGAGTATTCCTGTCTCGAAAAAGCTTCTCAAACTTGGCCGTTCTGAGTCGGCATTAAACTGTAGGTCTCTTCCACTCGTGAAGGAACAATAGCATGCACAACACGAGTGGTTGCTGAGAAGCTAGGCTCAGGTCCACCACGGACTGTCGCGCCACCCATATTCTTATTATATTATTATTATTATAATGTTTCAACTTCGGAAAGTCTATTGAACAATGCTGCCTGACCATAGTATCCGACATTGTAGAAAATATGTCCCTTTTAGGGATTGACTTGAGTATGCTTATGTGACCCTTAAGTTACTTAGTTTAAAATTAGGCTCAAGCTGAAGTTTGATGACGTAGCTGGCAGCTTTCTTCCTAACGAGGATTGGTAAGGGCGAGTGATTGCTCTTCTAAGTGACTGAAAGAAGATTCATCGATATCGCCTTCAAGCCTTCTGTCGGGGTTGAACTGATTGCATGACGTTACCAACTTAGCCTGCAGGCTTCTCAGAAATTTCAGCTTTTAAACTTTCGCCATGACAGTTCTAAGCAGAACATGCAATACCATCGTAGCCGAGAGACTTGGCGATAATGGACTGGATGGCGCAGTTGGTTAAGTGCCTGCGAATGGTTAGCGGGGTCTCCGGTTCCAATCCCAGTGAAAATAATACGCGGTTAACTGGTTTTCGTTGGGATCAATTAATGGCATCAAATTAACGACATCACTGGAGTGGTCAATCAGCGGTAGTAGTCTGACTATGGGTTTCACAATGGATCAACATCTAAGTCTGTTGGTGAATTCACTAGCAGCCCCGCCTACCTACCTACCTGCGTGAGCGATTTGTCCTATCACCGCTTTCCGACCGATTATGTGACTATGCCCTTGAAACCAAATGATGATTGACTTGCAGAGGTAGATCATTGAGATTACTGGGAATATCAGGAGTTGGACCCCATAACTTTCACGTCAGCTTGACGGTGAACACAAAAAGCTAAAGTCTGCCTTGACACTATGCTTGAGTGTGATTAAATCCGGTGACAAAATCCTCTCAGCGAAAGTTTCGACAATACGAAAAGGTATTCTGAAGACGAAAAGATGCAGACTTTGGCTGGGTCTTTGAGACTGCATCGACAGCGGCCCACATCCTTGAACCATCGGTTTCAAGTCTGAAAATTTTACAAGTACATTTTCTCATTCTTGGCTTGTTACGTATTAGTTGATCATTCGTTGTGGAGTGCAGGACAGTAGATAGTGGCGAAATAATGTACATGCTCATTTTTGTCTTGGGTAGATGCATCGACTCCTTGGCTAGGGGTTCCGAGTTCACTACATTAGCTGCACGTAGGCTTCAATTCATTGCTAATCCTTAATTTCTCTGAGATTTCATTCACATCAATAAATAACAATCTCCTCCCTTTGCTGACAAACATTTCAAACTCGAAAGACATTCGGCTTAAAGACCCCTTCAAACTCTCCCACATCGCACTCGCCCACTGAAGGATTCATGTTATTTTCCAATACATTTCCCCTTAAACCATAAGCGCACCACACCATTGAAACAAGTTTGCCCGTGAAGAGCCTTAATTAACATTCTCAATAATAAGTTTATCTCTTGCCATAAGATCTTCTGGCAATCTCCATCAATTAAAACTTTCAAAACACAACAAACGATTATAGTGGCGCGCACTGAATTCAACAAAACACAACCAAAATCCGGGCTTCTCAATTTCCTGCCCCCTATCGGGCTACTGCTGCTGCTGTGTGAAGCTCCGACAGACGCTGACGCCTAGATTCACTCTCAAATCAGCAACAACATCTGGAGGATATGGGTTTTTCCTGTTTCCTTTTCTCCCGAACACGCCTTTCGTATACACACAAAAACCCGAAAATTAACCCCGGCATCAAACGAAATTATTTTATCAAACATGTGTACATCTGCTTCGACACCATCAAGCCACCACGAGACGCACACACACACCACCCACCCACCGAGAGACTACCACAAAATTAACGCAAAATTATGTTACCGCTTTCATCGTAGCGCAATAAAACCGCCCCCATGCATGCCAGCAGTCTGGAAATAGAAGCCACCCTCTGGGGACTTTCATTCGCCGTGGCACACTCTCACGATCCACATTAGACCGGAAAACATAAAACGGCCAAGAGGCTAAAATCATCGACTCGAGAGTCGAGAGCAGATGATGGCGCACACGGATGATGTGTAGTTTACGTGTACGTGAGTTTTTTGATCCTGAATTTTGGCCACTTAACCCTGCCGCCGCGCCGTCATGGCGTATACTTTGTTTGCGGAAAAAAAAACTCCCACCTCCACATGCAGACGTAGCAGGTGGTGAGTGGTGGGTTGGGTAGATGCGTAGGTCTGCACTTGAATTAACCGAGAAAACGTGTCGGGGCGAGGCGAAATGAGAAACGTAAATTAGCTCAACATTTGCGGCGGATCTAAATGGCATGGCCGGGGACGCACAGGTAACCTGATGAGAGCCATCAAATTCTGATTGCTGTATGATGAAGAAGGATAAACGGCTGTGGTTGCGAGTGCGAGTGGTGGGTGGCAGGCCGACCGGCCGGATTGAGGCAATAAGGCTTGGAAGGCATTTTGTGGATATTATCCACTTGACTTAATTAATGTTATTCATTGGCGTGTCAATGTCTCGTTCCCGTTTGGCGTTTGGCACGGCGGTGGCGGCGTTGACGACTGCCATTGCGTATCACCCTCAAGTTGCATATTTGATACCGGCCTGCTGGTGTTTGTGGTGCGGTATCTTCTGATGTGGTCGGCAGCGACTTGCGCCAAAGCAGAGCAGATTTGAGTACACACAACTAAGAATAGAATGAGACTGATGCCGAATCGATACTCAATAAAAACTCATTAAAAATTTACCATCCACATACGCACGCACACACGTGCTAATATCCTTGAAAGCCCTGCTCCTGGCACAGCCCAGCCCAGCCCAGCCCATTCGAGCCCTCTGGTAAGGGGCAATACGTTTTATTATATTTTTATTTGTTTCATCGTCCCTCCCCGTGGGGGATAATAAAAGCGAAAAGGAACCGAAAAAACTTTCGATCCGCTTCCCTTTGCGCTCGGCTGGGGTCTTACAGGGTGGGCGTACCTTGAGCACATCCTTGGGACGAAGGTACGAATTTTGTATCTTTTTGTTTTTTTTTGGCACTGTTTGGATTATTTATCAACTAAGGGTCGCCAATAAAATTTAATTTGATTATTTTGTTGTTTCCGTTGTTGTGAGTAGTGGTGGGTAGTTGTAGTGATGTCTAGTGTTTATTTTTATTCGCACGTCCTTGGCGGGGATGTTTTCGCTGTATTTCTGCATCTCGGCTGTTGCGTGGCAGAGTACTCGGGCATGTTCCCCTCTTTCAGTCAGTCGTCTTTTGCTAATGGAATTTCGGCAATTCCTCCGAAAGTGCTTCGATTTATTTATGCGACACGTGGGGGGAGAGTGAGGATGTCGGAAGGAATCGCCGGGGATGTGGACGGTTTTATTTGCATTTTGATTTGATATGAAACTTTTAGAAGCCAGCGTGGTAGGCGCGCGGGGAAGGGTTTGTTGCTGATTGAAGGGAGACTCAGTTGAAATTTAGGGTTTTACTGTATGAAGGGCTACTGAAAACGGACTCAAGGTGAGTTACTCCAAGTTAACTTGAGAAGAAGTGCAAGTTGTTCACTGGAAAACTGGAAAACACTTTCCTTCTGGAATACTTTCAAGGCGAACAGCGTTTCAAAAATATCAGAAAAAGCTAGCAGTTGGGGTCAGATCACATCGTTCGCAGATGCTCTTGAATACCGACTTTAGCATCGTTTGTTGAAATTCAAACAATTAAACGCAAATTTAAAAAAAAATAATGTGTACTAAATTATCAGTTCCAGGTGACCATGGTGCAGTGGGATGGCGCCTCGACTTAGCTCTGGGAACAACTTCCACAATTTCACGGTCACAGAATATCATGATTATCAAACTTCGCACTTCGAAGTAAGTCCTGCCAGTCATGTGACATCGAAGCACGCACAACGAGAGTGTTTGCTGTGGAATCTGTGGTCTTCAATGAGAGTGGAGCTGTTGTCCCAGCAGTAGAACGCATCAGTTCATGCAAAGACAGTCTTTGTCATCGCATTTGACTTTCAAACTAGGAACAATAATCTGAAACCTTTATATCATTAATGCTGAAAAGAACCATGGGTCAGACGCAGTCTCACCTCTGTCTTCAGATTGTCCATGCCTCTACGGACAGCAGAACTGGGATTATCAATGTCTTCTTTAATGTCAACTTGGTCCTTTGAGACACGACTGTATAGCGGAATTGTCCCTTGAGCCGAATGTTATTCCGCAATAGGTACTGATTTCGGAGCTGATGCTGTTGGTGTTGTTCACGGTGGAGCCAACGTAGACGAAGTGCCTGTGTACTTGAAGTTCTAGCTACCCATTGTGAAGATCTGTCCTTTCTTACATCTGCTAAAGCTTGAAACGCTTGACCAAACAAACCGCAGATGGACATCTGGCACAGGATGCCTCATTACCAAACAACTCTGGCCTATAATCGATGACCCAAACGATTGCTTAGCTTGATCAGATTAAGCAGGCCAAGCCTCAGATCTCTTATTGGCGTTTTAACAGGGCATTGTGCCATCGGAACTCACGCCTCTAGACTAGGCCTTCCCTATAATGATTTCTGTAGAAGCTGCTTGGACGAGGATGAGGAAGAAACCATCGAACACTTGCTATGTAGTTGCAGTGCTCTCTAATCCCGTAGATTCAGACCTCCGGCTGAACTGTGCAGCATCAGAATAAGCCCTCTTCTTCGCTTTATCAAAAGCACAGATTTGAGGAATAGGTAGCCTAAGATCCGCGTGGTAACACAATGGGTCTATGTTTGGCCCGTGTGTCTGCTGCTTGTATGCGCGGCAGTCAGCCACTTCAGCCTAACCTAACCTATGCCCTTCCTTGAGGACAAAATATGCTCCGTTCTGCACCTGTTCGCTACTAGACCTTTTCATTTGCTTCCCTCTCAATGCCTCATACACGGTTCGCTTTATTCTGTCAATCACGTCAATGTCTCTGCGGATGCTAACGGTTGTACCGACTTATGGAAGATCGTGTCTCTAGTATTGGCGGGTGAGGCTTGCACGATTGTCCCCAGGATGATGTAGAAGTCGCATGATAGTGTCGCATGAGGCCTTGTCTACAAACTTTTTCACCATTTAAGGTCTAGGTGTTTTCCAAAGCGATACATTTTTGTTCGTTAGTGACACTGAGAGTCTCAGAAAGTTGGAAAATTGTCTCTTCAATCCGTTCTGATTCATGAAAGTTACTATTTATTATCTTAATATGACTTGAGGATAGGACACTGAAACAAGTCCCTAATTCTTACCTCATATATTAAGGGATTAAGTGAATAAAATAACCACAAATATTTATAAAATGGCACCGTAAAAAGTATTAGTATAGAGAGGGAGAAGAATAAATAGGCCATGTGGCCTTACAACATAAGCCTCGCCAAGCTCCGGTCATGGCATGATATTTTCTGAAAGCTTCCACCAAACCAATACGTTTCATTCCTGTAAGCTTATCAAAAGGCCAAGGACATCAGGCATTAAAAAAGAGAGCGCAACAACGGAACCTAATAACCGAAACAATGAACAAAATGGATGTCGGAAGCGGAAATGATATGGAGAACACTTCCTTATTAAATGCGGGCCTTATTACGCACCCCCATTGAATGTTTACTCACTCCTATGTCAGTTATATATATGCAATGTATATGTATGAGCTTGCTTTCTTGTTAACACACCGATAGCCACATGAGCAATAAAAGTGGCCAGTCGATAGATGTTATTACAATTCATTGTAGCACTGCAATAGACTGCAATCGATTCAACAGTTTGTTCGAAATCAAATTTGTTCGAAGCTCGTCCGTCAACATGTGTCCACAAACCAGCACTCGAAACCTCTTCCTCATCTGCATCAGAATCAGCTTCCGATGGTTCAATTGCCATTGCTCATCAGAATCAGAAGGCTCAAAATCAAACACATCTATCTCATCAGAAGCAACATTATCAGAAGAAGATCCGTCAAATTTCCTGGGATCCATTTTTTAGAGATATTCGTACAATACAAATCATGTAAAAATAAAATAAAATAAATTAACACAAAAGAAAGTAGTATGACCACCGGTGGGTCATTTGGCACGATACACACCCATGCAAAAACTAAACCGGAGTCAACCTGGAGCACCTCGTGTGCTGTGTTCACGGGATTCACATTCAGACGAACAGCTTCTGGAGCAGATTCTGGTGTGGCAGAAGCCAACCAACTTGACGGGGGCGGTTCTATGCTATCCGATCTACCAGATCTCGAGGGAGGTGGTCGAGCTGGTGAAGATGTCATCGAAGTCCACAATGACGTTCAACCGGTTCATTCCGGCGTATCACAACCACTTCGGCAAGCAGTGCAGGGTGGCGGACTATGGCTGCACCAAGCTTCTCGAATTGTTCGAAGCCCTCTCCACTGTGGTCCAGATGATGGGTGACGGCGAAAACCGCCAGATCACCCTCACCCACCGCACCCAGCTGCGTCGATTCACCTCAGACCTGCTGAGGATCTTGAGGGCTTCGGGCAACAAGTCGGTGCTCCTGTCACAGCTTCCGCTGGTCTTCGCCCAGATCCAGCACCGCGAATTTGACATCACCGACTACGGTGTCTGTGACATCACCGACATCCTCAACGGTCTCCTGAACTCGAACATCCTGACCGTCGCCACGGTGCAGAACGGCAATAACATCCTCATCTCGATTCCGCAGCGCAAGCAAACCGCGACGGAGATCGAGAACACCAGCATCTTTGCCAGCGAGGTGGTCGAGCTCTTCCGCAATGCCCCATAGTACTTGATTCTGTTCCAGAAGTTCGTTATCACTACCACTTCGCGTATCAGTGCCGCTTGAGTGACTACGGATTTCTTAAGCTGGCTGACCTCATCGAGGCCATCCAGGGAGTCGTGGAGATGGAGCAGTCCAACGATGAGGGCAAGAAGGTGTTCCACTCTGCGAAAGTTGCCCGCCGAGTGTTCGCCGAGCAGCTGGAAGAGCTGATCCGCGAGTTCACCGGCTCATCGAAGACCTGCATGAAGCTCGACGAGGTCCTCGATATCCACAAGAAGAAATTTGGCTACAACATTCAGCCGCAGGCTCTGGGCGTCACCGACATCCACGAGGGAGTCAATCTCCTGCCGTACATTCAGGTTTTGAAGAACGACAACACGACTTGGATAATCTGCCACAACGACGACGCGGTCTTTCGCACCCAGTGCTACCGCTCTTGCAGCGTGATCCAAAAGCACGGAAAGGATCAGCTTCCTATGAATGATTTCATAAGTTCCTTTAGCTTGAAGTACCGCGAGAGACTCCCCGAGAACTCGAACGCCGCCATGAAGCACGCCGTTGAGATCATCAGCGAGAACGACACGAAGTTCGTGAAGGTTTCCAGCTTCATGAAGTTCCTCATGGAAATTGTGCAGTTCATAGAGCACCGCGCGATGCTATTGTCGGATATAAAGAGCGCCCGTAACGTGGAGTGCAACCATTGCTTCCAATACGGCTTTTCCAACCTGTACACGATAATCCGTGCCTACCCGGACAAATTCTCCATCAACATGGGCACCTCCCGCTGCGATATCTCCCTGATTGCGCGCTTAGAACCTGATCTCGCGCAATGTGTCCGATACACACCTATGCACCATCATTTATCAAAGTGTCACATGATCCACTGGGGGCCATTTTTCAAAAACACTGAAAATGAAACAATTTTACTGAAGAACTATGAAACACTTCTACACCTTGACCAAACACTTGATACTTTGGTAATATTTTTTTAATTTATGCGTGGGCAGTCAACGTGTTAAAGATAATTATCAGAAGAAAAGGCTTTTTTCATAATTTTTTACTAACTTTTTTCCGCTTTTGGCCATTTTGCCCTTTTGCGCGATGTACTCTGAATATGTGATTTATTGAAAACACTGATAATGACTATCAAACTGCTCATAATCACATTTAAGCAACCACAAAAATGGGAGAAGAGATCTGATGGGCGATGCTATTGGGAATTATCCCTCGATAGTTGGCGCAATCATATGGCTTACCTTTCTCATTGCCCGGGGAAGAAGTGCTGTTGTTGTGAAAAGAAGCGCGAATAAGTTGCGAAACGTTTTGCTTGTCAGCGCTATTGGACTCCTCGTGTTTCAGTGTACACATAATATCTTTATCCACTTTCCAAGTATCAACTAGGACCGTACATAGATAGTGTATTTTTTGTAAGCAGCCATTGCCAAAAGCCACGGACATCACTCCATATAGAGTGCCACTAAATCTTTTCTATCGCATGATTCGTCACGTTTTTTCTTAACAGACAGGCCTCTTCCCTACTTTCGTGGGGATTTGAAATTAATTTCAAATCATTCATTGTAGACCTCTATTCCTAGATCACATTTGCAGTTGAACATCTTAGCTGCACTCTCTTAGTTCGTTACAGCAGTATCTTGCACACTTCTAGTTCTCGTCTAACTGCACTCGTTGTCAAAACTGGAGTTTTTCCCTTGGTTTGACCAAATATAGACCATCCAGACTTCGCACCTGCACCAGCTGTTCCTCAAATGTTGGCTCTCACTGAACACTGCCCTCGAATAGTCAACGTTCACTTATAAGCCATCAATCCTGAGTAAATCATTTTTCTCTCTTTATGCGTTCCCAGTATTTACTACACTCATCGAGGCAACAACGATGATAAATTATTTTCAATTGATTTCGAGCTGGGCATTGACACTCGCCACACTGCAGATTGCGTAACTCCCCGCCAGCATGAACAACAACACCAGCCCCATGCAATCCCCTTGTCGTGTGTGCATCAAAATGACATATGCACACTGCCACAGCAAAGGGGGCTCAAGAGTCGAGTCTGTCGCATCTCGACATATCATTTCCACATCGACAACTTAAATTAAGTCAAAAATTTGTCACCAATCCTCCATTAAAATTTAAATTCGCACAGTTCAAGAGCGAGCCATACGCACGCATCCTGCTGTCCGCACAGAAACACAGAGAGACCTATCTGCATAATCTGCAAAACACCGTCGACCAGAATCAACTGGGATAAATCATGTACATGCCTCCAATAAATCATCTGGCAGCCTCGTCTCGCTCTTGCGCCGCTCCTGTTGCCTGCGCCAAATCATTCTCCTTCACCGGCGAGAGTCCTTTTGAGGCCCACATCAAAACGTCATCCCCACCCACTGCCCCTACCTTGACTGGACCGCCCCTTTTCTCATTTGGCGTTTACAGGCTGCAAATAAATTTTAAAACGATCCACCGCATGTGTACATGTGTCCTCTCCGACATTCTGTCTGCCAATACAACCACCACTGCCGGTCCCTGCCGTCCCTGCAGACCATGCTCTTGCATAACATTGGTACCGCACTCGCATGCTCATATGCATGCATATGCGAACTTGTGTGCTGCTGGAATATGTTGCATCAATCCAGAACCGGCCAGCGGAACACGGTCCACACTCCACAGCAGACAGCACTAACTCCTTGTACACACACAATGGGCAAAGTCAACTGCCGTCTATTGGCAAAGAAAATCTCTCAAAGTTTTCCAGCAAATATAAATAAATAAAAACTTTTGCGAAAAATGTCTCCACTTCCATTATCCTTTGTGCACATAGGAGCAGGAGGACTACATACGCCAGAGGATTCAGTGGCATCTTTTCGTCCTTCGATGAATTCAAAACATTTTACCAGAGCTCCGCAAAAAATATGCACGAGCTGAGGCCGGAGGCCACCCCTAAAGTAGTGACGTTCCGAAGTTGGTCTCTCCACAGGACACGCATTTAAGGTTAAATAAGTATTCAAAGGATACTTTGTCCTGTGTCCCTGCATACATATGAACTCTTAAATCGCACAGGTCGCACACCTCTGTTGCGGGGCGGGGGTCTGTTGCATGGGTGGTGGCAGAGTAATGGCTCTGCTAACGACCGGAATCAATTTATGGACGTTTACAGCGCTTTGTGACGGTGAAGTTTTAAAAAATTAATTCCTTTACACACATGTGCGCCCTAACTGGACACGAGTGTGTGTTCAGACACTGTGCACCTTGTGTGGTCCAGAAGTTGCGCAGAGTTTTGACTAGAGTTTAATCATCGGGAGCTTGAGGTGAAGGGGTTTGTGCTCTCACTGGAAGCGGCATGTCGCATGGTGCTACGTTAAGGACGAATTGGAAAGACTGAATTTACGTTCGGTTGAAGCTCCTCTTACCACCCTTCACGATTATTAGTCTTCCAAGAGAATTGATTTCTAAAGACAAAAAGTTTAGGTTGTCGATGAAATTTGGGTTCATATAGATCGAGCGGCAATTAGTGCTTTTTTTTTTTTTGGAATACCGCTGATCTGCGAGACATGTAGCCAACTTCTCGTAAACCTAAAGCATGTCCTCACCAACATCACTCACATGTATTCAGAGTGTGTTCAATGCTTGTCGGTTGAGTTCCTTTTAGACGTTTAATATTCAACTTGGCAGCACTGCTCGTACTGACTGTCACTTCAACTATTGCAAGGTGATTTGTTGTCCGTATGTTAGGCCCTTATACAGTGAAACTTCTCTATTTAGGACACTCGCGGGATTCTCATGATTGTCCGTTGTGTAGAGGTGTCCGTTCTAGTAGGACAACCTTATTTATTCATCTTTCGCCGAGATCATGACGAATTGTCCGTAGAGACAGGTCTCCCTTATAGAGGTGTGTCCGTAAGGAAGAGTTGCACTGTATCATGAATTGACTCACGTTAGGACAGCGCTTGGAAAATGCACGAATTCTCCCCAAGAACCAGGGTTCATTTCGTAAAACATGTTCAGACCTTCCACGGGTCCCAGTCAGTTTCAGTTCAGTTTTCTTTTTTGAGACTTTAAACACTTGTATAATTCTTAGGACATGATTTTGTTTTCCTGCAACCGACTACAAACAAATGTAAAATAAGTCAGTCAAGAATTTATGATATTTTTCTTTAAGCTTATTTATTTATCAAATGGATCTCCATCCTGGTAAGAAAATAAGTAATGACTAGAGGCTAATTTTTGTGTCACTTCTTATTTTTAACTAATCACCCAAGCGGGCATCCTCAATCGAAAGAATCACCCAGCTTATCATTACGGACTCAGATCAGACTAATCAGAGAGATTCTATCTAAAGCGCCCCTATGCCACCGTATCTTCCACCAAGGCGTTGAGCAGACGAAAACATGAATAATATGCATATGAATGCAAGTTGTATTAGATCACTCCTCTAACAGACTTAGTTGCAAGATGAAACCTGTTTTGCATGAGTCCCCGCTCCTGTCTATCCACAGTGCAGCCCATCCACGTTGCAGAGTAATTAGTTTGCCAGCAGTAGCCCGCTCCTCGACGGTTTGAATGCATAAAATACGATGTTAACGACACCGACTATATGAGAGCTACCCATTCGATGACATCATCCAGAGCAGCACCTTTCTTGTCCTTCTGCGTTTGTTTTTTATTTTTTTTTCATTCATATTTTTTGTGTTTGTTTGTTCTTTCACCTGCTGCGGTTGTGGTTTATTTACATACACTCCTGCCCTTGCCAGTGCCTGTGCTCATCATTCGGATTCCTCAGCTGTGCCGGTCTTTGTCGGCAGCAGCTTTGTCCGGCACACACGACGAGTGTGTGGGCACACCCTTAGCATGAACTGTTGTGCTCCTATTTCATCGTAACTTTGTTTGGTTTCGGTCGATGGCATTGATCGATTTTAGGATTTTTTATTTTCTTTTCCTTTTGCCTCCCTTGGGAGCGTTTTTCATTTTCATTTACGGTAAAAATGAAGTGTTTACATTGGGCATTTAGAATGCACACATGTACGAATGCAAACAGACTCACTGTACGTGGAGGGAATGTGCTCGTGCAGGAGGGTGTTTGAGCGCTTGTACGGCTGCATGCTTGCATGCATATTTAGCCGAGGCGTATGGGTTTATGGGGTAAGCTGGTTTTTCTTACTGGACAATTGAATTTATTCGAACTTAGTACACTTTATCTTATTAGCTGGACACTCTGATAGATACATGTGCGAATAGCGGTTAGAATGGGACCTGTCATCCCCCAAGAGTGTCTGATGTGGGACGACGAGAACATGCTTTTGGAGTTGGTTTATCGAATGTCATTGAAATAGATTCATTTCTGAAGTATGCACTTCGATGTACGTTAATAGCGGAGACGAAAAAAAAAACGAACATGATTTCATAAAGTTTGATTAGAAGGTGCTAAATTTGAGTATTGGCTGTTTTTTGTGTTCTAGGTCGACTTGATTGATGAACATTCTCGTTTTGATGAAACTTGTGAGTTGTCCGGGAGAATTTATGATAATTTCCTTGAAGCAGTTACTACAACTCTTTGAATAGATGGACGAAATCGGACTAAGAAATAAATAATAAATGACAATTTCGAATAGAATAGACTATTTGAATACTGCAGGGTTAATTGGTTTCCTTCTTATCATAATTTATCTAACAGGATTGAAAACATCAAACAAATATTTACGCGCTTTGCATTAAGGAAACTGAGATGATCCGAAGATTCACCTTATTATAGATCTAGATGTGCATTAATTGATCAAAAAACTTTAGAAAGTCGAATACAAGCTCATAGCATTCTTTTTATTAAGGACTTACTCAATGGTAGGATTAAGTCCCCGGATTTACTAGCTCTTATGTCTCCTTATGTCCCAGAGAGATGCTTAAGAAGTAGGAATGTCTGAATAATTTTCGTCTTATTTTTTCCATATCATAGAACGATTTATGGTTTAATCGAACCCATAACCCGTTGTTTATTACTATTTAACTCAATTTATCATGAAGTCGATCTTCAAATGAATAGAAATATGTTTTGTAGAGATACTGAATTCAATCAGCGCCTTGTGGCTGTACATTTTTTCCCATCATATCATAAATGTAGCATCCCTGTTTCTTTTTCGCTTGAATTTCATATTGTAACGTTTGCCTTCTGCAACTTCTTAGAATTATATTCATTCGTTCCATAAGCCCCAGTCAATAAAGAACATTCGTTTATTTTGCGTTTAAATAAATCTTTCATTTATTCTCTGCTGTAACATGTTTAAAGAAATTGTATTGAACATTTTTAACAATATCAATAATAAGTAATTGTAGTCAAAAGATTATGTATCCATTGAAATAAATAAATAAATAGAATTACTGAGCAAATAGAATTACTAAAAGATATTGGTACAGAGAGAGCTCCCATTACGGACAGTTCCTTTAGACTTACAGTTCTCTTAGACGGACAGTCCTCTTGAGCGGACAATTTCTCACGACCGTCTATCTTAGGTTAAATTGGGTAGTTGGGCTATTAGTGGATTCAATAGCCAACTTAGACTCTGTAGGTTTATTGTGGTACCCGCAGTTAGACTACTATCACTGATTGGCCACTCCTTTGAGAGTGTCCTTAATTTGATCCCAACGGCAAATGGTGACCGTGTTAACTAACCGGAACTGAACTAAGCTAACAGCCAACTGCGCCATACACTTGTTAACCGTGGACCTTGAACTGAAGTTCCATACATTTTATATTCCCTTTTGGGGACACTTCCTAGCCCGGACGCGAACAGGGATATCAACCGCAATTTTGGTAATTTGATTCGCGAACAGTATTTTGAAAAATGCATGCTATGCGAAAATAATTACAAAAGAGCTCACAAGAAGAATAACAAGAAAAATAACAAAATAGCAAGAGCACAATATATGGGTGGTGCATGTGTCATAAAATAGTTGACTCTACTCAAATGGATAAAGGATTTTATTTCTGGAGCTGTTTGTATTCTTGGACTGCATAAAAAATCATTTTTTTTCCGTGGACGTACAACTCCCTTACCCGAACAAATGTGCTGTGACCGTCACTGTCCGGCTTTTGGAGCTTCCACTGTTGTCGCAATAAAAGTGAATGTCATTCTAAAACAACAACTTGGCTACTAATTCTGGCACCAATCGAAATATGTAATACGTATTATTTTTAATTGTTCAGGAAATGAAGTCTGTTCTGCTTCACATTCCAAATTTACAATAAAATTATTTTTTTAATTTCCGAACGTTCGGCAATTCTGACAGTTTCACTAAGAGCTGCGTGATAAAATAGCAAACCGAACTGCATACTTTGACAGATGGATGTCGTTGGTAGGTTAAGTTTGGTAACAGTGGCTGACTATTGTGAGGAATGACAGAAGCCAGAATTAGGCCAGCAGAGGCCCATTGTGCTACCAAGCGGACCAATAAATGTCTAATACTCAAACCAGTTAGTGCTTTCAGTAAAGCAAAGGGTGACTCTTACGCTACTTATTTCAGGCAGGTTATTGAGGTAGTAGTCTTCCAGATGGCCTTTTCAGATTTCGGATTGAGAGAGCATTGGAATTGCTTAGCAAGTGAAGATTCAATCGTTTCTTTTTCATCCTCATCTCCGCAGCTTCTGTAGAAGTTGTTGTAGGCAAGGCCTAGTCCAGAGGCGTGATTTACAATGGCGCAGTCCCCTGTTATAACGCCAATGTGAGTTCTAAGATTCGGCCTGCTCAATCTTATCAGGCTAAGCGATCGTTTAGGATCGAACTTAGGCCAGGTGGGTAATGAGGCATCCTGTGCCAGTCTGTCTACGATTTTCTTGAGAAATTTAGGATCGAGCTTAGGCTGGGTGGGTAATGAGGCATCCTGTGCCAGTCTGTCTACGATTTACTTGAGCAATTTAGGATCGAGCTTAGGCCAGGTGGGTAATGAGGCATCCTGTGCCAGTCTGTCTACGATTTAGTTGAGCAATTTTTTCGAGCCTCGGGAAGCATTCGGAAATAGTACGAACATGATATGTTTTCTAGGGAGTTCGTCCGCTTTGCCGCTTTGCAATCGCATAAATCTGAAAGGCACTCGCAGAAGTTGGATTTTAAAATACTTGGTCATGTCGTTAAAAAATAGGCGGCAATTGAGGGAAGCCTTAGAATTAAAAGTGACAGAGTCCAGAGATTTGATCGCTGCCTGGTCATAGGACCAGATGGCGACGACTGCATTTGATATTACATTGTTTTTTTTTACAAGCTTTCTTATTCGCTACAGTTGCAGCCTGCCGCTACAGTAGTAGTCGGAACGAAATAGACACCAGCACCCCCTCATACATCCATTTTCGATCCATCCGTGAAGATTCAAAGGGACCATCCAGCGTCTGGTGTTCAGACTGGGGGGATGCTGGTTGACAAGTTGTTAAGGTATCGTGAAGTCAGTGTCTTTGTGTATAGACTTATACCTGAAGAGGATCCTTGAGTCTCCAGGCCGAAGTTCTTTTCACATATGCAGCGAGCTCAGTCTGACGGCCCTACTGATGTCTGTTTACCAATTAGATCACTAAAATCAGATCACTTTTTGCATTGTAATCTGTAGACGATTTTCTGAAGTTATTTTCGACGTACAAGTATTGCTTTACCTCCTAAAAAATGTATCACTTGGTTACTCAGATATCCGACAGTCGTTGGTTGCCGTAAACCTCACCAACTCCCATTCTTTTAATACAACCCAACGTGTTGCGCCATTCTTTGGTTACCGAAATAGTACTGGTTGCAGGCTGTAAATACAATAAGTTTAAGATTTCTGCGAAAACTGCTTCCGTTTGTACGTAAGTTGTCGATACTAGTCATGCCAATCAACGATAGCTAACATTACACCCACTTTTGCTACAACTAACGAATGAATTCCACTTTTCAATTAGAAGTAAGTCAAACACCGACCACAATCGATATTTTTCGCACTTTAATCAATCAGTCGACTCCTAATCAACCAAGTGGACACAACACATTGAATCCACCAAATAAAACGTAATCCCAGACACGAGACACATAAATTCGTTGGATCATATCGTTTCCTCGAAGGAACACCCTTTATTTTATGAGAGGGATAATAAAATGAATTTTATTAAATCCACACCCAGCCGTACCGGTCAATCCATCAACAAACTCGTAAATCACAACACGAACGAGTGCACACCAGCCCATAAGACCCCCGCCACACACAATCACTAGGCGGGCGGCGCGGCGGCGTTTTATTTCGTATTCAACACGTCAAAGCGAACCGAAATCACAAAGCTATGAGAGAGAGAGGTGAGCGCAAAAGGATTCAAAAGACGAACAAGAAAAAAAATTATAATAATCAGGAAGTTACATTGAATCGATTGCTGGGCACACACACGAAAGGATTTGCTTCAATTGGCTGCTCAGCTAGGAACTTCCAAGGCTGCTACCTAAGCCGCCCACCGATGATGTAACAATCGGCGTACCGCCCTCAACATTACCACTATTGGGGTGTCCTAGAGCGAGAGCCGATTTGGGGTAGCAGAAGAATGAAAACGATTTGAAGGATAATGTGGTTTTGTTCTACACGTACATACCTGCTTCAAGGATAACTCAATCAGAAGCATTCAGCGGAGAGTGAGTGGGACAGAGAAGGAAACGAAAAGTTGGTGCATGGCAGTTTTATCCTCGCACATCCTATTAGTGAATAAAATGCTTTCACATGCCTCCCAGAGCCCGTCCAGGGAAAGCAGCAGAGGCGTGCGAATATGATTTTTGCCAAAATCCCTTTGCCGCCTTATTATTTTTTTTCCCTGAGTGAATTCCTGGCAAAAAAGGAATATGCCACATATCCTCATATTTCGCTTCCTGAAATGTGGGTTTTAACAGGATTCTTTACGTGATATGAGGTTACTTAGAGGAGAAAAGGTGGAGAACACGCAGACAGAGTCTCAAGGTGGAAGGGTGGTATGCAAAAAGGGAATATCCTTTTGCTTCGGCAGAACGAGCGCAGATACAGTGAAAGGAAGTATGTAAGTAAGGAAACGACGACGGAGGAAAAAAAAATCCAACTGCCATGCCATGACAAATGGCCGAGGATAAACGTTGTCATTTGTCAAATTTAACTAATGGTGATGGAGGCACATTAGATGGGGCTGAGTGGGGAATTTATTTTTATACAGAAAGGCGGCTGTGCTATTGTCACACAGGTACTTAATGTGTCATAAGTACATAAATAGGAAAATAAATTCTACTTAGAATGACAGCTGGGGCGCTGATCAGTTCACATGTGTCATGTGGCGGTCCGGCATGGATTTCGAGTGTTGAATTATTTAAAGATGAATTATAAAAAGATGTCCCTAGGATTTGACTAGACTTAATTGTAAGGTGATTTCGTCCCTTGATTTCGGTGCTCTGAGTTCCTTGCGTTTTTCTTCAAACGCCACTACAATCCGGGAAGGTACTCGGCCTCGACTAGTAAGATTCTTCAGTTGGCCAACCTCTGCGTCGTCTCTTTCTCCCACTAGCCCATGGCATAGCCATCTAAGACGTTGAATTCACAGACGCTTAGGTAGACTCCTGTCGCTATACAAGCCATACAGTTCATGGTAGAGTCGTCTTCTCCAAAAGCCATCGTACCGAAGACCGAACTTTTCTCTTAAAAGGACCAAGGGTTGCAAGAATGCGGCGTCATTTAGTCTTATATCATATTATGCGTACAGGACGAAAGTAACAGGATAATAGCTCAATAATTCATGAATGCACGCAGGATTGCATTTTTTTTCATTTTGTGGTCTGTAGAGGGATATGCCCAGAGGAAAGCATGCCCGAACTGAGTAACGTTTGCCCTATCCACATAAACGGAGAGCCCTTCAATTGCGCCAACTACCAAGCTCACGCTTACAAGATCTTCTTTGCCGTTTTGTGTGAGTGTCTGACACTATTCATGAATAACCTGGTATGTCCTCATCAGTGCGGTCTCAGGCCAGGGAAGTCCACCATCGACCAAATCTTTACACTACGGCAGATCCTTGATAAAACCCAAGAGATGCGGATCGACACCCACCACCTATTCGTCGATTTCAAGGCCACATACGACAGCTGGTACAGAGCCGAGCTACGCAGCGCCAAGCCTAGTTTTGACATTCCTGCCAAACTAGTCAGAAAGAGCAGGATGACGGTGAAGAACTCTCGCTGCTCCAACAAGGTCTGTAACGAGCTCACCGAGACCTTCTATGTTACTTGAGTGATTTAGACCAGGAGACGCCTTGTCATGCGACTTCTTTATTATCATCCTGGAGAAGATCGTGCAAGACTCACACGCCAACACTAGAGGCACGGTCTTCCAGAAGTCCGTACAACTGCTAGCATACCCGAATGGCATTGACGTGGTTGGCAGAACAAAGCGAGCCGTCAATGAGGCGTTTGCTGGCATTGAGGCGGAGGCGGCTAAAATGGGTATAGCGGTGAATGAGGGCAAAACGAAGTATAGGCTGTCATCAAGAAAGGACACACAACATCGACGTCTTGGACAGAGCATCACAATGGGCAGCTATAACTTCGAGGTAGTAAAGGACTTCGTCTACCTCGGCTCCGCAGTAAACAGTACAAACAACATCAGTACCGAGATCAAACGCAGAGTAACTCTTGCCAACCGCTGTTTCGATGGGCTCAAGAGGCAATTGAGTTGTAGAGCCATCTCTCGAAGGACCAAGCTGACTTTATACAAGACCTTGATCATCCCAGTCCTGCTGTACGGCGCGGAGGCATGGACAATCTCAAAAGCGGATGAGGAAGTCCTTGGTATTTTCGAGAGCAAAGCTCTGCGTGCGATCTTTGATCCTGTTTGCGTTGACGGTTTCTGGAGGAGAAGATTCTGTACGGGAACTGTACGGGCTGTACAGCGACTGGAGCCTATTCAGGCATCTTCGGATCCAACGCCTAAGATGGCTAGCCCATGTAGAGCGTATGGACAACTCAGCTCCGGCCCGAAGAGTCTTCGACTCCGAACCCGTGGCACAACGCAACAGAGGACGCCCGCATTTAAGGTGGCGCACCCAGGTGGAGAATTGAACTTGGCGTGCGACACTGGAGACAGCTAGCCAGAGACAGTGCAAGCTGGAGAGGCTTGTTGTTTGAGGCCCATTTCCACCCCAGACTGTAGTGTCAAATAAAGAAGAAAGATGAATGTCATTCGGTAGGCCTTTCCAAATTAATGCGAGAGTTCAGAAAATCTATTTAAATTTATTCTTTAAATCAAAAAGAAAACCATTCAAACTAAATTAATGAGCACACTCGATGAAATCGTAAAGCTAAGTGAATTTGTCTGTAGCCAGCTCAATTTCGTCTTCCATCTTTGACAGGTTAGTGTTCGCCACTAGGTGTCGCTGGAGTCATTAACGATGGGGCCGTACAATGGTGCCAAGTCTCGATCAACGCTGTTGTGAAGGACTTCGTCTAAATCGGCTCAGCGGTATACAAGCAACACCAGCACCGACATCCGAGGCAGAATAACTTCTGCAACCTCAGGTTTTTTTCTTGGCTAAAAGACAATTAATAAAAGAGATCTCTCTCGGAAGACTAACCTTGATCGTCTCCGTCCTGCTCTACGGCGCAGAAGAGTGGACTACAGTGGACTCTCCCTAAGTCGAAACCTTCTCTAACTCAATTTTTTTTTGCCAAATTTTACATGGATTTCCCTCAATTTTCCATACAAAAGCCTCTCTCTAAGTCAAACTCCCTCTAACTCGAACAAATTATGGTATCCCGTGACAATTCGACTTAGGGAGAGTCCACTGTATATCCAAAGCGGATGAAGAGAGTCCTGTTCTTTTCGACAGGAAAGATATTGGATCCTGTTTCAACGACTAAATGGGGCAGTTGTTAAAGTGCCTGCCCCTGGTTATCGGGGACACCGGTTCGAATCCCAGTGAGAGCAAAGTTAAAGCTCATTTATCTGCTATTAAAATCTGGTGCAGTCACCATTTGCCGTTGGGATAAATTATCACTCAGACCAATATGGTCTCCGTGTGCTGGTGACTTCACTAGGAGCATAGGTTTGATGGCATATGGAGAAGCTCGTGGACAGCCACGAACTGTAGATATGCTCTTGAGTCAAGGCAGGCAACTACTTATTCAACGCCTATGATGGCTAGGCCAGGTAGAGTGTATGGGCCACTTATCTCCGGCCTTTGACTCTGAGCCTGTGGGACAACAGACGACGTCCACGATCAAGGTGGCGTACAGAAGCAGAATGATCTCAGTCGACTTGCTATACGAAATTGATGCCAGCATACTGGCATGTTGAATGAGGCCCAGGTCCCAAACTGTTATGATCTAAAAAGAAGAAAAAGAGGAGGAACAGGCAGGGATAGAAGCAGCACTCCTTATTCTTCCTATGTATCTATACAACACTCTCATCATAACTTCCTTTTGAGATCGTCTACCACTATCCAAAATCAACTCATCATCTTCGACTACCCAAGGGGCGCTCTTCTATTCATCAACTCTCTTCTGTAAGACCACTCCAGCAGATCTTAGCTTTGTCCGCCTAACATCAACAAAATGGCATTCCATTTGCAATCAAAGGACGTCAAAACAAACAGGTACCTAGTAACAATTAAATCTCACCGCCTTCCCTGTCACAATGGCCTGTGACAGTTTCTGTCGTGTCATTGTTACATGCCATTACATCTGACATCATTTCCAAACACAAATTCCTCCTCAGTCTCCCGGCGGCGACTCAAAACCCGAAACTCCAAACTCTCGATGCCATTTCATGGAAATCCCTCAAAATCCTCCCAAACTGACTGGCGACGGAGCCGAAGAAAAGGAAATCCCCTTCTGCATCCCTGCGACGACAGCACACTGCCAGTCGCAATTTAAAAATCGTTAAAAGTCCTGGCGCCACATTTTGTGCGACACACAGACGTACTGTGTGCTCAGATTTTCGTCGCTCTCACTCTCTTCTGATCCTTGGCACATTGTGTCTTGTTTTGAAAACTGATGACTTCACGTGTTCCGCTTCCCATCCAAATGCTGTGTGTGTGCATATATTTGTTCTGTTTTTAATTTCCATCGCCTGCCTCACCCACCACCCAGTTGTTCTCGAAAATAAGCGAAATTTTATGTGGCCAGAGCGATGTCCTTCCGATGACATGGATGGGCATACGGGAGCCTCATTAGATGGGAAATCAGCTCCGCGCCGCCGGAAAATTGAGTCATCGTGCGCCAGTGTTTGTTGGTAAATAAATTTCATTATCTGTCTTGTTATCCATGTCAACATGCGATTTCGCTCGCACGCACTTGGCAACGGTGAGGTGAAGAGGTTCCTATTTCGCATAAGGGATCATTATCCGAGTCGCCAGGAAAGTTGACTCCATCCCCCGGCATCAGCACCTCTCGGAACTCCTTTCACAGAGGATGATCCAAAGAAAAAGAAACGAGGAAACAAACGGCAGAGTGAAGACAAATTTATTGAAAACCCACTGCGGATACTCGTGGGGTAGGGGTCAACGACTCCTGTGAAGGGGAGTACTCCACGGCACGCAAACCCCCTCGCAGTCGGATGGGGAGACGAAGGATATTTATGAATTTATAGCCCAGAGAAAAAAAAATGATGGCAATGAGCAACATCGGAATATCTCCGCACCGACTGGCGTCTTGGTGCTGTTTTCCTTTGTTCCTCTCCTCTTTTATTGTCATTGGCGCTGTGTGCTTGTTTCCTCTGGATTTATTCACTTTAGTACCGATGCTTGTGAGTCGATATACATTTTATGTACATCGGCTGTGTTCAGGATTTGGCTCATTTGGCATTCAACGCGGTAGGACATGAGTTTTGAGTTCCACTTGAAGTGCGTGTCCTTGATGGGGAGTGTGTGTGTGTGTGTTGAATGACATAATATCGATTTGTGGGTAGAGAGCCTGAATTAAAATAAACAAGATTGTCCGGGGTTAGGTCACAGGTTCGGTGAGCAGCCGGCATAAAAGTGATTCATATCCTGTGGATGGTGACCTGAATGATGGTGCCACCATCGTGCTACATTTTGGTTTCATGTCCTCGTGAAATATTATTTTCATGCGCAAATGTCTCTGCTGAGTTGCGTATTTCTGTGAGTTTAATAAGTGTTCATGTTTATTGTGGTGGATCTGTGTCGCCACAGGCTCCCTCTCACCCGCCCTCATGACGAGCAATTTATTATGGCTCCGTGAATTTATCATTCCGATGTTCTGGTGGATATTCAAGGTCCCTGGATAATATTCGATGGGTCGTAAGAAGACTCACATTTATCAACGAATGAACTTGTAAGAGCTTTAAAGGCTGGGATTTATTTTTATCTTTAAATTTAATGGTTTTGGTACGTTTGTGCATTGGCTTGAAAATTCATCCAGTCTGCAGAATCTGAAGTCTCATTTGAAAGTCGAGCTAAATTATTTTTGTGTCTGATAAATGGTTTTATTCGGATGGGGGCCATGTAGCAGATAACCTTGACCCTCGCATCGAGTTGGCTGTTGAAAGACAGTCTCATTTTAAAAGCAAGGCCAGAGCAGCATCTACGTTTTTGTTAAAATATAGATATTGATCTAGTCAGATCCCCAGGTATTCTGCGCCAGTGGTTCCCCATGTCGTCCAACGATTGAGAACTTTCGCCTCTTTTTCGTGTCCGGGGAGGCCTTATACAACGGCGTCCTAAACAGAATGGTTTCCGACTTCCGGCAGTTGATACTCAACTTCCAGTCATCGCAACTTCTCATGAATGAATCGAAGTCACCCTGCGTGAGAGTAGTGATTTCCTCGATCTTTTTGCCTGATCCGTACACGATCAAGTCATCGGTATACGCATTTGCATGAGGAAGAGAACTTAACAGATCGCTCAAGTAAATGTTGTACAGGATCGGCGAATTAACAGCCCCCTGTTGCGACCATAGCGACTGTACATGTTATCAGCAAGTTCGGCAATTACGCGTCAATTGTACAAGTGTCCAAGTGTCCCAAGCACAAATTTGCAATCGGGTCTATGTACGCCCTCACGGTTGACTATAACGTTTCGGCCAACATCCATTTTTGAAGAAGTTTCTTACGGATAGTACGGCTTTAATGTGAGTTTCTTGTGTTGAACATATGCAGATGACAGAGGCTGGCTTATCGGAATAGAGGAGCCATTTGACGGATCGCCATAAAATAAGTCTTAAGGTGTCAAATCGCACGATCGAGCGAGCCTATTCACTGGGCCATTTTTATTAATATAATAATATAATATAATATGGGTGGCACGACAGTCCGAAGTGGACCTGGGCCTAGCTTCTCAGCAACCACTTGTGTTGTGCGTGCTATTGTTCTTTCACGCGTGGAAGGGACCTACAGCTTAATGCCGACTCCGAACGGCGAAGTTGAGGAAGCTTTTTCTAGACAGGAATACTCCTTGGGCATTGTCAGTGACTCGAAAGAGGTGGAACCGTGAAATATGAAAGTTGGTAGATTGGGGATTCGAACCTGGCAACTCTCTGCGTAGGAGCCGACGCAGTAACCCACTACGCCACGGCGACCCCCTATTTTTATTAATACTGAGTGTATATTGCACAGCGATTAGATCTTTCTTACCCTCTTTTCATACCTCTCTCACGAGTTCCACTCACAGCACAGTTCTAGAATGAGAGAAGGTTCTAGTCGCTTCATTTCTTTGTCTGATAGTATGTGCTTGCCCAGATATTTTTGCCCCTCGTGGGCTAATGCCTCACAGAGTCCCAGCATATGTTCTCGAATTTTATTACATTCGCCACAGAATCTGCAGAGGGAGAATCTCTTCTTCGGGCGCCCCTAGATTCCTTAAGTCTGCTGTGCCCTGTTAGGAAACCTGTCAGTATATGCAGGTTGCCCTTGGTGATCTTGATACATGCTGAGCCTGCTGAGTCTGCTGTGCCCTGTTAGGAAGCCTGTCAGGATATGGAGGTTTCCCCTGATCATCTTGATATATACCTCAAACCTCTTTCGGTTGCATTGATCGAATTATTTTTTGGCTTCCTTCATGCCTTGAGCGTTGTTCCTAGTCTCTCTCCGGTTCCTTCTTTCTAGGTCCCTTAATTCTGGTCTGAGGACATGATCTACTGCGGCGCAGATTGGTTCAGTGCCTGCGTAAGGTTCCGATGCTCCTTTCCTAGTTAGGGAGTCGGTTGAGTTGAGTTTTACTCTTTTTTCTCCTGCGCAAGTCTTTAAACTGATGTGGGAGTTAAGTGCCATGATAGCGGCTTGACTGTATGACATTATTGCTATGTCGCAGTCGGTATAGTTCCTGTCTGTGGCATAGACTACCGCTTGGATGATGTTGGTGCTTTGGCCATGGGTTCGTAGTACCTTCTCCGGCGTCTAATTATCATTTCTACTATCTTCTTCTCTCTCTCTTCTTCTATTGTTGATCAATCTGTGGACTATGGATCATTGCTGCAGTCCTCATTTTTTGAAATATGTATAGATAGAGGCCAATGATTCCGACCGTGTCAAACCGTGCATTCCTTCGAAAATTGGCCGTGTTGGGAATTGACCCTGGGACTAAAACTCTTGATCTGTGCACCCGTTTCGAGGCGGGCACCCGGGTACCCGTATGAGTTTCCAGGTATATGGGCACTAAAAGCTTTACTTGTGACTTTCAGAGTCTTTTTTTTCATGTTTGTTTAATAAATAAATGCGTGGTCTTATATGCTAAACAAAATGACATAAAAATGAACATGATAACATATATCGATAATCAAAAATTGTTCTTAATTCTAACCCAACGGTCCTACGCTACTTGGTAATACTGTGTTAATTTTCATTAATTGAATTTATTAGGCATAAGTACGAACATCTTTCGAGTTTTGTAGAAAAGCCAGCGTTGACAGAGACTGAGGCCCCTATTGCGAGTGAGTGTCGACTATCGACTGATAATCGCTCGTTGTCCACTTTCGACTATCGATTCTGAAGCTTGGTATTGCGAATGTCGTTCTCAGTCGATATTTGTCGACTTGACAGCAGTTTCTTAGCGATTGCAAATTTGTGGTCGTTGGTTGTCGACTAAGAATTTTAGACTCAAAATGCAAGTATATTCCGGCATGTGAATGTGAAGCGATTTAAGTTCACTGCACGTAACGAACAAAAAATAATTCAAGATTTTAGTGGAATCCAGACATTTTAGAAGAGAATTCCAGACATCAGTGTGTCCTAGAATGTAACACAAACACAGCGTTTGTCACATTTTTTTTAGTTTGCAGATAGCAAAGAACGTTTTGAGAGATGATTTATTTTCTTTTAATACAGAAAATACAGTTGCTTGCGCTAAACTAATGCGAAATTCATTGCCGACACTTTTTTGGCAGTAATCTTGAGCACATACTCACATAGTTGTCGCAATTTTAATGATATTAGGTACATATGTGTTGAGCTTCATGTGTTTCATCAATAATTCTTTTTCATCGAGAAGGTCTTTGAATGCCTATTTAGACAGTAATTCAGAAAGCTGTAACGAATAAATAATTTGTAAATAAACAGAATTATTAATGAACCTACTTACAGTTTGTCAGATATTTCCAAAGGATAGAAGTACCCCTTAGCCGGCTCCTTTAACGTGCAATTTCAAGGAAATCACTTGAAATTTCTTCGTCAGATTCACAAGACAAGTGATGTAATTAAATGTTTTGTTTTGATTAATATTTTATTAAATCAATATTTTATTCAAATGTAATAATTAAAAATTTCGCAAACAAAACAATATTCTTTGTGTTGTGTACAAACGATTGAAGTTTTAGCTGTCAAATTGTAAAATATTCACAATATGAACTTTTCATTCACAGTAAGAACTATCTATCTATCGACACACAATGCCAAGAATTTGTCGACAAGCGATTCGGTCGATAGTCGAAACTCGCAATAGGAGCCTGAATCCGCGTATTTACCCCCATGGGGGTGGGGATTGTGGGGAGGAGGGGGAGGCCATGGCCGAGGCCGCCAAACTAAGATAAGCTTCATTTACTTGTATCGACTGTCTAGACAACACAGAAATATGCACTTATATATGCACGATTTCAAGAAACTTCCCTCCCAATACCTTTGACAACACACAAGAACCTAACCACGTCACCTATGGAAATGCAATTTTTCTCGAATGTCATAAAATCCCGATTTTCTCTCTTCATTCTGAATCACACCTGCACAGTTCTCACCTACTTAAAAGAAATGCTCACATCGTCGCACGTGCCCCGTCAACAAGGATCATCCCACCGCTTCACTCCCAGCAATTATAATTAAAAATCAAACTGATTGCATGCCTTGTTCGGCGGATGACTATGATTATAAGGTTTCTCCGCTTCACGCACGGCGAAGGAAAAACTGTGAGAAAGTGACATTGTCTGTCGTTCCACATGCGAACGACTGCATTCTGCGAATTTTTGCGGCTCCGATTGAACGGTGGGTTGTGCAATAGGCGTAATAAACTTCGCAGAGACATGGAATACACCATGAGACGGTCTCACATGGAAAGTAAAATCGATTTAGATACGATCAGTGGCGGTGACAATGATAATCACTTTCCGTGTGTTGGCACCCGAGTCTGCGTTCAACTACGCAGCAACAGCAACCGCGTTGCAATCGATTACACGATGCTTTTTTCAATTTAGTCTCAACGTCGATTAACTTGGTGGTTACATTGAGTCACTTCCGCAAACTAATTATGTTGCAACTGGAAGAGCTCAAATAAGGAAAACTGGTAAGCGTCGGCCGGCATGGCAGAACAGCATAAGAGCCGCTACTTTCGGAGAAGATCTGACCGAAAGAGGAGGATCGCCGACATCACTTGTTGGTTGATGTTTTTGAAATGTGACATGTTTCTGACTTTGTATACATCTTCACTTGGGCATTGCTTGTACTGTGGGATAAACACCTACGTACACATGTACGTCCGCATGTCTTATATTGCAGTGGATTATCCGCAATGGATTGTGTGCAATCGCAGCGCAACTACTTGATCACCGGACGGGCTGAGTGTGCATTATTCGCCAGTTATGGACATGACTTTCACTCGCGGATTGATGATTTATTGCGACAGTTCTCAGAGTATCAACAAACGCGTGGTGTTGGGTCTGAACTGGAAACCCGCACAGGAAATGTGTGGTCAACTCTGTCCAAGATTCGGCAAGCTAGTCTGTAGATGGGAAGGACCATCATGTGCTTGTTCACGAGGGGTTTGAGACCGCTGCTGACATGGTTTTTTTCTTGTTGGTTATGTCGAAGGATGGGCCATATATCAAGATTCGCACTCGATTACGAGAATGCGCCTACGTACTAACCCTCACCCTACACTCTTCCACCATTCCCCCGGCTGAACTGTATATATAATATTGATGGCGCGACAGTCCGAGGCGGACCTGGGCCTATCTTCTCGGCAACCACTCGTCTTGTGCGTGCTATTCTTCTTTCACGAGTGGAAGGGATGTACAGTTTAATGCCGACTCCGAACGGCGAAGTTGAGGAAGCTTTTTCTAGACAGGAATACTCTTTGAGCATTGTCAGTGACTCGAAATAGGTGGAGCCGTGAATTATCAAAGGTGGTGATTTCGGGTATCGAACCTGCGTAGAAGTCGACGTACTTACCCACTACGCCACGGTAACCTCAGCTGAACTGCCGTAAGGTATTACTTCACGGGGTCGGTATGCAATTTATGCCCTACCGACATTGGGTACAGCATTGAATGTTCTTTGGCCAAAAGGTACCATCTGGGTTTGATTTTAACAAGAGCTCTCTAATCTTTTCCTTCATGATCCTCGCTGCCACCTGTTTCACCGCGTCCCATTTTGCACTCTATGCTTAATTTACGATGCTCTCAGGAGTTGGTGTGTCTCCAATTTGTTCCTCTAGTTCTCTGCGCTCTGTAAAGAAAAATGTGGGCACTGAAAATAAGTGCCGTACATCATCTGCTGGCCGAGGAGCAGAGGGAAGATTCCTTTAGACCAAACCTGCGTGGGTACACTCGAAAGCAGTCATGCCCTGTTAGGAGCTGACTTAAGTAGAAATATACTTCTCCATTGCTCCTAGCATTCTATCCACTTATAGATATTGGGTCCAAGTCCGTAGGTCTATCTTCCTTTTGTGGATTGGTTCTATCGTTCCTGTCATATTGTCCCGCGCCGCTGCTTTGTGATATCCTTAACTGAAGTTCCAGGTTCCTAAGCACCCTCGTAGGTCCTTTCTAGCTCATTAGTCAGAATGTCTGCTGGTAGCACTCCCGCAATGACATATAAAGCATCATCTGACACTTAGTCGGTTGACTGAGTTAAGCCTTCTTGCATGTGACTATTTTCTTGCCACTGGTTTTGCCGATATTGGTTCTGCTTACATTGTGACTGACGGCACCACCCTTGACAGCCTTTGCTGTCCGTCTGGGTCCTCCTACTTTCGCCACTATTCTGGACAAGGCAGCGCTCACATTTGCGGGCTTGTCGCACGTTCTTTCCAAGTCTTCCTTGTACGCGAGCCTAGTATACTGAAACTTCTCTTTACGGCCACGCTTCTATAAGAGACATCTCGCCTCACGGACAATTCGTCGTGGTCCCGGCATGGAGGTTTTCGTGTATTTGATCCCCTTCAGATCGGCCACCATTACCATCGTGATTATCACACTGCTGTGCGCTATAGAGAAGTTTCACTGTATCAATTAACTTACCAAGGTATCTGATAGCCGATGTTGATGTTATGTCGTGATTGTTTCTTTTTTCTGGTGATTGGTTAGCAGGACCACTTCCGTGGTATACTCCGCAAGCTCTAACCCAACTGCTGCCATCCTCCGCCTCACTTTTCGGATACATTCATTTGAAATATCTTCTATCTCGCTGTTGCGCTACAACGATTGCAGTATTATTGGCAAAGCCTACGATTTTTGCTCCATTCGGGATTCCAAGTCTTTGAACCTGCTCGTACATAACGTTCCATGAGAGAGGTCCTAGTACCGATCCTTGTGGAACTCCGCAAGTTATGTGGTATTGCCTTACACCATCGTCGGTATCAGTGGAATGCACAGTTGAATGCAGTAGATTCCTCTTTTTTGGGACACTTTGGACTAATTTTTATCTGTCCCAATTAGGCGACTGTCCCAATAAAATGAAGCGAACGCATGGAATGGAAAAAGAGAGTGGCGATGTATGTTTCCGGTCTTTTTCATTTGCGCCAGTTAAGCGGCTGTCTGGACCAAATGATGTCCGCTTTTACTTTTCTCCTTTTTATTCACATTTTCCCAGCGGCAACTCTGGCACTATGCCACTCTGAAAGATACCCGCGAAGTCGGTGCCTCTTTTTGATAAAACGATTCTCAACATTCTCTTGGCTTTCTGTCACGTTTCCATTCTCTTTAGCGAGGTTGACGATTATTGGCCCATCCTTCCACAACCCTCGACAACGCAGCACATCCAAATCGTGGACCTCATTCCGTGAAAAAAAAAAAAATTACTTGTAAAGCAAATCACTCACTCATCACCCGGCAACAATCGTGTCTTCGTTCATATCACCATCAGATCGTCTCATTTTTTCCCCAGTTTTTCGCAATTCCTAGCTAAAGCCTTGCTAAACACTCACTTACCGCCATCGACTCAGTCGCGACTCAGAAACCACCTTTTACCCAGTTCATGCTGATCTCATGCATCACGCTCGGCTGTTGCAAATCAAACTGCGCTCCAAAGGAACGAAATAAAAGTCAAAGTGTTGCCCTCACAGCCAGCCATTCAGCCAGCACACGATCACGATCGATCGAGATTGCGAAATCTTGAGTTACGTTCGTTTGTCATGCACCCAAAGGTGAGCAGCTTGTTAACCCGGCATTGCCTCACATGGACTGAGCCACTTCGTCGTTCTTTCTCTCGACGCAATTAAAACAAACGCTGATGTGGTGTCGTTTAGAGGCTTGTAAATAAGAACACGTATGCAAATGCATTTAATGGCTCTATTAAGAGTCTGCGCCTGTGAATCCGCATCAAATCCGTAAATGAGTTACTTTTGAGTGTGCAGCTTCAAATATGCAGAAATTCTGCTCAGAGGATGGACCCGGGAGTGGTTTGTACACACTTTCGATTAAAATGCAAATTTCCAAGTCCATTAAACGTGCCACATAACTTTTTGGCTTCATATGTAAATTTGAGTGATGTTTCGTAATTCCACAAGCTAGTCGGGATTTATTGCCTTTGTTGGCCTTAAATGCTTCTTGCATCATGATTGACATCAATTTTATAGTTCTTGACTTTCGGCAATCGGAGAGCGGTCTTCCTGAGTGTATGCTTTGAATCTCAATTCGATTGGCGTGGTTAAGAGCGATTAAAGGAAACGAAGAATTCGGATGTACAGCTGTCTCTAGGTTGGAACACGATTTAGGAGAAGGTCTTCTTCAAGGCCTTTGAATTGGTGACCTCTTCAACAGGTTGAAGAGGATAAGTCCTCTGTCCACACAATCAACGGGTCCTAGACATCTACCAACGACACCTGAATTGGAGTGCGCATCTGTTGCGTTGTCCAATAGCTTGAAGTCAATTATTGTTCTGTCTGCACCATTCAATCAAAGTCACCAAAGAAATAGTGGGGTCCTCTTTTGCGTTGTCCCACAGCCTGAATGTCCTTGAAGGCATCTTGACCAGACAAGATTTAAGTTCAATCTATAATGCAACTGACGTCGTAGCGAAGTCATAACGATCATGGCTGGCGGCTTTCTAGGATAAGAATGGGAAAATGGAATCAGCATTACCTCCGAAATGGTGATAGTCATTAGTTCATGCTCTAGCACAATGCCGTAAAATCACTCCGAGGCAACATCCCCGGGCTTATGTCACGGTCAAGTCGCATGAATGCAGAAACTTACTTAATTCCCAATCTCGTGACGCACGGAGGATCTGAGCGTACTGGATATTATGTCTTGCACGTATCTAAAGATCGGTTCTTCCTTGTGACGCGAACTTGAGAATGAAGTAATACCAAGACGTCTTCCCATCTTAGGCCCGCTATGGGTGTTTTCCTGGACGCTACTGGAGGATATTCTTCTCCTCCTAGGAGGCTTGGATTCGAGGACTGTCTTAGGGGGAACTCCGTCAGCGGACCTTACAGATTCTACTCGGTCTTCTTCCACTTAACCTCTTCATGCAGACGACTGCTTCTGCAAAGACTGCCATTAGGATCACCCAATCTTAGGCTCTGTTCGTCGTGCAAGTGAACTACAAATTAAACAAGACGAAAGCGACTATTCTCCCATTCCATGGCTTCGAAATACCCTTCCGGTGCTGTTTATTAACAAAGGAGGAGTGGAATACAAGTGACCCGTTCAATAACACGTCCATCTACATCTATACGGATACATCGATGATGCCAAGATTCATGATTAAGGCAGTGTTTATCAAGCTTAGGTCTTGGCAGTCAAGGAAGCGGCCATATATACCACCAGCTGCTATTCCCACTCAAGTGGACAGTCAAGCGGCCATTAAAACAATATCGGCAATAGAGATCAAGCTTAAGCTGGTGCCGTGCTGCCATCAAGACCTTAAGATCCTTGGTAGGCATCAATCGATTACTCTATGCTGGGTCCCAGAGCACTGGGACATAGTCGGCAATGAGGAAGTTGATGAACTTGCTAGGAAAGTGGCTTATGTGGATTAAGGCAAAGGCTTGCTGAGGCGGATCAGCTTTAACCACTTTCCTAGCAAGTTCATCAACTTCCTCATTGCTTCATGCAACTGTCAAAAAGAAGGTGAATGACAAAATCATTGAGCTAAGAGCCAGCAAATGAGAGGTGGAACTCTCTAACAAACAGTGAGACCACTCTGAAGCTATGACCCATGTTCTTCATCTTCTTCTTATTTATTCACGCTATAGTCTGGGGTGAACTTGCGCCCCAACCAATAGGACTAATAGGGATCTGGCTAGCTGCCTCCAGTGCCGCACACCAAGTTGGTTGATGTTCTGCTCCACCTGGGTGTGTCACCTTCAACGTGGGAGTCCTCTGTTACTTTGTACCACAGATAAGGAATCGAAGAAACTTCGAGAGGTCTTCGCAGCTTAGTTACCCATACGCTCTACATGGCCTACCCATGTTAGGCGCTGGGTCCGCAGATGTCCAACTAGGCGCCTGTCGCTGTACAGCCCGCCCCGTTTGGGGTCAACATGAAATCCATCCGTATCCGAGGCATGTGGTTGTCTCTGAACATAATTATTTTGCAACTGACTTGAGTTCCGGATGCCGCTGTTGGCCAGACAGTTTTCCAGCTCCACTGTCGCGAACAAAAGCATCAACCTGAAAGCTCACTCTCCCCCCAGCCAACGACGTCCCACGGGGCTCGGTAGGTCAGGTTAGGTTGAGATGGCTGACTGGCGCGCATATGGACAGCAGACACACTTAGACCAACCATAGGCCCATTGTGTTACCACACTGATCTTAGGCTACCTATTCCGCAATTTGTGCTTTTGATAAAGCGAAGAAGAGGGCTGATTATGATACTGCTCAGTTCAACCAGATTAACAAAGAAATAGGCCTCATAAGTCTGAATCTACGGGATGAGAGAGCACTGCAATTACATAGCAAGTGTTGGATACAGGGTTCGGTAACTCATCTTGGAGCGAAGGGGCTCGGCTCTCAGATTTCACCACTTGGAGGTGAGAGTAGGATAGAGTCTGACTGCAGACGCCATATTAACGCTTTGAAATTCACACAAGCTAAATTCGGAGTGCTAGATAGGTAGGGGAGCTACTAGTGAATTCACCAATACGCTTTGACTTATTTGGTACACTTTGATAGGCACAGTCGGACTACTACCACTGATTGACCACTCCTTTGAAAGTGCTCCTAATTTGATCCCACGGCAAATGGTGCTGGACTAGATTTTAAAACCAGATAAAAGTGTACTAACTTTGCTCTCACAGGGATTCGAACCGGGAGCCCCACTAACCAAGGGCAGCTACTTTACCAACTGAACCATTTAGTCCTTTTGACAGTCGTCAGTCGAAAGTCGAACCCAGTCGGAGCGCTAACTGGTCATAATCATCTGAAGGAGCTTGTCAATAAAATGGGACTTACTAATGACTTCATACGCAGAGGCTGTGATGATGAAGAAGATGACGAAGTAAAAGATGATGCTCATCTTACTGCCTTTGCCACTAAACCAGTCCCTGCCAATTGATATACAGAACGCTGCCAGAACTTCTTCTACCAGCGTTGATGGACTAGCAAGGATCCAACTCAACTCTATTTTCGGTTTATTAGGATTTTGGGATGGCTGGACAACATATGAAGAACATCATGACAAGAATCAGGCAGGACAAGCACGAAGTAGGAACTCAGAGGTTATTTTTTCCCGGTGTGGCCTAACTATGTCTACCCACGCCATACTCTTGGAATGTCTGTTCTGGTCGCCAAGAACGATTCGAAATCGGATCTTCCCCAGGATCTCATTGCTGGAGTTCAGTGTCTGCCCCGAGGGACACAAACTCACTTACTACTTCGAAATTTATTTTAATTGACTGTTGATTGATTTTTTTGATAACACACGTTATTTCCTCATTTCCCTTAAGACCAGTTGGTTTCGAATGTTCCTCGACCTCCATAGCCTTGTCGAACTCATTCGCGTAATCCAACTGATGGGCTGTTTACAGAAGACAGAGCCTGTCGTGTTTTTTCACCCAGGATCGCGGTGGCGAACTTGTTAAAGCGCATGATTCACATTCAAAATTAGCGTTCCTTGACCTGCCTCGAAAATTCCGAGTCATTCTGCACTTCCTCACAAAAGTCCAGAGTCGCCTTAAGCCTTCCGTCACCGCACACGTCTAAATTTCTTCCGTCTTATTTTCTATTCCTCCACTTGCTGACCCGGCAAATCGTCTAAGCTCCTGGTGTAACAGGAAACTCGAACAGCATTTGCTTCCGCAATGGCCACATGCCCCGCACGAGAATCGGATACTTCTTCATTTGAAAATCCCCACAATGCCCTCACAGGCACGTTAATCGTCCCACTTCAGAGTGCTAATCCATGGCCACACAAACATATGTTGCCCACGAGCACATCCAAGCGCAGGCGATTGATTTTTTTCTTTTAATTGGATTGAAGTAGCCAACTGCCACTTCACTGTGCTCCAAACTGCAAACAGTCCACTCGCACTCAAGGGGGAGGTTTAGCATTACATAGACGAAAACTCTCTCTCTCTGTCTGTCTCTGTCACTCTCTTGCTTTACCGATCCCACCCACTTGGCAAGTGAATCAATTTCGTTATTCAAAAATCAATCGGAGCCAGGTCATACAGAATGCTCCTTGCCATGCCCTTTATGAACACTCTATTTGCCTTTCGCCATGGCGCACCCCCCTGAGAGCGGATCCTCTTCAGTATCTGCACTTGCCCGATCAACATCGTCCGCCCGCCACCGTTCCACACTCGAATTTCAATTGTGTATCGGATATCTTCCACTGGAGAGGCACGAGGAGGGCGCCCAGCTGCACGCTTCGTACCCCAAAATGTAGGCCAAGCAAATAAAATTTATTGACACATCGCTTCCAAGGGACTTTTTTCGTAGATTTTGTCGTTTTTTGAAGAACTGTGGGGAATGGCGTTGCGGCAGCGGCGGCGGTGGGCCGAGCTGAGCACTGATACATTTCATGAATATATAAGGACGCAGAAGATTGGATTTGGCAAAGCAACGAGGCAGGATGTGATTTTGTGGAATGACATCAAAAAACCAAGACCGTCTGGTTGGCCAACTTATTGGCGTCGTCTTTGGTCGGATGTGATGTGCTTCTTGTCTGCTCTCTTCCGCAGAAGGTCTCTTGCTTTATGAAACTATGTCTTATGGAACATATTCATGTGTCCATGTGTCACGGAGTTCCGCATAGCGAGACGATTTGGAGCCGCTGGGCCTCATGCATACTCGATTGAAGAGCCAATTCTGTTCGAATTGACGGGTTGACTGAAAGCAGAGATTGGATGTAGTCCTCAGACATGTTGGCAAGTAAATAGTTGATGATTGAACTCAAAAATGTTCCAAACACTGCACACCAGTGCAGTCGATTATCATCATCAGTGTGAAATTGGCCGAGAAAATGAGTCTGGATTCGCCGAGAATTTCCACCCCCCAACTAGCAGCATAGTACGTCGGAATTATTTTTGGCAAATGGAATACATTTACGACAGGGAGGCACTTCGTTTTGAGAAAAATGGTCGTAAACATACAATTTCTCATATCAATCAAGTGAGCGCATTGGTATTCAATAAGACCACGTTCGGTATTCATGACGGGAAATGTAAGCATGCTCGAGGTTAATGGTCCTTGTTGATGTTGACCATCACTCGGCGTTATGGTCAATCAATCAATCAATCAATCAATCAATATGATAATTACTGTCGGAATGGTTTATGGCTTAGATGAGATTCGGGGGTTGGATGTTGTTTAACTGAGATCTAGAGGGGACAACTCAATATATGGCAAGGTTAGCTCTGCAAGGGAGTGTGTTCTAGAGAACAGAAGCAGAGTATTGGACCTTTCGAGGCTGAACTAAACGGCAAAACGTGGCAGACATGCCACCCACACTTCTTAAGAAATAATTGCACTTACACCAGACTTGTCACATGCTCCCTAACAAAAGGGATCACAATATACCGACTTAAGGGAAGAGCAGAGCGACACAGAAGTTGGCCAGCAATAGAGAGCACATGCTTCAAAGAAGTATGCCATCAGGCAACGCACAGAATGTATCAGAAAACAGAAGGATAAGTATAAGATTTCTTGCTCAACTCCTAGGGAGAAGATCCTTCGTCACACATATTGCGACTCTAACTCACTTATCACGCCAGCTCCCCATGGATGGTCTGAACCTGAGTTAAAGCTGTCCTCCATCGATGAAGTTCCTGGGCACGCACTTCCAGGCATCAAGCCCAAGCGGTCTTGTATTCGCGATAGCTTGGGGCATGGCCTTCCTCTGTTCCTCGAACCAGGAGGTTCCGAGTCGAAGACCCTCTTTGCTGGAGCATTGATGTCCATGCGCTAGATGTGACGAAGCCGATGCAATAGTACCTTCCGGACTACATCCATATCTTGGGACAGTTCGGAGAGTTCGCGGTTATGTCTTCTCCTCCATTCACCCTCCTCGCAGACAGGACGTAGAATGTTACTTTCCAAGGCACCAAGAATAAGCTCTGCTGTTTTGCTTATAGTACATCTTTTAAACTGGCAAAATAAGTGTTTTGTAGAGCATGTCCTTCAAGTCAGGAGTTTGGATCCTGGTCGTTTCGGCGAAGCGAAGAAGCTCCGGTCGCCAACAACTGCGTCGGGTCTCCTCTAAAATGCCATTTGTTAAGTTCAGTGTTTAGCCCGAGGTAGTCAAATAGCTCTCCCAGCTCAAAATTGTGGCTGTCAATACTGGTATTAAGTCTCGGGTGGTGTACCACCCAAATCGACAGTCAAGCGGCCATTTGATATATTGCTTAATGGCTTACACTTACCCTCCGTACTATCTTCCCTTGAACTCACATGAGAGCGCATCTCCTTTTTGCTTAGGCCGCTTTCACACAGAAAAATTTTGTCGGGGATTTTTCCATCTTGTTGGCAAGGGAGGTGAGACATGCTAGGTAGCCCGCGTCTGGTGTGCTCGTGTTTGCTTTTGGATTTTCTATTCTCTTTTATCTCTCTTCGTTTTTTCTTTCAGTTGCTTTATTCTTATGTTCTTAATGTGGGTATTGGAAGCATGCTGTACATGTGTGAGAAAGAGAGGACGCATGTGTGAAAGGGGGTACGAAACAGAAAAAGTTCAGCATTGAGATCTCAATTGCAGGAATGATTTCCTTTGTGAAAGTGGCTTGAGATCACAAAAGGGAATTTGAAAGAATCTTAGCGAGTGTGAAAGCAGCCGTTGTTAGACATTCTAGATTTCGTTACCTCTGAGCAGTAAATGCTCCTTCCCATACATCAAATCATTTCCCATTTATCAGATTTACACACCGTATCCCAACTCTGATTGCTTAACAGAAATAATTGGTCCATTCGAAGCCATGTAAGCGCCATAAAATGGGTCACGAACCGAACGAGCGATTAGCCTACACTGTTACAAATCAAAACTATTATTGCCTGTTCGCCGGCTAATTCAAACTGTATTGCAGTTCGCAAAGCAATTGTCTGTCGAATTAGCAAAGAGTCGTAAAACAAAGTTGGAAAGTGAAAGCAGAACAACATGATTACACAGGAAAATCGCACTGCAGCGCCAACGGTCATAAACTGGCGGCTGTGAATTACCTTTCAAATGTCGGTGGGTAGATATATTTAAATTTACAAGTATTATTCATCTGAAGTATTGTGATAGGATATGTAGCAAACTTAAAGAGAGGTGGATGATGTCACCACTTGTTAATAAATGAAAGACGTCTTACACTCTACCTTTGGGCTGGGATTTGACAAATTTTCTCTTTAACAAAACCCAAACCATTTGCAAAATTTGGCATTAATACTTAAATACAATCGAAACACCTAATTTTGGCAGTCCATCTATGTGGCGGCAATTGTAATGAGTAGAGCCGTCTCTCGAAGGACCAAGCTGACTTTATACATGACCTTGATCATCCCAGTCCTGCTGTACTACGCGGAGACATGGACAATCTTAAAAGTGGATGAGGAAGTCCTTGGTCTCTTCGAGAGAAAAGCCCTGCGTGCGATCTTTGGTCCTGTTTGCGTTGTCGGTTTCTGGAGGAGAAGATCCCCACGAACTGTACGGGCTGTACAGCGGCATTAGCCTAGTCAGGTTTCTACGTATTCAAACGCCTAAGATGGCTGGGTCATGTAGAGCGCATGGACTACACTGCTCCAGTCCGAAGAGTCTTCGAACAAGTGGGACCACGCATTAGAGGACGCCCACTGAACGGATGGTGCACCCAGGTGGAGAAGGACCTCAACAAACTTGGCGTGTGACTCTGGACACAGCTAGCCAGAGACCGTGCTAGCTGGAGAGGCTTGTTGGTTGAGCCCCAGGTCCACCCCGGACTGTAGCGCCAAATAAAGAAGAAGAAGCAATGTGGAGCGGAAAGCTGGACGACAAGAAGAACTGTTTATTCTTGGTGCCTTCGAAAGAAAAATTCAACGTCGGAAATATAGTGCAGGGAAAGAAGACATATCGGCGAAATCTACGAGCTATACCAACATGTGGTGATGATGTAGTCCGGAAGGCAACAATTTGGTTAAGGCCTTGGCTTGGCGCATGGACACCTAAGCTCCAGCTGAAAGGGTCTTGGAATCCGAAACTACTCGTTCTTCGAACATGAGAGGAGGTTATGTTCTCCGATATAAAGATCAAGTCATAGCGTCCCAAGGCAGATTGGTCTTAACGACTGAAAGCAACGCACGTAGAATTGTCTGCGATGGAAGGCTGTGATTGCTCATTCTCAGACCCTTTGTGGGTCGTAGGTCTGTTATGTAAGTAAGTAAGTATGGAATTCGACTTTGATGACTTATAGGGACTTATAGTTTATTCGCTGACTCCAATTTTCGATGGCTCGGACGCCATTTCGACTTCCGCTATCTCTTAAGGGTCTGATCCCCTTTACTGACGCCGGTTACCTATTTACATTAGGTAGCATTAGGTACGTCCATTGTGCCCGGTTCATTGGCATAAAATGTTTAACCTAGCACCACGCAAAAAATCTAGAGGTGTTTAATCATGCGATCCATGATCTAGTCGGCCAATCGGCAGGACCCTTCCTCGATACAAATCTTCCATCGAATGGAGTTTTCAATAAGCCGATTGCTACATCCACTGTACCATCTGTGGCACCATCTTGATGAAACGATATACCATTCATGTCTAGTCCATGGCATTGACCAAAGAAATAACATTGCAGCATGTGTCTGTAGCGATCTCTGTCGTAGCATTCTCGTCAACAATTCACGAAAAACAGCCAAAGACACCACCGCCGGTAGGACAACCATACACCTTTTCTTCTAGAAGCACTTGAGGTGTTTAACTTGACTATTAACGCATATTCAGTTTGTTAGCGAAGCTGTCCAGACAATAATGCGGTCATCTTTTTCCAATATTTCCAAAAGAAAAATCCGACAACGTAGGTCGCTTCATATTATCAAGCGGCTTCAGTTCTTAAGTTTGTCTATAGGAATAAGGGTTCAGGGCTTAAGTGAAGGCCTAATGTGATCTTAGCGAAACCTATTTCTTGAGAAGGCCGTCGAATCGCCTGTTTTCGGTTCGCTTTCGACAGTTGCTTGACAACCCGCTGTCTCAAATGCTCAAGGAACATTAAGGAGATCAAATTTAGGCTCTGAACAATAGAGAATAGTTTGGGAACTTCCAAATTTGTTCAGTGGCCGGCGGTGGCGGGCCTCGGCTTCTACGCACCCGAACCTCACTGGCTGAGATTAACTCCCGGTAAGACGAAAATAATGTTCACGGCCCCATTTCTGTCGAGTTACTGACAATGCTTAAAGAGTAATAGCTGTCTAAAAGAAAAGCTTCTCAAACTTGGCCGGACGGAGTTGGCATAAAACTGTAGGCCCCTTCCACTTGTGAGAGAACAATAGCACACAAAGCACGAGTTGATGTAGAAACTAGGCCCTGTCCTGTCCACCCATATTACGTTTTACGTTCTAAATCAAGCCATAGCCTTCTTGTCTTGGTCTTTATAGAAAAAAACAAGAACAAATCGATTGCTCTAAGCTTACCAGTATTGGAAGTAGAATTTATCTAATCCTTGATCTCATTGGGATTATGTGACTCCTAAGACAAACCCTTGGAAAGCTCTTTTCGATGTCGCTAAGGCCGACATGACCCTTGGTCTTGTACCAGTTGTGCACTTCCTCTTCTACTCAATCACCATTTGAAAGCACAACGTTGATTATGAAAGACTTTTCTTACCTTGCCCTACTTACTTACTTACTAGGCATATGACCGATGGAGGGTAAAAGCCTGAGAAACCTTTGCCTTCCATCGTTGACAGTCTCAGGGAGTCCACATCTAGTCATCAAGGTGCCTTGCGTCGGCGATGACTTGGTCTTTATTCCGGAGATTCGGTAAGGAATGAAGGAAACCCGGAATTCGAGGACCCTTATAGCTGGACCTTTGGCGTTCATGCGTTCCATGTGGTCAAGTCATTGCAGCCGCGCTATATCCATATCCCGGAACCGCTTACATTCCTGAGAACTCAATCTTATGTCATTACGATCCTCTGAAGTTATTCGCCTTGTAATAACTCTCCCTGATGTACGAGGGCATAATTAAGTCCTCTGCTCAAGCTCTGACTTTCTTATGCTCTCGTAGATCAGGGGGAGTTATTATCTGACGATTGCATTAACAGTTACTCCCGCACTAAGGAAACCCTATCAAAAAAGGCCATTTCCAAGAATTTACTGATAAATTTGACAAACATTTGAAAACAGTGCCGTCCTCACCGTCAAACCTGACCACAAGTCTCCTCAAGCAGTCCCCCGGTAATTGAAAGCAAGCAATAAAAATATTTAACGTTTATTGTTACCACCCATTACACCACAAGTCAACGCAACCCATCTTTAGGATTGTAAAAGAAATTTAAGACAAGGAGGCAAAAACTAATTAACGATTCATTTGCATATTAAAAGTGAAATTGCTTAAGTACAGAAATTGCGGTTCAGAGAGAAGGAGTCGCATTCCACCACCCACACGGCCACTTTAAGCACTTAAATTAAATAGCCCTAAGCATCTAATGTGCGATACGTGCACCTCCACTCGTCGTGCATGCATGCAAAATATGTCTGCTGGCGAATTGGCATTACTAGCTCACAAATTGTATAATTTACGAACGATGTTTATAATTATTTCGAACACGTAAAAATACGCACATACATGAGCATCTGAAATGCATGCGCGGTCGTGTATGCATGACAGCAATCATATTTAATATTTTATACGAAATGCTGTGTCCGGATTATTAACTCCTGACAGACACTGACGAACTTTCGCTTGCGGGGGTTTTTAAGCACACGCTGTGCCTTGGGAAAATCTATAATGGATGCTGATGATTTGATCAGTTGTCTGTAAGTCATTTTAGAACCTGTTTCGTCTGAAGACAGACAAATTTTTGCTTTCCTTCGAAATTTTGTCTGGCGTGTCAGGCCTCAGTTGAAGAGCCATCATTTCGTGTGCTATTATTCTCTCCCGATGCTGAAGCTTAAGCCATTGGCTTAGGCACCATCCCTACTCCGATGCCCAATTCTTTGAATGCCTTAAAGACAGTTGAGACAGGTTGTATTTCTTTGAATGAAAATAATGATGGTACTGGATGATATGGCATCTTGTAGCCATTCGTTGGCGAAAGGTTCCAAAGGCTATACTCTGGAGTCTGGAACCAAGGATGTTAAGTAGCCTCTGAAACTTCGTGCCGTTTCTGCCTGCTCAGCGGAAGGTGGCTCATTAGTGGGAGCGCCGCGTCGTGGTGGCTGCAGTTTAAACTCCAATTCACGGGAAGTAGAGGCTAATTCAAAATGTCCTGAATTTTGGCATTACTAATTAGGGTAGTCGTGCAAGACATGAATGGTGTATGATTCAAATTGGTGTAGAATTGAAAAAAAATCGGGTGCTACGACCCAAAGACTTAACTTACTTGACTTATATCCTTTATTCCCGCGGGGGACGAAAGGCTGTAAACCTTGTCCTAGGCCATCCCCTGTATTTCTTACGAGTTCTTGCCTTCCTCTTTTATCTCCTTTTCCACCGACCTCTTTCAAGTTATCTTTGGCCTCCCTATTTTTCTGCTTCCTTGGGGGTTCCACTCTAGGTCTTGAAGACAGGTGGTGTTGTCTGGTCTCTATCTTCTGGTCTTTCCGAAGCTAATTTTCGGGCCACCTTTCCTGCCTAGTGTATCGAGACCTTTAAGTTTTTTTTCTCATGCCATTTAAAGTGTGATTTTAAAGAAGTCTTCGAGCCTGTACACTAGGCCCCTCGGTATGCTTGTTATTTTCCTCATTACCTTGTCTAAAACCGTGAGGAATATGTCTTTTGACAGTAAACAGCCTTGTTTAACTCCAGTTCCGATTTGAAAAGGTTCTGATAGCTTCCAATTGTGGACTACTTGCATCTGTAAATTCTGTTGAATTCTTTGATGAGTGTGGTGATTTTTGTAGGTGGTCCGAACTCATGTATAGTTTTGAGACTCCCTGCTGATCGAGTTAAATGCTTCTTCAAAATCCACAAACTACAAGTGTACCGTCGACTGGCACTCCGATAATTGATCAACGATGAATACTGTGAGGATTTTATCTTTACATGAATTGTATTTTCATAAGTGAATGGTTTTGATTCTGTTTAGTATTATTTTGGTAAGAACTTTACAGCGAGCAGAGAAATGCCTCTTCAGTTCGAGTATATTGCCTTTCTTTGGAATTTTTTTTAACCAGGATTTCTCTCGTCCCTTATTCACTCTCCCTTCCACACCTCTTTGAATAGTTCTTAGAATGACACAAGAACGACCCAAAGATTAGCAGGTTTTTCAGAGCGGCCTCAAAATTCAAGTCGGAAGCAATGTTCATAAGCATGAATTTATACTTGAGATTCTATATCAATGCGTGGGCTCTGCCAGAACTCAACAGGAATAGTAAATGGACCCACTTGCTCTCTCTGTATTTGAGTCGACTGCCACACTTTTGCTTCGAGGATCAATCGACAAAAGCAACAAAGTTCACTGTTCCTTCTTTTTTCCAGCTAGTGACAAGGCTGTGTGTCAAGTCGACATAAAATAGTTAGTCCGCTTGAAACGTGAGAGAACAACAGCACGTAAAGCACGAGAGTGTATCCTGACAGCTACAACTAGGACGTGATGTTTATCTACAGTCAATCAAACTCATGTGGGTCGCCGTGGCGTAGTGTGTAAGTGCGTCGACTCCTACGCAAAGTGTGCCAGGTTCGATACCCGAATTTACCACCTATCATAATTCACAGCTTCACCTCTTTCGAGTCACTGACAATGCTCAAAAGTACTCCTGTCTAGAAAAAGCTTCTCAACTTCGCCGTTCGGAGTCGGCACTGTAGGTCCCTTCCACTCGTGAAAGAACAATAGCACGCACAACACAAGTGGTTGCTGAGAAGCTAGGCCCAGGTCCAGCACGGACTGTGGCGCCAACCATATTATATATTATATAATCAAACTCATATTCGTACAGCAGACAAGACATACATCTTTTTCGATTTATACAAGAACCACACAAATTTTGAATGTTACTTGGTTGCAATATCAATGATCTGGTAAAACAGATCTATTGTCAAACACAAAAAAGCCATCTTTTGACAAAAACAGAAAAAACAAAAACCAAAATAAAAAGGAACAATTAACTGACAGCAAATTCATATTCACACACTTAACAATTTTTGGAAATAGACAAGAAATTTAACTAATTGTAATATTTTGATACACATCCCTTATTCTTAATTGCATGTTTAAATCTATTTGCCATTACTTTTGTATTTTGTAGCATTGTAGTTTCAGCAAAAAGAAATGTTGTGCATTCCTTCATATCTGTTGCATTTCTAATTGCGATCTTGCTTAGTTTCGGGTCTAAATGGCCCCATACACTTTCGATGATCACCGTCATAATGTCCGGTGACTGGGGTGGAGTTTGCATCACTTTAGGGCAATTATAAACGGGTATTATAAGCTTTAATCCTTGGGTCATTGTCGTGGTAAAATGTAAATTGGTAAATAAGTAAATTCGTTGTCAAGACCCAATTTTTGTACACTTGCAAAATTTCTATTTATTTCTTGTGGTTCATTGTGCAATCAGTAATATGAAGCTTTTCTAACCCAGCTACCGAAGAACAATCCCAAACCATCACCGATCCGCGGCAATCCTGTTGCAGTTGCGACCGTCCATCTGACCGCCATACCATTTGCCGTCCATCCGAAAAAATTACAGTTTTCCAAAAGCCAAAATCTTTGATTTGATTCTCTTTCGTAAAGTTAGCGTTTCTGTCTCTAATTTATTATTGCGAACCTACTGTACGAATATGAATTTGATTGACTGTAGATGCTCTTGTGTTTGCTTATTTGACAGTTGCTTAATTGAAGACTTTAAAGCAAGGCATTGAGAATTGCGATGTGATCAGCCGACTACAGATTTTATGTTGCAGTGCCGAAGCGAGTACTTTTCATTCAAGATTCTGGAGCAAAATATATACCTATCTTGAGGAGTTTCATAACCTTTCAAGATCTAATGTCCTGATAGTCTATTCGGGTTAAGATAGCTATTCAATTTATTATATCTGCTTTATGTCAAATTTGAATGGTGTCCCATAGTTTCGTAAGAATGTCTACTGTGTTTGCAGTTTTGGGTGTTGCTGTGCACCATTTTGTGCTGCATGAGAACTGGCGCCACATAAAATCCAGGTTTCTTAAGTTAAATGTCTCGACTGGATGGCGCAGTTGGTAGAGTGCCTTCTCCTGGTTAGCGGGGTCCCCGGTTCGAATCGCAGCAAAGTTAAAACACTTTTATCTGGTTTCAAATCTGGTCCAGTCACCATTTGATGTTGGGATCAAATTAACGGCATTATCACTGGAGTAGTCAATCAGTGGTAGTAGTCTGACTAGGGGTATCACAGTGGACCAATAAATGGTCTAAGTGTGCTGGTGAATACACTAGCAGCCCCACTACCTAACCTAACCTAAGTTATAGGTCCTACTTGGTTCTTTTGAGTGAAAAGGTCGGGTGTTGCAGAACTGATTATTTGACCAGTTGTTTAAGTTGTTAAAAAAGGAGATATAATATAATAAAAGAAGTAGTTGCTCCTTTTTTTGGTTGTATATCTCCCTTATACTGTCATTGGTTTTAAGATCCTGGCATCACCTTAAGACACAAGCTGTTATCGGCCATAATATTAAGTGTCTTGTGGTATTCACAGAAAGTTCTTAAGTAGCCTGAGTGGATTTCTATTTCAAATTCATTTAAGACTTCAAATTGAAAGATTGTGAACATTTTGGGGAGTGGCATGTGTGGATTGCTTTTAACAATGCTTACTCCTCCACTTTCGACCCATTCGTATACCATTTGGGTGGCGTCATTCATCCATGGTGGCCTGTTGGCCCATCTCTTTTCGGTATTAATATCTTTTAGTCCTTGTTGATTTGCCGAATATAAAAAAGGCAATTACCTTGGTTTTCTTTGCTACTGGTCTTATGGTTTTTCCTTTAACTGTGTATGCTCTTGGTAGGACTACAGAATGCCTTGTAGCTTGCCGTTGGAATAGTTCTCATTGCGCCCGTAGTACAGACGCACGCCTGCCTGTTGCTGATGCCTGGTTCGCATTTTTTTTCACCAAATTACAGCGCCATAGAATATGGTTGGTTTTGATATTTGATTGTAGATCAACACTCCGTTTTTGGGTTAAGTGCAGAGGATTTACCACCAAAGCGGTTATAGGGATCAAGGGGTTTTAATAGCTTCTCTTACATATTCTGCGGATTTGTGCGTTCCAGGAGAGTTTATGATTCAATGTTACACACAAGAATCATACCTCTGCCTTTAGCGCATTTATTCAACGGTCTACAGGATGTATGTACCTAGTTACGAAACTTCACGTCGACCGTTTCATAAATGGAAAATCTACGAAATTATTTAATAGAGTCAGACCTTGTGTCTCCTCCCTGTTGAGCAGGAAACCTTAAGGTTTGAATATTGCTTAACCCTTATTCCTTATAAGACCATCGAGGAACTCAATAAACTACCTTAATTGCAGCTCCTCATTCACACCGCTGCTGCTCCAAGTCGCTATACACTGATGTTCCTTCCTTCTAAAGCTTTTATTTCTCAGATGCATTTTTAATTGGCTGCGATTTGCATTAATTTAAGCGCATAAAATCCCCCTCAAAATATTTATTCACATACTAAATCATATTTTCTTTCTCGTTGCAGGTACGTATTGGTCAAGCCATCTGTCTCCGTGGGTGAGCCATTATGATAAATACAGCAAACAACATGCATTTAAACTTGTTGAGCTTACAAAACTGCTCGCATAAATAAATCATCCCCCGCCACGCAGCTGCCTATCACGGCTGCATGCTTGGCTACAAATAGAATTTTAATTTTTTCCTTTTCCTTTACCGTTTTACACCCACGCATTTCTCGTTTGAAATGTCAGGCTTTCGCATGAACGCCGGGCATTCCGTTCGGAATTAGTTTTGCGAAAGAAAAGGAGAATTAAATGGAAATTCTGTCGAATGCCAGTGGGTGGAAACGAGTGAAAAAGAATGCATGCAGAAAACGTTTTCAGTTATCCAAGTATTTCATAACAATTAGACTTCGAAATGCCTTCAGTTATTTGCCTTGCGTATGCCTCAGATTATGAAATGCAATGCGAATTAAATTCCTTTCAACTGTGGCTCATGAGGCGTATAAGAATTTATCCTCGATCGTGGGTGTAGTTGGGAATATTTTTAATTGATGGCCAAATATTATTCGGAAGCAGTATTTTAAGAATACTGTGTTTGCTTACGCTTGCATTTGCAGGAAAGTAGGAGCAAGTTTGTATGGCCTGTGCAGTGTGGGCCATACGAAAATGAATGGGAATTATTTAAACCAAATTTATTATTGTCTCGCTTAATTTGTTGCTTTAATTGCAAACGATTGGCTTGTATTTCGCAAGGTGATGGACAACTGAGCTCCGGCCCGAAGAGTCTTCGACTCCGAACCCGTGGGACAACGCAACAGAGGACACCCGCATTTAAAGTAGCGCACCCATGTGGAGAAGGACCTCAACCAACTCGGCGATCGACACTGGAGACAGCTAGCCAAATACCGTGCTAGCGGGAGAGGCTTGTTGTTTGAGGCCCAGATCCACGCCGGACTGTAGCGCCAAATAAAGAAGAAGAAGATGGCACTATGGAGTGTAAGCTCACGTCAACAAAGAGGCGGAGTAGGCCAAGGCCAGTGACAGATATTGCCATATGTTCTGACAATACTGCCCTCCTTCTTTGGCTGGCGCTACAGTCCGGGGTGGACTTGGGCCTCAGCCAACATGCCTCTCCATCTAGCATGGTCTTATGCTAGTTGCTTTCAACCACGGCCGTTCGGCTGATGAGGTCCTTTTTCAGCTGTGTGCCCCACGAGAGGCGTGGTCTTATTTTACACGGTTGTCCCTAGGTGTTGGAATTGAAGACATTCCTGGCCGGAGCACGGGTGTCCATTCGCTCGACATAGCCATCTGAGACGAGAGACTCAAACTCCTTTAATGAGATCGATGTCGCCGTACAGCTCGTACAGTTCGTCGTTCAGTCTCCTCCTCCAAGCACCATCAGAACATAGGGGACCAAAGATAATACAAAGGACTTTCTCCTCGAAGCGACCAAGAATCTCTTCGTCCTCTTTGGTTAGTGTCCATATTTCTGCGCCATACAGTAGGACTGGGACTATCAATATCATATATAGGTATACCTTGGTTCTTCGAAAGAGGGCTTTAATACTTACTGCTTTCCAAGCCCAAAAACACAGCGATTGGCAAGCGTGATCCTCCGTTTTATCTTTGCGGTGGTGTCAGACTAGATAGACAAAGTCTTACACTACTGTCTAGCTGTCTGTTCTGTCAATCAAGCGGCTATCAAATATCTAGATGGAGTCACGTTTAACATAAAGACCTCGCTCAACTTCAGTCCTGTTTGAGAATTTCAGCATTCATCTAATGGGTGTGCCAAACATGTCGAACTGCCTAGAAATGGGACTACCTCATCGTTCTTTTCGGGTCGTGAACTGCGATCTATATCTTTCGCTTCGACAAAATGCAGCATAAGGCTTTAAACGATGAACTATACTTGTCGTTGATGGTCCGAGGGCTCCATGTGCTAAATATGGTCTACTTTCAAACCTTAATGGTCACCAGACCTAACCAGATTGAGTAGGCGTGCTTCCACTACTCTCATAGGCATTATCATAGGACATTGCGCCAATGCTAATAGACGCTCCAGATGGGACTGTCCTATAACGACATCTGCCGTAAGGAAGGCGAGGAAGAAAAAGAACAGGAAGAGGAGGAAATCATCGCGCGCATTTTCTGGTCTCCAGCGAAAGAGAGATTGGCCAAGGGGATTCATTTTCGATAACGTCGCCGAACAAAGATGAATTTTTGTCAGCTATCTTCCCACGCCATATAGGATGGAGCCAATAGGAACCAATAGGAACAACTGTCTAGGACCAAATCCACGTGGCTTAAGCTGGCCTGAGTGTTAATCTTCTGCGCAGCCATTCACTTGAGCCTAATGTAACCTAATGCAGTGTGAAGTCTTGATTTACGGTGGCCCGAAAAAGAGACTTCCCATTACAGAACGAATTTATTGGATTAAAAAATTTAGTACTAATCTTTGATGTACTTGACTTGATGCACATCGGTTGATTTTGATGGCACTCCATGGCGATCATTGTCTTCGATGATTGTTCCGCTTTCTCCCAATTACTTGTAGTTAACTAATTAATATTGTGGGTCGCCGTGGCGTAGTGGGTTAGTGCGTCGACTCCTACGCAGAGGGTGCCAGGTTCGATTCCCGAACTTACCACCCTTCATACTTCACGGCTCCACCTTTTTCGAGTCACTGACAATGCTCAAAGAGTATTCTTGTCTAGAAAAAGCTTCTCAACTTCGCCGTTCGGAGTCGGCATTAAACTGTAGGTCCCTTCCACGCGTGTGAGAACTAAAGCACACACAACACGAGTGGTTGCTGAGAAGCTAGGCCCTGGCCCTCTACGGGCTGTAGCGCCACCCATATTATTATTATTATTATTAATATTAATTAATTAATATTATGTCCAGTTGTTTCGACAGGCAACGCCTTCGAAATCCTTCAGCCACCTAGTCGTTTATTATTGAGTGGCGCTTCAGTCCAGAATAGGTTTAGAACTAAATACACAAATGTTTCTTAACTGAACAATATGTTTGGGTAACTACCTGCCTCACTTGTGGCCACTGGCAGTCCATACATCCTTTCGCTATCGTCGTCAGCGCACGAAAGGAGTTGGACTGATTTATAAGTGACGTATTAATTTGTTGGTTAAAATCGGCTGCATGAGGAAATTAAAGATATACACAGGGGGAGTGTCGATTCTTCCGACAGAAATGGAATATTATTATGCACACCGGATATCCCACAACTCCCTCAAATTGCTTGACAGTCTTTGCGTGCAAGATTATAGCTCTGAAAGTGTCTATTTCGAAGCGGGAACTATCTTCCGAGATAAAACTTTATCTGAGTTCACTTCACGGCCCTATGCCTGCAGCGGTATTAATAATGTATTACTTGCATGGAGTAGCCGAGCATTCTGTGATCACTCTGATTTCGTGACTATTGCATATTGAACTTGAATTTCAAGTCAAGGTTTTGCTGATATTTTGCACGCTCACCTTAAAGCATTGACCACTAGCTAGATAGAAGCAATGACACCTTAAGCCTCTGAGCGGGTTTTTCACAAGCTGTGTGTCTACAGTGAGAATGGGCCTCAAGTCACAAGCATCTCCATCAACCGTGACTTCTATTCAGTCGTATCCGTCCATATGAAGTTGCTTTGAGATCATTTTTAACATTTGTGCACCTTAAATGCACTGCTTGGTGTTTGGTTTTTTCTTACTAAAATGAGAGAGAGAAACCATTCTCTGTCGGTGTTTATATCTTCGTGCTACATATGCAAGGCCCTCCCTTATTTAGAGCACTGCTGTTGACTTTGACTCCATCTAGGTCTTTACCTCCCACAGACTAAGCAACAAGAAATGATCATGCTTATTTATCATGTCGAAGACACCCAGAATAAGTTTTGGAGTTTGTTCGGTCTTCCTTGGTCTTTCTTCTTTTCCCTTGAGTTAAGAGCTTGAACACTCCGATAGGTCTTGAACTCAGTATTTCTTCTAAATTTCACCTACAGTCATGAAATTTGCGAAAAGACCGCAATAATGAGATTGCGAATAAGAGCAGCCGAGATGACATTTCTTGTGGCTTATAGCAGTCACTCGCCGGGATAGGATGAGAAACAAGCAGTACGCGAGGATCTCAATGTTGAGCAGCTGATTCTTCGAACGGAATGGGTTATGCTTCGATGGTTTTGGCTCGTGGCACGAAAGTCTCCATCATCACGACTTCCGGAGGCGTGTCTTATTCCATCATGTGGGCGCCTTGTCAAACCCAGCACGCGGTTATTGAACTGAGTTTGCTCCTCGTTTTAATAGCGTGTCCAGCAGAAAGCCAATTTTCGCGCAATCGACATTACCACAGTTCCCTTTCATACTAACTCGTGGTTCCACTGCATGACAAAGTGCAGTTAACCACGACGAATAAAATCCGATCAATTAGCCCACTTTCCCCGTATCCGGATCGCCATCATAGCTTAGCCACCCCTACACTTTGATGAAATGACCTCTGCGTTGGCCTCAAATTGACTAATCTCTTCTGATCCCGTTCCGCTCGCATTATCGTTATACTTAGGGAGGGGAGGAGAGGGTTTCTAAAACAAAAAAAATTAAACCAGGCCTACTTTCATTTCATAACCTCGCAGCTTTCAAATTGCACAAGTCGTTAGCGAAACATGTGCAGACGCAAATTCTCCACACCAACGTTAACGATTCGCATCACTCTCTTGTCAAGGATATTCACTTCCCCTTGTTGTTGTTCTCCGAGTCAGAGTTCCTCTAATTCGTTTTCACAAACAGTCACAAGTACACGCACGCATACGAAGCACAAAGCAGCCACATTTGCCTGAGCCCATGTCCTACTTGATGTGCGTGTAATTTTGAAACGTTCCATCCAGACCCATGCAATCCTTTGATTATCTGGAACACATCTTCAAACGAATGAATCCATCAAATGTTGTTCTATGTGGCACACACGCAAATCTCAAATCAAGGGCATTATGTTGTTTTTATTCCGCAGACGGTACACGTTGGAGACCCCCTGGGGACTCCATTGCGCTGCGGGGTATTCGATTTTTCAATAATGAATATCTACTGGCTTTGTTAACTCCCCCCCGCCAGCATTGAGCTGAAATAAGAAAGAAGCAATGCGAAAAAGGATTCAGTATGAATGCACACTCGCCCTGGCTTTGAAATTCGAGCAATTTGTGCGATTTGGGTTGGGTTGGGAAGTTGGTGTGACTTCTTGTCAAGTGTTCATTAAGGCACCCCCTGAAATTGGGATAATGGCTTAAGGATCATTGGGAGAAAAATCAGAGTGCGTTGGGCAACTTGTTCTGGGATCTCAGATAGAGCTTCTTGAAATACTGGGTTCGGGAGAAGCACGGGCATAGTCTTTGGGTGGGGTAAGGATACGAAATTTTAAATCACTAAAATTGTCGATACCATTTTTGTTTAAGGTCAGTAGTGTTCATAAAGCTGCGGAGTTAGAATTAGAGTCTCAAAAATGTTGGAATTTATGCATAAAATTGTACAAATAGCAATTTGACAGCCTTGGGGCTAGGTTTTGATAGCTTTAATGGATCGTTGCTTTCCGAACCTTATGAAAATACTATTTTCGATTATTTCGCTGTTTGTATTTGTGGAATACAAATTTACATTAACCACTAGGGGTGAACTACCGGTGAAACGAAATAAAGCATGCCCACGGAAGCTATTGCTTGGCATGTGGGGGAGACTATAGGACTTAGAGGTCGTTTTTGATAAATGAACTATTTAATCCGTGAAGAGGTATCACTTACTTCCTTGGAACAAGTGGGGTCCAAAGGAAGCCGGATTCGTGTGCACGCACTGTCTTCAAGCCATAGTCACAGCTATAACTTCGAGGTAGTTAAGGACGTCGTCTTCCCCAGTCTGATAGTAAATAGTACGATCAAAATCAGTCCAGACATCAGACGCAGATTAACTCTTGATATTTCATCGGGCTCGAGATGCAATTGAGAAACAGACCCGTCTCTTGAAGGACCAAGTACAGAGTATATCAGGACTGAACAGTGGCGAAAACGTGAACAATCTAAAAATCAGCCTTTTCCAGAGGTTATTCCCGTTTGAGTTTGCATTTGGAGAATGGAATTCAATCACGAAGTGTATAGGCTGTACAGCGACATGAGCGTTGTCAGGCGCCTGCGTATCCAACTCGTAAGGCAGCTTGGCCATGGACAGGCTCTGACTCCTCGACACCTCGACTCCGAGTTTGTGGAAGAATGCAACAAAGGATGCCTGTGTCTAAGGTGGTGCACCCAGTTGGATAAGGAACTCAACCGGGGCGCGTTAAACTAGAGACAGGAGATGTACTTGTAAGTTGAGTCCCTCGTCAAAATTAAGAAATAGAAGGAAGCCCTACACCTGAGCAAGTAGAGAGAAGATACGAGTCGAAAAAATCGTTTGTGTTAAATGAGATATTTAATCCGTGAAGAGATAACTTGGAACGAGTGGGATCCAATGTGGACCGGTTTATTTCTGTGCTTTAGCAAATAGTGCCTTCAAGCCGTTTAATGTTGTTCAATGGCTGACTGGTGTCCCACGGAACACCAATTCACATAGGATTGCGTTCTGCGAAAAGGGTTCAACTCGGACTGTCGCGCCACCCATGTTATTTTGTTATAAGGATTTCCATATTTATGTCGTTAAACATAATTTATTATAAAATAATACAATAGCGAGCTACTAAGTTGAATGATTCGAAAAGAAGTTGCGTCTTGACACACATGAGAAGAAATGGTAATCGACAATATATTGTAAAAACAATTTTTTACGAAATAAACAACTACTACTACTACAATGCCTAATAATTGCACATAGTCTGGTCATCTGGTCAACACATGGTTGAACGCACTCATCTAGAAAGTTTAAGAAGAAGCCGTCACTTCTGGGAAGCACCCACAAGGTCCGTCTCGGACCCGGATGGGAACACCTCCTGCAATGAAACATGTGTGGTACTAGCTTTAAGCATGGTGTAACGAAAACATGAAAACAATGGAGAGCTTGTCAAAGAGAATGTGTAATGGAATGTATCGGTTATCTACTGCTATTTGCTACCACTGTGTTCGTGTCCCCCACTTATTTCATGAAACTAGCAAGATGCGGTATGGTAAGGATTTGCCTGTGATTAGTCAGTTTGAGACAGCATCCGCTGATAAATTGCAGGTTATGCCCATATGGCCCAGGACCCAGAACTGAGTAATCGAGTGCTGCATGCTTAGAACTTTATGCCCTTCGCGGGGTCTAGCGACTTGATTTCTATTGCTTGACTCTCAATTGAGATTGCAACATCAGCTGGGGGGTAATCGAATTGTTGATAGAGTCATTAATCGTCCACTCTTCCTTCGTTTGAAAATAACACCCTCAGTATATTTCAAATTCAAGGAGCGGATAAGTAGAGTCGCATTCGACATGATGAATTTGTAGTCTATCTAGCATAAATGCAGATCCAGTGTAACTTGGGAGCCGACCACTAGATTGGCTGATCCTTATAGAGGTCTTTGCAGCAGTCATCTACATTTAGACGTCAGAAGGTAGTAGGCTTAGTATTGCCTCCACGTCCGACCTACTGGTAGAGCTAGCTTCAGGAAGTCCCTGAAGCCTGGTTAATGCCTTTGGTTTGGTAGTTTTCAGCTAAGCCAGGGACCAGACTATGCTGCTGGCCAGAGAGGTTTTTAAGATGCTGTCAAGATGAATCTAACAATCGCTGTGTACATGCACTTTGGTCTTAAGGTTTGTTCCTCATCCCCTTGTCAACAGCCGAGTGAATCGGTTCAATAAATTTTCATGCAGAGTGTGCATTAAAACATCGGCCAGTAATATTAAATTAAACCTTCTAAACATTTTGTACACAAGTAAAAGGGAGACACGATGGCCCCACTGCCTCGTGACACTCTTACATGACAAACCTCTGCTGATAATAATGTTTTCAAAAGTGGTCACATCAATTATTTAGGAGTTAAAAAAAAGCAGGGGGTCCAGTCAACAGACCCGTCATCGCCAATACTTCAAGACACGCAATGGGTATTGATTCATTAAGACATGTCTTTTTAAATTTTAAATTGAACACATAAAGCCATGTTAGGTTAGCTAGGCGGGCTGCTAGTGCATTCACCAGCACACTTAGACCATATTGGTCCATTGTGATACCCACAGTCAGACTAGCCACAGTCACAGTCAGACTAGACTAGCTTTTTCTAGACAGGAATACTCTTTGAGCATTGTCAGTGACTCGAAAGAGCTGGAGCTGTGAATGATCGAAGGTGGTGATTTCGGGTATCGAACTTGGCACCCTCTGCGTAGGAGTCGACGCACTAACCCACTACGCCACGGCGACCCTACGGACCAGTTTTGAAAACCAGATAAAAGCGTATTAACTTTGCTTTCACTGGGATTCGAACCGGGGACACCGCTAACCAGGGGCAGGTACTCTACCAACTGCGCCATCCAGTCGTTAACACATAAAGCTAAGTTCGATACAAACCATAAAAATGGCCAGAAAGAACAGTGTGAATGTTTCCCGCGACAACTTCGAGCTTTGCGACCAGTATTTGCCAATGACACTAGTGTAGGCGTATATTCCAAAAATGTTGTTGTTACTTCCTGATGATTATAGCGTCTTATAGGTATTCAGCAAACTAACCTAACCTAAGAGGCATGGCCCGAGAGTTTTGCTAGCACCGATCACTGACACGAGCAAGAAAGGAACGTCCCACTAAGCCCTCTAAAGCCTACCACCACCTCTAGGCATGCGTTTGCAAGTGTTAAGACGGTTCATTGTTTTTCGCAACTTTAGGCCTACCTGTAGTGCAAACACTGTACTTTTTTTTGCAATTTATTTCGTCACTGTATTGCGTTTTGTTTCCAAGCTAAGTTCGCTTGAAATCCAAAAAAAACACCATTTGTGCTAATTTAAATTTTTGAGAAAACAAAAATGAAAATTCTTTAAAAATCCAATTGGAAAGATACTAGAAAAGTTATACAATATTATCAGGAATATTTTGCTCTTTTGAAATTTCACACGGGTGTAAGACTTTTGCCCCTTAATACCCCAAGGCGGTCACAAAATTTGGATCGAATAAACAAATAAGCGATTAGAGGGTAAAGTTACACTTTGATGGTCGCCTTGGGTCGTTCATCAGTTCATCAGACAATAATGTCACGAAGGTCAACGATGCACATGTTGCTCGAAGTATCGGAAAGCTTTTTTACAGAACGCTGATTTGCGCAAAACAATTGAACAATTTGGAGACGTGGCTGACGTCTTAACCAGTTTGTCAAGCAACACTGAATAAGAACAACATGACAGCATGATGCCAGATACGAGTGAACTGAAACCAGTCTAATTGAATCACCCCACATATGTTTAAAGAGCATTTATCTGAGACTAAGTTCTTGGCACTCTCCTCCATCCACCAACATTTTAGCTCAAGCTGATCCAGTTTCAGTTTTTGTACAAATTGACAGGATTGCATGCGATCCACAGTTGAAACCTTCATAAATTTGGAGTACTCGCTCAGATTTAAAGAATCACCATTCGTGAAAGACATGTTAACCCCTTTTCGAATGCATCCATCCAGTAAAGTGTGCACCCCGCCCTCGTCCTTTGAAAGGACGAGTTCATGGCACTGCTCCACAGAGTGAGGAGAAGAAAGAAAAAAGTGCTAACAAACAATAGGTACCAGGGAAAAAAGAAGAAAGAATTCCCTTCGCAAGAAACAAAAAGATGAGAACAAAAAAAAAAATGGGGAATAAAAAGACATAAAATTCACTTGTGGATGTCAATTGCACAGACTCACACTCCACACATCGCGGGCGAATGTTCATCTCCTAAAATCCGCCAAAAGAGTGAGCAAACGATAAGAGACTGAATGAAATCCCAAAGGATTTTCATTCCACAAAAGGAATTCTCTCATTTCTGACGGCCGAAATGGGTTTAAAGGATATATACATTCCTTTTAATTTTTATCTCTTCTCATTCTCCACTCGCCGCTCACGTTGGGTAAATATTTTATCCTGTCATTGTGTGAATCCCCGGCTACAGCAGAAGGAATATGTGCAAGAATTCTCTTTAAAAAATCAAGCAGGAGCATTGACATCTGTGCTTTATTTGTTTATCCCGCGTTTTCTTTTCGCTTTCATTTTTTTGTTTTGTTTGTTGTTACTTCTGCTGCTGCTGCTGCTTTTGATGCAGTTTTCAGTTTCCTTTTAACATTTTAGTTTCGTTGTGCAGCATGTGTGCACAAGGATGGAGGATAAACGAGATTTACACCTCTATTGTCCTTCGCCATGGAGCCTGCACCTTGCTTGCACTTAATGTGCAGGTGACAGTGCTCAGAAGAATAAATGTCAAACAAGGAAGCATTATCGTGCACATCTCGCAAGAGGATCCTCTTTCTTAAGCAATTACACGCATAAAGCCCAAGTTTGGCAGCGCCAAGGGCTCCCGCTGCTACCTCTGCTGCCACTGATGCTCCTACTCCTGCAACAGTGCCGCACACTGACTGACATTAACGAAACTTTTCTGTCGCGCACTCATGCCCATGCCAGGCTGAACAATCATGGCACGATGTGAATCCTGACACTATGGTTCACATATGCGATTGTTGTGCTCCCCCCGCCTTCCGCTCGCACCCGGCCGCTTATGGCAGTGAATTGAACGGGAATGGATGTGATTGTTATTTGGTAGCTTTGTTTGGAGTGTTTTTTGTTGTTTCATATCGAAAATCGAGAGTTTTGTGGGAGAACGACGAAACCGATTTGGTTCTCAACCCCCTATTGCGTCGGCGGCGGCGGCGATGGCGGGGATGGTGACATGCATGCATACACCGACCCACCACCGACAAAAGTCATTTCTGTTGTATTGCAAGCGAAGGCAGGGGGAAATGGATAATCATCATCACCATGGCGAGTGGAAGCAGCAGCAGCAACCCCTTGAGCAGCAAGACGCACACACCCGACCATATCGGAAAGCGTCCACTGGGAATATCCTTCGCTAGACTCTTGTAATAGAATCCAACTGTGCAAATGACAGTCGTTAGATTTTCTCATCGTCAGTCTTTGCTCACTTGTGCTTGCCTCCACACTCTACCGTACAACGACGACGCCGCCGCCGCCGCCGCCGTCGACCATAGAGCAGGACGAAAAGGACGGCGACTGCTACGACAACGACGACGACCATGGTGACATTGTCAGCATTGTTCGATGCGGCATAAGCGGCATGAGCGGCACGGTGGCTTCGGGGTGTACTCGGATTGCAGGAGCTCTCCACTTGCATTAAGCAACACACAGTTTCGCATGGCAGCCCGAGGCTATAATCCTTACAAACTGGAGAATTCATGTGCGAATCGGTTGGCGAACTTGTGGGATGCTTACCGTTACTGGAACATGACTAGAAAATTAAAAAGAAAATTCCTTGTGAGAAGGGTGATGCTCTCGACCGCTTGGGGTGTCCTGTTCATATTTGAAACAAGGATTTGTGCATAAGCTCGGTCCTCGGCAACGGATCGAGTGGCGGGGGATTGCAGTTGCAATTTCAAAATGAATTAACACGCAAGATGAAGGGCAAATTGATTTGGTTGTCCATCCGAATGGTGGGTCAGTGGTGGATTAAGGCGTCTGATGATTCGCTTGTGGAGTGGATTGAATTGTGCAGTCATGTGGAACCTGGATGCAAATGCATTCTCTTTGTTTGAGTCCTTCTGAAGTTTTATCTTAAAGGAATGCGATGATAGGGAGTTGAGTGTTGATTGGAGAATGGAGTCTGTGTACATGTGTAAAGGAGTCGAGTTGGTAGGAGTCGAACCGATTGAGAGTGAAGGACCTTGAGAAGTTTCACAGCAGCGTTTTAAAAGCCCAGGTAATGCCTGATCAACATTTTTTGATTTCCCGGCGAGGACAGTATTAGAACTTGTCTCACCGCACACTTGGACTTATGTACATCGGGACGCTTATAAATGTATGTAAGCGAATAAGGGAATGAATTCACTGTCCGCTTATTTCAATTCACCAAACTATACGTGTACACGCACTGCGTGTGTAGAACGATTCACACCCGTCCACTTGGAGTCGCGTTCTTTTAGACCTGCCTTGGGCTGGTGAAACGAAAGATCGTGTGTGCATGTCGCGTGATGCATTCGACACAATCGTCCGATGCAGTTCTTTGTATGTTTTTGTGGATTAGTGAATGGATGTACCATGGATAGCGTAGAAGTGTTTAAGTAACGAAATTTATCACAATATATGGTAAGTGCGGCATATATGGTCCAAGTGGGTAATATGGCCCGCCCTTATATTTCAGGAAAAGCACAAAGGTAAATTTGATTTCACTAAAAACATATTGGAATCGGTTGTGTTTGAGCCAATCGGGGATGGCCTGCTGCGAGAGATTTGCAATTTATGAGTATAATTGCTTTTTCATTCATTGTATTTTTTGGTATATTCTGATAAGTGATTTCACGATGATACTTTTATCGCAATGGCGCGGTCATGCGTTTGGGCTTTGACATGTTCAGTAGGATGCATCTAAATCATTTGTTAAATTCGAAATGGGGCAGTCGTGCGTTCCATTTTAACAGATCGTAATATCGTAAGCGCGAGCATAAACTTCTAGGTGGAGCTACTATCCAGTCTCGAGGGCTTTTTGACATTTGTGAAACAATTTTTTTTAAATTTATTTCTCCATTTGAATTTTTGGTAAAATGAGACGATTATTTCCGCCAGTAATTAATTTTTTCTAATGATTTCATATTTTTTTTGAAAATTATATTTCAAACCATTTGAGCAAGGCTGCCGCTTTCTGACACAACATTCTCGTAAGCTCGATAACACGCGTAGCAACGCCTATCAAAGACCGAATGTTTATTGATGTCATAATAACTTTATAAAGCTAAAACATATAATAATATAAGAACATAAGTCATATCATATTAATACAAAATTATGAAGCACATTAGTCAAGAATCAACACTGTGTGTAATAAGGTCCGCCACATGTGCCCGCAAAATCGTCTAGTAGGCCATATTTGAGACATGATCTTTGCCAGATGCATCTATTTCACCAGCTTGCGTACAATTTATTGTGTGCTCAATTTGGGTATAAGAAGACTGTAAAGGCAACTAGCAGCATGTATGGAATTTTTGGTGCAGTTAAACCCAAAAATCATTACCAGGGCATATTTAAGACTAGGTATGCCGTATGAACCGCAAGTTGTTTAAATATGAGGTTGCTATAGTTTTTTTCAGTATATCTTTCTGTTATGCTTTTTTAAAACGTTTTGTTACTTTAAAGTGAAAGTAAATTTATTTTATTGATTATTAAAAAAATAATTAAAAGAGTCCTATATATAGTGATGGTTTTTTCTCAAAAAAATGTTAAGGGTAGACCATATTTGCCGCACTTACTCTACTCTACAACGATGACGCTCCCTTTTCACTTGACGTTGAATGACAACCTGTTCGCATATGGAACTGTTGAAAGACACAAAATTGAGCTGTATTAGAGAGAAATTTGGCCTGGTGGTGGCTTTGAAAATGTGGAGAACCATGTCGGTGATCAAAATTAGGAAGATCGTGTGACTTAAGAGAAATATAGTAATTTTGTTTCTTAGAGAACCACTTTCGTTTTTATTCCGATATACCCAAACTTCGATAGATTTGGTTTTCATGACGAGGCTGAGGAAGACATGTGGTTTTATTTAGACAGTGCAACATCTCTCACAGAATGAACCGTTTTGGATTTTTGTAACAGACATTTTTTAGGGAAGCTATTTCGCGTTTTGTTGTTGTGAACTTGTGTCCAACAAGATCATGTGATTTGTTGTTGTTGTAAATTATCTCTCATAATTAACACAAGTGGGTCGCTGTGGCGTAGTGGGTTAGTGCGACGACTCCTACGCAGAGGGTGCCAGGTTCGATACCCGAATTTACCACCTATCATAATTCACGGCTCCACCTCTTTCGAGTCACTGACAATGCTCAAAGAGTATTCCTGTCTAGAAAAAGCTTCTCAACTTCGCCGTTCGGAGTCGGCATTAAACTGTAGGTCCCTTCCACGCGTGAGAGAACAATAGCACGCACAACACGAGTGGTTGCTGAGAAGCTAGGCCCTGTCCCTCTACGGGCTGTAGCGCCACCCATATTATTATTATAATTAACACAAGATATTAATTTTGATAAGATGCTAAGCACACTGGTCATCCAAATCAAACATTCATTCCACAGATGAGGATATAATCGGACCATACTATTAAGAAAATTAGGCTGATCGAGCAGTGACTGTTACTGGCGCTCTATAGCGAGACACAGTTCCTTATCATGAGAAATTTTATAATATTAAATGTTGCCAATGCGTGGTTTCAAGATGTCAGGCCCACATTCCATAAAGCCGCGAAACAAATCAATTACATGGTCATGTTCTCTTTTTACCGGGGTTATTCCAAGTAAAATATTTAAGTAGATTCAAGCCCATAATCACCCGTGCAACAAAGAAAATCAGGTACATTTATACAAGTTAACGCGCACGCATCATAGCGACACAACAACGGATCGTCATCCTGCCACTCACCCATGCACCGACTTTTCAACACGATCAGCTGCACCCGATTTGTATTATGTGTTTCATAAATTAGATGCAAATACATGAAAAGTAAAGAATTCAGTCATAGACTGGAAAAGGCCTTAAGTTCTTGAAAACCGAACTCCAATAACTGACAGGATGGTCATGCAAAAAATTGACACAAGAGTGCGTATATGTGCGCAAAAATTCCGCGATGTGTTATTTCATAAAACACCAACCATATCCTATTACTTAATGATTCATTAAAAAAATTATTAAAAATCTACAGACTAAAACCTGTCTTTTTTATTAATTTGAATCATAATCCTGACACCCTTTACATTGCCAAGCTACTCAATGAGCGAGTTACTGCACCTGACTGCACACCCATCGCACCTCTGACCTGAACCGACCAACGGCGATCACCTATAGTATGACACCCGCCTGCCTGTGCATCAGCAATAGTTATGAGCTCGGCAGTGCCCCCCTCATTAAACTCAACTGTAATTTAAGCGTCTGGGACACATCCGCCTTTAATAAAGTTCATTCAGTCACCTCTCCAAAGCTAGCTGAAGTGTGAAATAAATTCGATCAAATAGATCAGTTATTGTCAGTGATTAGCGGAAGAAGTTGTGTTTTTTAAAACGAGCCCGGTTGGAACCTTCAATAAGCGCGTTTCAACTGATTCACGAGTTTTGAAATTTCCTGAAATGTCATTCTAATCTTGGAATATTTTATGGCATTTAAACACAGTTTCGAACCCTTTCACAGCGTAAATCGTATGTGCGTCGGCTTATCAATTGACCCACATGCACCCCCCATTCATACACCACAACCATACACTCGTTCGTCTCCCAGTCACTCAGATTCCGGATATAGCTACCAAGTTCAATTGTTCCTTATCCATCGCAAAAGACTACGGCAAGGTACTTTCTCGTCGCCACTTACCCCAGCCCACGCAGGCATTCGTCAGAAGACTCAGCAGCAACAACAAAAAGGATATGAATATCTCAAATGCAGATGCGAATTGCCATGAATCTAATTGACTGTTTGTCTATTGTTGAGGCCACATCCATTCATCCCACGCCTGAGCCTGCCAACGACAATTTTTCTTTCCAATTCCGATGCTCCTGTCAATGCAAGAAGAACAAAGCCATGCCCTTACTCTGTAATGGAAGTCGTGTTTACTTAACGTTTATTTTTTGTCCGCCTCCGTCCTCGTCGCTCCATCGAATTGACAACACAAGAAAAAAGAATAAATAAATCGAAGTCGAAACCAACTAATAATATTCGTTGCGCGAGCAGAGGGCTGAAGAGCAACACGAAAAAAAAAATGTATTCATCGTCTTTCACAATCATTTCCAGACAGACAGACGGACGGACGAACCAAGTGAGGGAGAGTGAACAACACCGGAGAGAAGGATCCATCGCCAGACAAACCGTTCTATGGTTTGATAGTAATTTCTTGAAGATGTCCTTTTTGGTCTGCTTAAGTGGCGCGCTCTCTCAGAGAATTTCATTTCACTTTGTGGCACAGAAATTAAATGTGTCATTTGCATTTGATCGTCTAACGGTCTTCCTCTCCAGACTCTAGAGTCCTTTATGCACGGAGTTTAATTAACTGGAATATGATGGACTCGCTCCTCTGTGTGCTGCCGTTTGTGGTTAATCGATTTGAATATGAAAGACTTCGTACTCCGTACGGGAGTGAACGACTCTGGGATACACAGTGTTTGACTGTTGGAATGGTTTTAATCTACTTAAGGTAGCTTGTGGTGATTGTTAAATTTAATGGAATGATCAATTAGTTAAAGTATAGCATCCATTTCACTTCATATTTGGTATCAAGTTGTTGGAAATACAATTCAAGTGATCTATAATAATAATAATAATAATAATAATAATAATAATATAATATGGGTGGCACGACAGTCCGAGGTGGACCTGCGCCTAGCTTCTCAGCAACCGCTCGTGTTGTGCATGCTATTGTTCTTTCACGCGTGGAAGGGACCTACAGTTTAATGCCGACTCCGAACGGCGAAGTTGAGAAGCTTTTTCTAGACAGGAATACTCTTTGAGCATTGTCCGGGACTCGAAAGAGGTGGAGCCTTGAATCATCAAAGGCGGTAAAATTCGGGTATCGAACCTTGCACCCTCTGCGTAGGAGTCGACGCACTAACCCACTACGCCACGGCAACCACAAGTGATGTATAAGGACTTAATATTTAGGGTCTTAACAAATTACAGCCGAACTTCGATAAGACGAATATTTGATAACTCGAACGGATCATTTGGAGTCACCTTCGTTAAGTCGAATTCTAAAGCGGAAAGCCCAATGATTGTTTCTTTGATCTACTAAAGGGTGGTCCAACAAAAACGCACGATGATGATTGTAAAGAAAACAAAAAGTTTTCAGAGAATTATCTTAATATCTTTTAACATGACAGAAGGATCCATGACAAAATATCGGTTAAATGCTTGCCACGGCTTCGATAGCATACATATATCCGGTGTTCCATATTTCATATTTTCAATAATTGAGGTTCAATGTTGTTAATGTCCCGAAATATCTCATCCTTTAGCTCTTGAATTGTTCTTGGCAATGGTGTCAAGTCACTTGATCGTGACTGCCAATTAATATCGCCACGACGTGAGATAACATGGCGATTGAATATCAAGCGCAAAAGAGCCATTTTTTCGTTGGCTGTGTGGCAAGTATCACCATCCTTTAGGAAGCACATGTCGTCCATTGATTCAGTCCATTTGATCAATTTCTGGCCACAAGAAGTACGTTGTCATCTCGCAATAGGGAACACCATTCACTGTAACTGCTTGTCCGACCTTATTTCCGAAGAAGTACGGCCCCATTGACGCCGCCAGCCCATAAACCGCAAACGAACTGGGCGACCATGCACAGGTGTTTTCACATTTCCTACAGAAGCGGTTTACTAAAATTTGCGCACAAATCTACCGATTTTGGACACATTTGGTCCATTATGCTGACCAAAATAATCACAAAGGGCACAAAATGCATTCTGATTTGAACGCCTATTTTCGTAAGAGGCTTCAACAATCTTAGAGCGCTTCTCCACTGTGTACCCCTTCATGGTTGAATTTGTGAAACAAGCAAATGTTAAATTACGTCGGGCAAGAATACTTGACGGGAAGGGGTGACTCATAATTAAAATCGTGCATAATATTTGGGCCACCCTTCATAAACAAAATCGTGGTTTTGCTAAATATACTGAGCGAGGAGAAAAGGATGAAATTCCTTTGATTTTCAGAACTAAGCGGCCAACAAAAGAAATGAGGGTGGTATTCAACTGCAGGTGGAATTTGAAGCTTGAACAAATACCAGAAGTATGACGATTTTTTGCAGGTGGATGGCGATATTGCTATTTAATAGTTTTCCACAGTTGAAAATATTGTGGAGATATTTAGATGTCGCATATTGTCGATACATTTACAAGAAAGGAGACCCCTTTGACTGGGCCGACTATAGAGGGATAAGTCTCCTGAACATCGCTAACAAGATCTTCTCTGCCGTTTTGTGTACTCGTCTGAAACCGTTTATAAATAACCTGATAGGTCCAAATCAGTGTGGCTGCAGGCCAGGGAAGTCCATCATCGACCAGATTTTCACATTACGGCTGATCCTGGTTTGGTTTCTGGAGGAGAAGATTCAACCACGAACTGTACGGGCTGTACAGCGACATGAGTCTAGTCAGGCGTCTTCGGATCCAACGCCTAAGATGGCTAGGTCATGTAGAGCGTATGGACAACTCAGCTCCGGCCCGTAGAGCCTTTGACTCCGAACCCGTGTGACAACGCAACAGAGGACGCCCGCGCTTAAGGTGGCGCACCCAGCTTGGCGTGCGACACTGGAGACAGCTAGCCAATGACCGTGCTAGCTGGAGAGGCTTGTTGGTCCACCCCGGGCTGTAGCGCCGAATAAAGCAGAAAGAAGTAGCCTTATACTAGTGCCTGTACCCCGTTTACTATCATTTTGACTTGCGCATGATTGGCGCATCGTCTAAGCCAAGTTTGCATTTCCAAAATTCGAACGCATAACGAGAACACCGGAAATCCACGCAAAACCATAAAAACGTCCATTTCCGTTTGCATTGCGTTTTATAACCACAATCACCCACTTATTGCAGCGGGTCCTACTTGGTGTATGGCCACCCTATCCAAATATAGGGAATCATCCAGTAATTGGTTGTCTGCATTAACCAAACTGGAAACCAACTGCATCCAATTTGCAGTTAAAGCCTTCTGGCAGCAACCTTAACCTATTCCTCCCCTCGACTGCTGCATATTACACTTCAATTCACTAACAACATAAAGCCCTCAGCAATAAATCATAACTAATGTGCCCTCCTTTTCCCTCTCTTTTCAGGTATGTATCAACCAACAGAGGTTCTGTAGCTCAAAACCTCGCCGTAAGCTTGAATTCGTTACGTTACACAGGGTGAGTTCTCGCCACCCCACTCGTACTCGCTCTCGACATGCACACACTAATCAAGCCCGCATTCGGAGTCTCACACGAAACACCAAAGAAACCTTTACAAAACGGAAGGCGAAAGAAGAGAAAAAAAATGTAAATAAAAATTGCTACACGCTCACGCGCGCTTACTGACCTATAACAACCGGCTTGACACGTTACGCGACGCGGCGCACCACCGCCGCCAACCAAACCGTGGTCCCGCATAACCACGCTGTTCAACAGTCGCGTGAAGACCTTCGTTCGCGCTTCTAGCCGCCCGGCGGCGGCTTGGTTTGGCGTGGTGTAACGCCACAGAGCTCACCGCCTCACTTGGCAACATCTGAACATATTTTTTTTCTATCTATCTCTCCCCCGTTTAGAGGCCAATTAAGCGTCCGGCTAATTAAAGCCTCGAGAGGTAGGTGCCTGCTCACTCAAACACCAGTACCTGTCCCGCGAGCTAGACTCAACAGTAACTTGTTCTGAGAGCCGTTCCCACTGCTTTCACTTTTACCGTGTGTGTCGCCGCCGCCGCCGCTGCGGCGCTGCTGACATTGGGCTATATATGGCGGTCTCTCTAGAACTGGTTCTAAATGAAATGAAATGAATAAACGGAAAAAGAGAGTTTCACTTTTTTTTTGTGTGTTCTCGCCGTCGTCGTTGTCGTCCGTCGTCAGCCTAGGAACTCAGCGCGGTGCGCTGCTTCGACAAATTTCCATTGTTTCAACCAGAAATGTGAATATTTCGGTCGACCATGTGGAGGAGCAGTCATTATCATTAACGTACGGTTGGATTGTTCCAGATAAAGTGAGCGACTGAACGGAACTGAGGATAAAGAAATGTGTATGTACGTACGTTCGTGTATCCGTTGGCATGCATACCGACTTGCACTGGATAAGGATGCCGTCATTTTGACACTGAATTCCATTGAACGAGAAAGAGAAATAAAGCAAAAACCACCCGCCCGCCGAACGGGGAAAGACAGTCTAAAATCATCGGCTTCTGCTGACGGTAAATTATAATCTGCGACACAGAGGACCACGCCGACACTGTGGTCTTTCATCTGTGCAAAATCCATTCTTCATACTGACGGATTTCTCGTCTGCTTTATTTCTTTGTTTTTTTTTTGTTCACTTGGATTTTCCTCCTCTTCTTTTTTGGCCGCAAATTATTTTCCACTTTCACTGCGGAGGGGGGGAGGGAAAGATGACGGAATTGTTTTGATGCCTGGACGCGACGAGTACAGCTTGTTCTGGTGTGGCTGATGAAATGCGTTGTTGCTGGGTCTCATTTATCTGACGTCTCTTGAGATGTTCTTGCACTGTATGTCAATTAAGTACGATTTGAGGTGAGACCGATTGCAAGTGATGAATGCCGACGAATCCGGAGCTTTTGACCAGTTCTTTGAAACGAGGTGATCTCACGGTTACCGATCATTTAAGAATGGCAACAGGCACTGGCGTGCAACAGCAATCTGGAGTTGCTTTTGCATTAACACTGAGGTGATAGGTGAGAGTGTTGATTGCAGTCAGACTGGAGTCAAATAAAGCTCTTTGTTATGCCGTGTGGATGGGGTGTACTTCTACTTACGACGAAGCGAATAATTTGATTGATACCGATTCTTCGGCTCATTCCATTTGTTGATGACGTATTTCAACGAATCGTGAGAAGCCCTGGTCTACGATTTGGCCATGTAGCAGAAGTGAACACTTAACGAGTCCCTATTACTCAACTCCTGATTAATGCAGACGTCGCTTAATGTTTAGCACGCCTCGGAAACGCTTTACAGTGAACCACTGAGTGCCACCAGACCATCGCCGGTGTGTATGTTTAGTTGTAGCAAGTTGGCCATCGGGGAAGAACGGCGGGAGACTTGCAACCATACGATATGACGTCAGTGTCTGGTATCCTGAAATGCTGGAACGGACTTTTGTGATTGAGACTGAAGACCGAACCAGGAAGTGTATTCACATTACAGTCTTAACGTTCCTGTAATGCACTTGAGTTTAAAAATTGACAATTTTTTTTGTGTCAGACGTTCAGACTTAGGTCTAGATTAGAACAGCGCTGATTAAGTAGGTAAGTGGTAAGGTAAGTGCGCCGACTCCTGTGCAGAGGGTGCCAGGTTCGATACCCGAATTAACGACCTTTGATCATTCACAGCTCCACCTCTTTCGAGTCACAAAGGTCAATGAGTATCCCTGTCTAGAAAAAGCTTCTCAACTTCGCCGTTCGGAGTCGGCATTAAACTGTAGGTCCCTTCCACGCGTGACAGAACAATAGCACGCGGAACACGAGTGCAAGGCCCTGGCCCTATCCGGGCTATAGCATATTATTATTATTAAATTAAGAGGAAAATGATTTCACTAATATGAGCAGTGATAACAGACAGCTTTAAGTTTGGTTGAAAAAATCGTTATATGACACCACAACACAACAAAGGCCAGCTTTACTCAGAATACCGCTTCAAGCTTACTTCTTCGCATTTCAAAGCCAGGAACTGGAAAGAGCTCAATGTAATCAAATCTGCCTCGTCCACCAATGTATTCTTAGTCAATTAAAAGCATTCCAAATCCGTCTGTTCCATGCATCCATCTCATTATTCTCAATTAGTTCCCACAAATCCACCTTGAAGCTTAGAAAATCCATCTGCATGCCGAAAACCTGGTCCTAGACCTCCACCACTTCGCTGTTGACCGAAACAAATAACAATTTGTGCGATTATTACAGCAAAAGCAAAACGGAGAAACAAAATCGTTTCTGCATTCAAAATGAAAAATTACCACGCCCGTATACTTCGGCCACCCTCGACTGCAGCTGGTTCGTCTGTTGCACCGGCGACATTGGTTTCCCTAACATCAACTGGCAGCGGCCACAGCCACCATTGCAGCACATTTTCCGCTTAAATTTCGTCTCTTCCGGGACTGCACACGGCCCCGACGATGACGAGAACGATGCGCAGACTTGTGCTCTTCTTAAAGCCCCAACTTTCATTTGTGTGGGACAATGACACTGAAGGTAGATCCCACCACGACAGCAGCATAGGCAGCGCCAACATCTGGAAGAGATTACTTTCCTCCAGCAACCAAGTCTACGGATATAGCCACATGACCTTTTCTTACGGCGCCTGTAGCAGTATGATTCTTTCATTATTGGTTGTCACCACTGCAGCTCGTCGCCGCACCCCGCCGTGCCGGTTCCGCAGCCACGACGACCGAGCCCTCGTGTCGGTGTGTTTCGCGCGAATAATCGTTCGACTTTTAGTCTGCGGGACCACGACGACTATTAATCTTCACGACTGATTCGTTTGGCCTTTTAGGAAACCGACACAGTTACCACCATTTATCCACGAGCATTCTTCCACCCACCGCCACACCGCCGCGCCATCGTTTTCGCCTCATCCGTCAGAAGATCCCAAAGCCAAGCGAAGCAGGCGTCATGCAGCTGCCGTTTGGCTGTGGGGGCACTGGGAGCAGTTACCCTCGGTCGGCCGGGATGATGAAGTGGTACGTATCCACAAGACGCGAGGAGCAAAACTGTCATCAAGGAACGATGCAAGGAGTGAGATAGAGTGAGTGCTAGCGTATCGGCGATGATGACTGAGGGAGCCAAGTAGCAGACGTTACAAGTGCACTCGTGAAGTCTACTTATATACTTCAAAGAAAATTGGAAGCCATTCGCTTGGAAAATTCCTATTGCCACTATGCTGCATAGTGTTCAGGCAGGCAGACAGGCAGTGTCCAAGGGATAAGAGATGAAGGACTCAGCTCAGCGATCTACTCGGCAACGACTAATCGATGTGTTCGCGTTCTGGTGTTGAAGTCATTTTTCATCTGCCCGACGACGACGGCGAGGAGGATGTGGACGCAAATGCTTTATAGACGCACTTCACGTTCGTAATTTCTCGCGAGGAAGGAAGAAGATCTTCAATCACTTGAGGTAATATTTTGGAGAGTACGGCCGGGTTCGCCTTTCCGTCGCGTCACATAATCACAAGCGATGAGATGGCGGATGTGGGTTATCTATTTTTATTATTTTTCTGTCTGTTTCGCTGGGCTTAACTTGCCTGCTGTTCACGGGATGGACTGCGGGCTAGGATGGGGAGCAACGAGGGCTTTGTGGAGCACGCTAAACTAGCAATATCACCGACCTTGTCCTCTCAGATCTTGAAACGTATTTGTGGTTGATTCATAGTGACTTGAATAAAACTCAAAAAATGCAAGAGAACGTACAGGCCACATGATAGTTTTGAAGTCTTTCTTTATAGAACCCTGTGGGCTAACCCAGGCCAATTATCTACCAAGTTCCAGCGAGATGCTAAGGCACTACGAACACCTTCACTGTTTAATAATTTACATCTATTTTCGGGCCATTCTGCCCCCGGGGCAACTCCGCCCCCGAAGCAACTCCGTCCCCGGGGCAACTCTTGACCTAAACTCCTTCACTCTTAGATTGGCCATTGCTTCACTCTTACTCCATGTTTGATGGGATCTAATTCGAGGAATTTTCTTATCAGAATGTGACGGCTTTTTCCACATCTTCAAAGGAGTTGTATAAAATTGAAAATTGGAAATTAGATCCAATGCGCCCACAAAAGTATTCTTCACATTCAGATTCAGTCTTTCACACGTGATTGACAAAAATGTACCTCAACTGTTAAGAAATTTTGTTCAGCTCGCTGGTTATCGCCTTACAGTTGATTTCGTAGTTCCTTACCATCGAGTTTCACGAGTGTCGCTAGGGAGATTTATTAGATCCAACTTTTACACATTTATTAGGTCCACACTCCTTCATGGATCTGTACCTATTTGCTTAGCTGGCAGTCTTGTTGAGTGTGCTGCTTTTCTCCCGCAGCTGAAGTAGACTGGCATCCTTCCTACTAATATTGATACGCATATCTGATGTAGCAAGCCTAGGATGGGTTAGGTAGGCTTGGCTGACTATAGAAGGCAGTCACATTTGGGCCAAATTATAATACTTAACCAAGAGCTTTAGCTGATAAATGCTAGCACCATTTATCTCATTCAGATTAAGTATTGGGTACCCAGGTGTAAGTACTAATTACTTGCTGAGCACTGCACGACCTGAAGAGGGTATTTATGGTTTCTATTTCCTTTCATACATGGTGCTTCTTTAGAAGCCATTGTATACGGTCATTCTTCTTCTTCTTTCTTTTTTTAGCGCTATAGTCCGTGGTGGACCTGGGCCTCAACTGGCCCTCTGGCTAGCTGTCTCCAGTGTTGGACGCCAAGTTATTTGGGGTCCTTCTCCAACAGGGTGCGCCACTTTAAACGCGGGCGTCCTCTGTTGCGTTGTCCCACGGGTTCGGAGTCGAAGACTCTTCGGGCCGGAGGTGAGTTGTCCATACGCTCTACATGCCCTAGTCATCTTAGGCGTTGGAAGAGAATACCGTGCTACACGACCTCGGAACCTGCTTACACTGACACGATCATATGGCAGCGAACACATATCAGACATAGCGAACATAAATATACTGGACATGGCTAAATTTCTAAAAACCACCAAACGGTTATAGGTTATCGTCGGGAAGCGCCGATGAAGTGAAAGCACAATGGACCTTAATGGTGTAAACGAGACAAAAATTCCACCGGGGAGTTTCTGTCACGGGTTAACCACACTGGGTCCAGTCATCAGAACCCGTCTCCCTTGTGACCGCGATGACTTGCTCTTAATACCGGCCGTCCGTCTTTTTCTTCACCAGAATCAGGATGCACGGATTCGGAGATCTTCTCAGCTGGAGCATTAGTGTCCATGTACTCGAAGTGACCGGGTCAGTGTAGTCGACGGATTTTCGCCTTCCGGACTACATCCACATCATAGCACAGCTCTTAGAGCTCCTTATGCTCCTTCTTCCGACGGAGATAATTTCTGTTTTGTTTATCGTCCAGCTTTCGGACCACATAGCATGATGAGTTCGGTTGTCAATGCTTTTGGCCACGAGTCAGGACTTTTATGCCTTATTCTTCTTGTGCCTTACTAAACATACCTCTCCAGCCGGCACGATATCTTGTAAGCTGTCTCCAGTTTAGCGCACCAAACCAGCTGAGTCCCCCTCTAAATGTGTGCGCCCCACCTTATTACTCAGTAAACCACCTCACATGCTCAGCGTCCAAGATACTTCGGACCGGATCTAAGTTATCCATACTCTCAATATGACCCTTCCTTCAATTCTTCTCTAATTCTTCAAGATGACTGACGCCATAACAAAGACCCTGACCCAAACCCAACCCACGGTCAAGCTTGTAACATAATTCAATCATTCCGACTTTGAAAAGAATACCAACAGCAATCGCCTCGCCGGCCATTGTAATCGTATGCCACGAGAGAATAAATTGAATTATGTGCAGACAAACATTCTCAAGGGTTCCCAGCCAATATTGTGGAGGAAGCTTAAGAAAATATCATCGTATGAACCCATAAATTGGCTTCGTATTCATGAAATGACATATTTTTCACATATCCTGTTACAAGATTTATGTCCTTCTATTCCAACGCACCGCACCACCAGCAAGTGGTCCCGAGCCAGGTCGCTCGTAAAACTCATCTCCCACTTTGGCCATTCATGTACATGTTTTAAGCGAATTTCGCCCCTAACCTCACCGCCCTCTCTCCCCTCCGCCACCATCATGGCGCGGCGGTGAGTATCGTAAATTTTTAAAGGTATACTTGCGCTCCAGTCGGCAGAAGAAATTTCACACCACGACAAAACCATGATAAATGTTTATTCACCATCAGGGCCAACCCTTTTTTTCGTAATAATATAAAAATTGTACACAGTGGCATATTGCATGCAGTTGAAAGCGACCAGGATATATTCGGCGAAGCACTAAAACATACACAACTTTCGATATTCATGACACGCCAGCAAGGTACATCGGCCATCCGTCCCCCGTCCACCGTGCGCGTCGTCGTCGTGTCGACATAACTCGGAATGACGAAAAGGCCTAGGGAGCTTTATGTTTATGGCTGTCAACCGCAATAACTCGGCGAGGGCGCTAAGTGCAGTGCAGCCATCGGTTCTTATGTCCTTGTGTTATCATTTTATTCATATGACTACTAATGAACGGCCTTAGATCGTTTACATTGTTACGGTGCTGTTGTTGTTTTCTTCTTGTGCCGGGGATGAAGAATGGGTGAGGCTTTACGATGGCTATGTACCTACCTATGGCAATTACTCGTTCCATCGGCGTGATGACGGTGGACGGTGGATCGCTATGTACTGGTTGAGCAACTGCCGCGCGCACACTTGTTGAAAACAGCTCACTTGTAGGCTCTGATGTGTGTCCTTTGAGAAATGATAATTAAGGTTGGGAATTGAAATTCAGAGCAGCCAGCTTCAAAATGGGGAAACGTCATGTTTGAACACTTTTTGAGAAACTTTTGAGTATGTGCTGAGTCCGAGACGACGTAAAGTGCCTCTCAATGGGGGGAGCTCCAGAGTGGCGCTTCCTGAGCCTGGTTATGTCAATATATTCCACAAATTGGTTCACAAAGTAAGGGCTAGGGCTTCCTGAGTCTGCTAGTGTCACTCACTCTTAATTTTGTCTGCAGGCAGATTGTGTATGGTCATGGTGGCGGTTATTGAATAACCCAATCAACACTAGCTGCCATCTTGAATCACAGCTGTGAACAGAGAATTCAAGATGAAAGTTGGTTAGTCCACGATTCTATTAGACCCATTTTGGGGGGTTCAGGGACATCACTAGTTCTTTGGTGGTGAGCTCGAAAAATTCTTCGAAAGACATAGCAATAGATTTCCCTAGAGTTCGAACTTCGAAGACCTTAAGTGATCCGAGCAAGCGTTGGACAGATACAAAAAGCCATCACTTCTGAAGAAGTAGCAGCATCCGTCCGGACTTTGTGTAGATGTTCTGTTGTTCTAGCCAAGTTGTTGTCAGATCAAATAGACGTTGCACAGTTATTTAAACATTTCCATAAGAGAGAGTGTGAGTGGGTCGCTTTGGCGCAGTGGGTTAGTGCGTCGACTCCTACACAAAGGGTGCCTGGGCCGAAACCTGAACTTACCACCTTTCATAATTACGCCTCCACCTCTTTCGAGTCATTGACAATGCTCAAAGAGTATTTCCTGTCTATAAAAAACTTCTCAAATTCGCCGTTCGGAGTCGGCATTAAACTGTAGGTCCCATCCACTCGTAAAAGAACAATAGCACGCATAAGACGAGTGGTTGCTATAGAAGTTAGGCCCAGGTCCGTCTCAGACTGTCGCGCCACCCATATTGTTATATTATAAAAGTGAGTGATTAGAGCGACTCTTGACGCACCCAGGAGATATCCGACCCCCCCTAGCAATCGAGATATAAAATGTGGTTTTTAGCGTTCCGAGTTCGTCAACATTTTCTCTCCAAAGTAAATTGCTATGCCCTGGAATGAATCTTAGCTTCCACTGAACTGTTCCATCGACGAAGCCAGCCTGACAAATATGGATATAATTAAGTACTTCTTTCTATTTAAAAGAAGCATAACCGTTTTATTATTTTAGCTAATAATCGTTTATTCTTCTGTCTTCTTATGACACAATTTTAACATTGACACCGATGCGTAGATCGATCTACCCAACATCGGGTGTCGTTGAATAGATCAAGCAATTGAACCTCGCGAGAGTACGACAGTACGGCAAGTGTCAGAGTTACAAGTTACTACTCTAGGGTTAGTCATCAGTTATGTAACAATATAGATGTATACAGATATTTATTTATTTTTTTAGACATTGCATAATATAATAAAATATAAGAAAAAAATTTAAAAAATTGTCATTATAATCATAAAGAAAGGAATAGTGTTGAATGTCATTTGAATAGATTTCTACAATAAGAATAAGGTTGTGGGTGGGTCAGCCTAAAAGCAGAGAATGTATTGTAAGCAAAGTTTGTATTGGTAACAAGAAAATGTGTGTCAAGAAATTAATATGTAAGACGTCTTAGACATAAGAAGCAATCTAAGAGGAATCTACATTCATTACTATATAACCAAAGTATCAGTAATAAGAGATTGTAAGCTATCGTGGAAGATCCAGGTTTGAAAATGCTTTATAAGTATTCGGATTGTTCAGGTTGTTTGAGGGAGTTTGTTATACAAACTATGTGAAGCAGTAATTAACAAAATTAGTGGTACGAAACAATGGAACAGATAACATGTTTGAACAGTTCCCACGAACATTATAATTAGAAATTAGTTGAAAGTTAAGAATACCGGACATCATAAAAAAAGCTAAAAGCTGTAAGCGAGCCTTGGAAATTAAAAGCTAGCAGTGAATTAATATAGATCAGAAAGAGAATTGGTCACATGACAGAACCCTGAGGAACGCCCAGATTAATGAGCTTCGCATCACATACAACGTTTGATAATTTTACTCTCTTCGTGACTTACTTTCAAGATGTGAAATCGATCATGGACCCAGGGAATCCCGGTTCCTCCAGTTTTCTCAACAAATATTTGTACATTGTTTATCATCGATGTCTTGTTATGGTCTGATTTAGATGTAATTTAAAGATTTTACAAGTCTCCCGAATGGCTACACTGGCATAATCCGGAAGTGTGAACGCGGTGGTATTTTTTTAATGATTCTAAGTTCACACCCACCCCATTTCCACAGTTCATTCTTGAGACGTCCCTGTATACATTCAAACCTGTTAACAGACTAAGGCGTCCGCATTCTCCGGCTTCACCAGCAGGACAGAGTGAATCGATGATTATTGAAGGCAAGCCTTGCAGTCACACTCTTTCTCTGCAGGTGCGGTCGCACTGTAGAGCAGAATACCCAAAAAGTTGGCATAAAATCAACCCGGAATGTTGAGAGCTTGAAATTTTTCACACGTAAATCTTGTAAATTAATTGTCAAACGCCCACTGTTTTGGAAAAATGTTTTTAATGCATATGACATGTTATGCAACATTCTGATTATGTTTGCACCAGAAACTAAACGAAGAAGAACAAGTCATTAAAGCGACTTTCATAAAGCATTACTTCCCCTAAAATGAATTCCGGCAAACCCCTCACTCGAGTAATCCTTAATTTTACTTGTCACCTTTCCGCGTGATATAAGAAATTACAAATTCTAAATAATAACACATTCCATGTCAATCACCGCACACCACAGACGCAACAAAGATCTGTCTTGCCACCCGGCGGGGCTTCCATCCGACTTCCATCCGACTGGGGCCGCACTAACATCCTCCCGTACGTAATATTTTTATGTGACAAATTTGTGTCTTTCCGCAAAAATCACTGGCGTTATGTGGTGCAGTGTGGTAAAAGTTCCCCAGTCCCACTGGACCATGAGTAAACTAAAACTGGATGAGTCCTCCACCTCCTCCCTTGCCATCCTTCGCTTATTCATGCTTCGTGTTATTTTTTTTTTTTTTTTTTTTTTGGTTTTTGGTTTCAAGTATCGCTCCTAGTTTCCGGCAACCGCAACAGGCGACGCATGAGGGGCACCACGGAAGGGTGGCGATGGAACTGGAACTATGGCTGTGGTTTTATTTGCGGTTATGGTAGTTATGGTTGAAATATTTCACAAGATTCCCTCAAAAGTTTTCTTTTGCAGCGACAACGACTTGGGGGGGAGGTGGGCGCGGCTCTGCTGCAATATAAATCTCATAACGATAAATTTTTAATTCAGGTTTCGATTTATATCTTACGGAAATAGATGACATTCGGCGAGCGAAGAAAGAAGTATGGAGCAAGAGAAAATATTCCGTAATTCACATTTATAGGTCTGGGCTTCCGGTGTGCTTCGTTTGCTGGGGGTTTTTCTTTTGGGAATCCTTGAGTCTGCCGCTGCTGGAGTTGTAGTTCTCTGCGCTTTGCATGATTGGTTTCAGCCATTAAATCAAATTATTGAGGTCCGGAAGGACCTAGAGTTGGTTTTGTATCTTTTATTGAATCTCGTTCTGCTCCCTCCCTCGCTCGGTTCATTTCTTCAAGTGGAACGAAAGGGGATGGATGAGATTTTGTGCAAAAACTTAAGTGCACTGGTGACATTGCATGGAGACCGGCTTGATTAATGCTTGCAATTGCACCCTATTCGCAAGCTTCGTGGTTGTTTTTATGATGATTTGCTATATTTAAAGAGAGTGGATGGTTTCACTGAACGTGGGTGCGTGGAATTTATATTCGCGGCATTTTAGGCTGAGTTGAGGAGGAGGTATTCTGGACATATTTCAAGTCATTATTTTTTTTTTGATAGATCTACTACTTTAAGGGCATCATTTTGTTGGATTTCCCTTCAAAAAATGTATTCGATAGGTAGGTGTGTATATGGGTGCCTTGACGACCTTATTGGCGTGGCTCACTCAAGCTTCCATTAAGCCCCTGTGGCTTACTGTCGTGAGACCTACTTTTACTACCTACAATAGTGGGCCTCCGTCCTCCAATCTATGAAGAAGTACTTTTCGAGGAACTATCACTTTCCTTTGCTAGTGCTGGACATTCATTGGACAGATTCGTCGGGTCATTCCTGTTGCTCCAATTTGCAGTCCAGTCTTCTGTGGCCCTGCTCTCCGGACTGGTCCACAGGTCCACTCCGGACTGTAGCGCCATCAGAAGAAGGAGAAGAAGTCCGCTTCACCGAGTTCACCAAGGATATCTTACTGACCTCGGTGATCAGCTTCGATGTCAGAATGTCCGATGTTTTGACTTTCATTTCTTTCAGAATAAGCGAAGTTCGATTCGTCGGTTGTGTTGCCGTCACTCAAAGCGAGTACTGCATCGTGTATCACAGCGTCTTAAGCTTGAAAAACCTTACAATCAGCTCTTAGTGCAAGGGAGTTTTCTAAGTTGTCACAGAAGACCCCTGAGACTGTACCCAGTATATAGGGTGATCTCCCTTCTTTTTTTATGCCATTGTTTCCCTTTCGAAAAACTTAGATGGAAGGTTTTCTCCTGGCCTAAAGTTGGTGGTACGTTGTCTGTCTTACATTCTATGTTGCTGCTTTTTAGTAGGGCAATGGTTTTTCACCTCCGGCTCTCTGAACCCCAGGACCGATGAGACTCTATTGCAAAATAGGTCGAGAGGAGGAAGTTAGAGGATGTTGAAACGAAATTATCCACTTTTACCAGCTTTGCCCTGTTGTGTAAGACACTGAAATATAGTTGTCTGTTCTGGGTCTTTCAAACTCCTGAATCTTTTCTATCAAGCTTTCACTTATGTTGATCCGCACGGGACAGCCATAGGTACGGATGAGGGCCATATATCAGATTACCTACACCGTTGCGTCCAGTTGTCTGTTTTAAAACACTCTCAAGCATTGACTAGATCAGCATCTACATGTTTGTTCAAATATATATATTTATCTAAGATCCCCAAGTATCTGCCTACAAATCCTTTGTGCCTGTGGTTACTCGTGTCATCTAACAATTGAGAACTTTCTCCAATTTGTTCGTATCTGGCGTGGCTTTATACAGGAGGAGGTCTGATGGCGGAGGATGAAGCTGAAGATTTTCAATGACGGAAGATAGCAGAGCCATCATGACAAATCATGGCTCGCAAAACACTGCGAGAGCTGTGATTTCCTGGATATTTGTACAGTGGCTGGCTCAACATCATAATGGGACACTTACAATTACGAAAAATGTGTGTAATTTTCTAGAAAATTATAAGCTTTATAAATGAAATATATACGGAAATTTGGATGCTCATATGATCAGTTTACAAAAAACAAAATTACATTCAGTAATACAGATTCAAAACGACAACAAAAAAAGTCAAAAATCTTAGTTCAAAGTAATAATGGGACACTTGTTGATCGCACTGCATTTCGATGTAGTTAATGGTAAATGTTGGGATTTTTTTATAAACATTTTTCGTAATTGTAATTGTTCCATTATAATGTTGAGCCACTGTACCTGATGCTTACAAGATCAAGTCGTCAGCATGTGGCATTACGTGAGGAAGAGGACTTATCACATCGCTCAAGAAAATATTGAATCTGGGTTACAGCCCGTAGAGGGCCAGTGCCTAGTTTGAACAGCAACCAATCGTGTTGTACATGCTACGACCTGTGACGAGTGGAAGGGACCTACACTTTTATGCCGACTACGAACGGCCAAATTATCAACCAACGAAAATGTTGTACAGAATCGGCGAATTAATGGCTCCCCGCTATTCTTGCTGACGAACCTCCTACCGGTTAGACAGTAGGTACAGCATTCCTTGAACTTGTATCTAGAAAAGTCCTTCTAACCATACGGTGTCAAAGGCCTTCTCCAGGTCAGTTAATCAGGGACCCGCACATCGCTTCTGGCTCTTCCGCCATTCGATATCCGAAACAAGTTTCGACGCGGCATGAATCCGGATTAATTTCCCACTATTAAACATCCCTTTATTATGATTATATGCCTGGAAAAAAAGTAGAGCGCCGATAAGTGCCTTCGCAGAGGTTTGCAAGGAAAATGAGCTGGCAATCGTACGTATTCATGTTACTATAGCCGTGTTTTTTTTTAAATCTACAAATAGTGAAGTAGGATTTTGCACGTAAAGCACATACGACAACCTACTGTTACTTGTTATAATTGCCCATAATATCGGCAGTGAAAAGTAGCTGCAGATAAAAATTCGAGTTTGATTTTTTTCATATATTTTGACAACTGTTCGAACACAAAAATTGTTTTCTTCATATATTTTGACAGATAAAAATCAAAGCCACTGCGAATAGTTTTTTCGCATCTTACTTCACTTCACTATCGATAGCGATGAGAAAAACACGGAAGTAACCAAAGTGCCTAGGGTCGGAGAAGTCCGAAGGAGAGTGTCCAAGAAATAAAAGATCGTTCAATCAGTGGTCAGCTTAATGTTTGCTCATCTGACAGTCAGCAAAGATCGTTAGGAAGCGTTAATAACATCCTCATTTCCAACAGTTCCTGCACTGTGAACTTATCCATCATTCGCTTGATCTTTCCCTTTCCCGACCGAAACATTCAAAAGTAGCCTCTCGCGTAAGCCCTCACCGGCACATGCACCTTCAGTCTCTTTGATTGGTGTTGCAAATTGCTGGTAATTGGGTTCATCATGAATGATTTCCTTATTTGCCTCGTGCGACAGGTCTGCAGTTGACATCTGGTCTCTGTCGTTGCCCAAGGCCTTAATTCAAACACAAATTCCAATCTTCACAACGTGTGTATTCATTACCGACCTGCTGCCGCTTGCGAAAGGCAAATAGAGACGTTAACAGTATCAAACTCATGCTCATTGTGTCTGGCTACGATCACGATCTTCGCTCACTGAACTGGAACTCTACCCGCACAGCGATCAATCCGAGATTTTCGCAAATTTTCACGGAACTACCTCCACTTGCCAGTCAGGATTATGATTGTGGTTATTAGCGGCTTCCAATTCCACGAGAGTCGCTAGTAAGTCGGGGAAGAAGGCATTACTTATGCCGAAGATCGGATGACTTTGTAGCAGCTTTGCTACGTTGAAATGTTGTATTTTCCACTTCGATGCTCACACTAGTTCCAATTTGGAAGCAGACTCACCGGGGCCGATAGAAAACAACTGAAGCAGCGACAGTGTTACGTCAATCACATCGCGACAGCTGTGAGGAGCTTGATCCACGACCAAGCAACCGCCAATTACGTGGGTATGCCGCGAGTAGCTAGAATTACGATACAATTGCTGATCCAGTTGAAGCTGTTAATATAGTGCAACGAATGCAGGAAGGAACGGTGCAACAAGGCCGTCAACTGCGGAGGAGTGGAAAGAGTGATTGTTAACAAGAGCGAGAGTTGTGTTATGAAGTTCATTTAAACGAGGTTGTGGCTTTGGTGCAACTTTGTTAAGACTTGCGATTATTGATGATTGATGTTCACTCTGTACGTTGGGACGTATAGAGTGCTAGTGATGTCGGACTAACGTCCAGTTGAAGGTCGGCCGAATTCATTACCTCCTAAAAGTCGGACACTACTACTAATGAAACCTTCTTTACCACTCTCTTAGATCAATCGATTCATCCAATAGACAGTGTTTACTCGCTCGTAGGAATTGATGGATTAAGTAGGAAGGCAGATTAGTGAACTTAATGACTGTCTCACGGCGCAGACCCCGTGGATCATGCGATTTTTACATGAAAGTTGTCAGAAGTCATTGTCATTGGGATATTCGGACCATTTAGTGGCTCTATTTCAGAGAAATGTAATAAAAGAATACAGGGAACTAATTGCAGCATTCGAGGGGTCCCTCTCTCTGAGAAGATGCTTATTCCAATTAGCTTGCTTACCCGTCATAGATCCATCTGCCACAATTCGCAGACGTCCTGAGCACCAGAAGGTCAGACGTCCTACCACATCTGTGGGTGGAAATTTGTACAATGCACTGTACAACGAAACTCTGAACGATTTGAGGAATGGCTTGCATAGCCAACACATACGCTTTAAAGTTGATTATCTTCAGATACTCTGAACATCATTCATCTTATTTTGGCTTGTCTACGTATTAAAAGCACTGCAGTGCATATCGCAATCAAACATAGAGCAACTACGAATGCAGGACAGTTTCTTGTCGAAGATTTGGTTCTGAGGATGCACGTATCTAATCCAACAGACCATACAATAATCAATTCTGACGTCGCAGTGTACACTGCTCTGTTGCAAAGATCATAATGGGAAAGTGGACACTTAACCTTCGTCTCAAACATGAGCATTTTCTCGGCCAGAAGCTGAACTGGGGAGTCAATGCGATGGTACTCTAAGAGACCACGAATTTCCTCAGCCTACAGGGTCTCTAAAGATGATATTACATTCCAACATTACGTCTCTTTCATGGAAGCTCGCCAACCTACTAAATCAATCCCGCACATTATTTCATGTCTGAACTGTTTTTCGATTGCATGATGCATTTGCAATGTGTCTGGTTTAAAATAACCTCTTATTTCGAGATCAACAAACACTGAAGCTACCTAGAAAAAAAAAAATGGCGCCCAACGTTGGACCTTCGCGGAGACGTGCAAAAGCGTGCCGCTGTCCTCCTTCTTGACATTGAAGTTACCATCTAAGCTTGTTGCAATAAAAGCAATAAAAATAGCTTCTACGCTTAAATAAACTTGGGCTTAGCTTTGGTATAAATGCAAGACTAGTTACAGTAGCTTAGGTTTAGTCAACTCAGCACCGCGAGACGTCCTCCCTCCTCTTTTCGCGGCAAAGTTTTTGCCCATTTATGGGTGGTGTACTAGGGAGGAACCAGAATCGTCCCGTTCATCGAAATAAGCCATGGCATCGCAAGTGTGTCACTATCCTCCTCCTCAGCACTGAAGCAAACCTAGCAGAGTAGCTAATGAGAACCGCAAATTATTAACCATAATCTGGGTTCCAGGGCATGGCAACATACCCGCAATTTAGAGACCTGACGAATTTGGCAAGCCATCACCACTCGTCTGCCACAGTGGTACAGAATTGCTTTTTGTAGAACACGTAAACCCATGAATAAAGTATCTTTCGTAGCATCCTCGCGTCGTGCTGATAAAGATCCTCCGATCACATGCGCCACCACGACGAATATAACGCCTGCGTCGTTTGCCTTTCACCCTATTTAGATTTCAAATTATTGCCAAGCACTTCAGATTAGCGAGGATGACGGCGAAGAGTCAAGAGCGGTAAATACTTCGCCGAGACCTCTAAGGCAAGGCACGATCGTGCAAAACCCTCACGTCAACACTAGAGGCACGATCTTCCAGGAGTGCGAACAACTTTTAACATAGGCGGTTGACATTGATGTGAACGTCATAGCAGCTTTAGTAGTGGGCTACACGAGTAGTAACGAGAGTAAGGCTCGAGTAGATCATAACGAACGAGATTTAGCGGTGAAAAAGCGCGAAACAAAATATATGCTGTCCACACTAACAACATCGACTTCATCGAGCATCAGAATGGCCACCTATAACTTGCAGGTAGTCAGAGAATTCGTGTACCCCTGTTCGCAGAAAAGAGTACAAACACCATTAAAATACGCGATTCCAAAGGCGAATAATTCCTGACCCTCACTGTTTCCTTGGACTCAAGGCAGAAGGGGGAGAACAAACAGACTCCCAGTATTTAAGGCTAAAAAAGTGCAGATTTCTGAAGACCTGATTGAACTGGTTCCGGCTGGCATGTGTCTTTGACTAGCGATCTTGGTCTTGCATCATTCAATCGAATCGAGTCAATGAACACGAAACAAAAGTTTCACTCTTTATCTCATCCCCACAACAAACAGAAGGTAACCGCACATCCTTTGGACAAACCTCAGATGGCATCTATTAAATTTAACTAAGATCCACTGAAAAGAACCCCTTCCCCCTCGACTACCTTATCAGTTTGTTTTCGTCTCAATGAACCACATGTTTAGTCGTGGGTGCCCACAGCTCTGTGTGCGTATCTACCACCATTTATGCATGTCCTGGATAAAATGTATTCCACGAAACCCCAATCGATTACCCAGTGGGCCGCCCGTTGTCACCGTGTCACCACATCCAATTCGAACGCCTGATTATAATTATGCCACCGAACAATAGCGGTTATCTCTCAATAGAATGAACAGCAGACAGGAACAAAACATTGCCATTAGATGAGTCAGATCTAAAAACGTAGCCATCAACTGAGCGACAAACGATGACAGCAAAAACCCATGCAGCCACACACAAACACAGCTGAACAAAGGACAATGATGCGTTGTCGGCGACAACATAATGTTCAAAATACCGGAAAATTAATCCGATTAGATAAATCAAGGAGCCAATTATCAAATGTCCTTATACACAGATTTCCCAACCAGATATCACCGTTCACCACCCATCCAGGCGCAACACCCTCGCCGCCCATGCATCCATCAGTGAGAGAGAACAGAGCGTTGTCGTCGTCGTCGTTGTCGTTGTCGTATTTGCAGGCTCTACAAGCATCGGCGGAGTGCTCCTTGCATGTCAGTGGGGATAAGCGTCAGTGTGGGTGCGTGATTCTTATTAGCATTCGTTATCCTGCTTCAGAAAGGATCAGGCCTAGCATCCATCAGAGATGCACAGACGGAACGTGTAAGGACAATATTGATTCCTATCAGTGATTCGCCTCTAAACTGACGGCAGCAAAAGTCCTTGCAAAGTTAATTAGCAGAGATTAGGCAAGGATAAGAGACCCGAGCACAGAAGATGATTGAGTCCGTGTACCCGAATGCAACTAAGTCGCTGAACTAAATGCGAATCGGTCACCAGATGATCATCATCATTACGGCGACGACGAGTGTGCCAAAGGATTGTGTGCACTCATGCATGCAGTGAAGTCAATTATGCGTGCTTAAGCAATTGCCACCGTGCGGCGTGTGGGCGTGGGTGGGGGTTGGCTCCTTGTGCATTTCACCATGGTTTTGAGTGTGGGTTGTTTGTTTATTTATTTTTTTTGTTTTTGTTTGCCTTGTTTCCTTAAAAACCGCAGCGACCCTTCCTTTTATGAATGTCGTTTCTTGATGAAAAAGGAAAACAAACTGCGCTCTGCACACTGTGCATGGAGCAAACAAACCCCACGGCTGAAAGGACATGCATAATAAATGCCCCTTCGTCCTGTTTCTCGGCTTGGATCTTGATACCGAGGTTTCGCATACACCGCCAGCAACGAGTGCAGATTTGTTTATGTATTTTCCGTCTGTTTTGTTGAACCGCTTTCGACACTTCTGCACTTCTATTCATAATTTTCACAAGGACCCAGCCTTCTCCGGCGCTTAAGAGCAGTGCACACGACGCCGCAACGACGCCATGCTCATGTGTGCAATTCACCTGGGACACAAAAAGAAAAAACACATGAGAGCACAAAAAAACACGAAGAAGGGGGCGAAAAAAAAAACGTATCCTCAAAGAGAAGATGAGAAATCCTTTCGCTCCTCCTTGTGCCGTGCGCGACTATATTTGTTGTTGTTGCTGCTGTCCTCTCTAAGAAGGAGTAAAATAAACAAATGCCACATAACCTTATCAGGATATTTGAATATGACGGTAATGAACGAGCAGCGTTGATTCTAGAGCACACTCCTTATCCTCGGCGTGTTTTTCTGTTTTCTTCTCTCCTTGCCATTCAGGATGGGCCTCGATGGCGAGGAGGAAAAAACAGGGTAACAACAAAAGGGACCAGGATACTTTGCAGAAAATTGAGGCGTATTCTGTGGTGGGTGGTACAAGTGTGTGTACCACTTGATACAAGGATCATGAACTTGCGGTTGATTGCATTCTAAATTGGCAAAGCAATGTATACTCAAACGAACTCACTCACACACACTCTCGCACACATGCATTCATGTGTACCTGAGGCAGGAAGGAACGACCGACATGAGCACTTTTAGAGTGTGTGGATATCGCGTCGTTTCTCCTGTCGATTTGTATGGCACTGTTTTTTTTTTCTTCTCTTTGTCCCCGTTGTTGTTGGCTTTGGAACCTCCGCTGATTTGGTTGCGGAAGGCGGGATAATTGGCAGGAATAAACAGGTGTTGTTTCTTTTTATGATTATCCTTCCTCCTTCTTTGCTTGTGTTGCAGGTTATGAATTTTTTATTATTCAATTGGTTGCCGGATTCGCTGGGAAATTAAATTAAATTTAAAAGAAACAAAAAAAAGCCGTGCAAATGTTCTTGAGATGTTTTTTTTTTCCTTCTTTTAAGTGGCACGCAATTACGAGGTCAACGCTGAAATGTGGCATACGCATGCAAGTGCTCACACGTGTGGAACTTACGGATGTGTGCTTAACCACTTATGGGATATGTTATGTAAAGTCTGGGTCTGTTTTAAAATTTGTATGAAATACCTTCTTCTTGCTACCAACTATGAATAAGGTGCAAACTAGGATGATGTACCTATCAGTTTTGAAATTCAGTTCGAAATCTTACGGATTTTAGTAGATTTAGATATTTTTTACATTTGTTTATCCAAAATAGGGTAAGTTAGTAAATCATACAGTCAAACTTCAATAAGTCCGAATAGTCACGGCAACAAATATTTTGTTAGATTTATAGAATGTTTGAGTTACGGAGTGTAAAATATAGGAAAAGTAAAAGTCTAAGTTCCGAAACATTTAAACAATTTTGTTCGACTTAAAGGGAAATTCGTCTTAAGGATTTTCGTTTGACTAATATAAACGCGACAGTCAAAGTGGACATGGGGATAGCTTCTAGAGCACCATTCGTCTTAAGGATTTTCGTTTGACTGTTATAATAGCGACAATCCAAGGTGGACACGGGGACAGCTTCTAGAGCACCCACTCGTGTTTTGTCAGCTGTTGTTATATCGAGTCCTTGGCGGGGACTGCGTACTAGCTACAGAGACGTTTCACCCCATCACGAAATCCAACAGTCTGTGTCCAGCTTCTGAAGTGTTCTCCTGTAGGCTATTCTTTCCGATGATACTTCCGAAATATGACATCCTTGCTCGTTGAAATCTGCTAGAGCGATCTTGGTGTCTGGGGATCATAGAAACCATCCTTGTTATCGTCCTATTTATCCTCTTTAGGTCGTTGGTCCTAAAGCTGATGTTGCCGAATGTATCCTCTATGCGGATTATTATGGGGCACTCGCTTGACTAAGTCTGCCTCGAAAAACGAATCCCCATCGGAACAACCACTGTCTTCGCAACCCCTGTAGTATATGACGTAGTTCTTCTATCCATTCCGTCGCACCTCCTGGATGGCGGTGAAGTGTGTCTTGTAGGCTTCTTAGGCCTCTGTAAGTTTATCGGTTGTACGTGGTCTCAAGAGACCTAGCATTTCAGGTGCAGAAGCGAAAATCGTTGTCCTTATTTCGTTGTAAATGGTTATAGGGTCATCCGTTTCAAGACCTGGAAGTTGTTTCTGAATGGGTTCTTACACGGCGGGGAAGTGACTCCTTCGCAATAACCTTGACTCGGGAGGGCCGGTTTATTTTTTTCATTTAAACTCCTGGATAATCAGTCCGCTGTATACACCAGTTAATCTCAAGGTAGTTGCCGTAGAGGCTATCCAGAGGGCTCCACGTGATTTGAAAGCTATGTTGATTGAAAGTACACTCGCCGTAACTTATGAACCAATTCAAATAAATGAAAGAAATAATAACAAAAATGGTCATCATTCAAGTTTCGCTCTGTTCCACCTTATCAAAACCTTAAACATATGTATATTCCATACGCTGGTACAAGGTGGGATGTGCCGCTCTTTCTAACGTCATACCCTTGGTCATCCGACACATTAGCTGTATCTTCCGTGCCATGAACTTCTTCATGATCCTCTTGCACTATTTCTTCTGCGCCATCGACAACTTGCAAAAACGTTTCAGGTTAACTGTCAGAAGTTTCTTGTTCGGAAGATTTTTCAAAATTGCGATCTCCATCATCATCATCGCTGTCGAAGTCATTACCAAATTTCGATGCATTAGTACTTATTTCTGTCATTAATCTTGAAACCCTAGCTTCTCTGGATGGCGCAGTTGGTTAAGTGCCTGTCCCTGGTTAACGGAGTCCCCGGTTCGAATCCCAGTGAAAGCAAAGTTAATACGATTTTATCTGGTTTTCAAGTCTGGACCAGTCACCATTTGCTTGAAATGAAACGGCAGTCTGGAGTCACTAGAGTGGTCAATCAGTGGTAGTAGTCTGACTATCGGTATCTCAATGCGCCAATACGATCTAGGGGTGCTGGTGAATTCACTAGCAGCCCCAACTAGCTACCCACTTAGAGCCCTAGCTTCTTCTCTCTGATCCATAGCTTCATCGTTTGTTTAGAAAACCGCACTAATTATTTAGATACTTGTTCTTCTTAGAAAATAAAATAAAACACTGATTTTTTAGCTATTTATACTACAAACCTAGCGGTACAGCGGTGCAGCTTTTGCTGAAACAATTTACAAAATAGTTTCTTTTCTACTGGGACACAATGTTTCATTGAATACATTGTGAAATCGAAAAGGAGACGCTTTGTGTTTTAGAGGATAGCAAACTTCGACGGGATATGCCACTTTGTCCCGCCAAAAACCACAAACATCAGTGGTCCATGTAGTTCTGTCGCGATGTGTGGAAGTATCGTAATGCAGTGGGAAATGACCAGCAATTACATCGGAACCATAGAAAGAAACCGATTAGAAGCACTGTTTTCGAACTTTAAGCATATTCACATACTGCAACTGCAGACTACTCTACTTTCCTTGTCAAGATACAGGAGCACTTTAAAATTCCTAATAATCCCTTCAATATCCCTTGGCTAAGCTAAGCCACGGATACACGTCTGCGCATTTTTCGCCCTTCCATCTCTCCAATCAGTCGGTTGCAATGGGAATAGATGAGAAAGTTGACGAAGTTATATGTACGTTGTCAGCGGCAGCACACAATCCCTTCGTTCTCCATCGCAGACTGAAAGACGAACCTCGTTCGACGTCGCTGGATACGGGTACAACAAATTAAAGTTTACGTAGATATCCATTCACGACTAATGAGTGTCCAATAATTCCCGTCAGAAATGCTGTTCCTCGCCACCCCCGCCGTTGGACAACTCTGCGAATGCTGAACTTTTTCCAAAGGGATTTCAACCATCATCTCCGAGTTGTTCGTCGTGGGATCCCTCTTTTTTCCGAATCGTTTTCTTTCAGGAGTGCAGCACTGTCCCTTAGAACGGTGTACGTGAAGAGGGTGGCTCTGTAAGTTAGTCGAAATTGGAGATTCTCGGGTTTGAAATCCTAAACGTCGCTTTTTAAGCTCGTAATTGCAGTTCGCAAATATGTACGATGGCTTATTGTTTCTTTTTCTGTTTTTTACAGCATGAGGAAGTTGAAGGAATTCGGTGATGGTCTCCTTGTTGCACATCTGATTACACTGTGGAGGATCATTATGAATGTTTATGGGGGCTTTCTCTTCGGGATCACTTTACATGCTGGTGCATCATTGAGATTGAGTTTTGGAGTTGTTACAGGGTCTTTAAGAAAAAAATCTTTGCTTTCGGCGCTCTTCTGATTTATGTCAAGTTCAGGTTTTGTTTTTCGTTCACGAAAATATCCGTCATATAACAGCGATGTCTGGCTCATGGCAGTCAGTCACACCTAACCTATCCTACAGTGGACATCCAAGGTAATGACGGACTTTAATGATTTGTGGTTTCAACAATTAGCGATTGATTAATCTGAAACCTTATTCGATGAGCATGTGGTGCTGCTGATTGGCCGCCTTGATGGTGTCAGTTAACACATCTATGGAGCTATGTTCAATCGTTGGTCATGCTTACAAGACAGCGTCGTTAGAGGAGATCAGAGTCAATATTTGACGTGATATACTGGCTTTTTCTGTCAAAACGTGTGCCCGAGGTAAACTGGCCTTTTCTGTCAAAATGTGTGCCCGATCCATCGACACTGACTTCAACGATTCGACACTTCAAACGTGCTCGTTGTAGCGTCATCTCGCCATTATGTCCATTCTTTTCCGTTGTCTTATCAAAACTGCCCTGAACCAAGATTGAACAAGCACACAAGCCACCAAAGATAAGAGCTAAGATGCATGTCATGAGTACTGCGTCACATAGAAGACTACCACCCACGCTCTCACGCACTACAACCGTGCTGGAGACATCGCCACTCTCAGTACAACAGAGGGATAAGTCATTCGAGTCATTTCGAGAAAAACTCAGCCGAAAATTTAGGAAACACGCATTTACCTGTAACTTAACTTGTAGCCTAACTCGTTAATTTTTTCTAACTGTGGCAACGCCAAGTACCTTCAAGAAAATGAAGCTTTATCGCCAACAAGTCCTTCTCCTTAATTCTAAAATGCCATTTTCTGATGAAGACCATCGAATTCTGCACTTCAGTTTCAGACTGTGCTTCAAGACATTAATGGAAGGCACGAGAGCCTTGAACCCTTAACGTTTCCAGCCCAATAGCCATTCAACCTGGTTACATTTACGAGACCCGTCTATAGGATGTAGGTAGGTTGTTAAATGGGATGCCCTGACGGCCTTTTGACCAAGGCGCACCAAGGCTCCACCATTCTGCCCACGGCCTTCTGACCAAGGCTCACCAAGGCTCCACCATTCTGCCCAGGTTCTGGAGTGTTGATGATGACATCTACATTCAAGTGTTAATCCTAGGAGGTTTTTCAAATAAAATCTTCTAGCTCCAATAAGAAGATTTTTTCCTAGAAAATGCCTTCTTTGTCGATGAGTGATCTTGACTTCTTCCTGTTCAGCTTCGAACATAGAGGCCTTGCTGTAGGGGCAGTATTTAGGCTGAGCCAGCGAGTTTCCATGGCTTTCTCTTCCAGCTTTCCCTTTCTGGTGGTGAACTAAATTGCCAGAGATTCTTCCAGTTCAAATCCTTTCTTCTCGAGACTGTCGGCCATTACCTCGGATTCCAGCATATCCCGGTGCCCGAATATTCCAAGGATATCTCGGCGATGCTCCCTCTGCAAAGTCCAACCAGCTTCAATATCAGACTGTCTGATGCTATGGCCTTCATCGCCGCTTAGCTATCAGAAGTTAGTGGTCCATTCTTAACGTTTCGAGAGTGCCGCCTCATAAACCTAAAAAACTCTCAAGTCGACCCTTGGTGTCCGCGATTTTTTGAAGAAGTCACAGAAGATGCCAGCCCCTGTACGAGAGCTCGTCGTTGAGCTGTCATTGTGTAGGGAAATCTCCCCCTCTGTATCGTGCCTTCCACTGTTCCCGATCCGGAAACCGCTGATAGAAACTCTTCTCCGGGGCCAGGGTTAGTGGAAGGTAGTTGGCTTGTCCTACATTCTGCTCAGATTTCTGAAGTGTGAGCGTGTGGTCTTCCAAAATTCCCCCAAAAATGGGGAACTCCCCATCGTTGAATTTATTCGTTCAATAATGATACAGTAGTGCATATTTACTCTGGACATTTCTGCTATGGTGCCCAATAGAGCAATATTCTCAGTTCAAGAGAGTCTCGGTAATAGGACGAAAAGGCTTCGTTACCACTGTCAAAAGTTCGCTACGAGTTGAGTTCGCAGTCAATCGATCATCAGGGACTCTTTGAATTTGTTTATAATCGGGAACTTCCTTAAATATCGTCAATATTGCACCCAAATTCTAGTTGCCAGTTCAAATAAAACAAATGTCCTCTTGACACGAAATCATGTACAAACCGCCGCAGTTAACCGTCGTCGGTGGCAAATTCACCAAATGGACCTCATCAAGCTCATAATAGACGACAGCCATCAATTCGGCCGCAAAGAGGCATCTCAGTTGCTTGTGTACACAGGACCCATTGGCAACGGGTCCCCAATGATCATTTGGTCCTTATGACTTCCTTTATGCCCACAGTCCCTGCATAATTTTTGTATTTCACTCCAGAAAAACTCATTTCCACGCAGAGCCATTAAGTCTAATGATGTGTTAAATCTAGTGCTGGCAATGGAGGGCACTGTGTGTGGGTTTGTTTCTAGGCAAATGCTTCACCTCAGCCGAGCAACACAGGCGTTTAGGATCATCGCTGCCAGCTATCGCATAAATAAGGCTGTAATTAAGTTATATTTGATATTGTCACAGTTCATAAAGGATTCTCAACCTCCTGCCTCCCCCCACAAATTGTGGGTGTGTGCATTTCCTTCTGTGACCTTCTCATCCAGATTAATGTGAAAATGTCCAGTGAACGAGTTTGAAAAAGCTTCACTCCGACGCACACTGGAACAATGTGTCTCGACGTCGGACGTTCTGCTCGTCCTTATCGTCGTAAATTGAATGATGGTGATTATATTACTGTTGTTATTGTCCCAGTAAATGTATGAAATTTTAAGCATAGATGTGATTTTATTGCGAGCATATGTGAACGCCTGCTGGGGGCTTGGAGAACGCGCCCGGATCCACACTTGGCAGATGTGTCATTTTAATTCCATGAAACGAGCCGAAACGGATTTTGAAATCCATTATTTTGTCCTTTAACTGGAATTAATGCCTCAAATTTGCACATCGCCTTCAGACTGGGCTTGGTGAGGACTGTTCTGAAGCTTGAGAGGGACACTGAAAGGAGATGGTTGACCGATTGGGTGAAATGCATGAAGACCTGAGATATGAGGTACATGTGCAATCATAACCCAAAATCTTGACTTTGTGGTGCTCTGTGGATTGTATGTAAGAAATTGAGTCAGAGGTCTGTTTCAACGTCAAGTTGGTGTTGGTTGGTAAGGCAGATGAGTTCACATTGTCTCAGAAGTGTGTGTGAGGATTCCTTTTTTGGTTAGACTATCTGCAGTTGATATCTTTGGGTCTGAGTACTTCCAGTTTAATCCCCGCAAGAGTTGCAACGCCAGAAGCGTGTACCATTGCTAGTGCGAACAACCGAAACTGCCTTATAACTTGTAGCTTGCCTTCTTTGCTGGATTCGAAAATCAATGTCCTCAGCTTAAGTCTGGAACTGTCAAACCATAAAAATGCCAGGACTCTGTGGAGCTGTAACATCCAATCGTTCATCTAATCTCTCCCTGGCTGGTCACCTTCTTCCAGAGATTTGTTGATCGAAGACACGTACCTAGACTCTGTAGGATGACCAGCGTTGATTTTATACAAAAGGCAGGGAAAAACTTTCACGTCACGGATCCATGACCAATCAGTCCATCATCCTTCCTGCTCAAGACTCTGGAAGAACTGATTAATTTACAGAACACTGATGTGACATCAGGAGCACAGTCGCGATGAACAAAATGTCTACCTCACAACATGCCTGCAACACGGGCAAATCTGTAAAATCCGATCTCCACTTTCTTGTTAATTTTATAGAAAAATCTCACGAGATTAAGGAATTTACCCTTCCTACAGGGCGGGCAAAATACAAGTTTCTTTTTAAAAATGCAATAAAATCAGCAAAACTAAATGCTTTCCATGTATTATGGGTTTATTAGTGAAAAAAAAACTTCCGAATAATCATGCAATACAACAATAAACTGCTGGCTTGGCAGTAACGCATTCTGAATTTTCAAAGACCTTGTTCATGGTTTCGGGCAGTAGCTCACTGGTTGCTTCGATGATATTGGCCTCAAGTGCTTGAATCAATGGACCCAATGAGTTGGTTTAAGCGAGCCCCAGCCAATAGTCCGTCAGGGCACCCAATTTACCTCCGGATTGTTGGCATAACATCGGTCCTTCGTGGTTATTCACAAAAAAGTCCAAATGCGTCAACTTGCAGCTCCGGTACGTCTAATCGACATGACTAGACGGTTGTTGATAAGATTTGCGAATTTGGTGCGCAAAAGATCGATCGTGGCATTTGCTGTGTGGCATGGCGGACCATTCTGCATGACCCACAGGTCTTCCAGGGCCATGTCTTCAGTTTCAGTAAAAAAAAGTCGGTAAAAGTGGCTCTGTAACGCCCAAGTTGACCGAAACGTTGTCCCAATCCTCATTCGAAGAACAAGGGTCCAATGATGCTCTCGGCCACAGCAGTCCCATTCTCATCTGTGCCGGGGCCAGGAGCGTTGTCCACTAGCACACCAGTCCCACGAACTTTTTGCACAGCCTTTCGTTCAGCAGTCACGATGGGTTCTTCATTTCCGTCAAAACTTCTTTCCTTTTTCAATATTTCCTACCATTGTGCAAGCGTGGAGCGACTCATTTATTTTCGCTGAGGTATCAGCCTGACTCAAGATTTTGAGCGGGAAACAGCTGTCAGTGTCAAAATATCCTATGATTTGACAGTTTGTTGATATTGAGGGAGCTTCGATATCCAATAGCCTCATCACTTAACTGGATCGGGATCGAAAAGTTCGTAGTGGCTTTATACACAAGCTTCTCAATAACAGAGCTATACGCTCCAAGCATAGTGACATAACGTTCTGCAGAGGCACGGTTAACAGAGGCACTTTACAGGGTGGAGTGGTCTCTCCTTTCTTATGGAATGTAGTGGTGAACGAACGTCTACTGACACTGGAAAGGACAAGGTGCAATGACATTGCCTATGCCGATGATGTTGATATCATGGCCCCGGCTCGTCGGCAGCTCGTCGTGCATTTGGCCATCGTCGAATTGGATAAATGGACTAATGTACGCGGTCTATGTGCTAATCCGCAGAAAACAGATTACTTACCAGGAAACACAAAATTCCTGTCTTCGATCTCCCAACTATCAGGGGAAGCTCTCTGAACAGTGCCAAGTGTCTTGGCTTCATTTTGGACGTGAAGTTAAGCAGAAAATCCAAACTTCCAGGAAAGTTTAAAGAAGCCTGTGTGGCTCTATATTTCTGGGTGGTGCGACAGTCCGATGCGAACCTGGGTCTAGCTTCTCAGCAACCACTCGTATTGTGCGTGTTATTGCTCTTTCACGCGTGGAAGGAACCTACAGTTTAAGGCCGACTCCGAATGGCGAAGTTGAGAAGCTTTTTCTAGACAGTCATTAATCCTTGAGCATTTTCAGTGACTTGAAAGAGGCGGAGCCGTGAATTATCAAAGGTGGTGAATTCGGGTATCGAACCTGGCACCCTCTGCAGGAGTTGACGCACTTACCCACTACGCCACGGCGACCACATACATATGTGCGGCTCTATATTGCTGCGAAAAGGCTCTTAGGTGTGTATGGGGTCTAGAGTCGGGTGCGGTTCACTAGCTATTTGTGTCAGTAGGCAGACGCCTTAGGTTAGGTTAGGTAGTTGAGCTACTAGTGAATTCATCAGCACTAAGTGTGATATTATACTACATTGTGATACGCATAGTCAGACTTCTACCACCGACTGATCCCAACGCCAAATGGTGACTGGACCAGATTTGAAAACCAGATAAAAGCGTATTAACTTTGCCTTCACTGGGATTCGAACCGGTGACCCCGCTATTCATAGGCAGGCACTCTACCAACTGCGCCATCCGTCGTTTAGGCAGACCGTTTACTAGTGTACGTCGTCGCAGTCTGATGGCTGCATTTGATAAAGTCATTAATTTCAAGCCACTCGAAAGGGTGCAACGGATGGCATGTGTGTGCATCAGCGGAGCACTGAGACCAACCCCTCCACAAATTCACTCCTCAATCATGCGCCGATAGATCGCTTCAGACAGGTCACTGCCAGCATGCCAATTGCTTGGAATTAACATAGCTCCTTCTTTGACAAATTATACCAGGAAACACCGACCTCACGATACCTAAGGTCGCCTTCGAGAAGAATTTCTCATCCAACATACCTTCTAGATCTTACCGGAGGTTTGAACACCAGATGCTGGATGGTCCTTTGTAAATCTTCACAGATGGATCGAAGGTGGGAGAAGGAAAGGGGATGGGAGTCCACTCTAAAGACCTGCATTTTCAACAATCAATCCGGCTGCCAAATCATTAACGTCTTTCAGGCTGAGACTATAGCGATTAAGGAAGCTGAAAAAGAATGTAATATTAGGTACAGATATTGTCAGCTGTTTGGGCAGCCAGGTAGCAATCCTATGTGAAGTCACATTTAACTCCAAGATGTCAATTAAATGTCTATTACCAAAGTATTTCAACATCCAGCCAGGATGCACTAACCTCGCAGAAAAGCGGACGAAGCAGACATACTCGCTAGAAAGGCTACCACATCAACACCCTTTTCGGATAGAGACCTACCATCCACGGCCCTCGACACTGTGAAGCATCTACTAAAGTTCGAAAAGCTTATTCAACCAAATCCGTGCCTAATATTACATTATTTTTTTTTTACCCAGTACGGAGCTATCTTAATTGCTATAGTTTCTGGCTGAACGACGCCACAGTGATAATGATGTCGGCATGACAGTTGAAAATGCAGGTCCTTAGAGTAGACTCCCACAACCACTCTTTCGCCCTACACTTCAAAGGCTTGACAGAACTAAGAAGCATTAGTTTTAAGCCCTGAATGGTTTGCAAACTACAATCAACTACATCTTTGTGGAAACACAACAGGCCTACTCTGACCTAAGTGTGACTGCTACTAATGGCAGTCAGTCACCTTAACCTAATGCAACCTTGAGCATGGAAGTGTGACACCAACCACCTGTGGGTGGGACAGTAGTGACTTTTTTCACACACTTTGTTCAAATAAGTCTTTATTTCGAGTTTGGATCCCAGATCGACAGTCCACAATAATTTGTTGGGCTAATCAAAACAAGATGCCCATGCTTCCCGTTGTACATTGCAGGATATTTTATTTGTTAGACAATGCGTTCAGGAGCCTTTCCGTGAACAACCCAAGTTAGCCTTAAAGTCTCACTCACTGATCGAAGAAACTCGTTAATATCCCAAGGACCAAATGAAAAATGTCTAATGGCCGAAAGTTAGTGTGGACGGAGGTGGGATAACGACCATCATTTTATGCGTATCGAATCGTTAAACACTGATAACATCAGTCAGTTCAATCACTGGTAAGCCCTTCGGGTTGCCAAAGCCTGGGTCAATGACACCCACATTGTCTGCGACATTGACTTTGATTTAACATTCATTCATTCACCCTCTTGGCCTATAACATCCCATAAGCAAGACGCCGTGGCCATAAATCCCCAGCTCCTGTATAAATCCCCCCCGATCAGCATTTGTATAAATGTACTTAATCCACTTGAGATATTTCCCCAAGGAGCAGGCAAAAAAAAAATGAATGAAATCTCTTCCGCAATAGAAGTCAAACAACGCAATCGTTTTCAATATTCCATTTCACCGACTCCCTCCCGTTGTCGGTCGCGCTTTTTGCTCTCGAATCGCAAGCAGCATTAACAATGTCCTTTTACATTAATTTCCGCTACTAAACATAAATACACCCAACAAACACGGACTGCGGCGATAAAACGACAACGACGACAATGCCAACAACGAGAGAAATGTCCCTCTCCCGAGGATACTCTTATTGCGAAACGATAAACGGTAAACGTTGCTTAGTGATATCGATTAAACTGTCCCGTGATTGATTGAAAATAAGCCGCTGCTGGTGCCGTGGCTGTCGCTCTCGTTGCTGATTTCCTGAAACAATTTTTTTTTCCCTTGTTGTTGCCATTTCCCCGAGGCACCGAAGGTCCCACGTGGGCAGACGTTTGTCCATCGCCACCGACGACGTCACCGCGCAGCGTCACTCAACAAACGACTACAATTGCAAAGGGGTTCCGGTCGTTTCGCTTCGCAGTCCCGTTGACTGAGTTCAAGTAAAAACTTGGACAAAATGGTTCTCCATTTCCTTCCGCAACGTAATAGGATTACGTAATCGCCAAACGAAACCACCCCCGAATCGGGTTCACGTTTATGCACGGCCTTACGCCTTCTGTTGACACAGTACCAGACTGCTGGTGCTGGTGCGGTTGTGCTTGTTTCGGAGATATCCATCAGTGGTGCCTTTTTATATAGCCATCGGTTTCCGTGCGACCTCCATTCTTTAAATTGTTCTCCCTCGTCGTCGCCGGAGCGGCGGGAGGCGAATGCGGTCAAAGGAATCAATTTTGCGTGTCCTGTCACCATTACTTATCGGGACTCACAAAAAATTTGATCGAAAGGACATTTGTGTTGTTGTTAGTCCTGTCGGCAGATAGCCGACATAATCAAGCACTTGCACACACATAAAGACCGCGCGCGGACTCACATCAAGTCCTGGCCGTACTCAACGATCGTCCTGTTCGGACATGCGAAATGTGTTTGCACTCGAATTGGACGCAGCAGTCTTGACAGAAGTAAACGCTTTGCCGGATGTCACATTCGTTCCAATGTGCACGCCAACTCCAAGTAAGGTCGAGCGAACGAAAAATTCACAATACGGGGACGACGTCAACGACGCAAAAGGGACAAAAGCGTGTGTACTTTTCTGTTGACAACTTTATAAGCCCCCAGATTTATTCGCCCTTTTATGGCGAGTAATTGTTTTGCGCTGCAGACCGGAAGTGGGGTTAAGGTGGCGGTGGTGGTGGCTGAATTTCAAAATGCTAAGTGTCTAAGCGTAAGGGTGGAGGGGTCATATAAATTTTGATTGCAACCCCTGTGTGGCACGTTTTTGTATGAATAAATTAAGTTGCTGTGTGATATTTAAATTAGAGTCCAGTCGAGTCGATATTTTGCCGTTAAAACGAAGGACCTTTCCCCGACTGAAAAGGTAACAAAGTGTCCCTGTCCCGAGGAGTTTTATGGAACGTGGAGCATGAAAAGAACCGGAGATAGCAACGTTGGGGTGATAAAATCACCAGTTCCCCCCCAAAAAAAGGGTGGAACCATAAAATGAGTAATGACAGGCTCGTATCTCATGGCAAACAGTCTGTCTAATGGATGTGGCATTGCGTTAAGTTCTTAAGTTACCTTCCACATTTAATGGGTTTGAATTTCGATTGGAGGATGGCTAAACACCACCGGATGTTATTTACTTCGAGGGCATTTAAATCAAGTAGCTTACCTGTATTCGGGTTTTCAGACTTCAATTAATCGATTATTGTAATCGTCTTGAAGTTGGCAACGGTCTATATAGGCGCGTGTCCGTTTGAGGGTGCTTTTCCTAGTTGACTCTCCTGAGTCACTTTCAGCTGTGCTATTGATATTTGATGAATTTTTTCCATCGGGAGGTCCCTGAGAGAGTGTTGGGAGAGATCCGTGATGTAGGGCAACTCTCCTGATACAAGATGGGACATGCACACAAGAAAACAAAGATACGAGCTTGGATGCATATCGAAGAGAACATCCTAAGCTCCCACGCTATAAAATCCTATAGTTGTTGCTGCCGGCTACAAATTCTTAAAAAGAGTGACCACACAGCAATGATAGTCTCATCAATTGTTGTGCTCCAGCAGATGGCAAAATAACCAACAACATCGAGCTGTCAAGGAGGCAGTCTTTAGACTAGTCTCTAATGGCCAACGTGGCGTATACGTAACATTTTGCATTTTTCTAGGAAGCAGTCTTAAGTGTTTTCTTGTGTGGCCACGGTGTCGTGTACGTAATATTTTTCATCGATGAGGCAGTCCTTAGAGTTGTCTGTCATGCCTAAGGTGGCGTATACGTAACATTTTATATTTGGTCCAGGAGGCAGTCTTAAGAGTTGTCTTGTGTGACCACGGTGGCGTATACGTAATATTTTTCATCGGACGATGAGGCAGTCCTTAGAGTTGTCTATCATGCCTAGGGTGGCGTATACGCAACATTTTATATTTGGTCGAGGAGGCAGTCTTAAGAGTTGTCTTGTGTGGCCAGGGTGGCGTATACGTAATATTTTTCATCGGACGATGAGGCAGTCCTTAGAGTTGTCTCTCATGACTAAGGTGGCGTATACGCAATATTTTAAATTTTTTCGAGGAGGCTGCCCTCAGGGTTGTCTCTCATGGCCAAAGGTAGCGTACACATAACATTTTGCCAAGTTTCTCATTTCACCATGTATTGCTTCACGGTTGCGAAGCGTGTGGGAATTTTTAAAAAATGCTCCCCAAATTCCGGCTCAGTTTTAAAAACGAAATTTGAGTTCTGTCTGGATGTCGGTAATTATCCTAACATCTCCTCGCGCCGTTTAAAAGTCCAAGCACTATTTTGGACCTCCAGCAACCAACCGACCAGAAATTGGTGCCAAATTAAGATATCGTAGGTCGCGTATCGTCCAGTACTTAAGACGATCTAAATACAGTGGACTCTCCTTAAGTCAAACTATCCCTAAACCGAAACTCTCTCTCACTCGAACTTTTTCGCCAGACTTTACATACATTTCCCTCAGTCCATACAAAAACCTCTCTTCCAGTCAAACTCTCTCTAACTCGAAGAAATTATGGTGTCCCGTGACAATACGACTTATGAGGAGTCGACTGTATGTCCATTCGGTCCTGATCTGCCGAATTGGTCTTCGCCAGAGAGCAGAGTGTCAAACCGGCCTATCTTGCGGTTGAAGTGGCACCAAACTTGCTTAACCTTTGAAATTTGGAAATCTGGGATTGGCCAACAAATCGGCTAAATTAAAAAGAAATGTTGCCCTTGTTGAAGCAAACACAATCTACAAGGGGCAGATCAGGCGGGTTGTGGTATGTGGCCATCGCACCTTATGTCTTTCGAAATGAAGTAGGACACACCGCTATGGTCGCAAATCTCCAGTTTAGTACGACATTAACTGGCTTTCTGCTCTCGACGACATCGATATGTTCAAGTTGAGCTTCGAACAAGACGGCTCCACGTCCCATACAAGCGACGCTACGCTTGGAAGATGTGAAGGAGAAATTTGGTGATAGGGTCATCTCACGATAAGTGTTCATAAATTGACCGTCGCAATCAGGCGACTTTACAGCCGTCAAGTCTTGTGAATGCGCCATGAGTGCGTGCCTATAGCTCAGTGGCCGTTAAGGACTTCTATTAACCCACTCACTTGCGACCAAATCTGATCAATGAAAGTGATCTCTTTTTGATCAGCGTTGGACGCCTTGATGTTGCTCCAAAACCAAGACCAAGGCATCGAGTTATTGCTCTGTCCAGAGCTTCGTTTTTCAGTTTCCTCCCTATGAAGCTTAGAGGCGTGAATACGGGAGGGGTTCTCCTAGCTCAGAGCCCTATAGAGATGGAAGCCAACCCGCTACTCTGTTTCCTTGCATGCCAGAGTAGTATATCTCACTGACACTTGTTTACATAACCTGACCAGTGTCGATGTCAAATGGTGATCTGTCTTGTGCTGCCTCGTGTATCGCAGCCACTTCGGCTTGAAAAACTCTACAATCGTGTCTTACTACCAGGGATTTTTCGAAGTGGTCAAACAGAGGAGTGTGTGAGAAGTTTGTTTCCCTGCCTTTGTTCCCGTTCCGTTGAGTGTCGTTCGTTTTAGCGTTGTGCTGTGCTAATGTCCAATCGTTTTGGATGGAAGCGTGATCGAATGGCTTACCCCTCCAAAATCCTGACTATCTGAGACTCTAAAAACCCAAGAGTCTGCACTGTTGCTACAGACAAGGCAGATGTAAGGTAAAAGGAATATGATAGCCTCAAGTCTTGTTCTGAAACAACCTCTTATTCCTAGACAGGCCGAACTTTGCATTGGATTTTTGTAAGCTGGTTACTGATTTAATGTGGAAGTACAGTCCAGAGAGAACCTGTTCGTCGAGCAATAAGCGCGTCCAGTCAGCTGGAACTTAAGCTAGCTGTTTCCAATTTCGTACACACAGTTAGTTGAGGTCCCTTCCCATTTGCGTTGGTCACCTAAGTCGCGGTCTTTCTCTGCTGAACCGTCCCTCGTTCAGAAGACTCTCCGGGCCGGAGCACTTGCTATCATTCACTCTATATGACCATGTCATCGCTTTTTTTGTAAGCTATGTTAGGTTAGGTTAGATTATTGCATTCACTAGCACACTTAGACCATATTGGTCCATTGTGATACCCATACAAGCTATGTCCTAACAGATCGATATTTCTTCTCCAAAGCTCTCCACCAGACCAGAGAACCGTATGTGTGGATGAGTCTTAGTCAGAATCTGGATGGATGCTGTAGTCAGTCATGTAGAAGGCCACATAAGCCGTCTTTACACGGTCCTTTGTACTTTCCTTGGAAATTAGTCAGAGTCTCCGCTAACAAAACAACCACTTTGCACGTAATCGAGGCTCACATTCATAAAGCTTTTTTCCCGAATAATGCCTCAAATTTTGAACATAGTCAGAAAAGACGAAGACTGCTAAAGAAGCGGTAGTTTGAATGCTGTGATATTTCACACATCACCGCATGGATGAATCTCATATCGTTGTGCATTAATTTCAATTTCTTCTCCATTCTGACTGTACGAAGGCACTTTAACTTTAACTTCTTCCAGGATAGTTCAAGAATGCAAATCCTCGCTGATTGGCAGTCAAAATTCATGGGCCTATCGAGAACACAATCGGAGGCTCTCCAGGATGCAGACAGACCAAGTGCATTGTCCCTAACGTCTGTCAACGGAACAAGTGGCAGGGTTTCGGTGCTGATGTGGTGAAAGCTGATGCTGTAGGCTAACCACCACAGAAGCTCCTGCTAGTCTTCTTCTGAAGACCAAGAATTCACAGCAGATATAGGGTGCTGCCTGGCAGTGAAATGAACCAGTTTTTGAGAGGGGTTGAGAGCTCGAAGGTGGTATTTAAAAATCCCTGAGAAAATGAAGTCGCTATGTTTTCTAAAAGTATGTTCCCAAGAATAAGGGCTTAGTTGTATTTTAATGAAAAAAAAATTAAATGATTTAAGTTCCGGCGATGGGCATAGGTAGGTAGGTGTCTACATGTGACTTGCGATACTCCTAAAGAGAGTTTTGCCTCACTTAGACATTTAAGGTCCTTTGTGCTATCACTTGATCGTGACTACCCTATGATCATAGTACAAGAATAATTTCAGGTTAGAGCGCTCCCGGAAAGCCATAGTTCTTGAAATATGGATTGCGCCACTATAAGCCAAAATCAGAAATTTGTTAAAAAATTGTGTAAAGTAGAAAATTACATAATTTTATTACAAGCCCCAGATCGTGACATCGCACAGTTTTATTCCCCTTGCATAAGTCCACCCATTTGTTGCATGTTGCACAAAGCTCGTAAAGCACAGACACTGCCACAGTAACTGCATCGTCAATGTCACTCACAAGTTCATATGTATCATTAAATCGACCACAACTCGGCACTTCCAAGCTCGCTCCTACGGACTTACACGCTTTCACCATCTAGCCATGCTCTGGCTGTTGCTCTCGGTTACGACCAAAAGCGATAGCCATCTTCGGGGGGGCATTAGTTTCTGGTGTGCAGTCGGTTGAAAATCAGGTGTTGGCTGCTTTTGTGTTTTTTTTTTCTTTTACGACCATTCGTCGGAGATAACGAGTCTAATCAGTCGAAACCACAAGTGATTGAAACAAACGGACTCGAACTGGTGGTGGTTACGTTTGAGCCTCTCACTCCGACAGAGGTGTCATGTGACGGAGTACAAAAGACCACCGTCCCCTGGACTCAGCCAGTGCCGTTCCATTCTTTTCAAATCCAGCAGTTGAATGAAATTTTAATCGTACCTTCTGCTTTTTCTGCTCTGTTTTTAACATGAAAATGCTTCTAACCCTCCTCCACATGCCACACATCCAGTGCACCGATGGGATGAGTACAAGTGCATTGCCATTGAGATCCGATTCACAGACGCGGCAGTGTGTGTGCGCAGCGAGTTAAGTGTTCGCCACCACTCGTAAACAGCGTGATTAGCTCTCCACCATATCCTCGAATAAAATATCTAGTACTTTATCCTGTGCGCGTATCCATCCGAATCGATTGATGATTGCTTCATTAAATACTTCGTGGATTTGATATGTCCGTCCGTTTATTCGTTCCGTTTCGTTTGTTCATTGGTTTCGATGTCTGTTTATAGCAATCGTCCAGCGATTATTCTTTCCTCAATTTTCCTCTTTTCTCATCGCCATACTCATTTCGTTCGCGGCGGCTACTACGCTCTAGCAGGTCCTCCCTCCTATCGGTGTGTGTTGGCAGTGTTGGCTCAGAGATATTGATTTGTTTGCTTGTTTATGTTTGAGTTAGTTTTCTGTGCTATTTTGTTGTGTATCGATGATGTTTTTGCCGTTTAATTGGAAAAAGGATATCTCACTTCCTTTTTTCCTGCGATTTTGCTTGTTATTTTGTCTGCGTTTTTTGATTATAGGGTGTAGCCTTCGTTGTTCTTGCTGCTGGGTTTATTTAAGTGACTTGATATCTCTGGAGTATCACGTTGAGTGATAAAATAAAATTTGTGGACATAAGCTGACAAATCATACTGATTAAGCAATACAATCATGTTTAACCCTCCGTCGGACACCCGGGTCTAGCCAGACACGTATCATTTTTAAGAGTTATTTACTGATATTTCTAATGTCTCTATCGACACGAAAGTAGCGTCCAAAAATGTTATTTTCTACCGATTTATGGAAAACCCGATTTAAATGAATTCCTTGAAGAGGGCAACAAACTGAAAAGAAAGAAAAGACACCTTCGGACGGACACGTGGTGCCTGGCGGGACCCCATTATATTTTGTAGCGCAATAAATAGAATATCATGCATTTTGACAATCCTACTTATTTTCGCAATTAACGCAATTAGTCTGACGTGAATTTCGTTCACATAAACTAAATAAATCGGTTAAATCGGTGCAGATGCAGCACAAAAATGGAATGAACAGACCAAGAATGTGGCATGATTTGACGAGAACTGAATTTAATGCATTTTTTGGAATAATTTTTGGCCTCTACGCCATCACAAAATTATATGCAAAAATCGTCGTGACAAATGTCTCCACGCAAATTCAGGTTAATTGATAGGAGCCTGGCCAGGTTGCCTGTTAAAAGGATTTAAAATAAGTGTCTGACGGAGGGTAAATAATTCATTTGTGTAGATGAAGATTTCACTCCGTATTGTTGAAACCAGAAATGAAGTATTACAGAGATACTCGACTTCACAGCTGATTGCCCCCTAGTCCATCGACGAATTTGAGTCGCTTCTTGACAGATGTTCATGAACTTTTGAGGGTTATTCACGAACTAACGTAAATACCGTCCTCTGATTGATCAATTTGGTTTGAAAACATTATAAAAAAAATTGTCAAAAATTTTAAGGGTGCATGTCTGTAATACTTCATTTCTGGTTGAAACCATAGAGGGGGGCCCAATAAAAGTCAGCCTTTTCATTACATTCATGGTCATCATGTCCTGGTACCCAAATCGGCTTGAGTCTGTAATTTTGACAGCGTATTTAGTATTTTCTCTCTCTAGTTTCTCTCTCTCTCTCTCTCTCTCTCTCTATCTCTCTCTCTCTCTCTCTCTCTCTCTCTCCCTCTCTCTTAAGCTCCTTGAACCACTTGGCTATTTGAGAATATTGATGCTGGTCTCTAATATGTTGCCCAGCTTCGTTGATTGCAAGCAAATACGTTTGAAATATCGCTGTTTCCTTGCGAAGATGAATGTGTAAGCCGCTTATTGATCGTATTTTTAGGTAAGGTTAGCGTTATTGCCACCAGTTGTAGCGGTTGTGGCTGGTTAGATCCTTTGTTCTATCACTACCCGGTGCTTTCCACCGGCTCCGTTTAAAAGGGACTTCACTAACGAAAATGAAATAAACCGAGAGACTGCCTAATGGTATTCTAGTCCTATTTCACCTATTTTTATATACAAATCCACTCCTGATTTCCTGATAAACTTAGCTATGTCTTGTATCTTTAAATGTGATATTTCCTCTAGGTTACGGAAAAAGTAGTTGCCTTGTATATCTTTTCTAGTTTTTGCAAGGGCTGGACAGATGCCGAGGAGGTGAAGCGCATTTTTTTCCTCCTCCTCGTCTCTACAGCTTCTGCAGTAGTCGTCGTGTGGGGCTCCCATTCGAGATGGCAGCGGCCAGTGATAATGCCCACCACGTTCCTTATTACATTCCTGTTTAGTTTGATCGTAGTGTAGTGAGCCCCTACATTTTTTTCAGGTTTTGACTCACCTGCAAAACATTTTTAGGATCGAGAGGGGTTGTTATTCCAATCCTCTTTAAATAGTATCAGTCAGCATGGTTTTTTTTTTTTAATGTTTAAGTGAGAATTGCATCAGTGCCCCAGTAGTCAACTGATCGCTCATTAATCTCTGAAACTCTCTCTTAGAATAAGTTGAACTGTGTAAAAGGGAGCGAAGTGTAAGGCTGTGTTTTTAAATTCTTCCTTATTATGTCCACAACACATATATTATCTATTTTTAAGTGGAAATTCCAACAAGGTTCCATTCTTTGTACTTGTAGGTTCTTCTAAATGTTAAGACAGCAGTTTTTCAGCTTAAGCCTGTAAAGCAGTCCGTAGCTGTATAATGTTCAGTAATGCTTTCATCCCTGCGGTTGGCTTTGTTCATAGTGGACCATTTCTGCCGATACATGCCAAAATTTGTATCTTTTTGAATTTGTTTATGGCGCTTTGTTGTTCATAATTTTCCCGCCATACGGCAGTGCTATAGCATTAGGTTGCTTAAATGGCTTGATTGTAGATCCACTACCTCATTTGTAGGTTTAGCTCCCATGTCTTGTCTTCGAGTTGTCTTCGAGGCCAGAACTTCAACAGCCCTCTTCGTCTTTATTTGGCGCTACAGTCCGGGGTGGACCTGGGCCTCAACCAACAAGCCTCTCCAGCCAGCACGGTCTCTGGCTAGCTGTCTCCAGTGTCGCACGCCAAGTTGGTTGAGGTCCTTCTCCACCTGGGTGCGCCATCTTTAACGCGGGCGTCCTCTGTTGCGTTGTTCCACGGGTTCGGAGTCGAAGACTCTCCTTAGTTGTCCATAAGCTCTACATGGCCTAGCTTTTAACAGCCTATGTGTATGTTTTCCACGAGAGTTCTTGGTCCAATGTTGTGTCGACCACCTCTTCTTTTAATACGATTGTCATCAGACAACAACCCTGTAACTCAGGACTACCAACTGCAGAAAAGAGAAATGTACAACCATGAAGATTTCTACGAATTTATTTCAATAAAGGGCAGTTGTCTAACGATAGTAAATTCTGTGTTTCTTTAACTTGTGCTTGCGCATGACTCCTAATGAGATAGACCCAATGACCGAAAATCGAGTGGCCTGAAGATCTCTCGTGAGTACTTTGCCTTTGGGATCTCTTTAGTTGAGCATGCGAATTAATGAAATTGACATTATCTAATAATTATTATTACTGTTCTGGAGGGTAGATTTAACCACGATCTTTAGATCTATTGTACCTCCTTTTGATACCTTTGCTCTCTTTTGTGTTCTTCGCAGATATAGTTCTTTGCAGAGATGTATGGAGGATTATGGACTTCTGTTGCGCATAGGTGGAAATGTTTTTCTAGGGTATTCTCTCCAAGCCCGTTTTCAAGTGGATTCTGAGAAAGAGAGATGGTTCCAGTGACTTCCGCCGATAGTAGGTCCTTGCCCATATATTCTTGCCTTTTATGGGCTGGTGCCAGTACATGTTTTGGAATTTCATTAGATTCTCCACAGTGTCTGCAGATACTGTCTGCGGTTTCTTTAGGTGCTCCCTGAGCCTGCAGTGTCCTCTTGGGAAGCCTGGTTAGGATACCGATCTGCTCTAGCCATGAGCGTTGCTCTAGTTTTCTGCCCAGTTCCTGCTTTCTAGTTCGCGTGAATACTTCTCTGTGGACATGATCTCTTACAGCTCAGATTGACTCGGGCCCTGTGAAGTGTTCTGATGCCATTTTCCTTCTCAGGGGTTCGGTGTCGATGTCATTGCCTTCAGCCCAGTTTGGCCAGGTACCCATCAGATATGTTTCTCCTGCCCAACTCTTTAAGCTTCTGTAGGCTGTAGGTGTAGATGTGTGATGAGTCTAGTACCATTATAGTTGCAGGACTGTCGGACATTCTTGTTATGTCGTAGTTGGCATATATCCTGTCAGGATTGATTTGACGATTGATTTGACGCATCCCTCTATTGTATAGATTTCCAGTTTGATGATGTTAGTCCGTGTCCGTGGATTCGAAGTACTCTGTCCGGGGTCCAAACTCCCTCTTCTCCATTCATTCATCAGTTCATGTTCGGTCTGTGCACCATTTCACTGTATTGCTGCTCAGTCTATGAACTATGGCTTTAGTCGTTTTTCTTGCTGGGCTGATGGGATTTCTTTTCGAAATTGAATTTCCACTTAACAGTCAAGTGGTGTTGTGAGTAAACACCGAATTAAAATATGTTTTTTTTTTGTTTCAATTTTCAAAGCAAATTAACGCCGAACAACACATTTTGGCCGTATTTCCTCAACCTTTGGTCGGCGTTGTTTCTTGACACGAGTAAGTCCTTCCTATAACTGCCAGAATAATAATTGATAGTTTCATCTGCACAACTCCATCACCAAGAAGTATCTACTCGAACTGAGTCCCTGATGAATCCGTTCCATCAATGAAATGAAGTCCCGTCAATATTTAAAAATTCAATCGAAGCCAATTACATGATTGCTTTCTTAGTAAAATTCTTACGACCAACCAAATCCTTAAAAGAAGAAAAAATACTTCATAGGGCATTACATGATTCATTTCGCACAAAAGCCATTGACCCGCTGTACGTCCGTTCGCCATCATCATCAGTCAGTCAATTCAGCTCAAGTCGAAGTACTGGAGTATTAAATGATTTGCTGGATTCATGATTGCGCATTTTTTCTAGAGTGCTTTGCAATTATGTGAATAATGATCGATAAGTGATGTAAACCCATCCGCAGACTGTGTGCACACAGAACGGAATGGCAGAAATCCTTGTGTAATGGTAATTCAATTAACTGATGTTTGAATGAAGGAGTCTGGCTGTGCCTGATGTGATGTACACACGACTCTTGCATTGAATTGCAATCGGGGAATAAATGATCATGAGTGGATGTAAATGGCTATTGCCTTCAATAGAAATGAAGGCATTTAGAGCAGTCATCAATTTTAATTATTTATCCATTTATGAAATTGAAATGCATTCTTAACAATCACACAGGCACGACGAGCACGACGTCTCTGCACCGAATCAATTTCGAATTTGTGAAGTAATGTGCATCGGCTGCAACAATGACTGCGGAAAGGTTTCAAATTCAAATGGCATATGTAAATTAATTTCTAAATGCATAAATATTTAGTGAAAGTATAGAGATACTACTTGAATTTCCTGTGCTCAGATATTTATCTGCAGAATCAATTTGCCAGGCCGAGCATCTTGCTTACATTCCGACTGACTTTGGTTCATTAGGCTTTTTAAGGTTCCGTAAACAAATCGGATCTGTTCGTCCCTCCTTGTCTACAACACCCTGTAAGATTTCTACATTTATGAAGCTATAAGCATGCACTTTCGGAACTGGATACACCAATTTATCACATTGCAATTTTGAGAAGGACGGTGTTTGAGAGACACTGCTCTCTTGATTACCGAAACATTGCAGCGCTTCTCTGGAGGAAGCTATGCTAGTAAAAGGAGATCTGTCATGGCAAAGTGATATTCAAATATTCGTGCGTTGTCATATTGATTCGGAATGTGAGACTTAGAGCCGGAGCAGTGTTGTCCATACGCTCTACATGTCCTAGATATCCTTGATATTGGACGATCAGATAATTCAAATGCGTGAGTTGGCTGTGGCTGTAGGCAACTCAGCTAAATGGATACAATATATTTTACATGAATATTTAAGTAGTAGTGCGGTAAGACGGGTGAACACTGGCGTGTGAATTTTAAAGATCCGAAAATTCAGTTCTCTTCTGCAAGATCTTGACAAGAGCAGTCAAAATAGGTACCAAAATATGGATTTCTGAGCAGATTCCGAGAAATTCAAATCAAGTTGTGTGTCACTGAGATATATTTGAAAGATTATTGAGGGGAACACAAGTTTTCAGAAAAGAATTGATCAACTAACCAGTTGGGTGACAACTGATGCAAATGTTTGACTATAAGTTGATGGCTAAAGCATCTAATGTCACATGAAATTCTAGATGGGCTTAAGTCTATAAGATCAGGTTAAGCTAATTGGGTTTATCAAGCCTGATTTTCTGGATCTTGATCAAGAAATAGCTTAAGTTTTGAACCAAACCGGCATATTTTATGAACAGGACTAAGATTAGATACCTTCAATTACCTAGATACCTTCATATACCTTCAATACCTTCAATTCAATTCTCTTTTTATGCGAATTCTTTTAATGCGGTATTGAACTTATCCCATTTTTTGTACAAGATTTTTAAGTTATGCGCTGATTTTGTACAGAATTTTTATATATATATATATGGATGGCGCAACAATCCAAGGCGAACCTGAGCCTAGCTTTTCAGCAACCACTCGTGTTGTGAGTGCTTTTGTTCTTGCACGAGTGGAAGGAACCTGCAGTTTAATGCCGACTCCGAACGGCGAATTTGAGAAGCTTTTTCTAGACAGGAGTACTCTTTGAGCATTGTCAGTGACTCGAAAGAGGTGGAGGCGTGAATTATGATAGGTGGTAAATTCGGGTATAGAACCTGGCACCCTCTGAGTAGTCGACGCACTTACCCACTACGCCACGGTTAGAATTTTGTATGTGATTCCCCTTTTTAAATATTTCTTCTTTTTTACAGAGCAAGCAAACAATAGTTATATATATGCTCAATGCTATTTGTGTAAGAATGAATTATTACTTGAGCTAATGCTTTCGTTGAGTAAAGACGCCCTTAATTGATTAATAACTTTAATTTTTTAAATTTTAAAATAAAAATTGTTCAACGTATCCCTTATCATATAATGTAATTTATGCCTCTTTTATATGATTTTTTGTTTTTATGCATTTTTGAAAATAGTGGAACACATTCTTTTTTTTACACTACATTAGTGTATTTTTTTAAACGATTTTTTTTTTGCGATTAGTTTTGAAACGTATTCATCACATAAAAAGAGAGTTGAGTGTATATACTTTCTGCTAGCGTTTGTCTCTGACACAAGTAAACTCCTGCAATGGTTGCCAGGTGTCTGGTTCAAACCCGAATTCTTCCAATTTATTATTCCCTCCTCCTAATCCATCGCTTTCGAGTCAAAGGAAATTCTCGAAAAATATGCCTGTCTTGGAAGCTTGCAATATCAACGGAACATAGTTTTAATACGAGAACTGAAGATCCGAGTCAAGACTTTGGTCCTATTCACAATAATCAAGCTGTTGAACGAATTTTGGTTGATATACTTGTCCACTACAATCCGCTTCCCTGTCAAAAGTGAATCATCATCAGGAACAGTATTGAATTTGGTTATAAGATATTAGGTGCTTTGAAGATAACAAATTAGATGTCAACAAGTCTCTGTGCCATTGTCTCAAGTTCTGGAGGTTACAACTAAACACGCATTACGACTCATATCACTTCTTGCTAGTCTCTGTCATGAGGGTCTTGTCAAGCATGTCCACCAAAAGCTCTTCATAACAAGCTTAGATAATCAAGAAATTTTATCAGAAACCTTAACAAGTATGTGATGATTTTAAATGATATGATGATGAAATTTTACTGACAAGCTGCAGACTTGCAATAGCAAACATATCCCACATAAATATTCATTCAAATATAACCCACAACAAAGTACTTGCTTTTAGATACTAATTTTTGTATTTTTTTTTTCTTTTCAGGTATGTACCGATCCCCTCATATGTCTTGCACTTGATCTAAGTGAGTTGAGATTGCTTAAAATTAATAATTATACTATTCTATTGGATCGCCGTGGCGTAGTGGGTAAGTGCGTCGACTCCTACACAGAGGGTCCCAGGTTCGATACCCGAATTTACCACCTTTGGCAATTCACGGCTCCAACTCTTTCGAGTCACTAACAATGCACAAAGAGTATTCCTGTCTAGGAAAAGCTTTCTCCCAACTTCGCCGTTCGGAGTCGGCATTAAACTGTGGGTCACTGCCACGCGAGAAAGAACAATAACACGCACAACACGAGTGGTTGCTGAGAAGCTAGGCCCAGTTCCGCCTCGGACTGTCGCGCCACCCATATTATTATTATTATTAATTATTGGAAGATTAGCAATTGCTTTATACCGCAAGCTTTAGCTCAAGAAAGTCATCAACTAAGAGGATCCATTTGAATTTATGAAAATATCATAAGATCATCATTTCGTAATATTTGTTCGAAAATTTAGTTTTTGCGATTGTAGTTGCCAAAAAAACAAGAGTAAATTACAAAATTTAAACAATGCTTATGGCAATTGAGTAATACGTACCATTCTCCCGAAGGGCAAATGTGACTTTATATAAGACTTCTTCCGAGATGTGCTGTGAATTTCTGAGGCATGCGTAATCTCAGAAGCGGATGAGGAATTCCTTAGGGTCTTCTAGAGAAAAGTTCCTGCTTACGCTGACGGTTCTTGGAGAAGACGATTCAGCCACAAGCTGCTTTGGTCTGTATAGCGATGTGAGTGTAGCCAGGTGTTGAATCCAATGCGCGCCATGTAGGCTAACTCAGCTCCGGTCAGAACAGAGAACCTCCGCCTTTGGTGTGCGACACTGGAGGAGTCGTTAGTTGAAGAGGTTTGTTGTTGAGATCCACCCCGGATTATTGCGCCAAATAAAGAAGAATAAACAGTGTTTATTTGTGCTGTTAAACAAATCCATGACATTTACTTTTTAAATATTATTTCATACATTTACGAATTGTACATGCAACCATTCTGCAGTATCCACAATTTTGCCATAATTGCCAACGTTTCAATTTCTCGCTGACACCACGCGCCAAGCCGTCATTCTCATAGTTGCAGTATTGACTCCAGGCGCTGGGTCAGCATTAATTTGTAATCACGAATCGTATAAAAAGACGAAGCAAATAAAATATGGGCGAGTTCGAACAAGTAACTCAAGGAGTAAATACGTGTTTCATTCCATTTGGTCTTGTTCTATTGCTATCCCCCCATTAGTGGTAAGATGGAATAGTTAAATCCTAACAAACGTTGATCGCGACTACGTTTTATGATCCACACGGGGAGTTAAATGTTGAGTCGATTCTCAGATCGAATTGGATGGTATCTCGGCATTGTTGGAAGATTTCATACAAAATGAAAAATTAGTGACTACTACTCAATACTCAGTATAGCTACGTGATAGCACAGTACTTGCTGATATTGATTCGCCCAATATGTGGTTTCAACAAGACGGTTCTACATGCCATGGAGACCCGTGAAATAATTCAAGTACTACACGAGACATATCCTAGTCGTGTTCTCTCTCGCTTCATTGATCGGAATAAGCCTCCTAGATCACGTGATTTAACACCATTCGATTTCTTTTTATGGGATTATTTTAAGACAGAAGTCTGTGCCCATCAGCCCACAACCACCCGTGCATTACAGGGAGAATTTAAACGCCGAATCAATGCACTTCAGCCACATGTATGGCCAAGCAAAATGTCGACGAACGAGTGAGTATGTGCCAGCAACTGCGAAACTGTTTCTATAAACGAGTTTCTGAACCAACCATTCCAATGCTCCGTAAGGTCAACACGACGTCCATCAATTGACAAAATTCATTCCTGTTTCATATGCCAAAAAACCAGGAGCCCTAGAATCCCACACCAATATGAGTTCCCGCAGCAGAGCAGCCCAGTGTTTTTTTATTGCTCGCTTCTCATTGAACATATTAATCCTGTGTCACCATTTTAATTAGACCACCGTGAGGGTCGATTTGACAAAATCAAAGCTATTGATGTCATAGCACTGCGTTTGACAATTAATACATCCAACGTGCACAGGAGTCTGTTTTTCGTTTGCCGATGACACGCTTCGAAAAGGACGCATTCGACTGGCATCATCATCGATGGCGGTTAGTCGTCCACACAAGCAATCATCAAAATAAACAAATACGGGCGCGCCAATCGAAAGGGGATACTTTGCGAAATGCGATTTATTTTATCCCTACACATAGCTGGGGAGTAATTGAAAATGATGAATTTACGCCGTTTGTCTACGTCACCCTCGCCGGGATCGCAATCAATTCCCCATTCAAACTGATTTCCCTTTCCGCTTGTTTTATCTCTCTTGTATCTTGGCAAGTTTCGCATCTGAATCGGCGAGGGGGGCATCATGGCACATCAAAAAATTGCAGATCATCACGGATTATGATGATAAAAGTATTTGAAAACCTCAGTTACACCGCCGCACGAAGCGAGGGCTTAGCGCACCTAGTCCAGACTGAATAAAACAAAAAAAAAGGAGAAAACAAAAATGCGAGGCAAGAGGAAAAAGCGGAAGCCTCGTGGCAGAAGCAATCACTAAGGGACCTGGCCACTCGTCAGGACACAACGTACAAAGGGGAGGCCACATGAATAAATTAATTAAACTGGAAATCTTTCCGCCTTTAATCATGCACAACCCTTTGGAAGTTACATGCTCGTACGTGTGGTTAAATGCCCTTGGACTCCGCCCGCAAACTGAAATTCCGCTCGTTGGGACGCGCATGGACTTCAAACGGGTATTCCGTGGGGTATGACAATTATTCGAATGCAGTTGTGGGCTCGTTGAGGGTTGGAATTTTTCGTTGTTGGCGAGACCGATGCGTTGCATTGATGGGGGGGTGAGATTTTTTGGGCGCATTAATGTTGGTGTGTGCTTTTTTTTTGGATCAAGTGTTGCACTCTGAGATTCGATTCCAATCTGTGGTTCATGAGTACGTTTGTCAATGTCAATATCATTATCAGTGGACTGGGGTAATGGGCAAAGCAAAAAAGGGATATTTGAGCTTGTTGTGGCCTCAAATAGATGTAGCGCTTGGACAAATGGGAGTGCATAGCCATTCAAGGGACGTAAAGTTCATTTCATATACTAATTACAACAACCGTGAGTATAACTAGCAATCTTTCTGATTCCATGCGAGTTTTACAAAACAAAATTAATATTAATTTTTAAATCGGCCATTCATAAACTGCAGTACGCAACACATCCATTGTAAAATTATCTAAGTACTTCTCAGATAAGTGCGCGCTTGAAAGATTCATGAGCTTCCAGATGGCCGATTGGGCGGCGAAGTCTTGCCATTTTGAATAGTAGTGTTTTGAGAGGTTTGACAACGCTCTCGAATTTGCATGATAAGCTTTCGTTGAGGATTTTTCGTAGCCCAATTTTTCCAGGTCAACTACGACATGATGGTTTTCGAGCTTGCTCAATTCCCCGATTCCAGACAAACTTGCCTATTTACTTATTATGATTTTGATCCTTCGAGTCAGGAGGTTTGCAGAGCAGTTACCAATGACGTTTTGTCCTGGGGAGAGAAACTTCCTGAACAAAAATTCTAAATTGCAGCTGTCGATCGTGATGTCGTCTCAGCTGGTCTGGTGCATGGAACGCATATATTTCATTGACCTTAAAACAAATGACCTTACGTGTTGTCCCAAATTCCCTGCTTTTGTTGCAAATTTTAACGCGGCAACCTTCTATAAATTCCAATTGTTTCCATAACAGGCAAGTTCAATTGGTTGCATTCAATGCTTCTTGAGATCCGTCCAGGTGGTATGGTACCTCAGTTTTCGCATAAGGCATTTGTATTTACATTCGCAGATGAAGCGACTTTGAGACAACTCGAATTCACCTGTCGAGTTGGAGACTCTTTGAATCATGTTCCCCTTAGTCATATGTATCTGCAGATGCAAAAAGATTACATGAGATTGGAACAGCATTGGAGCAGATCGTCAGTGGCTAAATCCCTTTGTTATTATTGAACCATCATAATGAACTTGGGAATGGCATTACACGAAATTATATTCGAAAAATAAATGTCAAACACTATTTTTCAGGCCATAATAAAGTGTTCAGCATCCACACTTTATGCCGTTGGACAGTAAGGGGATGTCGACACATTACTTGCATCAATCGTAAGGGATCCAGGTTGCGTCGCCAGTCACTATCCGCTTCAAAAATGTTTCTGTTGATGCGATTCAGCAGTGATTCATAGATGCAAATTCGGCCCATGACGTTAGTTGACGTTAAATCGTGTGGTGCCCATACATTGAGTTAATTTTTGCATTCAACCTTTTCTAAGGGGTTTTGTGCAATATTTAGTTGTTTAGAATACAATGATGGCAATCGTCAAGTTTGAACGTCACGTAAGCACTGTTTCAAGTGTCTAGGCGTGACATTCAAACTTGACGATTGCCATCATTGTATTCGCATTTTCAACAATTTGCCTTCGTCTTTGGTCGAGCGTCTTTGTCGAGCGTCTTTGGTGCATCCTTAACATCAAAATTACTGGAATATAATCGACTGAACCACACCTGCTGTCATAGTAGCAGGACTATAAATGTTTTTCACTTGAATGACTCTTTCACCATTATCAACGAAAGATTGTAGTATTTATGTCTTCTTCTCTTTGCTGGTGTCCATCCGAAATAAAGTCATTCAATCACAAAACTGTCCGTAATTTTCTAATACAAAGTTTTATTTAGATGATATCGTTTCAACTCGATTGTTTCAAGTTATTAACTGTCAACCTAGACCCGAACACAGATTACTGATGCCTCAATTGAAACATAATGCATTACCGAAAATGCAGTTATTCGACCAGTTAGTACACCAATGCAGTAGAGAGGAGGCATACATTTTAATGCCAAAATTGAATATTTTGTTCGCCTTGGTGAGCTCTCAAGTTTTCCTCAAAGAAACTCACCACCCTCTGCTGATCACTGATGTAAGAGATAAGCTTCATTATTTTTCTCACTTTTGCCACTGTATAGCCGTTAATCTGCACGCGATTCAGATGCGGGTTTCATCTGTTCATGTCTAAACATTTCCTGAACACGAGACATTGCTTTAAGAGAACAAGAATGAATCCGTCAGTTCAACAGTGGCACACATGTGTAAGCGGACAATGCCTTTGCCAGCAACGTCGACCAACAGAATTTGTTAATCGATGCAAAGACGGAGCATTGCAGAAATCTGTCAAAAGACACCACGATTTACAAACAGAAGCAAACTAAACAAAAATAAAATACATTCGCTTCCAGTTGCTACGGCATAAGAAGAGGAGCCCCCCTGAGCAAGACTGTTGGCATTCGTGTTGAATTTGTAACTTCTATCAAATTTTGTCGTGCAGCATCGTGCACCGCTTCCTCCTCGTATTTGATTAGCGCCTCGTCAGTCTGTCGCACACTGAAGGTGGGTAGCCGCACGCTGTATCAGTCAGAAGCCTGAAATAGCGCCAACCTTCCGTTTGCTACTTTCTTATCGCATTTTAATTGAAGTGGATTTCGTTCGTTCTACTATTGCAACGTTAACAGAGGGAGTAGTCTCCTCCCAACACCCACACACCACACGACCAAACAGATGTCAGAAGAGGAACGAGACTGCAGATTGTTTTAATAGCGTTCCATGAAATTTTTTTTTATACAACCACGAGTGAGCATTCAAGGATGTTTCGATTTACCGGTGGTATGTGAGAGCTTAGCGTGGAATCCTGAAATGCTGGCGAATAGGTGATGGGTTGGCAGTCGTAAGGTCATAGCATTAAAATAAAACTGTCTTCACTGCATTTCGCTCGTCTGTTCAACATTTGCATATCGTGTGACGGTTTGAGTCCTGAGTTATTTTTCTGTGTGGACGAAAAAACCCTTCGCCAGCGTTTAGTTGCGACTGTAGAAATCTACAGCTGATTGTTTATGGGTCATAAAATGTTGTAGTTTAACTTAAGCAAAGACATGCAACCTTGAGCTTGAGCTTGGCAGGGTGGTCGGTAACGATATAAGATAAGGTCACGCAGTAACTTCGCGATTGATTGTTTGAATACATTTTCTTAGTGATCTTTGTTCAGTGTAATGTATTCGTTCGTGGAAGCATCTTGTGTGGGTACAACTCTGACGTTTCCCATATTTTTTGCAGTTTTTTGCAGTTCGTCTTATTGCATGACGCATAGTCCTTGACGTCAACTAAAAACCTTCACAAGCTGTCGCGGCGTCTAGCTAGCTGCTTGCAATTACGCAAAGGGTTTCAGTCAGGGTCATTCCCAAATTGTGAGCGTCATCTTCATCGTCCTCTAGATCCACCCCTAGATAAACTAGTGTCGCTGTACAATCAATATCAACGCGAAAATAATTTTATTTTACCATCGCACGCAGAACTTTTCGTTCAAAGTGGCCAATCACATCTTCATCCGATTTGAAAGCGTTCATGGACGAGGGAGGGCTTTGTATCATCAATGACTAATGTCAAGTAGATCCTTCGAGAGACGAGCCTACTTTTGCTTCTTGATTCAAAAGAGTTGCTTGGCAACAGCTCTTCTGAGCTTAATCGTTGTGTCATTATGCGGTTGTTAGTACCTTAGTGGCGGCACGATCTTCCAAAAGTCAGTACAACTGCTAGCGGAAGACATTGATGTGATTAGTCGAACACAGCGAGCCGTCAATGAAGCGTTTGCTGGCATTGAAGAGGAGGCGGCCTAAATGGGTTTAGCAGTGAACGAGGGCAAAACGAAGTATATGCTGTCATTGGGAAAGAACGCACAACATCGACGACTTGGCCAGAACGTCACCATAGGCAGCTATAACTTCGAGGTAGTGAAGGACTTCGTCTACCTCGGCTCGCAAGTAAACAGTGCGAACAACACCAGTACCGAGATTAAACGCAGAATTACTCTTGCCAATCGCTGTATCTTTGGGCTCAAGAGGCAATTGAGTAGTAGAGTCCTGTCTCGAAGGACCAGCTAACATTGTATAACACCTTGATCGTCCCTGTCCTGCTCTATGGTGCGGAGGCATGGACAATCTCAAAAGCAGTTGGTCTTTTCGAGAGAAAAGTTCGGCGTTCAATGTTTGGTCCTGTCTGCGTTGACGGCTGTTGGAGAAAAAGATTTTAACATGAACTGTACGGGCTGTACAGCGAGATGAGTTTAGTGAGGCGTCTACGGATTCAACTTAAGATGGCTAGGCCATGTAGAGTGCATGGACAACACTGCGCCAGCTCGAAGAGTCTTCGACTCCGAACCAGTGGGACAACGCAATAGAGGACAACCACGGAACCGATGGCGCACCCAGGTGGAGAAGGACCTCAATCGACTTGGTGTTCGCAGTTGAAGACAGCTGGCTAAAGATCGTGCCGGCTGGAGAGGCTTACTGGTTGAGGCCCAGGTCCACCCTGGACTGTAGCGCCACCTGAAAAAGAAGAAGAAATGCCTTAGTGGACGAAATCCCTAACTAAATATTGTGACGCTAGACTACGATATTGACTGTGATTTCGGGAGGCCATTTATAATTTTCGTTCAATATTTTTTTTATAAGCTTGCTACTAGAAGTAGGAGACTTAGAATGTTGCTTACCACTTTTTACTTAAAACGACTTAAAAATGGAAAAGGAAGAAACTACATTTCCAGAGCCTTCGTAAATACGAAAATAAGCCGTGTTTTGGGTTTCATTTGTTATCGGTACGCAACTTCATTTTTTTTCAATTTTATTTATAATTCATTATGCATTTTTTACACAAGTTTATCTGCAATGCCAGAATCACTTGTCTGCAGATGACTAATCAGAATAGAATCTTACAATTATAAATGTTGAAGTTCATTAAGTTAAAGAAATTATGAAACAGTACAATTAACAATTAAAAAGTATTTCAAGTTACAGTTCATTGCTAACCAACAGTAGATTTATCTGAAGTACAGTATCTGAAGTATTTCAAGTTACAGTTCATTGCTACACAACAATTCAAAAGATACAAATTTGGATTTGAATTTGCATTTTGATATTTTTTGTTGGATGGTTTCTTTGTTGTTGACAATCTCTTGTACTTCCTGATTCCAGCACAAGCTTTTGTAGACTCTTGTGCACTTTTTGTAGCGGTTGCAATTGAGACGCTCTTCCGCACGCCAATGTTCCATACCCAAGATGTGATTCCACCAACTGATGTAGCACTGTTTGAGTATTCTTGGTGTACAGAGTTTGCAGTGGAAAAGGGCATACGCAGATTGCCACAATTTCTTCTTCAATGTCTCTATATGGTAGTTCCATTTAAAGTTGTAGTCAATGGTCAGTCATAGATACTTATGCGTTGACACATAATCAATATTGTCGGTGCAGTCATCATCATACTCTTTTATTCCATCACATCCGTGTCTGTGCAAACAATCTACGCTGTCCATTTTTATCTTAAGTTTGGTTCTGGGAATATGCGGCGGGCGAATATGCATTATCTTTGTATAAGGAGACCAGACTTGAATTTCAGTCTATTTTGGTGTTCATTTTCTTTCTTTTCTGCAGTTCTCAGCACTTTTATTTCCTGTCAACAAACAGCTGTCTTGCCGTGGCACAAAATAGAAACAAAATATTAAAAAGAACTGAATTTTGAGTCGCCATCACTTGAGCACCTATAAGTTGAAGGACGTCGGATGACATCATCCAATTAGACAAAATTCATTTTCATGTTTGTTTTCTGCGTTAACAGGAAAACCAATCATTATTCCCCCGTCTCCACGTCAATTAAAGGAAGAAAAAAAAACAGAAATTGATTGGAACATCCAAACCGCTGGTCATGCAAGGACTTTCCGATGTCAGTCTCGAACGGATCCAAGCTCAGGAGAGTGTGTATTTTTTCGTCGAAACTGTGTTCGCAATCTAAAGTACATGAACGGTACACGTATTAAAGAACGTCCAAACCTAATTCCCCGGATAGAAATTTCTTGAGAACATGCAGTTTATTTTCCAATAACTACAAGCTTATGGATTCGATCCATCGAGCTAAAGATAAATATCTGAACGTGAAAACATAATCACACCGACCGGAGCGATGGGGGACAAAGCAGAAAAAGCAAAACAAAACAAAAACGAGCTCAAACTATCTACGGTCAATGGCGATAGCTCTCTCGGGCGAGAAGGATAAATCCTTTAAGATATATGTATCTCGGTGTGTGTAACCTAGCAGCGGAGGAATAACGATTTCAAAAAGAACAAAAACAGAAAACGGAAAATGAAAATGTCTTTGGGGAGCTGAGGCACGGATATAATAACATTACCGTATCACTTGTCTGTGATTCCAGTATCGTGTTCAGCGCAGCTCCTTGGCTCCATCGCACTTCGAGCAACGCTAAGTCAGCAGATTTTTTCGGTTTTTGGCCTTTTGGCTCTCTGACGTGATTTGATTTTTTTTTTTTTTCCGTTTTGTCTCGTATTTTATTGAACAGCACGTTGCGCTGCTGTATCTTGATACATATCCTTGTCACCTTTTCAGACTGAGAAAGAAACAAAGAGGGCAACGAGTAACACTTTGATTGTCATCACCGGCGGTCTTCGGTGGAAGTGGAAGCATAGACAACAGCGACTGTCGCGCGGTGCCAACACATCCACACATCTTCCATAAATATTTATAATAACCTGACACGTATACCCGGTGAGCAAGGATCCACACTCAGTCCGCAGCCAGTCATCCGAACGAAATTCTAATTTATTTTTCGGGCTATAAAATTCCACCTGAATCTGATAAGGATCAGCTCGCCGGGTGTTTTGTCGTTTTAAACTTGTCTCGTACTCGCTGCTGCTGAGGGTTGACATCATGTTTTGACGGGAATTCTTATGCCAAGGGCTATTGAAAGATTAAGCATTTCATCTGCTGCGATGTGTCGCTGAGGATTTGGTGAGTGAGAGGACATCAATGGAATTAGGGAACATGATTCTTTTATTCTCTGAACGTTGCCTCAAGGTGCCGAAAATTGCTGAACAACATATTTGACAATCATTGCTTGACGATGTAATGTGTTCATGTCTTGAAGTGAACGTTGACGTGGGAAGTCGGTTACCGCAAGTGGGAGTCTGTCATGTTTTACTCACAGGTAAGACACTCATTCTTCCGCTCGTGGAATCGAACAAAAAATTGTGGCATGTCCAGCAGAGCTTCTGGATTGCTAGAAAGAAAAAGCTGAAAAGTGCTAGAAAAGCTAGAAAAGCTAGAAAGTGAGCATCAAGTTTATCGATTATGATTTTCGGAACAGCCTAGGGCCCATTGGTGCTCTGTCTAGTAAGCTCAATAAATAATAAATAAATAAGTAAATCATGTTTTTCGGACTTTACTTGTGACTTAGATTTCGGTGGAATTTTTATTTGATAGCCAATTAGTGACCAATCCATCCGCACTTCGATTCCGTGTCAACTGGATTGCGCATTAGTAAACATGGAGCAAGCATAATTGAAATGACAGCCTTTGAATGTTGCCACAAAAGTCTCATGCTCACGTCCACTCTTATCCCACACATCGGTACAGTGGCGAGCAAACACCATTATTTTTTGTATTAGTTGTTTTCTTGTCTTTCAATCAATTTTCACGAATCTCTTAAAAACCTGTTGCGCTCATCTCCATTTCTGTTGATGTTGCACACTTACTTAGTCTGGTCCATTTGAGGTTAGCTATTTCCAGGAAGTATGTCGACATGTCAGCCTTGACTGTTTATAGTGGGATGCGCACTTCCTCAAGCAAGCGAACATTGAAAGGCAGATCCCTGCCTGGATAGTAACCTGGGTCTCTGTGTCCTCGAACCTAGTAAGAGGCATTTTTAGCTGCCCTTCTAATCACACAAAATCAGTCCAGCCGACCTGAACTAATTTAGAATATGAGTCAAAGGAAGCTACAGTTTTGATGGCTGCTTGTCTATCAGGGCAATAGGGCCAACCTCTCCCTTTGCAAGATATTTGGTGTATTTTGAGTAGACCGCACTTTTCGAATTGCAAGAATCATTCCCCCTGGAACTGTCCGGAAAAAAATGTCCTCGAGTTGCGAGAACAGAGCCGCACAGACTCATATGAAAACTACGCCCAATGTTTGGTTTTTTGTTTTTTTTTTTTTTTTGCTGAATACTAGCTTGTGTGAAAAACCACTGTCTAAGCTCATAATGATCTTCATTTATTCTTGCAGCAAAATTCTAGCTATATCATCTGCCTTGGGTTAGCCATTATAAGTTTCATACATAGGGCATCGAGTTTGTGCAAATAAAAAACATACGACCAAGGACGGAACCCAGCGGTAGACCATTGTTGATAGTAAGGGCACTGGGGAATTTACTTAGTGCCATAGAAGGTCTTGAACAATTAAACCACTCATAGATCCCAAGCTCAGCTCGAAGCCTAACTCAGGCTAGCGGCTTAGGAAAGTAAGCATAGCAGTAGAACCTTTCGTAAAAAGTTGGGCCTCCAACCAAAGATGATCATATGGGTGCATACGGCTATAGTTGTCCCAATTCTAATATTTTATTGATTAGACACTAGTATGATGGCCGGCTCTTTGAAGAAAATATTATATCACAACATTCGTCAAGGTACCCAGTTATACGGCTCAGTCTTACTCTGTGAAGGTAATGCTAAATCTTCCAGCTTTGGACTTACACATTAAACATGGCGCCATCAAATGTACTGGACACTGGGTACTGGACATCAAGGGATGTCGTGTCATCCTCAGCAGACCACAATGTCTCCAGACTTAATCCACTAAACGGCTGTGATACTTTAATCGCCGAGACAACGGATTCATCAGATGAGCAAGGATTTTAAGTGGACGCCTAGCCTGAAGATGAGCAGTTGAGTCGTTGCGGTTCTGTTCTCGGAACTCGAGAACATTATTTCCCTGACAATTCCAGGCGGAACGATTCTTGCAATTCGGGAAGAGTGTGGTCTATTCAAAATTCACCCAAATATCTTGCCAAGGCAAAGGGTTGTCATATGAATTATTAGCCAAGCAGCCATCAAGGCCACTGCTTGGTTTACTTCATATTCTAAATTAATACATTGCGTCGTTGGAGGGGCAGCTCATTGTTTCTCTTAGCTGGGTTCCAGGACACAATGATCCAGGTGACTTATGAAAATAACAAGGCAGATGAACTGGCTAGGTAAGGATCTGCCCTTCAGTGCTCACTGGTTAACATCTGCATGACATCTAATCTACGCACTTCCTTGAAATGTCTAACCTCAGATGGATGTGCCTGACAAACTGCACAGAATCGAGAAGAACACAACAAAAGATCCCCTCCCCCGAACCCATCATGATATCGTTAAATTGGTGGCCACCCAACACACATTGTCGAAATTGCAACAACACAGTTGAGAGGCAGACTTTAGCATATTTCATTTATGCCTGCTCGGCACTGTCCCGACTCAGACAGCGATGTCTTGGCAGACCATTTTTCAAGTCAAAAGATCTCTGTGAAATGTTAAGGAAATAATATGCATAATATAATAATAAGGTGGGAGCTACAGCCCGCAGAGCGCCAGAGCCTAACTTCTACAGCAACCACTCGTGTTGTCCATGCTATATTTCTTTCACGAACCTAAGTTTGTATGCCGACTCCGAGAGATCAAGTCTGAGAAGCTAGACAGTTATTACTCTTTGAGCATAATGTGACTCGGAAGGCGTGGGACCGTGAAAATTATTTTTAGTTGTATCGGCCGGGAATCGAACCCAGGCACCAAGGTTAAGTTGCGTAGGGATTGTCGCACATACCCCTAACGCCACGTCCACCCTCTTAAGGAACTAATGGCTTTCATATATACCTCCGGTTGGACTGTGTTTTCAAAAATACACTTTGTTAATAAGGCGACAGATCTGTGCCATAACAACGCACGTAGTGCTAATCGGGTTCTCACCGAACCACCACTATATGTAATTTTTGGCTGTTACATGGCACAAGTCTTTCCGGGAGGAGACCCACCCTCCATGCCTATCGCTTCTATAAAACATCTGCTTAAGCTTGAAACGCTTGCTCAAACAAACCGTGGATGGATACCTGGCACAGGATGCCTCATTACCAAACAACTATGGCCTATGATCGATCCCAAGCGATCGCATAGCTTGATCAGATTAAGCAGGCCAAACCTCAGATCTCTTATTGGCGTTTTAACAGGGCATTGTGCCATCGGAACTTATGCCTCTAAACTAGGCCTTCCCTGTAATGATTTCTGTAGAAGCTGCATGGAGGAAGCTATGAGGAAGACACCATCGAACACTTGCTATGTAGCTGCAGTGCTCTCTCATCCCGTAGATTTAGACTTCCGGGGGCCCATTTCTTTGTGAATTTGGCTGAACCGAGCAGCATCAGAATCAGGCCTCTTGTTTGCTCTAGCAAAAGCACAAATTGGTTTGCGGAATAGATAGCCTAGGATCCGCGTGGCAACACAATGGGCCTATGCTTGGCCTAAGTGTGTCTGCTGTCCGTATGCGGGGCAGTCAGCTACCTCATCATAACCTAACCTAACCTAGGGCACAAGTACGACTGAAATCGAAAGAAGCTTACACGTCTGGAAGGTAAATCCTCCATCGGTACTTCCAATACAGTAGAATCTCGGAAATATGAGCGGTTTCTATAAGATGAACAATTCGGAAAGATGAACACAACTTCCTTCCGGGCGCAAATCTACTAAGACAAGTTTCTTAAAAAAACGTCTAAATAACACTGTTTTCAGATCTTCATAAACCTTTTAATTTTAGTTTTTTTTTTTGAATAAATATATATATTTTTTTGTACGTAATAATATGATTTTCGAAGAGATTAACAATTCGTAAGGATAAATGGAGCATGTTTTATATCTGTTCATCGTTCAAGATTCGTCTGTATTTGGTCTACTATATCCTATTTTCTCTAAGAGCTTGTGAATGCGTTTCATGCTGAATTCTTGACCATTCAGCTTGGAGTCTTGGCAACAATAACTTTGAATTTGTCTCCATCCCCCCTCCCCCCACACACCTCTTCCGACAACCCCCTTCCTCAACAAAGCAGCCAACACGTTTGCTTGTGGAGTTAAGACCGGACTTTGTACTGGCCACACCATAGTCTGACATGAACATTTTCTAGCCAAATAAATTGGAAATAATGTATGCAGTTGTCCTCGTCACTGTATAAGCCTATAAATAATCTACATTTTTTTATTTTACCCAATGAAAAATCGAAATAATTACACAATTAAACTTAAAGCAAAGAAGAAACTTAATTACCGTGGAAACTGAAACATTCGACCCCGACACACAGTCCGCGCGAACCCACGCTCCCGGAGGACTCCTTCCGCGACACTCAACCGTAAATCATGTGGATTCAATTGGATTTTCTTTTTGTTGGAAGAAAAAAATGCACAAGCCAAAACAAAAAATTGCGGAAAAAATCTTTATGGGCTCGTAAATGTATTATTGCATAGTTCGGAATGTGTAAAATGTGTATCAATCGATGTTTTTCGATGAAAAAACACGAAATGTGTGCGATAATTGAATTAAAGAGAGTGTTCGTGGAATATTGTTGCACTGCAGGCTGCAAGTAAAATTTGTTTAACTCAGTGTACTTAAGTCTGTTCACAGGTAGAGCGATAGAGGCGATGGGGTTGAATGGTGAATGGTCGTGTTGAAATGTGGAGGACAATGTCCTGTGCTGAAACAAGAACAAAAGCTTAAGCCACTCCTTGGATTATTAAATACCATGAATGTTATATGTTTTAGTTATTTTTACATTTTGCAACCACAAACTTCTGAGGTTATTGGTAACATGAATTTAGGCAAGCATTTAAAGATCTGACGCATGGGGCGATTATTCCTTCTTGTAGCAACTGACGTGGGAGTGTTAGCAATTTAGCTAGCAATTGACGGGTTGGAACTTTGTCACTTTGTCTGTAAAATGCCCTGGTTTGAGAACAAGTACATGCACATTCAGCAAAGCAAGTACCCATGGTGAAACTTCTCAAGTTCCAATTGGACACCTCTTTTTACGGACACCTCTTTTTTTTCGTCATGGTCCCCGCGTGAAGGTAGGGCGTGGTAGTCAATTGTCATTAGTCAACTTGTCAATTTCCATAAATAATGGGGGTACATCATGATGGTTCGGGATCATACGAACTTAAGAGAACCGAAAACCGAAGATCACCGGCTTCTTATAAGATCAATGAAAGGACGAGAATTGAGGAATGTATCGGGAGGAAGGAGGAGGTCTCGTAGTAGATTCGCAGTCAATACAGACAGTTTGGACAGATCTCTTCTGTAGACTGTTAAACAGCAATGAAGATACCAATACTGCTTTCAGGCAAAATGTTCCACTCATCACAATGGACAATGATTCCGTTCGCTCGTCCAAGATGGTGTGTCGTGAAAAGCTACTCTTTCAATTGGTATGCCAGCAAAACAGTCAGGTAAACTGCCTGACCTCCTAACTTATTTCCAGTTTCCTGGCAGTTTCAACTCATCTGTAAGAAGAAAGCATACCTGTTGAATGAAATCTCAGTATCGTTTTCCCTGTCCATATGAAAGGAGGGCACTTTGACTGGGGTAAACACCGGATAAGTATTCTGTACCTGAAACCATTCTTGAATCATATGGATCATAATTAAGTCCAGCAAAGTCCATCATCGATCAAATCACCACACTGCGGCAGATCCTGGAGAAAAGAACCGAAGAACCTACTCGTCCATTGCAAGGCCGCACATGATAGCGTGCATAGAGATGAGCTAAACACTGTCATGCCTAGTTTTGACAATCCTGCCAAACATACTGGGTTGAGCAGGATGACGATGGAAATCAAACTACTCTATCAGCGGTTACGAATTCACAGCGGCCTTCAATGTCGAAAAAGATTTAGACAAAAGGACACGTTGTCATGTGGCTTTTTAAACATCGATCTTGAGAAAACTGTGCAGAATTTAACAGCAAAACACGATTGGCATGATTTTTCAAAGGCCCGTATTTTTGCTAGCAAACGCATACGACAATACAGCAGGCCGTCAGCAAGTCGACTGATGGTGTTGAATCGTAGGCAAAACCATGTCGATGGTGTCGTGAAGAAACGACTCACACCAACGAAGACTTTGCCGTAAACTTTTGAGGGACTCAAGGACTTTGCATACAGCGGCCCCCAGGTAAACAGAACGAACTTTGGTACCAAAATGAATAAATAACTCCTGCCAATCTCTGTTTCCTTGGGTTCAAGAGGCAATTGTGTGCTAGGGCGCTCCTTCGAAGGACCAAACAAACTTTGTGTTACATCTTGATCAACCCTAACCATCGCTATCTGGCGCTGATACTTGGGACAGCGCAATATGCAGCAACCACGAAACCGATGATGCACAGAAGAAGAAGAGAACCTCCCAATATGATGTGCGTGATGACTGCCTAAAGACCGTGGCAGCTGAGGCTTGTGTTTGAGATCCGGGGCCATCCCGAACTGCAGCTCCATCAGAAGCAGAAGATAAGGTTAGGTGATGAACAACTTGGCTCTCCGAAGAATCTGACTGTGAATCTGTGAGATAGCGTAGTCGAGGCCGCCCTCGAGTGGCGCACATGAGGAGACGATTGTTAAACAAAACTGGAGACCACCCCAAATGATAGCTTTGTTGTAACCGCCAGTAAAAGCGTCATTCCCTGGAACACTCTTACCAATAGTAAGACAGAGCATATCCCCTGTCCCCTGTCCATGTCTCCTATCCACTGTACATCTGATATCCATTTGGGTCCTGGATTACGCCTATCGTAGCCAATGATGGACCGTGGTTGCTGGAGATGTGTAATAATTGACGATGAAGAAGAAAGTGGCTCCAATAATTTTAAGAATCATTACTTCCTCTAGTTCGAAAGAAACCTTTTGCGTGGAATAGTTCATCTGATCTGCAAGGATGATGAGTAAAAGACAAGACACAACAGCTAAGTCTTCGATGACGAGGAGGAGAATGTAAGGTACTCCTCGACAGATCTAACGTGCCTACAGCGAGATCATGAAGACCAATTCCAGGGCTAAAAGAGTCTTCCGAGACTAAAGGTTCGAGAAGGAGTGGAGACGAACCTCGTTCACGGATGCAGGACAACGCTTCCTTGGTGGGTGGAAGCAGAGTTCCAACAAGAGAGTTACAGAGAGTTTAGATCAGGTTCAGACTCCCATTGAATCCAGTCTCCAGAAGTATCTAAGTACTTGCAAGCTGTTGCTTTTGGATGACGTTACTCAAATGACAAATAATTGATGGGTTACTGCACATCCAGTCCACCTCCAGATGGATCTGGCTAAGGCCGAAACCATATCACTCCAAGAGATCATTCCCAAGATTTTGTGAACTGCGCCACCGAGAACCCTCCCATCGTGAAAACTCATCCGAGAAAGTCTTTACCATTTCGACTAGGGCTATGTTCTGGTCATCAGACGCATGCCTTTTCCTTCAACAACCCGAAAAAGAATGCCTAATGGCGCCAAAATGGCACACAGATTGCTTGAAGTGCTAAAACCCCCAAGCACATAACCATGTCAAATCCCTTTTCTGTTGATGTCTAATCAAATTACTACTCTCCGTGTCCTCTAATCAATTTTTGTTCCCTCTCAAAATTTAAAGGACACCTCAAAGAAGTGAAATCCAAGGCAAAACGAAAAACAAAATTCCACTCAACACTCCCATCTCCGTCGACGAAAGGAGAAACTCTGATCTAAAACAAAAACATCAAACCACCCACCAACGACGGCCGAGGGCAGTGTGCTCGTGTTTTTCGGTGTCCCTTTTTTTCCCTTTGGAAAGAGGGTTAAAATTTCAAAAGTGTTAAATTGAAAAGGTCATTACGTCCGTCGTCGAAAGTTGAGTCCTCTAATTTAGTCTTCCACCTTCTCACCGACTGGCCCTGTCTCCGAGAGAGAGAGAGAGAGAGGCCAATCGGAGCGGTTCATCCCCCGTTTTTTGTGTGCGGTCGTGTGTCCTGTGGATGATGTCCTGTTGCCTGCACCCACCCATCGTCTGTTTGTTTTCCCCCCCGAATTTTGGTCTCATATTTCGTCATAATCATTTTGTTCCGTCTTTTTATCCTTCAAACCAATAAACAAAAACACCAAAATTAGTATCCTTTGTCGTCATGACGCACACACCCACAGCCCGCCCAGTGCTCGACGGGACACGCTCCTGCTTTGTTTGGGGTATCTACATGAAAGTAGCATGGACAGTTGGGGTCATGTGTCGGATGTTTTGTGTGAAATTGTGTGAAATTAGACACTTGCTGCGCTGGAGATGCTTACACTCTTGCAGTGTTACACACTCCACACGTTTGGTTTTTTCTCTGTGACAGTGGAGGTCCTCTTGGAGGGGCAATAATGGGTTGGTGGGATGTCCTGTGAAAGGACTCTCTGGGTTAAGTGTCAACAACAGATTTTCTACGATTCGGGTGATTTTGTATGATTTTGTACCTAGGATACGTGTTAATGGCGGCCACGACCGTGGGTGGGGACGAGTGTCAGATTCATGCCTGGGAGGGAGGGGTCCTTTCTTAGAAAGCCACAATGTCACGTAGGACTCCCAGGCCAAGGCAAATCTCCAAGAGGACGTAATCACATGCACGGTTTGCTGGTCGTTTAATCGATGCTTTTCTTCTCCATCACACTGTCGAAGGGTGAGCGCGCTTCGATTTGAAAGAGGACACGAGATGGATATCAGAAGTTATACTGATACTGCACGGTACTGCATGGCGCAAGGCTCGTAAGACTTCATTAGATTCGGGTTAACGTTTTCTTTATGCGTATTTCCATTCAACATCGAGGCGAGGGAGCGAACGAGGGTCGTCGCTTTCAAGGATTCAATGAATAAATAAATGAATGTCGCAGCAAGCTTCAGTCGACGAGTGTCTGTATGTGCCCTCCTGTGTCTATCCTGTGCCGGTGGCCGTGTCTCGTTTCTTTTCCGATAAATTGAATGCCAAGGAATATTTAAGTTGATCCCGATAATGTCCAAATGTATTGGCCAAGGACATCGAATCGAATGATTGTGTAGAGGCACTGTGACGGTGTCTGCAGTTAAAAGCAAACACTCAACAGGATATACTCGTACGCAGAGGTTAAATTCATCGGAAAGATGTGACGTCCAAATGGAAGCACGAAGGACACCCGCAGCAGGAGAAGGAGGACGAGCAAAAAGGAAAATCATGAAATTCTCATTGGAATGGTTGTACCTAGTGTGCTTAAGGTTAAAACCGAAAAATTGTCTCCAGGGCACGTCCTTTCTTAATTTCGTCGTCTCTCCCTTATTCAGTTACGTTTGAGGATTTCGTTGAATTTATTTGAAGGATAGACGAATACCTACGAATCTCGACGTTCTTTTCAAAGCAGACTCTGGATGATGGGCGGTAATGGGGATGGCGGGGTGGTCTGCGATGGAAGATGGGAGTCTTCTGAAATCAAGTGACATCAGCAAGTTTTGTTTATTTATTTTCCTCTCTCTTTCTTGTCTTCCATTTCGTTGTCGTTGTCGTTGGCGTGTATCCATTCGATGGCGACGATCCGATATCGACTTTTGGTGAGTCGCCGGACTGCTTAAGTCGGTTGGGATAAATGCAATTGAAGGGAAACGATTGAAGAGTACAATCGCTTCTGGTTGGAATTAAGTTGTATTGTGAAATGCTGTGTGTGGTGGTTTGGTGGTTGAGTGCGAGAGACTAGTTGCGGGTGGTATTACTCGGACGTTTCCACTTCACAAGATAGTGGCGGCAGATAATGTATGGGATTCGTCTTGCACTGATACTTGACTGGAGAGAGGTGCGCTGGGAGTCAACGAAGTTGGTGGGAATTGAAGCATTTGGAGGATTTTGTCGAAAAATCGTTGACATTAAGCAAACCTTTTAGTTGCTTGAGAGCAATTTCTATGGCTTCAATCTGGATTATGATAATGCTGCAGGATTCATGTGGGCTGTGGGAGAGCAAGCGAATCGTTAACTCAAATGGCGAAGAGCGTCTTCACCACAGGAACTGTAGGAATTGTTGAAGTAGAGTATGGAATCGCAACCTTTGAAGGCTTTGCCGATTAATCAGCACCTCAAATGCATTCCAATCAGATTCGACCACGACATGTGTCTAGCCAGGTATTTACAAATACTTGAGGTGACTGGGAGTTCATGGGCAGTTTGGCATCAGCCGAGTACAGTGAAAGCCCCTCTTACGAACACACTCTTAAAAGGACAATCCCCCGGCATTTCTCACAACCGTGGATATTGAAATGAAGTTATATACATTCCCATTGATGGACAACTCCCTCACAAGTGCTGCGGTCGTCGCTGTCCAACTACTCCCATAGGCTTTCACTGTGTGTGCGTCAACAGGAGAAGTTTGTTAAGGGAACAGACGCAACAAGAACGTATACGTAACATTTTCCACAGGGACGCCGAACTGCCTTCAAAGCTGCTTAGTACGGCAAACGGGACGTGTACGCAACATTTTGCACAGGAGCGCGGCACTGCCTTCAGAGCTGCCTAGTGGAGCAACGAGTGCGTATACGTAACATTTTCCACAGGGACGCCGAACTGCCTTCAGAGCTGCTTAGTACGGCAAACGGGACGTATACGCAACATTTTCCATAAGGACGCGGAACTGCCTTCAGAGCTGCTTAGTACGGCAAACGGGACGTATACGCAACATTTTCCATAAGGACGCGGAACTGCCTTCAGAGCTGCTTAGTACGGCAAACGGGACGTATACGCAACATTTTCCATAAGGACGCGGAACTGCCTTCAGAGCTGCTTAGTACGGCAAACGGGACGTATACGCAACATTTTCCATAAGGACGCGGAACTGCCTTCAGACCTGCTTAGTACGGCAAACGGGACGTATACGCAACATTTTCCATAGGAGCGCGGCACCGCCTTCAGAGCTGCCTAGTAGAGCAACTAGGGCGTATACGTAACATTTTCCATAGGAACGCGGCATTGCCTCCAGAGCTGCTTAGAAAGGCCAACGGGACGTATACGCAACATTTTCCATAAGAGCGCGGGACTGCCTTCAGAGCTGCCTTGTAAAGCAACGAGGACGTATACGTAACATTTTCCACAGCAACGTCAACAGATCGGCGACAGATCAGCAATGCGAAAAATAGGCATTGCGCTATAAGCATCCAAATTCGGTGAACATTCTGGATTTCTTGAGCAGTTTCCAGAAAAACTGAAGACAAATTCTTAAAAATTTAAAAATCTCATAAACAAGATCATGGGCGTAATGTGTGCCCCACCCCTGAAATAGCCATCAGCCATTGTCTGGCTTAATGTGAACCACATCGCTTTGAGGAGGTGGCCAAAAACGCCTTATAAGATCCACTCCCCTTACCAAATCCTCCCAAACGACGACTGCCCCCCATTCCCATGCCCCATTCCGGACCCAGCGGATAATGGCATAATTGAGACTTCAAATTACTTCGATTTGTACCGCTTCCCATGTGCAGCATGTTGCATTTATTACCCCCCCAACGGCATGATGCGCTCCTTCGCTTAAACAAAAAGAAATTAGTCCCACGGACTCATTGCAAACATCACACGCAGGGAGCGTCTCCGGCGACTGTCTGCCACGATGTAACTTCTCCCTCAAATTAGTCCTAATTAAAATTAACGACTTACACAGTGAATAAGATTTTAATAGAAAGTGAGGACACCCGTTCCGTTGTTCTTCGATGCAGCAGGCGAGCGCGAATACAGAAGTGAAAGGAAAAGGAGGCCCTGCCCGCTCGGTTTCAGATTTTAGAAGATTCAAAGTGTCTCTCCCTCCTTCGTGGAGAGTGAATCTTGCCCGGAGGAAATTGGAAATTATTAAAATTTATTTACCACCAAAAAGGAATCCCATTAACCCGAGAGCATATTTTTCAATTTTCAACTGGAAAAAACAATTAAAACTCGAAGCACGCTGAAGGCGGCTCTGCACTCCGCTCTCCATCCCTTTTCTTCGTAATTTTGCGAATTTTTTGTTCGTCTCTGCTTTTTTCGGAGTTTTGGTACGGTTTGGTTTTTTGTTTGTCTCTGTGTATTTCTTGGGCTTTATGAATTTACGAGCTTGTTTGCTCAGGGAATTGTCTGGAATTTAAAGGCTCCGTGTGACGTGTGCGGAGAAGGTTATGTCTGGCAATTAGACTTGAATGTGAGGGTTTTACGAGGCCAGTGAATGTGCGAACGGAAATGTACTTCCATTTGGTCTCTGCTGCCAGACGGGTCAAAGTACTTTAATAGTCATCAAGTGCGTAGATTATGACGGATAAGGGGGAATGGACAGTTAAGTGAAATTTTAGGAATATATCGCGTAAAATCAGAGGAAATATGCCATAAGTCTGAATAAGTGTAAGACGTCAGAGAGGAAGGATATCATGGTGTAGTTGGGAGCAGCGTGACCAGGACTGTCAAAGCTCTGGTTCGGGGCTTACACCGGTTTGTAAGATGTTGAGGTGTCAGTCATTGTAGTTCCAATATTCGATCATTGGGACTACTCTCAGATACCCGCATCCACTCTGCCTAACATGCATGGACAAAGGAAAGGAAACCATTGTCAAAAAACCCTAACCAGCACAGCTCCTCCTTTTACCGCACGGTGTACTTTGACTGCTGAAATGAAATCATTGTCGTTCGACCGCGACGGTTGAAGTCAGATGTAGAGCGTATTTCTACAGATTGATGGTGCACAGTAGGATGTTTTAACATGAAATCCAGAAAGGTAGTACATCTTCTTTATAACTTGTGATTTATAGATAGCTGGCTTCCATCATTGCCCGTCCCGGTCCCGCTGCTTCCAGTCATCAACAGCAAGCTGCCTTGATTTCGTGTCCATACCGGCGGTTCAGTGACTCCCTACTTCTGCAGCCAGGAGACTCAAGTGGCCAAGCCGCAATAACAAACATTCAAAACTAACCGTAACAGCGTTGACAAGTCCGTCATTTGTGGAGTCTAGTGGAATTTGAAGTGATTGCAAAGTCCTTCAATTATAGCTAATTCTATGTTCTAGTTCGGATCGATTAATACTCGACCGCATAAACATGTTTGTTCCTATTGATCTTAAGAGCTCAATTCACATGTTTGAGACCCCATGACTTCTACGGGGTATCAAGATGCTAGATAAAAATTATAGCAAAAGTGATAATGACGACCTGGATTATGGATATTTTGTAGCAATTTCCGGTCTTCGGTATACGTCAAACGAAGCATGAAAAAGTGCCAAGCCTTGCAAACTATTTTGATAGCTGCTGAAGAACTGGAAAACTTCCTCAGCTATCTGGTCCCTCTTCAGGAAAGTTAAGCGGACCTCTTCTCTATTTGGTGGAAAGGACCTGGCCCTCAACCAAGCAGCATCTCCAATCAACATGATCTCCGGCTAGTTGCCACCAGTTTTGCATGCCCAATTGGTTGAGGCCCTTATTCAAATAGATGCGACACCTTAAACGCGGGCGTTGTCTGTTGCGCTGACCCACAGGTTGGAGATCTTCGAGTCGAAGCTTCCCATGAGCTCTGCATGGTCCACCTAACTTAAGCAGTGGATCCGTAGACGCCTGGCTAGCCTCATGTCGCTGTACAGCCCGAACAGTTGGCGGTTGAATCTTTACCTCCAAAGGTCGTCAAAGCAAATAGGACCAATCGTAGGCAAAACTTTCCTCTCGAAGAGACCAACGACTTCCTCATCCGCTTTTGACATTGTCCATGCGACCGCGCAGTACAACAGTAGCTCTACTGAACCGGAGAAGATCTTCGTGTTCGCGGATGACATCCGATTCGTAGAGTAGTCGCTTGTCAATTATTCGGCGCATCGCGTGGTAGATTACAGGTCATCCTTCCGTGTCCTGGATCAAGCCGATCGAATCAAAATAGAGAAACGCTTCAGGTGGGACATAGCCGTTGTGGCGCACCCTCTCATGGTACATATAATTGGGATAGGAGGCCCCGAAGATCAGACTGTTGGTAGAAGTCATACTTCTTGCAATGTGACTTATTATTAATTTAATGATACAATTTTCTATCCCTATTTATATGATAAATTGTTTGCCCTGTTGTACAGGACCTCGTTCGGATAGTACTTCTTGTACTCAGACTCGGGTATTCGATACAACCCGAGACAAGTCCTAAGACATCGTCTCTCGAACACCCTCATCTTTTCCATCTAGGAAGGACTCACGTTGAACCACAGGGGACAACCATACACCATGACTGGCCTTATGAGGGCCATGTAGCAGATTACCATCACCCTGGTATCAAGTTGGCTGCTGTAAAACAGCTTACTTGCCACAGCAAAGCCTTTTCTAGCATTGGTCAAAGTCTTCTCTATTAGTTTGTTAAAATACAGAAAATGATCCAACCAAATGCCAAGATATCTAACTACAGTTTTCACGGATCACGGCTGACTCTGGGGGGTCAACTACGCCGAACTTCTTCCAGTTTACGCGCGCATCCCTTGAGGTCATGGCCAGCGGGGTGCGGAAAAGGACAGTTTCACACTTCTGGAAGTTGATACGCAGCTTCCAGTCATTGCAATATGTCAAAGTATGGTCTAAGTCACGTTGCAACAAGCTTTTAATGACTTCTACCTTCGGACCTGATCTGTACGCATCTAAGTCACCGGCGTACGCGATTAGGTGCGGCATAGACCTTAGGAGATCTGCAGTGAAAATAGCAAACAATATCGGGGAACCAACAGCCCCCTGCTGTACCTAGACCTTGATGTTGAATGTCCTGTTCTGAAGACTGCATGTACTTCTTTATTCCTTCGTTCATTGCTAGACCCATTTTAGCCTCTTTTGTCTCATTGACGACTCGCTGTGTTCTGCCAATAACGTCAATGTCTGTCGAGTATGATAGGGGTTGTACGGCCGTCTGGAAGATCGTACTTCTACTGTTGGCGTGAGAATTTTGAAAGATTTTCTTAAGAACGATATTGAATAATGAAGAATTTATATGACAGCGCGTCGCGACCCTGAATCACGTATATGTCATCCGCTAACAATTGTGCGGACTTTTGAAATCGATTGATTTGGCGAGTGAGTTCTGCAAGAGCTTCTGGAGGATGATGTTGAAAAGTCATATGATAACGCGTAGCCTTGTCTTTATCCTTTTGTGATGTAGAAGGTTTCGGTGAATTCTTTATCGATCTTGATGGAGTAGCGAAAGTCCTCCATCGTCATCCTGCACAACCTGACGAGTTTGGAAGGAATGTCAGCTCGACTTGACATGGCGTTATATACTTCGTATAGCTGTCATATGACGGCCGTTAAATTGACGAATATGTGATGTTTGGGGATCAGCATTTTTAGGTTTTATTTTCTAGAATCTGCCGTGGTGTGGATCGATGGTGGACTTCAATGGCAGAAGAGATCTTGTACGTGATATTCTTATCTCTCTAAAGTCGGTGAAGTCAAAGCGGTCTCCTTTCTTGTGGATCAGGCAATCGATGCTCAGATTTTCCTCTTCGGGTATGCTTTCGTCTAGGTTAAGAGGACACTCCCTCCAATTGTGCGTGGCTAGTTTGAGATACCTAGCAAAATTCCCTTGTAGCACAAATCCAATCCAGAGTACAGCACCAGAATGCTAGATTCCACACATCTCTTGCATAGAGTAATACCTTTTATCTGAGTGCCTTTATTTCGACTTCAGATATGTAAGCCCGACAAGGTACTCAAAATGTAAGGACTCTCAGAATTCATTTCCATTTTTCCATTCAACGCTTTCCTCAAACACTAAATCACTGAATTCCTTAAAAAAAATAATGAATTAGCCTTTAACTACAAGCACAACCAACTCCGTGGTGGTGTATTGTGCTCCTAACTTGGGGCACTGGTTCGATCCCCCGAAATGAGCAAACTTCATCGTTCACGTCTTTCGCGCCACTGACAATGCTGAAGGGGTATACTTGTCTAAACGTTGCCACAAAACTGTTGGTCCCATCTACACGCACAGTAAATAGTTTCATTTGAAGCTATACCATGGTTGATCTCGGACGGACAGCCATTATTATAACACACCCCAAAATAAACAAAAATTAAATTCTAAAAACTTGTCTGCATCATTCGCCTTGACCCCAATTTTCGCTTCAATTTCTGGGAAGCCACAGGTCACTTTGCCCACCCAGAACCGGATAACATTTAAAGTAAACACTTCATATCGAATTCATTCCATAGATGATTACAGCCGCTATCCTCGAGGAAACACCCTGTTGATCACCTGCGGAACTCATTAGAAAATCTTCACACATCGACACACTTAGCCCAAAGTAATCTGCTCACCCGAACCTCCTGAATTATTTATTAACAATATCACAGGCAGCGGGACGACTCCCAATTCAAAATTCAGCGACAATGAAATAAAACACATTAAAGTAGATGCCGCCCTGCCCGCCCAGAGAGGCGAGATTTAAAATTCCTCCCACGTAACAATTCTTTTCACAATTTTTGAATCATTTGGGATGTGCGCCGCACGGCGGGACTTTCTAAGTTCAAATGAACGCACTGAAGGACATCTGGCTTTGAACCGAACATAATACCCCGGGCTACCCTCCTCATCTTCACTCTCAAAGGACCCACACTTGCACAGGTACTGCCAAATTATTTATCTATTGATGCTAAGTTCACTGTTTCTTTTCACCGCCATCCCCCCGCCATGGCAGGGCAAGCAAACAAGGCCGGAGGGTGAAAAGTAAAACGCTACGTGGACTAAATAATTACCAACTCATAGGAATCTCTTCCAACCACCCGCACCCCCAAAAAAACACACTCAACGTGTGCCGGGATAACACAGGAATCTGGGATTCACTCCAGCGTACACCTGTGCGTGGAGAGTGCTTCACAGGCTGCCCATTGTCTGCCGAGAGTGATACAAAAGTGTCCGAGGCAATGATTCGTCGTTTGTCAGGGACCCAAGGTAAACACACCATTGAAGCCATTATGCAAACAAAATCGAATAATTCCATCGGTTCCCCTAGACTAGGTGTTCGCACTGGAGGCCGACCGCACTGGCAGTGCATTCGAATGCAGTTCTAACTATCCCCTGCACAGGCACAGGCACACACAATCTGTGCATCCTTGAAACCATTCTGCTCGACCATGGCATTTGGCAAATCGATACGAGAGCCATCGACCGAAAGTGGAATTAACTCAGTTCCCTGCTGCCAAGGTGGTCGAAAGTTGACTGTGCGAGTTCAGAAGTTAGTAGGCCCATGAAACATCAAGGCCCTGTGCTGTGCTGTGGAACTAAATGACGAGCGCAAGGGCATTTGATTTGGATTGTACTCGTACTCTTGTAGGTGCGTACCCATTGAGGCGGACATTATGGCCCTAATGAATTCTCTGGCACACAACCATCCGGACACCATTACGGTCCGGGTCAGATTAATGCCGTGACTGGTGTTTCATTCTTTGCAGGTAAACATTTTCTCTCCATCACCTTGTGGCATAAATCTTTCAAGGCTCTCTCACCTCAAGAGGGTGTTCTCGTTATGGCGCGCGCGTCCTGCCCCCGTTCCCCTCCGCTCCAGCTCAAAGGACATCTCGCATACGGTTGGGTCTGGCCCCTGGGAACTTTTCTCATAAATGCTAAATGAAGTTTTTCTTGAGTTCGAATTGAAATTTATTGGTTCCGAGTGGATGTAATGGTTGGCTGGAGTCCTCTGTTGCTGCCAACAGTTGCCGTTGTGTGTCTTACGAATCCATTGAAATAATCATGGTTGGTACTCACAGCAGAGCAAGGATGTGCACGTTGTCACAGAAGTTGCTGCGGGGATTTGTACTCTGCGAGGTGTTTACTTTTTGTGTGGATTCCTTCTTAGATACGCATAATTAGTAATGCGAGACACATTAGCGCTGGATTATGGGCGGAAAGTGTGTGGGCGGGCACTTCGATAACGATAAACTGCTGACTTTCGGCGAATCGAAACAACTTCAACCTGTGCTTGCGAATACATTTTGTGTATTTGTGTATCTTTGCTTTGAAATAATAAAACGAGAGGTTTCTGCTCAGTCGAAGGAGTAAATGGGGGTTTCATTAAAGCTGAGTGGGGTTTTTATTAAAGTCAGTAGATGTTCTTTTGGTACAGGAAATGTGGAGCCGAGTTATCAACTTTTACTGAAGCAGGCGATAGAATAAATCATTTGCTTGTACAGATTTTCTTTGATTTATTAAGACATGCTGTTTTAATTTAATAAATTTAATTTTAAATTTAAATAAAACTTATAAGAAAGCGTCTGCCATCTATTTTTGAATAAAATTTCGAGAAAATGTTGTGCACGACTACACCGTACAGTGGTCTGGGAGCGGAAAAAATGTCTTTGGAGACATATTATGTAGCCTTTTTTTTAACAACAGAATAAAGTACAACAGAATAAGTAGGCTAAGTACATCTCCAAGATCAAATCTATCTCTCTACCAAATTTCATCAAAATCGGTTCATTGGTTTAGACGTGGAGGGGTAACAGACAGACAGACAGAGTTACTCTCGCCTTTATAATATTAGTAAGGATTACGGAGCACTCAAATATAAAAAAATTAACTCAAGCTGCAAACCATATTTTCAGCAAGGTCTTAGATTTTGTAGCCTCAACCAATGGTACTAAACAATAGTTTGATAGAAACTTTTTGAATTTTAAACATAGCTACGTCAAGCAACGCAGAATGGCGTATATCAACGTTGCTTCGTACTTTTAAGTTACGTCACAGAAAAAGACAAGTGCATATTCTTGCATATTTCGGCGTTGTGTTCAAATTTGTCTTCTTTAATTGAACTTAAAAACCCTTGTCTCATGTCTTCATTTTTGGGCTATGTACCTCTACAATTTTTATGCCGTGAATAGAGCCTATACCATTTGTACTATATTTCATCTAAAAATTTCATTAAAATCGGTACACTGGTTTAGATTTCAACAAAATTTCCAGTCTTCCATATAAAGCGCACCACTAGCGCCGTATAAGGTGCATTATTTGAGAGGCGCCAGTTACGTTCGGGAGCGTAAGCTATAATTATAATTATAATTTAATACAAATAACAAATTTATTTCATTTTTAAGAAATAAGAACCGACTTCGTCGGTGGTCTACGAATTACTACCTAGCATCTATTCACTAGATATAACTGTTAACATTAGACTCGATAAAAACACACATGTAGGCATAAGGAAATGAAAAGGACGTTACTCAACATAAACGTAAGAAAATATGGGGAATGAGGGACTACCAAAAAAGACGACAAGTGCATAGAGGCATTGTTGCTAATTATGTTCCATATATGTTGCTGAAGTTGGGACGTGTTGCAATGTTGCAGGTCCAAATCCTGGTCTTAATGTCGTCTATTCGACGGCGTGCCCATGATGCCTATCATGCACAATCTATGAAAAAAGACACAAGTCTAAATAAATCCCCGTTACATTTCTATATATTAAATCGCAAAGTTGAAGAACACATTCACACAGTCAGTGTTCATTTCCTAAATTATAACAATTTGAAGAGCGAACGATTGAAGGCGATTTCCCCACAATTTCATATTTTCCGAAAGTAACATTTCAATGACATAAGTTTCACCGAATCGTGGTCAATATCCGCACGATCGGTCAAACAACCCAAACGCCAAGCACTATGCATCTGCACGTTTCCGTGTTTACATTTAAAGTGAGAACGGGATTTCAATCATTGCCAGAACAACATCCTCCCGCAAGTGCTGATACAACGAGCACAATATAAAAGCACACCACAAATTCTTCCCATTCACGGGACACACAAATATTAAGCCACAAAAATATATTAAAGCCAGCAGAATATAAAGCTATCGATTGCATGGTGAAACAGTCATATGAATGAGTGTGTGGGCTGATGGCAGGATTCCAGAAAATCACTCAGACAGGAGCACAATGATGGATTTTATGTATCTGCTGATGACTGCACAGCCACAGCACAGATGACGATAGCAACAATAACAATTATTTTTATTATTCAAAGGGACAACGAGCCTTGTGGGATGGATTCCGAGAGGAAGGGACTCTGTATAGTTCTTTGTTCGGGAGCTGCCCTTATTCGTGGCTTAGTTTGAGGAGTTTAGGGGAGTGGTGTGCCTTCTGTTTTATCAGACGGTGATTATGACCTTTGAAATTTTGTCAATGGGTTCGAAAGTACGTGGATTCCATAGCTGGCTTCCAAAAAGAAGACAATTTTAGGCAATCCTTTGAATTAAATAATTGATGGGAAAAACAGGTTGCTATGTCAGAGTCCTTGCTTCTTTCGTGAGTATGACCAGTGAGTGAGTTCTCTGGGCTTACAACCACAACCCACTGTTAAATTCGTCTGCATTTTGAGTTTTCTTTCTTAAAACGGTGGCTGACGTTGTGTAGTGGTGCAACAACTCTAACGGACTGTTGGAACACAAATTCAAACACCCCTCATTCGTATCATTTTGGAGACTTTTTTTGATTCACTCACATAGGCTCTACCCCGAAGAGTACTCAACGAAAAATGCAGGCGTATAATGTGACGAACTTGATGTGTCCAACGGGGCACAACTAGGCAAGGATGGGCTTTCTGCCGTTTGAAGGCGAAGTCCTCGAGAGAACCAAAAGTCGTTGGTACAATCTCTGGATTGAAGCAAGGGCTTCATGGACGTCGATGAGTAAAAGTATCAGTTTTGTTCGAAAGGAGGTCGCGCATGCTAATAGGAGTCCTGAAAACTGTGCCATAGGTACACATACATTGAGACGATAGAATCTGTCCACTATCTTCTCTGCGAATGCTCAGGAATACGTTTGGCCTAAGTGTGTCTGAGGTCCGTATGCGCGGCAGTCAGCCTTCTTCTTCTTCTTTATTTGGCGCTACAGTCCGGGGTGGACCTGGGCCTCAACCAACAAGCCTCTCCAGCTAGCACGGTCTCTGGCTAGCTGTCTCTAGTGTCGCACGCCAAGTTGAGTTGAGGTCCTTCTCCACCTGGGTGCGACACCTTAAACGCGCCCGTCCTCTGTTGCGTTGTCCCACGGGTTAGGAGTCGAATACTCTTCGGGCCGGAGCTGAGTTGTCCATACGCGCTACATGGCCTAGCCATCTTAGACGTTGGATCCGGAGACGCCTGACCAGACTACTGTCGCTGTACAGCCAGTACAGTTCGTTGTTGAATCTTCTCCTCCAGAGACCGTCAACGCAAAACAGGATCAAAGATCGCACGCAGAGATTTTCTCTCGAAGATACCAAGGACTTCCTCATGCGCTTTTGAGATTGTCCATGCCTCCGCGCCGTACAGCAGGACTGGGATGATCAAGGTCTTGTATAAAGTCAGCTTGGTCCTTCGAGAGATGGCTCTACTACTCAATTGCCTCTTGAGCCCATAGAAACAGCGGTTGGCAAGAGTTACTCTGCGTTTGATCTCGGTACTGAAGTTGTTTGTACTGCCGAGGTAGACGAAGTCCTTGACTACCTCGAAGTTATAGCTGCCCATTGTGATGCTCTGTCAAAGACGTCGATGTTGTATGTCCTTTCTTGATGACAACCACCTCAACCTAAACACACAGTAAGGACTTTGAGAAAATCGAAAGTAAGGGGGTACGGCGGAAAGTAAGGGCAATCGACATGATGCTGTCGGGTGAGTGAAAAAACCTAAGTCTTCATAAATTAATCACCCGTCATATCTTACTAAAAAGTCAACCGAACCTTTGGTCAATTAGGAACATTGATCCACTAACCCTGTTGTGTTTTTTAATTCATTTTTGTTTTATTAAAACTCATCATCCTTAGATACTAGACAAAAATGCATAACACTATCTTAAATATCTCAACAAACGTTCCTACATCTAACCTACTGACGATCCCTTACAAAATACGCATTCTGAAGCTCTGTAAAATAGGCACCAATGATGTCAATGTTATTTATGTTCGCTTGCAGAAGTGCACTGGTTTCATTAGGTAAGGGTGATTGCCACCACTGTAGCAGTTGTGGCCCACTTAGATTCTAGTTGGATATTTTGTGCCATCACTACCCGGTGCTTTCCATCGTCTCCTCTTCTAGGGAATACTCTAGAGAAAATTCAATAAAGCTGGAGACTGTCTAATGGTATTCTAGTGGTCCATTTTGACAAGTCCACTCCTATGCTTGTTTACGGTCAATTTGTTTTCCTGATAAACTTGGCTATGTCTTGTATCTCTAAGTATGACATTTCCGCTAGGCTTCTGGAAAAAGTAGTTGCCTAGTATTTCTTTTCTAGTTTTTGCAAGGACTGGACAAGTTCCGAGGAGATGAAGCGTATTTTCTTCCTCCTCCTCGTCTCCACAGCTTCTGCAGTAGTCGTTGTGGGGGGCTTCCATGGTTCTGCCATGAATACCGAGAAGGCAGTGGCCGGTGATAATGCCCACCACGTTCCTTATGACATTCTTGTTTAGTTTTAGGAGTGTATTTGTTTTGTTTGGATTTAGTGAGGGCCAAATATGCCTCGAAGTCCTACATGTATCTAATTCCATCCATCTCCGATTACCGGAGTCGAAGGCATCTGTAAGTAACATGGTGTTTATTACTTAGAGTGAGGGATATGGGGTGTCCTGATTATTTGCCAGTGGCAGTCTCACCCCTATTTTTGCTAATTCATCGGCCGTTCGTTGACTTGAAAACCACTATAACCAGGTACCCAGCATAGGGTTAGGTTAGAAAGAAGCCAGTGCCTACGAAAGCAGTTAGCAGTCAGTAGTTGATTTTCAACTTAAGTTCTGTTCGATGTGATCAAGTCTGATATTCGACTGAAAAATTATAGTGATCTCTATCCCGTCTAGTCATCTCCATCCCGTCTCACTCACTCCTGTGCAAAGAACAGTAATCCTAGATCTTTACTTCAGCTGTAGAATTGGAGATGTTAAGTCCTTTGCTTGCAATTGAACGCAATGTTTCTGAGACTCTATGATATCTGCTGTTACTTAACTGAAACTACAACTCTTCTGATTTGTCTTTAATATATGATGTCTGTATACAGTCTAAGGTTTCCGACAACACTCACATCTGGTCTGGTGTCTCCAAGACCTTTATTTTCCAATTAGTGAACACTATACGCCATCGAGCCGCAACTCTCCTGATTTGGCTTAGATGTGTGTTGTCTGTATACAGCCTAAGATTGCGGCTAACGCTCACATCTGGCCTGGTGTCTTCAAGACCTTTATTTTCCAATCAGTGAAGACTATACGCCATCGAGCCGCAACTCTCCTGATTTGGCTTAAATGTGTGTTGTCTGTATACAGCCTAAGATTGCGGCTAACGCTCACATCTGGCCTGGTGTCTTCAAGACCTTTATTTTCCAATCAGTGAAGACTATACGCCATCGAGCCGCAACTCTCCTGATTTGGCTTAAATGTGTGTTGTCTGTATACAGCCTAAGATTGCGGCTAACGCTCACATCTGGCCTGGTGTCTTCAAGACCTTTATTTTCCAATCAGTGAACACTATACGCCATCGAGCGAATAGATTTCTAGAAAACGACAAATTGGTGAATCAATCGACTCACTTGAACTCCGACGCACATTTTCTTGTTTGTCTCTTGTCATATCACTTTGTTAACAGACAAGGAGGTACCCAAAAAATATCCATCTCCTCACAATCCACTGACATTTCAGATCAATGTGCAGAGGGAACTCGTTTCCCTTGTTCGTTTATACTCGGTTTCTTTATTTATGCGGCCGAGGATGCGGTTATACAAGATTTGCAAACCTCGAGCATGCGATGCCAGGAATGCGCCTACGTATCTAGTGAACCAGAGTGGAGCTAGCAATCATGCTCTGTCGCCAAAAGTTACCTCTTGTGCTCTTAATCTTTCTGCCCTCTGTAGACTGATTGCCTTCAACTCGCACTACTTATGAGCAGATCATCGTCCAGTGTTGCATCAACTGCGTCCTGTAACTGCCAATATTCTCTAGGCATGCTAGGTCACTCCTGCCTTCCGCACAACGTCTACCAATCTGGAACATCACATGCTTGGAAGCCTCTTTCGTACACCGACATTGCAGGCAGAAGGCCGAGTTGTCGTGTCCTCAATTAAATAAATACTTGCGCAACCCGTCGTGCCAAGGCAGTTGCGGTCCCCTGTCAGTCTTGTTGTGTGTTTGTCTATAGCTAAATGCACTGGGTGTTGTGGGTCCTGTGCAGGCTCCAAGCTTGAGGCATAGCTACATGCCATCATTGAAGGTACTAGGAAGGCTGCTTCCAGTCATCAAGACTAAGCTGTCTTGACTCCGCAACGACTTGGTCTTTATGTCAGAATTCCTATTCTTCGCAAACCAGGTGGCTCGGATCTTTGCCTCCTGCGCTACATCCACATCCTAGTACAGCTCGTCAAGTTCGCGGTTGTGTCTTCTCCTCCATTCGCCTTCCTCGCAGACGGGACCATATATCCGAAGAAGAATTATTCTTACGAAGGCAGAAGATATCAAATCCGCAGTTTTGCTTATCGCCCACCTTTCGGCTCCATATAGCAGGACTGGCAAAATAAAGGTTTGGTGGCATGATCTTAGACCCTCGAGTCCGGAATTTCGAGCCCAGTTGTTTTGACAAACCGAAGTAACAGCGGTTGCCAAGGGGGATCCTAAGTCGGATCTCCACTATGGTGTCATTTTTGGTGTTCAAGTTTGCCCGGATGAAGACACACTCCTTTATTGTCTCGAAATTTGATCTGTCGATCATGATGCTTTGTCCAAGGTGGTATACGACGGAACGTTTCCTCGTCCGAGCACATATTTCGTTTCCCGCTCATTGACTTTGAGACCAGTCCGTTTCGCCCGTTTCTCATTTCCCGTAAAAGCTTCCACTGCGGCAATTTGGAAACATGTGACGCCTTTAAGAATAGAAAACATAATTGGAGCTAGGCCAATATTTTATTACCATCCCACGAAGATTATATTCCGTGTCTAGATTCAAGACAAATTTCGTCGAACGCAATTGAGACCAGTTTAAACATGTGAAAGAATGAAAATCTCAGTTCTGGAAAAGTGTGGCGATAAAGTTCCAGTACACGCCAGTTCCGAGAATCACTGAGATTCCACTGCCCTCCGATTCCCATACACTGTGGTAATCGAATTGAAACTGTATTTCCGACAAACACACAGTCCGTGTGCAGCAGCGGTTAAATGACAACTTCATGCCGGACATTCCTCCAAAGATATTCCACGTGAAATGTCAAAATTGCATTGAAATTCCAAACTGATACCATTCATCTTTTTCGCTGCAACCCCAGCCGCCCCCATTTCACCCAGTCGCACAGAAGAGCATAGATTGTTAAATATCCTGGTTCACCGAAATTCCAATTCATTGCATTGCCCATTCGCCAGGATAATGACAAAACCGAATGTGTCACAATGGCGAGCGTCAGTCATTTGTTTCCATTTACACGTTAAACCCGTTTCGTTGTCATTGAGTGCACGCTCGACTGGCTGCGCAAATGTGTGATATAAATGTATGATGGTCCGTGAAAAAGACTCGAAAGCGGTGGCGATTTATTATCCTTAGGCAATGGACGGAAAGCATTATTTAAGTACACTTAATAGGATAACACGTTAGCTCAACAAATGGTGGTTGGTACACCATCTTCCGGTTCAGCGCTGTTGTGTTGCATGCATTCGCTGCGTGGGCGCGCGAGTGAGAGTGGAGTGGAGAGTTGTTTAAATACAGCACAGTCCGTGGCCAGTGATTTTTGGTGAAATTTTTTGGCTCCAAGAGTCTACGTGGCCGTGGATGGAAACTAGTCAATGTTTGTACAACAGATGGCCGCGGAGCGGGGGCTGCATGACGGGCGGAATGGTTGAAAAATTGCGTGCTCTGACGGCTGAACGTGTCAATATATTCAATGGATTTCAGGATGCTCTCCATTGCGTGAGTAAACAGGAAAGGCTATGTCCATGCAATTTGATCGAAATGAGGTGGGATAATATTTGTGGATTCAACGAGGAATAGTGTTTGTTCGGCACTGGTGGCGTATACGTAATTTTTGAAGAGATTACCTGAGTTTTGATTTGTTTTTTCATTCGGCTCGGTCCGCGGTGGTTCACGGACGGAAATGCTGCTCTCGGTGTTTACGCGGAACTGCATATTTCATCAAGACCTGGTCGAAACGATATTGTCTGTGGTGCGTTGGATTGTTGTCGAAAATGAATTGTCCGAAAATCGGAGAATGAAAAAAATCAGAAGTAAATTCACATCTGCTGACATTGTTTACCGCTTCAGAGGGGAGTGGATTCGTCTGGCAGCAGGATAACTAAATGCAAGTAGAGAGTGTAAGGTGATGCCACAGGCAAATGATACACTAAAGTCGCATGCTTTTGGGGAAAAATTCATGAATGAAAAAATCTCTTCTCGCGTAATTAAGGCATTGTGTTTGGATTTCACTTATTCTAGCTTCTGAACGACTGGGCGGATTTTGAAGTGAATGAAAATTTGTGTATGCTTGTGAACGCGAGCTATTTTTTTTTTTTTTGCGAAATAATGAGAAACACGTGTTCACGTACCCACCTCCTTCGAGACCAAGACATCATGTCACGTATTTCTGCAGTCAAGTGCGTGTTTACCCACCTAAGGAATATATGGAAGTGCTCCCACATTTCCATAAGTAATAAGCTCAAGACGAAGGTTAAGTCGGTGCTGTACTACAAATGTGAAACATGGAAACACTCAGCGATAATTGAATCCCGAATCCCGAATTGAAGCATTTATAAACAAGTGCCTTCGGCATGTACTTAAAACATGGTGGCCATACAGGATTACTAATCTTTAACTTTGGAGCCGCACAGCCCAAAAACGAGCCGTCACCGAGATTGAAAAACGCAAATAGTCCTGGATTGGGCATACACTGAGAGACAGTCTCTTCGTTGGGATCCGCAAGGATGCCTATGTCGAAGGACAGTTGAGGGAGAACTTGGAACACGGAACGACATCTTAAGAGAATCACCAAATAGAGTCAGGCTTATCGTGGTGCCCCTATGTTTCACAAAAGAAGGAATGGACGAGAATGCACAATAAGAAGGATTAGTCTGGAAAATATGGCCCACGTGGGTGTTATAGCCCACCCTTATATTTCCTAAAAGAGGAAACTCACCGAGTTGAAGTTATGCTATCTACAAATATGATGTAATCAGTTCAGCCTTAGGTTGTCGCCAATTTTAGTACTGGCAACTTTGAAAGTCAAATGGGACAAGTTGCAAATTATCTGCCGACTATTATAGTCAATGCTCGGTATTACCCATGCTTTGATTTTACTGCGTACCACATTAGGAGCAAAACCAAAATATAAATATGAATTCGCTTACAACGGATACGTATCGCATAGATCCCAATTAAATGCAGAAAGAAAACTTGTTCCTTCTTTAACATGCTCGTTAAATATTCATGTACTCATGGACAGACGATGTCGGACTGGATATGAACCCATGCAAAACGGAACTCTTACTATTCAGGACAAGATTTAAAATTCCTAGCACAGCCTGGCTGACTTTCTCGGATCACGCCACATACCAAATTAAGCTGAAAATGCAACATAAAGGCACGCATCAAGAATGCATCGATTGGACTTTTTACGTGCAAGAAAATCATCGGTCCCAAATTGGATAGGCACTGGTTTTACACCGCAATAGTACGGCCAATATTGATGTATGACGTCAACTTTTATTCTTTAGAGAAAGAAAAGCAGTTCCAACTGCCTTGGAAAATGGTCAACTATCTCATTGTAAGATCCATCTTGTTTTAAAATCTCGCATATACCTCATACACAAGGCATTAATAATTACAAGAAAGCGGCCGTATTTTTCATTAAACATTTAACCATCGGCGCTCTCTATATTTCTTGGAGGTAATTGGAATAAGCAATCATTTTGCTTTGCAAATCGCTCGATGTAAACAGCTCAGAATTAGGTTGTCGCCGGTGGCCTAGTACGGGAGATGAGTATTATCTGAGTGAACTTGTGGTTTTTTCGTTTTCATTGTAATTTTTTACCATGTTTTCATAAGTGTCTTTAATGTGCATGAAAAGACTTTAATGTTTCCGTATTTTTTGTCATACCAAAGCTTAAAAAAAAAGTACATGAATTGTGTTTGAACTCAACATTAGTAAATAATGAACAGTGTGTAATATGACCAACCCCTCGTGCCTGGAAGATCGCCTAGTAGGCCGTATTTAACGCATGATCTTTGCTATATGCATTTATTGCGCCAACTGGCATACAACGTACTGTATGCACAATATGTACGCAGGAAGACTGTGTAGGCATCGAGCAACAATGTATTTCAGTTTTTGGTTCAGTTAAACCCAAAAATCATTACCAGGCCTTATTTAACCTTAACGCAACTTTTCTGGAAATAAAATGAGGTTACTCTTGGTTTCTCTAGTTTTTAGAAATTTGCATGTTACTTCAGATATGCGTACTAATAGAAAAATTAAGAGCATTCAACATAAATTTATGCTTTTATTTCGAAAAATGTCAAGGTTGAGCCACATTCGCCCAACTTAGTCTACAAATTACTAAAAAAAAAGTTTTCTCAAACTCGAACTTTCAAAAGTTCGAAGTTGGCAGGGAACTTAAGCCTACCTTCAGCTAGTGAGAGAACAATAGCACGAGTTATCATTTAAAGAAAACACAAGAACTTTTTGTTATTAAATTATTTATTAAACTGTCTTCAACTTCAACATCTGCTATCACGAAGTACGTGTTATCTTGATATCTGCAGATCCTGTTTACGAGCTAAAATTCCCTAGCTCGCGTTTTTTGGCGGGATGGAAGCCTGGCCTCTGCGATCTACCAAAGGTGAGCTTTAATCAGCTGTGATGTGGACGATGGTTGTTGTCCAGGGATTTAGTGATGTGCACTTCATGTACATGTAACTCACGCGCAACACGTGTTGTTGCTGTAGAAGCTAGGGTTCTGGCCATCTACTGGCTATAGCGCCATCTAAATTACTCTTATTACAATTCGGAGACTATAACAAATGCTCACAACGAACACTTCAACAAAACAGATCAGGAAAAAAAAAAACATCTTTTTCGAGGGAAATTTGTAGTGGCGTTGTCATCCTTCAGCGAATTCCCCAGCTGCCGCGTGTCCTTAGTGAACACATGCTAAGTTCCCAAATTTTAATCAAGTTACTGATGACCCAAGATCCCCTCCTTGGAGGAGGGGATACGTGTTCATAGACGGAGTTAAGAATATTGGCGCCTGTGTCCCTACAAAACACTTAACGCAGTCGTCGCACGCCACAGTTCTCTGGCAAACTTGTCTGTGCCCAGAATGTGACATGAGAGGAAGAGACGAAAAGAAATAACCAATCCCATGATAATTTTACCTCACTCGATAAATATCACTCTAAATTTGAAAGCTTTTTTGTCGGTTAAGGCTTGTCGGTTACTAGCGGAGCAACAGCTTCATTTAAGGAGAAGAAGAAGTAGCTCCAGCGGTCGCCAATACAGCTCGAACATCGGAATCGAACATCGGAAAGGGGCCACCAGGACTTAGCAGCTTATAACGGTCACATAGAGCACGTTGAGCAGTGGATCGCTACCAACCTCCTTAAAACTGGTGGTGGAGACTGTCATATGTGGACGTATCTTAACTACATTACCCTCTTGAATTTACCTACCTAATCTACTGTGAATTAACCTATCTGAATTAACTACATTACCCTCTTGAATTTACCTACCTAATCTACTGTGAATTAACCTATCTGAATTATTGTGAATTAATATGAAACTGTCAAAATAAAATATTGATTGGTCTTGTACGGATCAGGCATTGAAGCTGACGTGGTTTCCCCTCAAACTACATATACATATATCCTACCAAATATTCATTAGCCACGTTACATCTGTAAGCCATTTGTCTGTGGTGACACCTTTGAAAACTTCACAAGAACGTAGAGCCATTTCACGTCCGAGATTCCGTTTACAGCGAAATCCGATTCAATTTTCAGGCTTTCGGAAGGTTTTTAATCCAAAGCGGTGTTTTGACTGCTCTAACGTTAGAAAAGCTAGCTTGAGGTTAGGTTAAGGTGGCTGACTGCCGCGCATACGCACAGCAGACACACTTAGGCAAAGCATAGGCCCACCACGCGGATCTTAGGCTACCTGTTCCACAAACCAATTTGTGCTTTTGATAAAGGGAAGAAGAGGGCTGATTCTGATGCTGCTCAGTTTAGCCAGATTAGCGAAGAAATGGGCCCCCGGAAGTCTGAATCTACAGGATGAGAGAGCACTGTATTGACATAGCAAGTGTTCGATGGTTTCTTCCTCATCCTCGTAAATGCAGCTTCTACAGAAATCGTTATAGGGAAGGCCTAGTCTAGAGGCGTGAGTTCCGATGGCACAATGTCTCGTCAAAACGCCATTAAGAGATCTCTGAGATTTGGCCTGTTTAATCTGATCAAGCTAAGCAATCGCTTGGGATCGATCATAAGGCATAGTTGTTTGGTAATGAGGCGTCCTCTGTCAGGTATCCATCCGCGATTTGTTTTAGTAAGCGTTTCTAGCTGTAGCAGATGTTTTATAGTAGGGATAGGCATGGAGGGTGGGTCTCCACCCGGAAAGAGCACGTAGTTTGTGCCATTTCAGGCGAGTTCGTCCGCTTCACAATTTTCTGGAATGTCACAGTGTCCCGGCTCCCACATAAGTTCGATGTTAAAATCCCTGGCCATCTCGTTGAGAGATAGTCTGCAATAAAGTCCAGTCTGGGTAGAAAAGCTAACAATCGTCTTAAAAATTAGACTAGTTACAAATGCTGTCTTGTTATGATCACAAGACATGCTCCGGGAATACAATTTTTGCTCTATTCTTGAGTTAATACATCAGAATGAAATTAATTTTCTTCTTAGGACATCAAAGTTCTATCTTCACTGTGTTGACTTGGGTTTTGCTAAGACAAACCAGGCGAAGTTCCCTCATCACTATCTTTAACCGTGCACTGTCCGTTGTGACATTTTGACAGAGTCGGTGTCGTGAGAGTTATTTTTTTCGCCAAATTTGGCCAAGGTCTAGAAGAACATGATCTCTTCAAGCGTAGTCTTAAATATTTTTCAGATATGAGACTGACACCGAAGTGGAATTTCAACGGAAAATTGAAGACATTGGTGGGCAGGGAGTTTGAAGTTGCTGATAGGGTCGCCGAAGATCTATCTAGTCAAGTATCCAGTGATGGCTGGTATGTAGCAAGCCAGACCTGACGAAAGCGGGGCAGGAGTAGAAGAGGTGCTGCATATTTCATATCTCGTAGTTCATGCTGCTTCTGATGAAGTCGTTAGTTACTACGCCTAGGCTTAGTCAACACCACACTCCATGCTATCCCCCTTGTTTCCATATGATCACTAGGTGCTTTTTGTGATCACAATACGCTGCTTAACGTTGATCAAACTTGCGAATATTACAGACTAGGGCAAGCGGCATTAGCGGCGATACATCCTTCAGTGAGCTTGAAATAAAATGTGTAGATACTTTTTTCGCAGTTTCTTTATTTAACGTTGCAATTAAGAATGTATTAAAATGTGAAAATCAGCGTTCTGTGCATCAGCGAACTTCTGTCTCCTTCTTTGGCGATACCTGACCGAATAGACAACATTCGATAAACCAGCTACGTTCCAGGACTTGGAAGCCAACATTACCCGCGTGATTTACCAGATAGCCCTCGCAACGCTGAAAGCAGTGATCCAAAATTAGACCCTCTAATGGACATTCTTGTCCGAGAATTCATATTCAAATGTCAGTCACTGTTCTTTCAGGCCGTAATAAAGTTTTCGCCAACCAAATTCCTTTCATTTCAATTGTAAGCTTAAATTGGATTAAATTGTACAAAATTACAGAACAAAGTTCTCCGAATCTGGCTTGTCTTAAATTTCAACTTTAAACATCTTTAATTCGCAAATATCGATTCATTAACCTCATCCTCTGCGTGACAAGTTTATTCCTTTCTCATCACTCAACGATACAATATCATAAACCGACGAAACGTACATAGATGCCAGATTGACGGCGATAAAATGTCAATGCACACGACGAGAGGAATTAGACGAGGCACATCAGACAAAAAGGGATGCTCCCCAACTTCGTGCACATTAGCGCCGAGTGACAGTGACACGTTTCCTCTTTAAAGGAGAACTTCACCTCACTCACACCGCGCCCCAGCCACCACCCATGGCCACGCTGTCGCTGTTTCATTGTCTTAAAGATTTTGTTGATAATTTATGATTTAATTGTGCTCCTCCTTTCGCCGGAATAATCCTTGAAAATTAAAAGGATAAATGGATAAATCTGCCGGATTACCAAGTGCCTTTGTGTGTTCTGTTTTGAGATATTTTGCACCAAAAAAATTTCCATTTTCATTCATTCGGAGATCCCTTTGTCGGTGACTGTCTGTGGCTCAGTCTCCGCAAAGGATTGCTTAGTAGCAAATTCATTGTGTGTTGTTTTGCGACCCTCTTAATTATTCCTTCTCTCTCTTTCTCTCTCTTTGCAGGTACGTACCGACTACCGAGTGGATGTGAAAATAAAATTTACTGAAACTGAAACTGAGTAAGTGCTTGAATAAAAGAAAAACCACACGACCATCCTATCACAGTGGATCCCCAACCCCCCATCGTCACCGTCAATCTCCTCTCAGCGAGTTGGGACAAATTCACTCATCCACTATGATAATGAACCAGAACAAGTGTATGTTATGTTAATCATTGCAACAACTTTAAAGTCTTCGCAAACAATTTTCCCATGCATCCTGCGCATCGGGCGCACATCTGCATCCGCACCAACCGCCAGTGGCTCGTCTGCTTGGAAAATCCTCTTCATTGTTTTACTCAATAATCTCCATCTGCATTGTCAGCAGAATGTTCTTCACCCGAAAAATGATTTTTGAAAGTTTATGTAGTACGGGAAATGTTTGCTGGAGTTTTCTCCCAAAAATTCACCACCATCCCCGTGGGCGCCGCCCACATTCAGCCCGCTTTCCATTACTCGGTGCAACCATTCACAATAAGTGGATTAAATTTCTAGTTTCGAGGTGGTTCAAGGGGGTTTTTTTCCCGAAGTTCGTTGCATTAACATCGAAATTTGTTACTGTGTTTTGCAACGAACAGTCTGTGCGACAAGCGGAGTGTGAAATTTCAAATTTTGACCAAACTATTTTTGATGTAGAAACGATTGAGCTGATGGAGGATTTTACTCGGAAACGGTTTTGATACTACCAAGGGTATGGATAATGGGAATTCGATCCAGTTGAGAGGGTCATCCCATGTCAGGGTCCTCACAGGAACCACGTTATTGGTTGGGTACGTACGAGGGTACGACCATGTAGAGGCTTAAGTTCAATCTTAATAACAAAAAAATCGTAGGAGAGAGGAGATGTGTTGGTGGAGGCATCTTCGTGCAGCAAGTACCCAGGTTGCTATCCTGCAGTATATTTTGCGGCTTACATCTCTTGCTCTCCAACATAGCGTCAGGCTCTAACTCTCATGTGCTTGAAGGACCATAAGCATCGTTTTCCTATTCAGTCCCATGTGTGTATGAGCCAGATAGCTTTGCCTCCGTTTGGGTATTGGATTTAGTCGGAACGTTCCATTCTTGGTCATTCTATGTTATTAGTTTCCAGTTTGAAAAATTGTGTTTATGGCCGCCTCTACACGGTCAAATTTCGTTAGACTTGTATTAACTGCGAAGCGTGTGGGCAAGGGAAACGAAAAGTTCGTAGAGGTCTCCTAAAGTGAGTCCACCAATCGCAAACGGTCTGGCTCTAGCAAGAGCCGGTCAGGCGGAAACAAAATGAGTTAGGGACTCTTTTTCAGTTGTGTTGTTTCAACTGCGACAATGGGTGCTAATGGAATTAGTTTGACGGTGACGGCATGATGTCATGTTGGCCAATGTCCGCTAGTTCCCCGTACGGACCACCACCACTCTCTCGATATCATAACGAGCTCGCGGAAGAACATCTTTTGTTTTAGATCCATTCTCAGGCTACATTTTCCTTGGTGTTACACAGCTTGTCGATTTGGCACGTCTCAAGTTTGATATTTCAATGAAGTGCCTAGCGATATTAGCCTTGACTGGTCTGCAAGCGAGCACTGTAAGGCAGAACCTTGTCTAGCCAGTTCATCGGCTCTCTAATTTCCTGGGTTGTCATTGTGACCTGAAATCGATATATTTTGAGTTTTGCTGGCTGCTTAGCTATTAATGCATATGACAACCGGTTTGGCAAGCTAGTTGGGTGTATTTGGTCTTCATGACATAAATCCCGCTTAAAATTGTCCAGAAATGTTCAGAAATTCGGAAAACACACCCTCAACGACACGGAGTCGACTGTAGAGCCCCTGCTGTTCTTTGTGTGAGCATTGAATGTGTTATGAAAGTTGGTAAAATTGGGGACTGAAGCTGAGACTTCCGAAGTAAGAGTCGATGCACCACGGCAATAACGTATCAAACCACATTTACCGCTCCACAAATTGGCTGATATTGTTCTAGTTCACCAATGTTCTAGTCACATTGGTCCTTAAACCATTTTGATACCCAAAGTCAGACTACCACTCCAGTCAAAGTGCGGATAATTTGGTCACAATGACAAGTTTTGACTGGACCAGATTTGAAAATCTCGTAAAAGCATATAACCACCCCACTAACCAAATGCAGGCACTTAACCAACTGCGTCATCAGTCAGTCGCTAGCTCTGCCGTAGATCAATTGTAAAAACTTAGAAGAATATCGGCGACAGAATTGAGTTTTGATGAACAAGAGTGATTGGTTGGTAGGAGAGATGGGTCCCAACAAGACTTGGACAACATCAACAACTCTATAGAAGAAAGAGAAAAGATCCATCAACTCCCCTGCCTATGGTAGCATAACAAGAAGCTAGCTGATGATCCACCCTCTAGGGATGGACTGGGCAAATAATGTCCTTAAACCTTCCACTAAATCGGTTTCTACACGGCCAAAATCGTCGCGTCAAATTAGAGGCTTTCTGGCAAGAGAAGCCAAACGTAAGGAAAGCATCCGCGTCGAATGAGTGAGCACATCGAACCAGATTTCGAGTGTATTATCGCTCTTCTTCTCTCTTTTAAGTATTCTCAGATGCATGTAACACAAGTATGAATAAGAGATAACACGTCCCATCTTTTAATTTGAAAGCATTGTGCGTGATCGTGTGATTGTTTCGATAAGTGGCAACATTTGAAGCGAAGACAATTAAACCGTGTAACAGCTGAAGACTAGGATCAAAAAAGCGTACGCAGTACTTTTGTTAGCGATTAAGAACACCTCCACAGAAGTGTTGGGGGATAACATCCTTGCAAGGAGATATATGCATTCTAAGACTTATAAGTAGGTGGTCAACGTGTGAAGACTGATTTGTCGCATGGTAGATCCACAAGTGCAGCCTGTCATCAAGAAAGGACGCACAACATCGACGACTCGACCACAATGTCAGTGTAGGCAGCTATAACTGAGACGTAGTGACTGGCTTCCTCTATCTCGGCTCAACGCTAAAAAATAGATCAAAGGCAGGATAGTTTTAGCAACCGCTGTTTTTTTTTTTTTTTTTTTTCAAAAAGTCGATTGAGTAATGGAGCCCTCTCTCGGAAGTCTAAGTTGACACCGTCCAATACCTTGATCATCATCGTTGTGCTCTATGGACGATATCCAAGGCTGATGAAGAGAATCTTGGTATTTTCGAGAGAAAAGTACTGCGTTCAATCTTTGGTCCTGTTTGCGTTGATGGCATTTAGAGAATAAGGTTCATGCATGAACTAAATGGGCTGTACAGCGACATGAGGATCCGATGTCTATGATGGCTAGGCCATATAGAGCTCATGGACAACATTGCTCCAGATTGAAGAATCTTCGACTCTGAGTCTGTGGGACAACGCTGCAGACGACGCCCACGAACAAGGTGGCACACACAATTCGACTTGTGTGCGAAACTGGAGACAGCTGGCGAGGGATCGGGCCAGCTGGTGAGGCATGTTGTGTGAGGCTTTGGTCCACCCCGGACTGTAGCGCCCGAAGAAAAATAAGAAGAAATATAAAATGACCAGGTACTATCCTTTAGACATTCCACCCCTTTTGGCGACCAATTTCGCTCGTAAAAAAATTTCGCACACACATAATAAATGCATCACTTTGATTCCTGGGTCACTTCAACTTATTCTGGCTTACCTAAGTAGGGTTGGTTTTTTAAATACGGATGCAACTCTGCAACTCATGCTATCACCTTAACACCTCGAGCCATACCTCATCTGGATGAATATCAATCTGTGAGGAATGGATGAAGCACATAAATCTTCGTTTGTCCTCATCACTATCCTGAAACCACAGTGGGCGCCTTCTTCTTCTTCTTCTGATGGCGCTACAGTCCGGTGTGGACATGGGCCTCAACCAGTAAGCCTCTCCAGCCGGCACGATCTTTAGCCAGCTGTCTCCAACTGCGCACACCAAGTCGATTGAGGTCCTTCTTCACCTGGGTGCGGCATTGGTTCCGTGAGCGTCCTCTATTGCGTTGTCCCCCTGGTTCGGAGTCGAAGAATCTTCGGGCTGGAGCAGCCATCTTAGGCGTTGAATCCGTAGACGCCTGACTAGGCCCAAGTCGCTGTACAGCCCGTACAATTCGTGTATGAATCTTGTTCTCCAATAACCATCAACGCAGACAGGACCAAAGATTGAACGCAGAACTTTTCTCTCGAAAAGACCAAGTGCTTCTTCATCCGCTTTTGAGATTGTCCATGCCTCCGCACCATAGAGCAGGACAGGGACGATCAAGGTGTTATATGATGTAAGCTTGGTCCTTCGAGAGAGGACTCTACTACTTGAGTCCAAAGAAACAGCGATTGGCAAGAGTAAGTCTAGTGGGCGGCTACAATTTCTATAAATGTGAGTATCTTTGTTGGTCGTCTCCGTTTCTATCGGGCTTCAACATATCGTCTGTGTCAGTTGCAAGATATCGATACATATGCGTGACATGTTACGTGAGCTAATGTCCTAAGCTGCTTCGTAGCTATCATATGACTCATGGTGTCTCTGAGTGATGATAATTAGTGATGATTGCCAGGGGTGGGAATGCGTTGCCAAGAAACTGATAGCCCTGTTAAAGAATTTCAGCCAGAATGTCAAAATACATATCATCAACAGAATGAGTTCCATATCTTATGACGATCCAGACGTGGCCTTAGGTGAGGTTACCTTTGACTGGTGGCCATGTCCTCATAACAGAGAGACAGACGAGGGTCCATGAGGTCACCACACAGTCTCGGAAAAATAGACACCTAGCTTGAAGTGAGAAAGTTACTTGACACAATTCGCGGAGGTTGCTATTTATTTGACTTAAAATTGTGGGAGTCAGAGAAGTATTTACCAAGCGACTTCCTACTTGACAAAATGATCCAATCGAAAAATGAAAAGTGAAACGAGCATAATATCAGTCAGTGCTGGGCAGTTCCATTGAAGATGCTACAGTATTCCCTGCGCACTGTCCCCTATGAGGCTGCCACAACTCAGCAAAATCTCGCCGCAATTGTCTGAGATGCGCATTCATTACCAACTGACAATGACAACGGCGAGTTACAGAAACAGTTAACACTTCCATTGATCATGGCACAAGACAACCTTTAACGCTCACCAAACCACAAACAATGGACAAGACATTGCGTCTGCCTTTGAGCAAACCTAAAGCTTCCGCAACGCATTTAGACTTTTCTAACTGAAAACAGAAAAAAACTGCAAGTGCATTCCGACTAACTGGTCTCACCTTGCGTCATCCCTGTGTCTGTTGCATGGTCAAAGAGAATTCCGTTAAAATAGACAAGAAAACAACTAGAGCGAGCCATTACTCTTCGCATTGCACTTGCACACGAGGGTGCCCTGCACGCGCACGCTTAAGTAACCCAAGACTTCGTGACGTCTGGCAATTAACGTGGCGTTTGTAATTGCGAATTATTGCACGGAACCGTTAGATGAGATCTAGACACCCCCAGTGTGTGAGATACTGAATTGAATTTTAAATGACTGTGTAAATGGATTGCACTTATCACGGGAGCACTTTTGTAGGTGTTGTCATTGACATCTGGCATCGGGGCTTATTGTGCTCGCTTTGATCGGCGAAATAAACTCATTTTATTGACGGCAATAATGAGAAGTTGCTGTGTGTGGCAAGGTTTAGTTAAGGTCCCAAAGGGAATCGCAAATCATACTGACGACAAACTTCACACAGGCAATCATCATTCTCGTTAAGTCACACCTCAACCTCATCGCACCCACTCACATGTTAGTCCATAAAAGCCATAACAGAGTAAATTTTATTAAGCACTTGCTTCACGTCCCAGCACTCGGGCTTTAATAGTCAGATGCAACCTTTTCGAAAAATCCCACAAAACTCAGGCCACGCTGGCACGAGAGCTGCAAAAACCCGAAAGGGAACCCCACCCTTTGTGTGTACACAAACTCAGTTTCAACAAGCAGCTTTAACGGTAATTAAAAATGAATCAACTGCACCCAAATGAGGGACATACATAATTACAGCCTCTACACTCTGGGCCTGGGATTATCGTAGTGCCGGCAAGCGTCGCGCCGCGCCTTTCTTAATTTCGCAGTAAACTGCCACCTCACGGAAGCAATTTTAAATTTAATTTTATTATGCGGCGAAATTGCATAAAATCCCCAACATAAAAACACTCATCGTTTCGACTTGACTGTGGCCAAGGGGAAGTGAACAACAAAAAGTGGACAAAAACACGGCGAAAAAAAAAAAACTGGCGGACATATGTGCAGAGAGAGTGAACGCGTTGCATTGCAACAGCCATCTGGCGGCAACTGGCAATTGTAATTATCCACAATTAGGCGCCTAATGAACCGTAATGCAGTAGCAGAAAACCCAAACATGGCTGCAGCAGCATCGTGGCCAGCGATTCGTTGGTGGGCGCTCTCGTTAGCCCTTTGCAACTGCAAACATGACAGCGCTTCCTTGAACATGCATCGACAGTGTTGCACAACTCAGCTGGGTGGAAATATAGACAACCATGTTGGCCCTTTTGTCCGTTTAATAAAAACTTACAAAAAATAGGGGCCAGCTAGTGGAGGAAGCTCTCTGTGGTGAAGGAGGGGATGGAAGCAAGGGCAGATGGACGAGAATGGTTAATCGCTGAGTCATGGATGTTACCTCACGCTTCAACTAGCTGTTTTCAAAACAAATGAAGACAGACTTAAGCGCTTTTATACCCTAGACGGACTTGTGACTGCCAAAAATGTTGACTCTCTCAAAGTTGGGTTAGCAAGTAGCACTAGCGGGAAGCTCCAAGGGTGACCTTTCCTCTAAGTCCTGGAACTTTCGATATGTTTGGCACACATGACTGAGTCTGAAGATGGGTCAGTATTCAAGTTGATGCCTGCGCATATTAATCTGAACATATTACAGTCGCCTCCGCTTTTATGCACTCCGCTTAAGCGAAACTTTCGGTTATACGCAACCAGAAATTTGTCACGATACAACAAAGTTGTCTATATCCGAAATTCGTTTCTATGAATACTCCGCTTACACTCCGCAACACATTTTCTGTATTTTTTGTGTTTTTTTTTTTTTGTAAGCGGAGTCAACTGTATTTGTGGAATGTCAAACAAGTCAATTTGTTATAAAAACGTCCCTGAGTTTGTCCAAATTATACATACTGTACAAACTCGACTTACGCAATCCCCTATTCGCGCAACTCGTCTTAGATAATGAATTGCGAAAAACGCTCACTTTTGTAAATAATAGATAGTCGAAAAAGTCTTTTCGTATTTTGTCAATAGATGTCGTTGAAGTTGTCTATCTCCAGTGCTACCAATCACATTGTGTCATACCACAAGGTGTTGGAAAGGTGAAATTTTAAGCATCATTTAACCAAAAATTAAATTCGGAGAAATTGAAAAAAAGTCACAGCTGTTCAAAAATGGGTGAAAATAATGTAGAAATTCTCTATATTTTGTAATTTTTGTATAAAAAATGGAAGAATGCCACACAAGCCACAAATGAAATTTGTAAAGTTTACGGAGACGATGCTGTATCAGTTCGTGTAGCACAACAATGGCTCGCTCGCTTCCGTTCTGGAAATTTCGATGCGAAAGATGCACCTCGCTCTGGTCAACCTATCGTTGAAAAAGTCGATGAAATTATGGAAAAGATTGCCCAGGACCGTCACATAAGCAGTCATGACACCGCCAAGGAACTAAACATTAATCACCAAGCGATTGTGAACCATTTAAAAAAGGCTGGCTACAAAAAGAAGCTCGATGTTTGGGTACCACACGAATTGTCTCTGAAAAAAGTTTGATTAGAAATACGAAAAGACTTTTTCGACTACCCATTATATACACGCAAAGCTTTCGGTTTCAGATTTTAAAAAATGTTGTTTTCGCTTTTTATCACATTACTTTTTCTCTTTAGAAACGTAGCCAATTGGACTATAAATTTTTATTTAAAAAATGTGAAAAGGCCTTTTTCTCGTGGGTAAGTGGAAATCTTCGTCGAAACTCTATGGCGAACGTTCGCACATAGAGGTGTGAGATTTTTACTCACTAAAACCACATCCCTGAGACTACAACTAAGTGAAGCACTTAACCAGTAGTTTGTCTTTCATGATTAAGGTACTGATAGCCAGATTACTCTCCAATGAAAGTTCCTGCTAACACAGCAACCATGCGCGGGTGTAGACAATCGCACGAGATCAAGGGGTCTAGTCCTTTGAAGTCGGCGTAAGACATAAGTTTCCTCAAGGATCGCGTAAACTGCAGAGTTTATGTGCTCTTCTAGGCGACGCTTATGTTAATTAGTAAAGTTCTTCATGGAGTGGTAATATGCCAAGATCTCTGTGGATATCGTCGTTTCTGATATACCATGGTGCATTAACGATGGTTCTAAGCACCTTATTTTGAAAAGTCTGTATTGTGCTCATATAACTTGCTTTGGTACAACCCCAAAGTTGTAGGTCATACGTCCAAAGAGGTCTTAGGACTTGCTTGTATACAAGCAGTTTGTTGTCAATACATAGCTTGGATTGTTTACCAATAAGCCAGTACAGATCTTTTTACAGATTTCATGCCGGTAAGGCCTGGCAACTCAGTAGACCTCGATCCTGAAGAAAATGTGTGCGCTGTATGTAAAAACAGGGTGAGGAAAATGGACTGTACAGCAAAATCGAATCTTATTGAGTCATTTATTCAAGTGTGTTACTGGGATCCAAAAATTAGCCCAAAACTTGTCCAATCCATGCCCAAGCGGGCACATTAAATACATAAAATATCACCACCTACAACTTCAGTGTAAAATGATCCTCTACCCCAACGGAAATTGCATTCCTCTCTCTCTCTCGAGAGAGAGAGAGCAGTTTCCCTGCCAACTGCCTACTGTTGTCCTTAGCCTGAGCTCGTGTTCATAGCACGCCACCTACCTTCTCAAATTAAGAAACTTATTTGTTTCGGCCAGCCACCGGGTGTGGAATCGTAAAAGGTGATAGTTGACCATCACACATTTGATGGAGGTCCTGACAGTCAATTATGAAATGGCTGATATTAGAATTCTAATTGACAGTCAAGCTGTCACCAAAGCAATGTCGCCAATAGAATTCCAACCAAAGAAGGGAAAGGTACATAGCGAATGAACTTGCCAGGAAAGTGGCCGAAACCGACCCATCCCAGACGATGCTATGGATCCAACCAGTCTCACGGATGTCAAGAAATAAGTGAACGACTCGATTCTAGAGCCATCGAATATAAGGTGGAACTCTGTTACAGACTGCGAGACCACTCGGATGCTCTGGCTCAAAATTAAGCATTGCAAAAACCCGGAAGAGTCCATCAGTGTGGCTGGCGATAGTAGTTGGAGCACTATCTGGCCATGACCATCTTAAATACAACCAAATGAAGGGGTGCATACGCAAACGCTGCGGCAACGAGGAGGATAAAGACGATACTCCTCATTACCTCTGCCACTGCCTTAGTTTCTGCCACTTGAGACATAGAAAAAATTGGTAGATAACATCCTCCAAAGGCTCTCAGAGGATATAAGGATGACTGAGCATCAGCCCAAAAGGCATCAAAATGGGTCTAGCGAGACCTTCGTGACACGTGGCTTACACCCGTCTACCCACCAACCTAAACCCCTTATAGTCATCGTAAATTATCATCATCATCATCTTCTGACCCGCATGATCCACTAAAGATGTCGCTGGGGTAAACCAAGCACGAGAGGTCTCCAGGTAACTCGATCCTCCGCCATCGACTCTAACTCATCAGGGGTTATACCCATGCGTAACCAGGCGAGCTGATGAACTTGGTCCAACCATCTCATCATGGGTCTGCCAAGTGATCGCCTACCTGATGGGATCGAATTCAAGGCCCGCCTCGGACGTCGTGATGGTGGAGACATTCGTTCTACGTGACCAAACCAACGAAGCATAGCTCTTTCCGTTCGAAGAAGCAGCTGCTCAACGTTGAGTTCCTCGCGCACTATCGTGTTTTTCACCCTATCCCCGCGAGTAGTTCCCACAACACCACGAAGGAATCTCATCTCAGCGGCTTGTATTCGCGATCTTATTCCTTCGGTCATTACCCCAATTTCGTGAACATAGGTAGAAGTTGGCTTAAAGACTGAGTTGAAAACTACTAACTTGGCTTTCACACCAACCGCCACCTTCCTGATTACAGATCTCCCACGCTTTGCCCAAAACTGACCCAGCCTGACCAGTATTTTCAGTATTACTCCTCCCATCACTTGTGAAGAAGACCCCTAGATACTTAAACTTCTCCACGTGCTTCAATGGGACTCCACTAACATTTAGAGTGCATTGTAGAGGCGTTCTGGAAATTACCATAATCTCTGATTTATCCAGCTTGACCGTCATCCCAGCACCTTCAGATATGGCGACAAACCTATCGAGTGCGCGCTGGAGTTCCGTCTGGGAAGATGTGAGGATAACTAAGCCATCCGCAAAAAGAAGATTACAGTGGACTCCCCCTAAGTCGAATTGTGACGGGATACCAAAATTTGTTCGAGTTAGAGAGACTTTGACTTAGGGAGAGGTTTTTGTATGGAAAGTGAAACATTTCTCGCCTCCTCGCCATCCAATCCATATAAACAATGAAAGGGGAGGTGACAAGACGCACCCTTGGCGTCCAACGCCTACGGTGAAAGGTGTTGATTTAGCATCGTTAGCCCGATCACAGCTCCTACAGTTTGTGTATAGCGATTGGATACGACCTCAAAAGAGGACCCTCAATCCCATACTCCTGCGGAACACTCCAGAGCCATTTACCTCGAGGAACTCGTTCATACCCTGCAAACAGCCTACTGTTGCCCTTAACCTGAGCTCGTGTTCATAGCCCGCCAATGTACAGCATACCTACCTTCTCAAATTGAGAAACTTATTTGTTTCATTTGCTTTCCTAATCCATTAATTACGGCCCAGCCACAGCAGTAGCCAACGTCAGTGCGAACGACCCCCGCAATATGATAATTTGTATCTAGGCCCCGTCTCTCGCTCTCTCTCTGTCTCTCAGATAAGAACGACTGCTCAGAATGTCATAATGAAATGGAATCCATATAAATTCAGGCCCACTTCAGATTCCGAAAGAAGCCAACGAATAAAACAGTCCGTCGTCGTCCAAACCCCCAGACCAAAAGACCAAAAATTGTTAGGTAAATTCCTTCGTCGTCCACCCACCCAGTTTTCATTTCCGTCTCCCCCCCCCCCCCCCCCCCCCCCCGCACTTACGTACACATTCCCTAAGTACTACACCGCCATACAATAAGCAAGCCCCAGCCTGATCCCCTGTCAAAATTGGAAAATTTACCGTGTTATCACAAAATCTTCTTAAGCTTTCTCCCCCGGTACGGTACAACACAAATGTCGTCCTCGTACACACACACACACACCCATAGCCATGCACACACGAAAACACAGATGGGAACTGGCGTAACCTTATTGTCCTTCCGCTCTCAGGAAAATCAAAAATCTTGCTTCACCGTTCATTTGTTTCATTTCATTTGCGAGAACATTTTCCACTCTGAACGTTTTGTATTTTTATGATTATTTTATCAGAAAAGTTTTCCTCCGCTTTTCGTACAGTTTTCGGGTTTCCGTTATGAGGTTTCCGAGATTTGATTTTTAAGGCTGACAATGAGTTGATAAGTTGTGAGCACATTGTTTGAGGGATGTATACGATGCCATGAAAGAAACCGACGCTGCCGCGTCGAGGACATCACCGAGGCAGTACTTTGATGGAATTTACCGTCGTAAAGTCGGCCGGGGGGAGGTGGAGGGATTAAATGTCTGAGAAAAACATGGCTTGGCAATTTTCGTGATGGATATTGCATAACCTGAGACAACACTTACGGGTGTCTTAGGCAGCAAGTTAGTGTTGCTTTTAGAGGCTCTATGTTGCTGCCAATTGGGGTACAGGTCAGACTTAGGTGATCGCTGAATACGATGGGAATTGATGCTGGGTATGGCTTAGGTAAAGCCAAAGGATTGTGAATGACGATGAAAGCAACCTCAAAACCGGAATGTTTCACTTACAAAATGGTGTCCGTTCTGAATCTTGGAAGGTATTGGGCAACTGACAATAATTCGCGGCGCGTCGAATGAAAACAAATTTACAAACTCCGGCTGGTCTTGATGGGATGCTGGCCTGCATCTTGTTTTGCTAACTAGGTTAGGTAAAAGAAGGGGAGTGTGGTGACAGAACATTACTTCCACTCGGAGGCCTTAGGGTCCATTGTGAATACCTTCATCAGTAGAGTACACATTCTGAATTAACCTGTCATGGCTTGAACCGCGCTGTACTCTTTACAAATCTTATAAGATCCGATATATCGGCATTCGCAAGGTCCGCAGTCTCTGCGGAGAATCTTTGGCCCCAACTAGGCGCCGGTTCTGTAGAGCTGGGCAGTGGCAAAACAGATGTTGGAACGTTTTGGTCTCTTCCTCGCCACCGCAGCTCGGGCAGAGATCTCTGGATTTCTCTGGATTCTGCATTCCATTTCCGGAGCATTGCTCTGATGGGACAGTGTCCTGTGATTGAGTTGCGGTTCAATGGCAGGAGCTTCTTTGTTTTGCCGTTGTTGAGCTCAGGCTAAGTTGATCTTGCCATGTGACAGTCATCTCTTGCGAGCGAAGAGGAGTTGGCTTCTTTACTAGGAATAGTGCATTGATCGGTGGCTGCAGTGATGTGTCGGTTTCGCTGACGTCAACTACAGAACTTATGCTAACTCACTGAATCTTGTTTTTATACACTTCGCTCATAGGGACGAAACTCATTAACTCTTCATAAACTCGGCGAGGGAAGGAGTTTCCAGGAATTTTTAAGCCAATAGGATACCATCTGATTTCTTCAACTCTTTAAAGTACTATCATTTATCAGAAAATGCGTATATTTATATGTCTGTGAGTTTGTGGAGCTGTACCTATCTCCTTAAGGACTGCAATGACTTGGTAGAGACTTGACAGCCGCATTTCTTAAATTACGTGTTGCAAGAAAAAAAAGAAAAATTAAAGGCTGCATTTACCATATTTAAAATGGTTCGATTTAGTTCTTATTTCACTAGCATCTCCTGAGGCGGTTCGCCATGAACTGGAACAGGTATTAATCACTTGGTGCTAGGTCCGGACTATAAGGTGGTTCTATAAGGACCTCCCAACCAATTCGCTGTCAGTGTGTGTGGCTTGGCGTTTTTTTCGATGAAACACCTGTAGAAGAAAAACAATCATTGAACAGAATACTTGCACCACACACTGTGCCATTATGTAAAGTAAATATTGCTATCCATTTCTGGCTTGGAAAGTGCTAACCAGCTGATCAGTTGAGCGACCTGAAGTCTCCAACGTCAAATGCATTTTTGTGTATAAATACGTTGACCTTAACCGGCAACGGCGTTCAATCAAATAAAGACCGTTTAGATTGTAACATTTCGGCTTGTTTGAATTTTCATACTCCACACACCATTCCTCTCCAAGGGCTTAGCCGGCAGCTTCTGAGCTATTGCTTCCTTCAGGTGGTTGATGATTCCCTCACAAGCCCCTAAACACACAGCGAGACATTCCTTCTTGGCCATCAGTCTTGGCTTGACCACCGTTTGCGAATCGACCTTCGCTTAACTTTTTCGTGCCAAATTTCGTCAGCAGTCACCATACGGTACAAAATTCGATCGGTGTAGGTGGGACTCAGCAGTGTTTAACTCGTGTGGTATTCTTTTTGGATCTAGCCTTATTCAAATGGTGTTTTGTGCAGAGCCTAGCTCCCGTCCAAATGAAGCCGAGCTTACAACACGGTCGGACTCTACGATTTTCATGATTTTATCGAAATGTTCGACAATTTCGCCTTCCAGTGCATCTTTGACATTGATCATTACCGAAGCGGTATAGACGGTACCAAATCTGCAGATGATTTGCTGTTGCTGTAGGACATCTATAAACATTGTTCACATTTTCAGCCGCCTGACTTGAGTTTCCGCCTTTATCGAAGAATAATGTTAAAATATGGTTCTTCTTCTCTTTGTGATGCTGGTTGATCAATCTCAAAACTGAATTTCCAAAAGTGGTATCAATATTTATTCAGACGGCCAGGCTTCATTTAAGCCCCTATGCAATGTCATATTTACTTCCAAAACATCCCTTAATTGCCAACTGTCTCTTAACGAGATGGCCATGCAGTTCAGCACCACCTACACCCCATGTGCTCACCCGGTGTGGTGCAACTATCTCTCTTAAGAGGGTAGTTTTTCAGGTATACAGTCGCCTGAGTCGAACTTCATCTAAGTCGAATTTACCTCTAACTCTGACATATTTTCACTGCACTTTGAAATTATCCTACCTACTGGCATTTTCTCAAATATACTGAGATCAAATGAATTTTTCCTTTAAATTAATTTTATTGACCTGCTTTCGTTTATTTGTTGTACTTTCATATTGCGTACCATCGAGAAATAATTGAAAGGACTAACCCACACACAGTGCGCGTTATTATGTCGGTTAAGGCCCTTTCGACACCAATGGAGATTGCCGCACTGCATTGGAAACGACTAGAGGGAGCCCATGATACTGTTTATCTCCCTAGTCAATTTTTATTCGAAATAGGTAGAAAAAGAAATGAAAATGTTGCAACTTAAACATGTAGCCGGGGATCACCAAAGGGTACCTGTGAAGGGTCGTGTTCAAATGTGCCTTCACCTGGAACGCGCCTAGTAGAACACTCCTTTGATAACCTACATAGTAACCTGTCAAGGCTAGTAACGCGACTTTTTTTTCCAGGTTTTGGAGGGATCTTTTTTTCTTTCCTGAAGAAGTATAGACGAGCAGACAAACATAATATGTAGAGGGCCAGGGCCAACCTTCTACAGCAATCACTAATGTTGTGTGTGGTATTGTTCTCTCAAGAGTGTCCCCTGCTACTCTACAGTTTTATGCCGGCTACGAACTTGGCCGTTCGAGAGAGCGCAGCACTATTTCTTGACAGTTATTACTGGTTGAGCATTGTCAATGATGAAAAAAATGTTGGTCGTGCTGGGAATCGAACTCCGTCAGCGAGGTTCATTTGCGTAGTTGTTGACGCACAGACCCACAATACCACGGCCGCCACAAGCAGAAAAACATAATATCGGGAAAAAAAACGTACATTCTGAAAGCCTAGCCACCTAATGAGGTATCTAATCCGAGACTCATATGTAATGATGACTCCTGGCGTCTAACACAAACCATTCAGTCCTCTTGATCTTCTCTTCATCCTAAGCATAACGTACATAGTTCCCCTCAAGTCACAACCTAACTTGGCCTGACTTCGTACGTTCCCAGATGTACCCCCAAATTCGAGAGCGCGATACGGAGCATCAGAATTCATAAAGCATGCCATGCATATAGTGAAGTGGAATTGTTACTTTATTAAGTCAATAATATCTGTATGTACATATAGTGAAGTGGAACCGTTCACGCTGGTGGTTTAAGACTGACTGCTGTCGGTTGGTGTCGTCGCGAACGAACGTCCAGTGGAAAATGCGGAGGTACGTGCAGGAATGTGCTTACGGAGCACATGCTTATCTGCTTCCTGAGCGTCATGAGAGATCTTGTTGTTTGTCTCAGCAAATACTCCCAGTATTTGGAACAGTGAGACTGTACGGGGTATTATATGTCACTCGCCCCTCCTCAAGATTGATGCTCTCCTGAGTATCTTCAGCTTTATTCTTAATTGTTATAGTTGTCCTATTTGGTTTAAGTTTCAGAATTACAACCACAGCTGAAGTTATTAAGATGATTATGATGAAGATGTACGACACTCCATGTTTAACATTGTTTTCGTATTTAAGCTCTTCTATTATTTTACGATTCTGGATCTGTTTTAGGTTCATATCTTCGAGCTTCATTTCATTGTTTACAATTTCTAGTTTATCATAATTTGGTATTATTACATTTTGGTTGATGGTGATTTGTTCATTCACATATATGGTTTCGTTTATTTTAACTCTACAATCGCTAAAATGAATTAAGTTATTCTTTGACAACTGGTAGTTCAAATTATTACACGTGTTCGTTAAATTTGTCTTATATAAATTCTTTGTAAGTATTAAACCATCGCTTAATTCTATGATTTCTGGATCTTTATTTATTGTAAATTTACAAGTTTCATATGAGTTTTTAAATAAATTTTGGATACAATTAACACTTTTCTTAAGATTTTTTTTATAAAGTTCATTGTTGTCGTCATATAAGGTATCATTTACTGATATGTAATAGCTTTTTGGTACAAGAATTTCGTTTCCTTTAAGGTTAGGTATTGATAACAGCATTATTTTTTCGTATTCATTGTTTGAAAAGATTGGAATTCTAAGTACAAAAATTAGTTTATTATTTGATTCAATTAGACTGCTTTTAATATTTTCCAACTTTTGAATATTAATATCAAATCTAACATTTTCTTCTTCTGTTAAAATGTTTTTCCCCAAAATTCCTAATTTAGAAAATACAATATTATCTTGGAGTTTTTCTATTTCGTTATTTAGTAGTAAAATATCTGTGTTAATTTGAATTGATTGCAAATTTTTTGCTAAATTCATTTGTTCTTTGTTTGTATGATTAATAAAATTATCCATAATACTTTGATGTTTATTAATTCTATTAGCTAAAACATTTAAATTATTTTGTAGATCGGTATTTATCCCGATTTGTTTGTTCAGTTCAGAAATCGAATTGTGATTGTTTCCCTCTATAATTCTCAAATGATCTTGCAACTCTAATCGCTCGTCATCATCCATCACGCCAAATAAAAAATTTAGTCCTTTTCCTACCATGTTAATCAAACCTCTTTTTTGTCTTGGATGTGGTATGACTGTATTGAGTTTGGAACGTGCATTACTAAGGGCGTTAGTCAGTAGCATTTTTAATGTTATGTCCCCAAAGTTTTTAAAATTATCCTCGATTGCTACTTCTACTTGGCTTATTACCTTGTGGTAGCTTCCTAAATCTACTACATGAAGAACCTTATCGTATCCTTCTATTAGATGTATCGACTCTTGTTTTATCATTGTGTATCCTGCCTGGGTGTTTATTTCCTCTAGTCTGAAATCAGCCTGGCTTAGTTTAACAGTCGTGAGAAGAATTAATGTAGGGATAAATTCCATATTTATTCTGTAAAAATAAAAATTATATCTAGATATGTTGATACTTTTATAGTTGTCTTAATTTTCAATATTATTCTGGTATTTATTTCGTCGCCTAACTTGGTTTTTATAATACCTGTTTTTAGGATTGTCTTTATCTACTATATGATTTTGCTGAACGCTATAATTTTGAATTTTTTTGTACCTGGGATCTGACTTTCCCCTTCGGTTTTTATTGACATAGTCGTTCCTAAAATCGTCTATACCTATTCTATTTTTGTTTATAAGATTATTTCTGTTCACCTTGTTCAAATGTAAACGGTTGGAAATTTGCTGAATAACGTCGTCTGAAATACAGTTATTAATAAAGTCGATGGGTTTTATTTTTGTTGTAGAATGTATTGAGTTATTATAGTTTATTATAGCTTTAAAAACTTTATCTTTTAGTTCATCCTTATTGTTTTTATCGGCTTGGAACAGTCTCATATGTTCATTTAACGTGGAATGCAGTCTCTCTACATCTGAATTACCTGTTTTCAAATAGGGAGTTGTTAAATGTAAACTTATATTGTTTTCTACAAAAAATTGTTTAATTATACTAGTACCTAATTCGTTATCAGTTATTATTAAATTTGGCTTTCCTAAGTATTGAAATCTGAACTTAAGTGCTTCTAAAATTGATATCCATGATCTGTCTTTTAGCGGATGCGCGGTTGCGTATTTTGTAAGTTTGTCTATGGTTGTCAGATACATAACATTCCTCTGTGGAAACCATATATCTATATGAACTATTTGGTTATGTTTCTTAGGGGTTTCGGTAATATTAAACTTGTATTTAATAGGATGCCTATCAAACTTGGCCATATTGCAGATCTCACAATTGTTTATTAATTTATTTACTTCCTTTTGAAGATTAGGATAATAGTACTTATCTTTTAATTCTGAGAATACTTCATTTATTCCCCTATGGTTATTATTAAGGTGCTCTTTCTCTATGATTGACAGCAATTTTCCCTTGTCAGCAACATCTTTTAAAAGTGTGTTAGTTTTTAAGATTTTCAAATTTTTATTTTTTGCAAAAAACTGTCTATAGTTTTCCTGGAATTTTAAAAATAATTGCATGTCTGGACAATATAGTGCCATTAAACCTTTTTCCAGCAAAATGTTTTCCATAATGTTCACTAAGTTACTCTCCGGACCTATTTTTACAATATTTCTAACTTTTTTAAATAATATTTTCATAGTAATGGATTGCTTGTCAGCTACTTCTAATATAATCTGATTCTTAAATAGATTTAATGCTTTTTCTGTAATAGGAATAAAATCTGCACTGTCAGTATCTGCACTGTGTACGGTGTTGGAATCAAAAAGCTCATTTAGGTTTATCAATAATTCGTTTTCACTATTAGTTGCCTGATAATTTATTCTACTTAGTCCGTCGGCTACTACATTTTCCTTGCCTTTGATATATTCCACATTAAAATCAAATTCTGTTAATTTAATCTTCCAGCGTTGGAGCTTGCTATTTGGTTCCTTTAAGGAATTTAGCCATACTAAAGGCCTGTGATCTGTTTTAATCGTAAATCTTCTTCCGAATAAATACGGCCTAAAATACTTTGTGGCCCAGACTATGGCCAAAAGTTCTTTCTCAATGGTACTATATCGCTGTTCGTGACCATTAAGAGAACGACTTGCATAGCTAATTGCCCTATTATTTTGCATCAGGACTGCTCCTAACGCATAGTTACTCGCGTCGGTTATTAATGTAAATTTTTTACTAAAATCTGGGTGGACTAATATCGGGTCATTCTTTATCAATTCCTTAAGCTTGTTGAAAGCTTCTATATAATCTCTATCTTTTGTATTAACCTTTGCATTCTTTTTGAGATACTTCGTAAGGTGATGAGCAATTTTGGAATAGTCTTTGATAAATCGTCTGTAATAACCTGTGATGCCTAAAAAGGATTTAATCTCTTTCTGATTTTTCGGAATATCGATTTTATCTATGGCTTCTACTTTCTGTGGGTTAGTTTTAATACCTTCTGGGGTAATAACGTGTCCTAAAAAATTGGTTTCTTTTTTTAGAAAGCTACATTTTTCTAACTGTATTTTAAGGTTGAATTGAGCAAGGCGTTTAAGAATTAAATTTAGTGATTCAATGTGTTCTTCGACACTGGTAGAAAAAATTAGGATGTCATCCAGATAGACAAGACATATTTTTCCAATATATTCCTTCAATATATTGTTAATAAGTCGTTGAAAAGTGGCGGGAGCGTTGCGTAAGCCAAAGGGCATACGAATAAATTCGTAATGTCCATTAGCAGTGGAAAACGCAGTTTTATGCCTGTCGCCAGGGTGCATTTCAATTTGGTGAAAGCCCTTAGCGAGGTCCAATGTACTAAAGTACTGGCATCTTCCTAATTTATCAAATATCTCTTCGATATTTGGAATAGGAAATCGATCTTCCATCGTAATCTCGTTGAGCTTACGATAGTCGATAACGATTCGCCAGTTTTGCTTTCCCGATGCGTCTATCTTTTTAGGGACAACCCAAATTGGGCTATTGTATGGACTGTTTGATTCTTTTATTATACCCTGATTAAGCATTTCCTCGATCTGTCTATTAACTTCGGCTCTATGAATTTGAGGGTATCTATATAGTTTCGAATACACCGGAAATTCATGTTTTGTTATAATACGATGTTTAACTTCATTAGTGAACGTTAAATCATCACCTTGTTGGTAGAAAGCACTTTTGTTTTGCCTTATAACCTTATGCAGTAATCCTTTCTCATGACTACTGAGGTGTTCCGTTTTAATAAAGTCGACCACATTGTTTCCGCTAATATTGGTTTGAAAAATTTCTATTACATTGTCTTTATAAGCCTGATTTTCATACTCCTCATCTTCTTTATTAAAATATATTCTAAGAACCGCTTCAGTTGTTACTAGCTGCTTGTTAGGGTAATCAATGACTGCGTTAAGTCTCCTTAAAACATTATTACCTATGATGCCATCAAAATTGTTTTGCAAATAGTGTTCTAAGAACTCACCGAAAACTTCTTCGTTTACGTTAAATTCCTTAAAGATTGGAAGCTTGCATAATGTTTCGATAAAGAATTGACTTCCCATTGCTCTTACTGGTATCTTTACTTTGGTTTTCCATTTAGGGTGACATATGTTTGGACTGACGATACTGATTTCCGCTCCAGTATCGACAATAAAGTATAAAGATCTTACATGATTTTTGATTTTTATATAGGGAAGCTGTTTGAGGCTCCTTCCGAAAAATTTCCTATTTCCATGGGATCCATGCTATTTGGGCTACCAATTTGGTTATTCGTAGAATTCCTGCTGCTGCGATTAACGGAAGCAGTATTGTTCTGACTGTTCCTACTCCTGTAAGTGTTACCTGATCTTTGATATTGGTTTTGATGCCGATTTCGGATCTCGGGCTGGAATTGGCTATGGTATTGGTTTCTATTTGAATACTGATTATTTTGATCTGCTTGACCCCTGCTTGTAAAATGATTACCTCGATTTTCTTGATTTCTTGAATATTGAATAGTCGGGTTTGCTTGGTTCCTACTTAAAAATTGATTACTCTGATTCCCTTGATATCGAGTTAAATTTTGATCATGATTTTCATTTTGATTTCTCCTACTGCTAAAATTTGAATTCCAACGATCACCATTCCTATTAAATCTGTAGTAATTTTGATTATTATCTTGCTCAATATAGCTTTTTGTAGTTGGACCATATAAAGTATAATTCTGGTGTCGCGCCCTTAAAATAATGTTAAAAGCATCTTCTAGCTTGTCTGGGTTTCTACTGAAGATCATGGTTTTAGTGGGCTCTGGCAAATTTTCCCTAAAAATCTGTAAAGCAATTCTATTTATTTCTTCACTACTAAAGGTTTGGTCTTGATGCGTTAATATTCTATTGTGTAACCTGTTTGTAAGTTTATTTATTTCGTTGTAGTAGTGCTCTATAGTTGAAGAGATTCTACACATCTTAAGCCTATCCACTAAATCTGCGCTACTTTCTTTTTCTCCGTAATGTTTTTTTAGAATTTCTTTGAGCTGAGTCCAGTCGGTTACCATCCCATGGTTGTGTATAGCTACTCTAGTCTGCCCTACACATTTGTTTTTGATATAGTCGAAAAGTATTATTTTGCAGTTTTCATCAAAACTTCCCAGTTGGGGTATAATATTGTCTACCTGACGGATGAAATCCGGCAAATGATTTTTATCTCCTTCAAAGGGTACTATATTTTTTATACAATTAAGCATGAAATTAAAAGCCTCAATTGTTGTGGCATTCATTTTGGACAATAAAAACAATCTAATTAACTTTGTCACAAATTTAATTAACTTAACTAACACTTTAGCAAAACTTTTAATACATAAGCCAATTGTAAGGCTTGTAAAAGTAGCTTAATTTAACATAAATTTTCACTTCACTATTATTTTCTTTTACTACTTATTGAATTATTTAACTCGTACCAGTTATTTTCCCACGATGTTTTTCTGTTTCTGCTCCCTAGCCTTTTACTTTTTGTTGCTTTTGCTCGTTCGTTGCTTTTTTGGTTTTTTTTTTCGTCCGTTGCTTTTTTCGTTTTTTTTCCTCGTCGCCAGTGAAGTGGAATTGTTACTTTATTAAGTCAATAATATCTGTATGTACATATAGTGAAGTGGAACCGTTCACGCTGGTGGTTTAAGACTGACTGCTGTCGGTTGGTGTCGTCGCGAACGAACGTCCAGTGGAAAATGCGGAGGTACGTGCAGGAATGTGCTTACGGAGCACATGCTTATCTGCTTCCTGAGCGTAATGAGAGATCTTGTTGTTTGTCTCAGCAAATACTCCCAGTATTTGGAACAGTGAGACTGTACGGGGTATTATATGTCACTATATACTCATGACGCACCGCATTCGAAAAACACTCGTAACACACTCAAGTGAAACTTTTAGATTTAATTAAACACCGAACGGGACGAGGAAAACCTATTTAAGAGTTCCGCCAACCGAGCCATAGGCCCGTGTAAAACAAGCCGCGCACGGGTACATGTGCAGAGATTATCATTTACACGGCTACACGCCGAAGAGCCGAAGAGGCGGCAGACACATCGCCGATACAGTGAGGTCTTGATTAAATTTCTGCAGAGCGAAATTAACCCCTCGTTTTTAAATTTCATTAAGTTGGAATTAAATTATGCGATCTGCATAAGCCTCGCGTTGTGCACGCCGACGACGCACCGGCACTCTGTCTGTTTCGTCAAATTACGATTCGCATCTTCCGTGCAATATTGTCAGCGCAAACTAAATAGGCTCCTCCAGCCCGCCCTGCCTGCCGCCAACAGTAACACATGCCTACGAGTCGCGCCGCGCCGTGGAGTCAAATAATTGCGGTGAAGCCGAACGCTGGAGAGCACTGCTCGTAACCTGGAATGGGATCCATTGACACCTATTACATTGTTATTATCCCAAACCGAACACTAATCCTGAATAATTTATTTTCGTTGGGAAATTTTGCGAAAATCTCAAAATAATTGCCCTCGCGGCGGAGACCGCGGAAGCAAATGAGACATGGATACGGCCGCCGCGAACGCGTATACACGGGCAAACGTACCTAGGTACGTACGAATGTGGTAATTGTGACTGCTCTGTTCGGATCGTGCAGCTCTACACCCCTGCTGCTGGAAAGTGTTTTTCCTAATGCGCAGATTTGTTGTTGAATTTACAGCGCGTTAAGTCGTTGCGTGTTTGGGTGACGGTTGTGGCGTGGTGTGGGGTGCCAGACCATATGCCGGGCTCTGCTCGTACGCATATTGCGTGAGTTGATTGTAAATTTACGTTAACAGCACATTTAAGCAGTTATTGCGCGCGTGGAAATGTCAGCATGTCAGCCCTTCCACTCAAATGTCGCGCACATAGTTGCAGTAATGGCAATATTGGGATTGCACACACAAACAGGACTCGTTAATGTGGCGTTCGTTGGCGGAACGTACGGGCGCGCCCTTGGTGACTCGTCCTCCATTCGACGTGGAGTCTAAATTGTTCGATTGATGCGTCCAGCTGGGGGAGGCGGGCATGAGCGTGAAGTTGTGGACATAAGTTGGTAATTACTGAGAATGACAGGCATACGAGTGGGCGCGAGGCTGGTGATGGTATGCTTTGCAGCAGCGTGCATACAGAGATTGCATGCCCAGCTCTACTAATTCCGTCCACAATCTGGGCTTGATGTCAAAAGGAAGCACTTTGGAGGACAAAGACAGTCAAGCCACAGAACTGGTGGTCCTCCTGAAAATTGTTGGACGGTCCTAAAGCAGAGTTTGACAACTTAATGTAGCGGATGTAGCGTATTCATGTTTAAGGATCACTGTCCTGTGGTCAACGCAGTCACAGGGATTGCTGTGCCTCATTAGAATCGCCGTGCAAATGGGCGAGACTGGAAAACTGCTCTTAAATCGGATATGAGTTTAATTTAAATGAATGTTTGATGTTAAGGAGAAGATTGTGCCATCTGTATTAAAACCAACCACCGATGCAGTTAAACGTATTCTTCTTCATCTTCCTCTAATGTCGCCACAGTCCTCAATCAACAAGCCTCACGATCTGGTGAGGGTCTTCCCCTAATTTCGCACTCCAGGTTGGTGGACGCCCTTCTCCACTTGTGTGTGCCATCGGCCGTCCTCTATTGCGTTGTCCCGTTCGGAGTCAAAGGCTCTAAACGTGTTCAGTCATCGAAAAAGGAGCCATTTCACCACCAACGAGGTGCAACAATTGTGGAACTTCGCTATTTAAAGAAACCTATTTGGTGAGTACCACGTTTACTTCTTTTGACTGCCTTTGAACTGAGAAAAAAAATCACAGGCAGGCAATATGAGTAAACTCATGATGTCTAGTGCATTAATAAGAAATTTATAAGCAAGAGGTCTCCTAATATTTGGCGTTCTAAGCAGATTTCCTTGAGTGAGGGGAATGAGAAAGGGAATGCATAGTTATAGGCCGACTCCGAACGGCTCTAAAAAAAAAAAGCTTTTTCTAGACAGAAAATACTCTTTGAGAGTTGGCACTAATTCGAAAGAGGCTTGTCCGTAAATAATGAAAGTTGTTCGTGTCGAGGGTTACACCTAGCCTCTCCAGCATGGCAGCTTATGCGTCAATTTCTCGGGAGACGACGACTTTGAAAATCAAATGGATTTTCTATTCGCGGCACTCTCTGTGTGCCGAATAGGAAGCAGATGCTCAAGCGATGGGTTACAAGCAGGATTTAGGGACCTGAACCAGCTTTGACACATCGGCATTAATGTCAACATCCGTGTGGTTGATGAATTCAGCTCAGACCTGTTAGGCAAGTCGCCGTTAAGAACCCTTCCAAAATGGAGGAGGGAAAGTGTGTTCATTTGGTACTACTTACTAATCAGGCTGCCGACCCATGCATGGACCGAGCCTGAGAAATAGCTGCTTTTCATTGCTGACGGTCTTGGGCACGCTGCTTCCAGTCATCAAGACCAAGCTGTCTTACATCCGCGATTCTTCTTCTTCTGGTGGCGCTACAGTCCGGGGTGGACCTCGGCCTCAACCAGTAAGCCTCTCCAGCCGGCACGATCTTTAGCCAGCTGTCTCCAACTGCGCACACCAAGTCGAATGAGGTCCTTCTCCACCTGGGTGCGCTATGGGTTCCGTGGGTATCCTCTATTGCGTTGTCCCACTGGTTCGAAGTCGAAGACGCGATTACTTCATCTTTATACCAGAGATTTGGTCTTCTTCTCCTTCTCGAACCAGGAGGCTCGGATTTGAAGACTCTCTTAGCTGGAACATTGTTGTCCATGCGCTCGATGTGGCCGATCCAGTGCAGATCCACAGATCCACAGATCTGACTTCTCCTCCATTAGCCTTCCTGGTAGGCGGGACCATACCCTACGTAGAATTTTTCTTTCGAAGGCAACAAGAATCAATGAAGTAGAAGCTCCGAAATTTTGCTTATCGTCCAGCTTTCGGCTCTAGAGCATGATCTTAGTCCTTCGAGTCAGAGTTTTGAGCCCAGTTGTTTTGACCAATCGAAGTAACAGCGGTTGCAAAGGACTATCCTAAGTCGGATAACCACTGTAATGTCGTTTGTGGAGTTTACGTTTGCCCCGAGATAGACAGACTTCTTTACTACCAGTTTTGACCAAGGTGGTGTGCGGTTGATCGTATCTTAATCGACAGCATATACTTCGTCTTACCGTCATTTATCTTAATACCAGCTCGTTTCGCCTGTTCTTCAATCGCCGTGAAAGCTTCCACTACGGCACATTGGTGATGTCTGTCGATCGATGTCATCTGCGTATCCCAACAGTTGGACTGACTTGTAGCAGATGGTGCCTTCCATGTTTCCGGTTGCCTGCCGCACTATATTCTTCAGCACCATATTGAAGAAATCACACGATAGCGTATCTCCTTGCCAAAATTTGGGGCGGGTTTCAAACGGCTTGAAAGTCCTTGCTCCAAACTGCACGTTGCATGGAGTATTTGTTAGCGTGATGCGACACTACCGGATCAGTTTTCCCGGCATCCCGAATTCGGCCATCGCATCCAATAGTTCCTTGCGATGAGTACTGTCGTATGCGGCTTTAAGACCGATGAAGAGGTAGTGCATATTTATCTGAAACTCTCTAGTCTTCTCCAGGATTTGCCTACGTGTGAAGATTCTGTCTACAGTCGATTTGTAGGACCGGAAGTCGCGTTGGTAATTAGTGTGGTGCAAAACGGCTATAGACGTTCACACAGTACGCTGGACAGGATATTTTAGGCGACGCTGAGCGGGAATGTACCACTATAGCTGTTGCAAGAGGCAGGATCGCTTTTCTTAGCGGATGGGGCATATGGAGCTGATATTTTATTCAAGGGGGCATGCTTCGTCTTTCCAAATTCTGCAGACGAGTTGGTACACGCTCCCCACCTGAACATCACCACCAGCCTTGAAGAGCTCTGATAGTAAGCCATCTAGGCCTACGGCCTTGCTGTTCTTTAGTTTTTCAACCCAAACTAGGCAAACTTCAAACGTCTGGATGGCGCAGCTGGTTGAGTGTCTGTCCCTGGTCAGCGGGGTCCTCGGTTCGAATCCCAGTGAAACAAAGTTAATACCCTTTTATCCGGTTTTCAAATCTGGTCCAGTCACCATTTGTCGTTGGGATCAAATTAACGGCACTCTCACTGGAGTTGTCAATCAGTGGCAGTAGTCTGACTAGGGGTATCACAATGGACCAATATGGTGGTAAGTGCGCTGGTGAATTCACTAGCAGCCCCCCTACCTAACCTAACCCAACCTAACTTCAATCTTCAATTAAGTTGAAACAAGCCGACTACAAGCACAAGGGATTAGGACTACCGCCGGCAGTGTGAAAAATGTTGCCCTTACAATTCGAAAGCCTTCGCATGACCTTTACTGGATATTGATGTGTAGCCATAAGCATCACAATTCCAATTATCCTGCCAGCACCCTCAGCAACATGAAAATTGTAAATAAGGCCATGGTTAGGAGATGCAGCTCATGCAGCACTCCTGTCCCATTGGCGGTGACCTCGAGTACACACGGACTCGCCGAAATGGCGTCAAATTGAAGTCTCGATTGAGAGTGCAAACGTAAACAAGTTAAAGCCACATGTACGCGAAATGGCGTGTAATTTGTTTACTTGAGTGTAGCTCGCGACTGCGGAGGTAATTTGCGCTCGCGCTTACATCATTATTACCAGCAGTGCTGCCCACTTTGTGTGGACTATTGGCACAGGCGTGCTCTGCTGTGGTCTGTGCAATTATACCGCCGCTGTGTAATACGCTCCATTGGCACTCGCCACCGACCGTCATCGCTGGACTGTCGATGCCGTCTGATGGCCTGCCCGGGCTGCGTGGCATAATGCGCCTAATTTCCGATCGCTAGCTGTATTAACCAATTTTTTGATTGCATCCACTTTGCTTCCGAGATAATCAACTGCATTTTTCGAAATCGCTTTTCCACTGATTTAGTGGGTTAACCGTGTGCGAAATGGACACACCTGAGGAGAGTCGGCCAACTGGAGGTGTTTCATTGTTGCATTGGCACCGCAAGAGCGATGGCTTCGAATTTGTTAACTTGCGTTGAAAGGGAATATTTATGGGTTGATTGTGGAAGCCGAGGGCATATCCTCATCTCGAGAGATTGCAGTGAACTACGAGCATTGTGCATGGTAATCAATGTGCTTGCAAGGCTCTCCTCGCAAACAGTGACGTTAATCAATGGGTATTGTGCAAATGTCTTATGTAACACATCATCACTCTTGTCGATTGCCGCGTCTATTGATTGTAATTTTAAGACGTCTTGTAGATGCACACATTCGGCAAAATTGACACCGGGATGCAATCGCGTCAAGGCTAACGACTGCGTAGGGCTGCTGGTTAAGTGCTAGCGTCAAACAAGACAGCTATACGATAGGAATTTACGTACTTCGTTGGTGACAAAGGACATATTTCTTTGTCTTCCTGTGATCGGTCGGTGAAATAATGCAAAGAAATCAGAAAATTCCATCGCAAGTGTACGAGTTTAAGGGGAAGTTAGCCAATGTCATTTTGCCTTCCTGTTTCACACGCCTCCACTAGTTTGCATCTCTAATTCGTCCTCTAGATGATGGCTTTTGTGTGTCTTAAGGGGGTACCTTCAGCTAGGGTTGTGAGGAAATCAAAAATGTGTACCTGATCGGACTATTATTTATAGGGGAAACGAACTTCGAGTGGAGCCATCTTCATCTGCATGCTCAGCTCAAAACTTTAAACACGTTTTTCTCGAAAATTTGCCTTCCAAGTCGGTGATCACTGTAACTTAAGAAGGGCCTTACCGATCAGATTGAAATTTTTATTAGTTATTCTGCACAAAATTGACCTCCGAGTGATGGAAGGATTTTTTCTGTACTATTGTGATGTGAGTCACATGAGAGAAATTTGGGTCAAAACAACAAATTTTAGTTTCAACGTCCACCATTAAATACCTTTCTAACTGAGTGGGTCGCCGTGGCGTAGTGGGTAAGTGCGTCGACTCCTACGCAGAGGGTGCCAGGTTCGATAGCCGAATGTACCACCTTTGATCACGGCTCCGCCTCTTTCGAGTCACTGACAATGCTCAAAGAGTATTCCTGTCTAGAAAAAGCTTCTCAACTTCGCCGTTCGGAGTCGGCATTAAACTGTAGGTCCCTTCCACGCGTGAAAGAACAATAGCACGCACAACACGAGTGGTTGCTGAGAAGCCAGGCCCAGGTCCGTCTCGGACTGTAGCGCCACCCATATTATCATTATAACTGAGTGTACCCCCTTAGTTGGGGGATTCATTTTTTCTTACCGGATTCAATCTCCAAAGCTGCCATGCCTCCCTGGCGGGACAGAAACTCTCATACTAACAACAGTGTACCCTGACCTTAACAGGTTCTAATGCGGGTCCTATATTGTTCGCATAAAACCACAGGCTTACGTCAAAATCTGACGAAAGATGACCGTGAAAAGTATGTTACCCACAAGATACCGTAGACCACATTACATGTTATAAACAGCCAAGGACAATGTTACTCAAAATAGCCGTCCACGTGTGATCTTGAACTCTGTAGTAACCACCATTGATGTGAAATAATCCTTGAAAAGTAATGGCCTCTTGGCTTGTCAAATCCAGCACACTTCTAACAGACGCCTTAAAAAATCATGCTTATCAGTCAAGTTCAAGCCAGTAGCCCAGTCCCATGCTGTCGCTCTTGGATCGGAACTTTCAAGTCTCGATAATTCCATGAAGGATGCCAGAAATAGCAGGCAGCTTAATCCCTTCGCAGAAACCAGAAATTCGATTAGTAGTAGTAGTTTAGAAGTAGGAGGGGGTCACGTAGTGGGTTAGTTCGTCGACTCCTAAGGCCGCTTTCACACATGTCGGCGATTTTTCCATCTTGTCGGCAAGGGAGGTGAGACGTGCTAGGGGTAGCCCGCGTCTGGTGTGCTCGGGGTTTGCTTTCGGATTTTCTATTCTCTTCTATCTCCCATCGTTTTTCCAGTGAGTTGCTTTATTCGTATGTTCTTAATGTTGGGTATTGGAAGCATGCTGTACATTTGTGAGAAAGAGATGACGCATGTGTAGGAGAGGGTAGGACACAGAAAAAGTTCAGAATTGAGATCTCAATTGCAGAGACTGATAGATTTCCTGTGTGAAAGTGGCTTGAGATCACAAATGGGAATTTGAAACAATCGCCGACGAATCTTAGCGAGTGTGAAAGCGGCCTAAGCAAATGGTGCCAGATTCGATTCTCGAATTTACCAACTTTAAGAATTCACGGCTCCATTTCTTTCGAATCACTGACAATGCTCAAAGAGTATTTCTCAAACATAGCCGTTCACAGTCAGTACAAAAATGTTGATCCCACTCACCTAACTCGTGAGAGGGCAATAGCAAGCATGACACGAGTTGCTGTTGAGAAGCTAGACACAATGGGCTTCGCAATGAGTCCAATAAAACCTAGGTGAGATATGGTTGCTGATTCTCCGAGCTCGTCCAAGCTAACTTAAGCGAGTCCGACGACGAGGACTTGCCTCTGTTTGACATAGCTCACTAGCGACACACTGCATCTAATTTCCCTAGTTAGACTGACTTAAGGTAGTTACAGTATCTCGTGGTATTCTTCACGAGTGATGGGAATGGGAGGAGCATAGCTGAGCTTTCCTGTAGGACTCGACAAGTTTGATCAAATTCTTTAAACAGCTCTCAGGAAGAGCCGCAATTAAGAAGGTCGAGAATGGTGTCAAGGCGAAGTCAGGGGTTATCAATTCAGTATTTATTCTAAAGCTGTTGTGGGAGTTACTTGAGAGATTCGGTAAGCAATACGGCAGTAGGAGAGGAACTCACTGTTGAGCAGCTGCTTCATCGAACGGGAAGAGGTATGTTTCGATGGTCGATGGACGGCTGTCATCACGACTTCCGCGGCATGTCTTGAATGTGACCCAGGACGAGGTGGTTACACGAAGCCCAAAAACTGGACTGACTAATCATGGATATATAATTTGTGGTGAGATAGATTCGATGGTGGAGGATCAAGTTGCTTGGTGTGTGCTTTACTCCCGCGGCACATGTAGTGGATCACGACATTAGATGAGACTGTCTTAAGGCTACAGTGTGAACTTTAGCACACGTACTGAGCGTGTCAGGTGTTGGCACTTACCTTCTAGTCGAACAACTGCTTTTTAATTAGTACTTGGACTTGTATTGTAGTCCTTCAGGGCTCCTTGATCAGAGGCCTTAACCAATAATGCTAATTTTCTTCGTGTGATCATGAGAGCTGGGGATGTGTGTTCATGAGGAGATGATGATGCAGAATTATTCTTGCTAAGCATTGTTTCCTTAGCTTCGAGAGGCGATTGAGTCTCGAAGGACCAAGGAAACAAGATATAAAACATTGATCACCCCAGGTCGCAAAAGCATAGACAATCTACAAGAGGGGATGAAAAATTCTCTTGCTTTGCGTGCAATCTTGTTAACTTTGATGGGATCTGGAGGAGAAGATTAAACTAGAAACTGTAAGGGCTGTAAATCGACTTGCAGATGATGGCCAAGGCAGACCATCGCCTAAGGTGGCTGGGACATGTAGAGCCCATGTGCAACATAGCTCCGGTCCGAAGATTCCTCGACTCCGAACTTGTGAGACAACAGATGACATCAGCGTCCAAGATGGCGCACCGAGGTGAAGTAGGACCTCATACATGCGAGACTGCACACAAGCAGCTTATCAGAGATGTCGCTTGTTGCGAAGCTTGATGGTTGGAGACCAGGTTCTCAGCTAAGTTCTCTAACCAATCATTCACAAAGAATAACTACTCATACTTATTTCAAGAGAGAGCTGAATACCTCGAAACGACTAGACATTCGACTATAATGGATGGAGGATGGAATAGAAAAGACCAAAGACAAGATATGAGACATGAACCACCTCGTTAAGGTTCCTTAAATCAAGTTATAATCAAGTTTCTCACCGAATTCAAACTGCTGTCAGTTCCGCTTGATAGATAGACATTATTACTCGCACGCAGCTAAATGACTTAAAATATCAATTGCTCGGGTGTCACCACCAAGCACTCCTGCGCCCCGCCACCAAAGAATTCCCACCCACTAGCGACGAGTAACACAATTTTCCTTCTTGTCACTTGAATTGTTACAAAGTAAACACACACTCTTGTGTAATAAACTTCAATTTAAAATACATTTAAATCAAATTACATTCAAAAGGCTGCCGTTATCTACCCTCGCACTTTGCTCTTCATAAATTTCAATGTTTCCCAAGCCCTTAATATTCCCGCCATATCCTTTCTGTTCGCATACTTTACTCGTACGCTCCTGCCAGAGTGCCACATTCACAAAAATCGTATCGTCGAGCGAGTTCGTATGCGTGGGAGGATGGGGCGCGTACTGCTGGGATGGGTGCATGAGGAATTCTTATCATTGTTACCTCATCACCCCCCTCACCCTGTTTGCTTTCACAATACATTTGCATATGTGTACGTATGCGATGCGAGTGTGTACCTCGCAGGACTATAAAAGAACGCCTTGGTGGCTTCCAAGCCACGTTCTCCTCTGGTCCTAGCTGGGGATGGAGAGCCACCCCGGCATTCTCAGGCGAGAACAGAGAACTTCAACCCTTTCTCTAACGGAAAACATAAAGAATTGGAAAACTTTCGCTAAACGATCTGTTAATGAACCCTTAATGAATTGAAATAAAAGCCACACACTCTCACCCCAGCACCCACCCATCCACACGCCGAGTCGAAATGAACAATAAAAGGAGGACTTTGCTTTCAAGTTTTCCCTCAGCTCGGTCGTATGAATGCTTTGGGGGTCTAAAAATGAGTGGATTCATGCGAACCGTAGATATCAGCTAACAAATTAAAATTTATTAAAGTCCTTTGTTCTTTACTCGTCCGTTTGCACAATCACACCAGCACACTCGCATACACACCGAAATGCGCGAAGTAAGCGCAAAGCAGCAGCGGCTGCCGATGGGAGTGCAGAAGTGTAGAGGCATCTTCAAAGACTGTTAGCCTTGTCTTTTGCCACTCCAGCTAAGGTACTGTGTCCTGTGCAGCCACCTTATTGTACCCACTCACTGGGAATTAAAGTCTTGCGGACGAGGAGAAAAAACAACAGACCAAAAATAAAATTAAAAGAAAACTCGAAAGAACCGCCAAAGGACAGGGCGCAGCTACTTCTATGGTACTTTGTGAATTTTTTATCACCCGCTAAGAAGGACTCATCATCAAGAGATATGGGGTGTAATATATTAGAGCAACATTTAAGTTCACCCGCTGCTCCCCGTGTTCCTTTTTATGCGAATTTAATGGCAGTGCACACTGCACAGTGGGATATGTTTGCCCTTTTGCCAAATGCATGGGGCGCCGAACGGACATGTGCACTGGTGCACGAGCCATGTGCAATTACACGTATGGAATGTGCATTACGCTTGGACACAAACAAAGGGAAAACAAGCAAAAAATCGTATGTGAGAATGCGAGGCAAGGACGCATTTTTGGTGGGCGAGTGCATGTCCTCCCCTGGACACGTTACAATGGAGTGCTCTTGCTCGCAGCAGTAGATATTTGTACGATGACCTTAATTACATGTAATTACCGTGCAATAAAATTCACATTTCTCCCTTTTTGTGGGACGCTAAATGTCTGCACAGCGTGCTGCACGAGGTATTAATGCACGGATTGTGGGTGGTTGCGTGGACGTGATTAGCTTTATATTTACCACGATGCGACCATAAGTTGGGCTCGTTTATTGGGCGGCGATTGCGAAAGGTGATTATTTAATGGCATTAAACAATGTATCGAATAACTTGATTGTTATATCGTTTTATAAGGAATTCTGATTTCAAGACAATGCCTCAGTTTTGTTAGGAAATAGGAGGGGTGTATTTTTTTATTTTTCGAATTCATGGGGGAAGACAGGGAGAATAGCGAGAACAGATTAAGGGACGCTGGTGCAAAAGTGGTACCACTTGACTTCTTGTGGAGATACTGAGTGATTATTTCTTTCTATTTCTGACATCTCACGAGTGAAACGTTAAGATATGTCTCACAGTTGACATTCACAGAAACACCAACACTGGCACAAAGCTGAGAAATTATTGAATTTGATCATCAAATTCCTTCAAACGCCTATTTCTGGTTTAATTAATTAAATGTTAGTGAAAATTTCTTCAAATGTAGGAGCTGCTGATACACCCGGTAAACGGCTTGTTCGCCCCGGTCATTGGTTTGGCCCCCAATTTTCTTAAAACCGTTTGTGGGAACAACTTTATTTATCGATCATTGTTTTCGATCTTTTTTTTTTGCTCAAGTTATATAAAGAGTGGCAAAAAAACAGAGCATAATAGGGCCCGGAAACGTGCGTTAAAAGCAGTAGGGCGCTACATGCCACACAGAAAAAGAAACAATCACAATTAGGGGGCCGACCAAATCGTGAGATTTTACGGCCTTAGACTTCTTTCCAGGGCATACGTGAAATCACTCGCATATGTTGCTGAGTCACGTGAATTGCAAACATCTTCCTCTTTCTTCTTCTTTATTTGGCGCTACAGTCCGGGGTGGACCTGGGCCTCAACCTGGGCAAACATGGTAGACAATAATTGACGTGTCACGCGATTACATAAACCGCCTGCGTTCTTAACAAAAAATAATCTCAAACGGATGTCCACTAAACAACCTTAAATGCAGACTTCTTAGGAAATAAGTCAGTACCCTTATCCTTATTTTTTTTTTTTTGTTCCTTAAGTACATGCTTTAAAAAACTACATTTAAGATTCTTTCTTTGTTGTTCCGTTTATATTAAATTCTTACTGAGAACGAAGAACACCCAATTGCTTTATTCACACTTTTGCGACAGACTTAAATTAGGAAGAGGCCAAACGTAAGTTCCGACGATCGACTAAAGGGCAGAGTTGTCGTTCAACCCTAGAAAGGACAAAATTTAGAAATTTTCCTTTTTATGACTTTCAAGAAGTAAGCGTATTTTTTTTATGATCAACTTGTGTTTGTTTTTTTTGTCCCCTTCCATCGTGGGTCGCCGTGGCGTAGTGGATTAGTGCGTCGACTCCTGCGCAGAGGGTGCCAGGTTCGATACCCGAATTTACGGCTCCACCACTTTCGAGTCACTGACAATGCTCAAAGAGTATTCCTGTCTAGAAAGAGCTTCTCAAATTCGCCGTTCGGAGTCGGCATTAAACTGTAGGTCCGTTCCACGCGTGAGAGAACAATAGCACGCACAACACGAGTGGTTGCTGAGAAGATAGGCACTGGCCCTTTACGGGCTGTAGCGTCACCCATATTATTATTACTATCGTGATGCACCAAAGACTAGAACATACTCGAAGAAAAAGAGTAAATACTAGACCCTACGAGGTTCATATATACATGAAGTAATCTCAAATGGTAAATGGCAAGCATTGTATACAATTTGTATACAATTTTGCATTTTTCTTTTTTATTGTTTGGGCAATTCAAAACCAAGCGCTTTAAACATCACCCACAATGGGCACCGTGACGATGTCCTACTACTTAGCTCAACAAACGGCAATTGAATTGATTTAGAAGATGATGCCTTACGTATTAATAGCAACTTCTTTATTTGACGCTACAGTCCGGGGTGGACCTGGGCCTCAATCAACAAGCCTCTCCAGCTTGCACTGTCTCTGGTTAGCTGTCTCCAGTGTCGCAGGCCAAGTTGAGTTGAGGTCCTTCTCCACCTGGGTGCGCCACATTAAACGCGGGCGTCCTCTGTTGCGTTGTCCCACGGGTTCGGAGTCGAAGACTCTTCGGGCCGGAGCTGAGTTGTCCATACGCGCTACATGGCCTAGCCATCTTAGGCATTGGATCCGAAGACGCCTGACCAGACTAATGTCGATGTACAGCCAGTACAGTTCGTTGTTGAATCTTCTCCTCCAGAATCCGTCAACGCAAACAGGATCAAAGATCGCTCGCAGAGCTTTTCTCTCGAAGAGACCAAGGACTTGCCTCCGGAGGCTGTCCATGCCTCCGCGCCGTACAGCAGGACTGGGATGATCAAGGTCTTGTATAAAGTCAGCTTGGTCCTTCGAGAGATGGCTCTACTACTCAATTGCCTCTTGAGCCCATAGAAACAGCGGTTTGCAAGCTGCTCAATGCTCTAGAGAGACTTCCCTTTGAAAGGGCTTTACAGTCTGAGACATATACTCAGTATCCCACAAAAGTGTTTTCCCCCGATAGCATTGAGTGTTCATTGATTGAAAAGATTTTCGCAAGAGTGTTCATCTTATCGCAAATCCTTCAGCTGACCTTGTCCCTCCAATCAGAGGGGGAAGACCACAAGACTGAGAACCGCCCAAAGCTTCTCGGAATCATGACACAATTCCACCTCTTAACTCAGTTCCGCTCTGGTGGGCGAACACGCTGTGGACTATGCAAACAAAAAATCGGTTTGCGCAACCACTTCAAATATCTGGTTGTAGAATTTTGATCCCCATTCACGGGTCCCCTGGTATATCGAGTGGGCCATACGAGTACCTACCGCCTCGGAGTGGCAGTCCGAGGAGGAGCCATCCGAACGAGGAAATACCAGCAGATTCGGATGGCAGAAAACTATCTTTTGCATAACACCACAGATTAAACGCCCCACGAATTTCATGAAACTTCCATTAAAGCATTATCCTTGCTTTCCTTCTCTCGTACTTCTTGTTCGTTGTCATTCCTCCCCTCTTAGGGAAAACAGGGAAACACATGCAAATAGCATTTATGTACGGGATGTGCTGACTCCACTCTAAGTAAGGTTACGGTCGATGGTGGCTGATACCGTACCGACCCAAGAGGATGGATGCTTCATGGAGCAACTTTCGTCCAAGAAGCACAAAATTCGTGTAGCTTAACAAATACTCGTTCTCCTACTCCTGCTTCTGCCTCTGCTGTTGCTGTTGCTGACTTCACGATGATTCTTCATTTTTTTCCCTCGTTTTTGTTTCTCCCCACTTTTGCGTGCTTTTTGATTTATTTTTCATTGAAACACACAAAAAGAAAAAATCCAAAAAATGCACTACACTACGGAACAAAGTTTTGGGATCCATGTTTTGTGAATTTCTTCGTCTCGCCTAGCAGTCGGGACACAGCGCACACACACAACAAGCTGTAAGACGGCGAGGATGGTGATGGTATCCTTGGTACATCTATCTGAAATTTTGTGTGTGCATCAACATGATGTTCTGTCGTTGGGAACACCCCGTGTCCCCCTAATGCATTGGGGGTTACGGATGCGGAATGGGAGGAATTAAAATATGAACACCATCGTGTACATTTCATCTGCTCTGGTTGTTACCGCATCCTTATTGCAGTACACCACCACTTGCATTGAGCATCTTTGTGTCTGTCTTCTCGGGTAACTTCTTGTCTGAAGGAGCATTATTCTCGGATCACAGATCTTAATTCAAGCAACTTGAAGGTATCAAAACTTTTGTTGGAGAGTGAAAGGCGAAGGGTGATATCACATCACAAGTTAAAATTTTTGCAGAAGGACATCGCACCGAGTGTATTTGGAACTGAATGACTCAAGAAATTATCCTTCGAGAATTCAGTTCACAATTTCTTTCTTGTTTTTTTTTTTTGTTTGTGTTTGTCCTTTAGTTGCACAGCACGGGTGAGTTATTAATAGTGTCACTCTTCTTGAGAGATGATACTGTTCACCTTTACGATGATGCAGGGTGCACAGCGTACACCTGATAGTGAGTTGCTTCTGCTTCTGTTTGGAGTTTCGTATATCAAAAAGTTTCAATCTAGATGGGTGAGTAGTGTAAGAGCGTGTCTTTAAAGTTCAAGGACTTTGCAAGGGGGGAAGAATAGAGTGAATAGAATATCATTTTCGGCGCCGACAAGACACTTCATGTCTTACAATCTACACACGAATGGGACCGCGCTGATGGAAAGACTTCTTGTCGTCTAACTTGCTCGTTCCGAACTTGAATAAAATCGAGTCCACACGAAAAGGAGTTAGTTTTTCATAACACATGGGTGCTTCACTTTATTGCTACGCCTGCAAAATCAATTGTAACACCACACGGGTGGCGAACAGATCCGATCACCCATCACTCAAGGTTATTGAATGGGAACATGGTCTTTCAACGTGTATAGTACAACTCACGCTTGTGGAATCTGGCTCTAGAGATAAGCGAGAGCTAGATATGAGTTTGAGATTAGATAAGAAGGTAGGTATTGTAGCAGCCCTTATAACGAATTCAGGCACTCTTCTAAGAAAAAGAGATAAACATGTGAAAGGGACTACCGGTGTGAGAGCAGTGAACGTGAATAAAGATCACTCTTGTGTAGTTTGCGGAGCGATACGGACGTACCTTCAATAAAGTTGATCAGAAAAAATGTATTCAAGTGTTCAAGTGTCAACGGCTCGCTTAGTGGAGGGTCCACTCTGCCCATGTGAGGTTAAGGTGGTGCCTAAACGACTGAACTGTTGTATGTTCCACTTATGGAATCACCATAATTTGTTAAAAGTTATACTGACAAATTAGCGACTGGATGGCGTAGTTGATTAAGTGCTTGCCCCTGGTTAGCGGGGTCCCCGGTTCGAATCCCCGTGAATTCAAACCCCGTGGTCCAGTCAGCATTTACCGTTGGGATCAAATTAAATCCACTATCACTGGAGTGGTCAATCTATGGTAGTAGTCAGACTATGGGTATCACAATGGCCCAACTTGGGCTAAGTGTGCTCGTGAATTCACTTGCAGCCGCGCCTACCTACCTACCTGTACTGACAAATACATACAATGAAACAAGAAAAAATTGGGAGTCATTATCAGCATGGTAGATTCAACCTGAAGTATCTCCGTCATTATATATAGATGTTTAAGACTAGTAAATAAATATGGCGACCCATGGAATGTGTCTGTCTTCTCGGATAACTTCTTGTCTGAATGAGCATTAGTCTCGGATCACAGATCTTAATTCAAGCAACAAGACTAGTAAATAAATATGGCGACCCACGGAAGTTCTGAGCCTGATAGGATAGCTGCCTTCCATCGCTGACGGCATTGGGTACCCTTTTGGCACGATGTTTTTTTGCCGTTCCATTCTTTTACAGTGGTGCGTAAAAACGTCAGCATGCGATTGTAAACAACTTGCAAGCCTTATAAAATGGCATATATTTTTTTTTGTATGAAAACAACGTACAAATCAACAGTCTTTGTACGGACACTGATGATAAAGTAGTCTTATTTCTTTTTTGTTAAGGTTTGACGAGAAAAAAAACTCTACTAAAAATAATCCCTTAATAATAATATAATATGGGTGGCACTATATGTCGCTTTATTTTTTGTATGTCGACGTATTTAAAAATTCGCAGACTTAGCTTACAGTAATCACGCAGATCATCTTATACTACTGCAATTATAATATTTTTTTTTTTTTTTTAAGTTGTATTTTGTACTTCCTTAAAAAGATGTGTAGTTGCTATTAATTTGGAAGAACCATTTCAGCAGACTGCTAAACGGCGATGATGACAACAATACCGCTGTCAGGCAGAATGTCACACTCAATATGGACGATGATCGACGAGAATTCCGCCACCCCGAATAGACGAGGTCAAGATAGCAATATCAAGACTGAAGTCTAACAAAGCTGCCGGTGCGGACGGACTGTCCGCTGAAATCTTTAAGGCAGCTGGAGATGACCTGGTTGGGCGCATGCACCAGCTCATCTGTAAGATAAGGTCGGAGCAAAGCATGCCCGACGAGTGGAATCTCAGTATCGTTTGCCCGATCCACAAGAAAGGAGAACCCTTTGACTGCGCCAACTACCGAGGGATAAGTCTCCTGAACATCGCTTACAAGATCTTATCTGCCGTTTTGTGTACTCGCCGTTTATAAATAGCCTGATAGGTCCACATCAGTGTGGCTTCAGGCCAGGGAAGTCCACCATCGACAAGATTTTCACACTACGGCAGATCCTGGAAAAGATACAAGAAATGCAAATCGACACCCACCACCTTTTTGTCGATTTCAAGGCCGCATATGACAGCGTGCATAGGGACGAGCTATACAATGCCATGTCTAGTTTTAACATTCCTGCCAAACTCGTCAGGTTGTGCAGGATGACGATGGAGAATTCTCGCTGCTCCATCAAGGTCGGTAACGAACTCTCCGAGACCTTCAATCATGCTGTCATGTGATTTCTTAAACATCATCCTGGAGAAGATCGTGCAAGACTCACACGCCAACACTAGAGGCACGATCTTCCAGTAGTCTGTATAACTGCTAGCATACGCGGATGACATTGGCGTGGTTGGTAGACCACAGCGAGCCGTCAATGAGGCATTTGCTGGCATTGAGGCGGAGGCGGCAAAAATGGGTCTAGCGGTGAATGAGGGCAAAACGGAGTACATGCTGTCATCAAGAAAGGACACACAACATCCACGTCTTGGACAGGGCGTCACAATGGGCAGCTATAACTTCAAGGTAGTCAAGGACTTCGTCTACCTCGGCTCCGCAGTAAATAGTACAAGCAACATTAGTACCCAGATTAAGCGCAGAATAACTCTTGCCAACCGCTGTTTCTACGGGCTCAAGAGGCATTCAAGTACTTCAGCCAAGAAGAAGGATCAAGCTGACTTTATAGCTGACATACATAGTCTGCTGTACGACGCGGAGGCATGGTCAATCGTTCAGAGAAAAGTTCTCCGTGCGTCCTGTTTGCGTGGACGGTTTATAGAGAAGAAGATTCAAGCACGAACTGCACGGGCTGTACAGCGAAATGGGCCTAGTCAGGCGTCTACGGATCAATGGCCTAAGATAGCCAGGCTAGGAAGATGGCAAGACGCAACAGAGGACGCCTGCGTTGAAGATGATGCACCCAGATGGAGAAGGACCTCAACCATCTGCGTGTGAATTATACATTTTTATTATTCTATTAAATTGGATGTTGTATCCAAAATACAAATAAAAACGAGAGAAGGAGAAATTAAATCAAAGAAGACACTATAAACACTCTTTAAAACATTTATTAAAAAAAAAGGAAAAGAATCTTAACACGAGGGAGAACTTGACACGTTCTCTTCGAACTGGAGACTGCCACGATTGTTCTCCCAATCTCCATTGCATCCCTGTCATGATCGGTCGTTATCGCACTGTGAGCTCAAGTGGCTAGTCCCTTTTAATATCGCATTCTATCCCATCTGAGCTCAAGTGGATCGTTTCATTTAGCGATCGAATGACCACATCGTCATTTGGGACTATGACATCCTTATCTGCTGGGGTGTGGGTATGAGTAACCCCTGGACCTGTCATATCCGCGATTGCTGGCGTTGACATGTACACGACTCGTGCGGAACTGAAGGCAGCTAGCCATGGATCGTGATAGTCGGACTGTAGAGCCAAACGAAAAAAAAGTACGGTCCAGGTGGACCTGTGCTTCAGTCAACATGCCTCTTCAACTAGCACGGTATTAAGCAAAGCTCCTCCTGTTTCGTACAATCAGCCGACTGTCAGCAGATATTTAAGTTTATTCTTTAAATGAATGCAAGTTCCTGTCGACGCTGTATAACCCAGCTAGACACAATGGACACTGCATTGTCAACGAATTCGCTTCCTTTTCTGTCATCGGTCGTTAGGTTAAGTTTGGTAAGGTTACTTGTGATGCCACGCGGATTCTTAAACCTGGAACCAGCTGGCTCTTAGCGACTTAACTTGCTTTATAGTGTGTCATTCGGCTCGCTATGAATATTGTAAGAGTAGGCCTCTATGTGCGAGTACTATCGGCTTGCTAGAGCACTACACGAACAGAGGAACCATGCCGGTCGTCGAAAACCTTCAAAAGTTACCACATTCCCTCTATCAATTAGGTAACATTCCCTCGACGATCGCATTAGTCACAATCCAGCAATTAAACCTCCCGCATGCACCACTCATGCCTCAACAGTCTCGTGCAGCTAATTATTCCCGTCCATTAAACTATTACTGTCCTTAAAGAAATGTCTTAAGTCAACAACAACAAAAAAGAGCACAAAAAACTGCCAAAAGAAAAACATCAAACCAACATGCAAGGATCACAGTTCCCAGCGGGAGCGTTTGGCCCATCAAGCACTAGGGGAGCCACACACAGTGTTTGCTCTTTTTTTTTTACCTCCAGCCATAAAGCATAACATGCGAGCATGTGTGTGGCGTGTTGCAAGGAGCACAGGATACTCATATGCAAGTCAAAGGATCTTTATGGTTGAAAGCCTTTTATCATATCATGACCACGGTTTTTTCCTTGTGCTGTTTTTCGTTTGCTCCTTCATCGTAATTTGATGAAACATGGAGTTTCGCTTGGGTTTGAAGACCATTTTTTTGTTTCTGTTCTGTTTGCTTCATTTCGTGATGCAAGCATTAGGAAAAGTTTGGTTTTATTATTTGTTGCTCTGGTTGGCTGGCGGGGAGAGGACCTGCCGCTGGCACACATGCACACGGCACGTATTGTCGTGTTCTTGGTTTCGTTGCGTTCGGTTTTATTTTCGCTTTTCTATTTCGTTGCGTTTTAATAAGAAACGACGAGTAGCAGTTTGAAACTATTACCTGCACGTTGGGGATACGAATCGCACGGCAAAGATAAACATCTGTCATGTGAGTGCAAACATGTCTGGAGTCAATTTAGTGCTCGGGAATTCCAATTAAAATTTTCTAATTTACCGTATAATGACGGTGAGTGTGATGGCTGCCACGAATGTATGGTTTTCAGTTTTCGACAAGAAACGATTGACGAAAGTATTTCGTGGTTCGGGGAAAGAAACTTTATCCGCCCAAATAGGGTGATAAACATGAACTTTTTCGAGGTTGTAGTGGTGTTTCGACGGGGAATCTTGGCAGGAATTGAGGGGTTTTTCGGACATAATGGCTCTTCTTGGCAAAGACGCAGGAAATGCAAATCGATGTACTCCACCAATTCGTCGATTTCAAGGCCTCATATGACAGCGGGCATAGAGGCAACCTATACAACTCCATGACTAGCTTTGAAATTCCTGGCTAACTCGTCAGATGAGCAGGATGACGATGGCGAACTCTCGCTGCTCCATCAAGGTCGGTAACGAGCACACCAAGACCTTCAATGTCAAAAAAGGATCCAGACAAGGCGACGGGCTTTCCAGTGACTTCCTTTATATCGTCTTTGAGAAGATCTTGTAAAACTCACAAACCAACACAAGAGTCACGATCTTCCAAAGTCCATACCATTGCTGGCTTTCGCGGACGAAGTTGATGTGATAGGTGGTGATGGGCATAACCGAATGGTGTTGAGAATCGAGACTTTAGTAATCCAAATATTTAGATAATCGAATGATCACTACTGACTTGTTACTAACTACTAACTAAATAATGACTTCTAACTACTAACTCATTCGAATGACTACTAAGTAATTTCTAGCTATTAACTCAAGATAGCTCGATAAATGTCTTACTTCAGCTCAAAAACAAGTAACAAATAGTTATCGTAGAGAAATACTAATCAGGAACATAGAGTGGAAGAAAAACGCAAAGTAAATGAACTTAAGTATTACTCCCTTCCTGGTTCGCAATGTAAATGAACTCAACTATTACTCCCCCTCTTGGTGCATTAATAAGAAAGAACGCATTCATTCGAATGATTTGGATGAGAGCCTTTTATCTCTTCTTGTGTAAGTAGTTAGTAGTGCGTCGAATGTGTTAGTATGTAGTAATTACTCACTAGTCATTCTAATGATTTATTGAGAATCGAGATATTCTCGAGATGTTGTACTGATCGATTACAACTCGAGCTATTATTCGAATGCTCCCATCTCTAGTGCGATAGGTCGAACACAGCTACCCGTCACTGAGGCGTTTGTTAGCCTCGAAACGAGTGCGGCTAAAATGGGTCTGGCAGAACATGCTGTCATCAAGAAAGGACGCACAATATCGACGACTCGGTCAGAAGGTCACTGTAGGCAGTTATAACTTCGAAGTTGTTATCGGCTCCGCGATAAACAGTACAAACAAAATCAGAACAACCTCTGTTTTTTGGGCTCAAACGACAATTAAGTAGCAGAGCTCTCCCTCTCGGGAAGGAGCCAGTTCCCTCATCGTTATGTAACTTACGCATCATATTGCGAGCTCAACTTTCGTTCACATGTTGACAATAATACAATTAGAGCAAACTCCGCACTTGACTTTGTCTAACGCTGGTCAAATGAATTTTTGAATTCCTGTGTCACAAAATCTATGTACATCACCTTCGTCAGACCTATTCTCGAATACGACAACCTAGTCTGGTCATCTCACTTCTCGGTCCACATTCGTGGTATTTAAGCTGTCTAACGTAGGTTCTTACGTTTTGCTCTTCGCAATCTTACCTGGTCTGATAGAAACAACTTCCTGCCTCCCGATCGCATTGCTCCCATTCGCCTTGAGTCACTCGAAAACCTTCGAAAAACCGAAGATTTGCTTTTTCTACACCAACTTATTTCTGGTAATATCGAGTGTCCCCGGCTTCTAAAATTGAAGCCCCATAATTTTAGATCTTCAGCCATTTTCCGAATCACACTAGATCGCACTTATTACCTGTTTCAATGACGTTTAGGTTGGCTACCAAAATGGAACACTCTTTCAACTTCCATCTCTGGGGTCCAGAAATGTGTCCTCGAAAGTCTGAATCTACGGGATGAGAGAGCACTGCAGCTACATAGCAAGTGTTTGATAGTTTCTTCCTCATCCTCGTCCATGCTGCTTCTAGAGAAATCATTATAGGGAAGGCCTAGTCTAGAGGCATAAGTTCCGATGGCACAATGCCCTGTTAAAACGCCAATAAGAGATCTGAGGTTTGGCCTGCTTAATCTGATCAAGCTAAGCGATCGCTTGGGATCGATCATAGGCCATAGTTGTTTGGTAATGAGGCGTCCTCTGCCAGGTATCAATCCGCAGTTTGTTTGGGCAAGAGTTTCAAGCTTCAGCAGATGTTTTATAGTAGCGATAGGCATGGAGGGTGGGTCTCCACCCGGAAAGAGCACGGAGCTTGTTCCCTTTCTAACGAGTTCGTCCGCTTCTCAATTCTCTGGAATGTCACAGTGTCCCGGCACCCACATAAGTTGGATGTTAAAGTACTTGGTCATCGCGTTAAGAGGCGGCAATTAAGGGAAGTCGTGGATTTAAAAGTGACTGAATTCAGACATTTGAGAGATCAATGCCAAAATATTGAAACTATTACTAATGCAGAAAAGTGGTTGTCAAATTTTTAATTAAATTGTCGCTATTTCTGTAACAAGTAAAATGTGAAAAGAAACTTCTTATGTTCAGTGATTCATGCAAACGCCTTAATAATACATACGAGTTTGTGCTTTCATTAATTAAGTCCTAGTATCTCAGATTGTAGTGGTCACCGTGGCGTAATGGGTAAGTGCGTCGACTCCTACGCAGAGGTTGGCAGGTTCCATACGAGTCACTGATAATGCTCAAAGAGTACTCATGTCTAGAAAAAGCTACCTCAACTTCGCCGTTCGGAGTCGGCATTAAACTGAGGGTCCCTTCCACTCGTGAAAGAACAATAGCACGCACAACACGAGTACTTGGTGAGAAGCTAGGCCCAGGTCCGCCTCGGACTGTCGCGCCACCCGTATTATTGTATATCTCAGATTGTAACTTGCTCAAATGGGAATTTAATGAATCGACTTCATGAACTTAAGCATTGTGCCTTCGTTTACCCCTCCATACTGCGTTGAAAATTTAACGAAGAAATTTGAAAAAAACGTTCAAGTAACGAACGAATTTTCTCTTATTGACCACACTACTAAGGTTTGGGAAGGGTATAGCTGTTCGCCAGCTGTTCTCAAGAGCTCACACATATTCACAGACACGAGACAAAAATCGCTCAAAATACGCTGTCAGATGAAATCAAGGTTCAAGGGAGCTAGAAGTTGGATATCTCTACTATCCCCTATCTCTGGTTACTAGCCTACCTCGCTCTGTCGACGACTGTGGTCTTAACACAAACTTTCGCAAAGCAAAAGCGTGGACACAATTCCGTGCGCTGTCGATGAAGACGATGCCATTTCTTCCCAAACCCTTTAAACTGTCTTGAGTTAAAGTAATAAGCACCCCCCTACCGTGAAATTCCCCACGTCCCTCTACTGAACCTCAATTATTCCCATGTTTGACTTCAATCTCAAAGCCGACATCCTCTGACCGTCAAACGTACAATCTACGAAAGCATGCACCCGAACGAATCCATTACAATTCAGATCACAAGAGCATCAGTTGAGGGAAAGTAAGCACAATCTAGACCAAGAGTCGACTCGAAATCTTCGCAAAAGCAAAGACTTTCCAAACAAACTTGGTATACTTGTTCAACGCACTTTGGACTTTGGAACGGGCACACACCACACGACACCCCCAAACAATCGGCACTGACATATCCTTTCGCAGTGAAATTAAATTACGACATTCAAGTCTCGAGTGTGCTTGAAATGCATAATCCTCACACACCACACACAGCCGTCTCGTAGCGAGGATAATTTGTCCCCGGCGCATTCACACAAACAGCGTATTCTGCTAAACTATACCCCATTCGTTTGCAGTTTCCTCTGGTTGGGTTAGGTTGTTCCGTTTAAAGTTTATCCCAACCACCACCCCCCGACCACCCACGCCACCAGCACATCTCTAAATTTCTACGCACATTCAGAAACTTTTCAAAACCTTGGAACAAATATTATCTGCTTGGAAGGGTAAACTTTGCACTCTTCGCTACGGGTACGGCGGCGGGCGCTGTCGGGATGAAGACTTAAAATAAAAAGAAGAGATTTTTTTGATTTTCGATTTTTTTTTTTTTTGCTTTTAAAGTTTTTCCACTTTCGTCCGATTCTGGGGCTTCTTCGGTGTTTGGCAGCCCCTTGGTTACGCTCATACATGTCATGAATTGTGATTTGTATTGAAGTTCGAAAAACACATCGAAGATTCGTTCCAGCGGATGTATGCACGTACATATGCACTTGTACATTATGTACTCTGAAGTAGACCCGTGGGAGGGATCACTGGGCGTGTGTACATAGAAAATAAGAGTTCGACTGGTTGGTGGGGAAATGATGACAAAAGTTTTGACAGTTCCCAAAGTGATTTTTCAAGAAGATTTTATTTGACATATCGGTAAAGGAGTTCGTTAGAGTTGTTGTAGCGGCACGGCGCGGCATGGCAGACAACCGGGCGCGGAAGTTTGAACTTCGGGCCTTGCCTAGTCTTCGTTCAAACGTTCAAACGGGAAAGGTCATGTCGTTCGGGGCTGACTGGGGGTGAGATGCGTTTCATTTAGGAGGAAAACATCAGATGACATGGAATAGAAAAAGTTTCGAGAGTTCGCGGGATGGTGTAGAACTTGACAGCTTAAAGAGGAGGAGGGGGACGTGCCACTTGAGCGCGGGAGCAAAAGTTCCAACTCTAGAGTGGAACGAATGATTTTTCCCCAAGTGATTGCAAAACGCGCTCTTGAGCGGTCCCCCAAGTGAGTGGTTCTGCTATCATGGGGAATCTCTTTGGGGAGCAGCTCATTAGATGCAAGTTTACGAGAGGTTTTTCAATACATTTTCAATGTATTGAGATCAGTTAGCGGGGTCCCCGGTTCGAATCCTAGTGAAAGCAAAGTCAATACGCTTTTATCTGGTGTTCATATTTGGTCCAGTCACTATTTGCATTGGGATTAAATGAACGGCACTATCACTGGAGTAGTCAATCAGTGGTTGTAGTAACGTAAAACGTCTTGTCAATCAGTGACTGTGGATATAACAATGGACCAATATGGTGTAAGTGTGCTGGTGAATGCACTAGCATCACTCATGACTGTCGTCCCTTGCGGAGAAGGCGTTTTTAGACCAAATTAGGGTCACTAACCCACTTATCCACGTACACTTTGCATCTAGTGGTTGGAGAATGTGCAAACAAAACAATCACGAGCATGGCAAAATTGAAACCAGCTGCATTACATCGAGACAATTCGAAGGACTAGTGAAATACTGATACTCTTCCGAAAGATGTCGTGATTAGAAAATTGTATTTCCAAGAAGAGTTTACCGTCAAGTTAAGCACCAAAACAGACTGACCAGCAATACGGTAGATTGGTATACAGATAGGTAGATCAAGAACTGTTGACGGAACAGGCACAGGAGTATTTGGACTCCGGACAAAGGTCTTCGAACCCATGGGCAAACGCACCAGTATATTTCAAGTAGAAGTCTATGCCATAGACAGATGCGTTCAGATCAATCTTGACAGGAACTACACTAATTACGACATAGCAGTAATGTCGGACGGGTCGCCGTGGTGTAGTGGGTGAGTGCGTCGACTCCTACGCAGAGGGTGCAACGTTCGTTACCCGAATTTACCACGTTTGATAATTCACGGCTCCACCTCTTTCGAGTCACTGACAATGCTCAAAGAGTCTTTCTTCCTGTCTAGAAAAAGCTTCTCAACTTCGCCGTTCGGAGTCGGCATTGAACTGTAGGTCCCTTCCACGCGCGAAAGAACAAAAGCACTCACAACACATGTGGTTGCTGAGAAGTTAGGCCCAGGTCCACCTCGGACTGTTATTATTATTATTATAATAATGTCGGACAGTCGTGCCGCTATTCTGACACTAGACTCCTATATCATCAAATCCAAGCTCGTGTGGGAATGTCTACACATGCTTAAGAAACTGATCAGGAGTAATAGAGTAAGACTCTGTTGGATACCTCCCCATACAGGGATAGAAGATAATGAAATGACCGACTGCCTCGCTAGGAAAGGAGCATCGGAACCTTTTATAGGCCCCGAACCTTTCTGCGGTGTAGTAGACCACGTCCTCAGGGAAGAGTTCAGGGAACTAGAAAGTAGGAACCGAGCAGATAAGTGAAACAACGCTAATGGCTTGAGCAGGCCAAGAAATTCTTGTGTCCCCCACCGGCTGATATTACCAGTCTAGTTGAGAGTCAAGCTGCCATCAGTCAGTCAAGTCAAGTGGTCGCATGCTGCCGCGAAGAGGCCAATGTTCACAGCACTCTATTACTCTATTCTGGGTCCCAGGCCATAAGGACATGACCAGCAATAAAGCAAGGATAAACTTGGTAGTAAAGCAATCTCTTGCGGATGTCAAGAATACACCTGGACGTTATGACCACCGAGATAGGATGCAGATAACAAGGAACTCTCCAACCACGGCCTCCATGTCAATTTGCGGCTCCTTTTGATCAGTTCAAATAATTCTAACTAATAAGGTGAATGAAGTGCGAGAGTTTGCGAAGTTCTCCGTTCCACGCAGCTGAATTAATTTCATATTTTGTGCCATTCTCATCGGAAAATGTGTCAATTTTGATAACAAAACTCAGTCGAAACAGTCCTAAATCCAACAATTACCCTTCCTCTCGAAGATCCTCCTCGTCAGTTGTAACTTTAGTTGCACACGCCAAGTCAATTCAAGTCATTTACAGAAGACTACTTTCAACTGCCACGAGACGAGAGCAACGTCGCGGTCGTGGCAACAACTAGACAAACTCAACCTTCAGCAATTAGAAAGTTTAAATCATGTCCGAAGTTCTCAATCCAAATGCCAAGTTGATTGGTTGCACAGAGGATCTGCGCGTCGTGGAACCGTTTGAAGGGAATGCAGAAGAAACGACAGCGATGCAGTATTTAAGTCACGTTTTTCGTTTGCCTCAGCGCTCTCTTTTTAATCTGCGAAGATTTTTACTCAACTTTTGACAGGGGGTACGGAACAAAAAAGGAACCTAAGCGTGGTTAAGGGCATCGTATTTCGTTGGAATTCGTTTCGTATTTTCGAGAATTCAGGCAACGTGACGTGCACAGCAATAGCGTTGGCACCGTCTGATGTTTGCATGCGCTCTGTACGGTGGGAGAAAGTTGCAGTGACGTCTGTCGTCCTCGCTGTCACAATAATGACGGTTTCCTTGATTGGCTAAGTGAAGTTGATTCGCTCTGAGAAATGCGTTATAATGTGCTGCGCTCCATGAATTCTTCATTTGCTCATTTGCTTTAATCTGCCAAGGAGATGCGGTGCAGTCGAACGAAACTTAATTGCCTGTGTTCGTGGAATCCAAAAAACATGGTTTGCCCGGGATCTTAGCGGGGAATCGAAAAATGACGCATAGAATGGTAGATTTGCTTGGAACAAAAATGACGTTATTGACTAAAGACTACAGCAGCACCCGCTCGTGGTGCATTCCGCGGATGTTGTGGTCGCTCTGGTGGTGGTGTTCATGGACCTAATCGTGACCATGGTCGCGGTGGAAGTCGTGGCCGTTGTCGAGAGGAAATCTCCAAAGAGGGGACTCCACTCATCAAATTGGGGCACTTGCTTCGTGATGCCAAAGAGATCAACGAATTGGAAATCATTGATTTTAATCGCTAGAGACATTCGTGCGGCTATTATTTCGGTCAAGTTGTCGGTTGTTTTTGTTCGGTAGTGTTATTGGGGAAACAAGACGTGGAACATCTGCACCGTACAAGGGCAGGGAGTCCTTGTTTGTTCATATGTTAATTTTTTATTTTTATTTTTAAATACTTACAGGGAACGCCAAAAGGGAGTGGACAGAATAATGGTTCCTTCATTCTTAACAAAATATAATGTCAAGCGGGACTCGAAGAAAAAAATTTTAAATGCAGTACACTCACTTTTGACTGTGACTGTTTGTACGTGAAAAAAAAGAACAAATAACGGATTTTTCTATTGTTGCTACAGAAAAGACGGACCACTTAACATATTTAGAGTTTCCATCTGAGGCAAAATGCAAGACGTCTATTTTTTCATACAGCTTTCTTTCTGGAGTGTTCGGTTGGAATGTGTACATCTTTCTTTGTTCAGCGAAGATACGCTTTAAGATGAAGAGCTATAAAGCCGAGACATCGGATACTCCTTTCCTGTGTTGAACGCCCGGCCTATTTTCCTTTGGACTGAAACTTCAGGACTTTTGGATGCGACTTCAAGTTCAAATGCTATCGAATGTTACGGATGAAGAAAAAAAGAAAAGAAAGTGATTGCTTACAATTTCCATTATAATAATAGTCTATATGGTTTGGCCTAGAGGCCGTCTACCAGATAGACGTTCAAACGAAAAAATACGTTAAATACTTGTATAAACCAAAAAATATATGCTTTCATCAATTATGCAGTTCCTATAGCGCAATGCGTTGACTGTGTAGTTGTAGATTGAGTCCCAACCTCTGCCACAATTCAAGATATTGCTCCCTCCAACTCAAGTGTCTGAGCACCGAAAAAATTAATACGGAACTCCTTAAGTATAGGGCTCGTTCTCCAAGATTGCACAGGTCGCTTTAGATTGGAAGCTCCGGGCGATGCGGTATGAAATTTAGCTTACAAAGTTCGCCTCTTGTTTTAAAAATTATACTTATTTTTTCTACGGAATAGCTATTCAAGAAATGAATCATTTTCTGTGGGTTATGGTTCAGTTTGCTGTAGAAGGCTCTGTATTGGGATGGCTAAGCTTCATTTACAAATTTGACAAACATTGTGTGACCAGTTTTCTGAAGTAAGGTGTTGATTTTTTGTTTTAAAGATTCCTGTTGTTCAGTTGGTGTAAAATTGAAGCTATAACCGCATTCTGAACCTAGTGATTCCCATTCTTGGACACACTTCACCTTATATCTATGCATTTGCGCAAATACCAACCTCGGAATTTTTTCCTGCCTCATCGCATTGACTTTATAAATATAGCCGAAGTGTATTTTAAGAGTGTTCAAGAACAGGGGTGTAACGCCAGTCTCTAAATGCAACATGTGATTAGGTGAAGCTTAAAAATCCGCCTAAGAAAATATCTGAGAAACCTTTCAACAGTGTCGGAAGCGCTGTAACCCCAAACTTGTGCTGCATACAATAGGATAGAAGAGGCTATGGCACGGAATATTTTAACTTTTGACTCACGCGAAACATTTTTATTCTGTATACAGTTTGCCCAAACCGCACCGATGGCACACTTAGCTTCAGAAAGCTTAACTTTAAAGTGCTTGTTCATACTTAGGTTTGACGTAATCAAAACACCAAGACACTTGTACTGCTTAACTATCTCAATCTGTTGGCAATGAAATATCCATTTTTCTCCTCGAGCGTACCTTCCTCCATCTCTAAAGATCATCATCTTAGATTTTTCTAAATTAACAGGTAAATTCCATATTTTGCCGTAGGTATCTATCATTAACTGCATGGTATCTATTGAGCCGGCGAGAAAAACCATATCATTTGCAAACATTAGTGCCGGAATTTTGGTTCCACCGGGATTTATTCCACCTCTGACTTCATCCGTTAACAGCAATTTACTAAGCACGCAAACTTGTTTGACGCCCATTGAGACCTCAAAGTCCCCAGATAAATGGCAACCATTCCAGATACATGATCTATTTTTGCTAGCTCTTAAGACATTAATGACATTAAAGCATTTCTGGCGGGATGGAGTCAAAAACCGCACGAAAATCCACGAAGAAAGCGTATAATTTTTTACGTTTCATTTTGTATATCTCTGCAATATTTACTAGCGAGAATATCTGGTCTAGGGTAGAATAGTTTCTACGAAAACCAGCTTGAGATTCCTTTACAAGGTTTCCATTTTCCACTCACTTCGTAATTCTATTGAAGAGCACACTGGGAAACAACTGAGCAGATGTGTTTAAGAAAGATATTCCTCTATAGTTAGCCGGATCATCATAGTCACCTTTCTTGTGGAGAGGAAAAATTATAGCTTTCTGAAAAGATTCGGGCACATCAGCAGTTGCAAATATTCTACTGAATTCTACTGTAAGAGCTGACAAGAAATCTGGTGGATAATTTTTCTAGTACTCAAAAGGAATACGGTCAATTCCTGCGATTTATTTTTCTTCGAGTTCTCGATGGCAACTGTTAGTTCTGAGGTGGTAAATTGTAAGTCAAGGAATTCATCCACGATCATATGTGCTGCATACTGAAATGGGAAGGATATTTGCGGTGCATTGAGAAGAGTTTTAAAATGGTCTCTTAATTGCTCTGCTAGCAGTCCTAATGAAATTGAAGTGGTTTTTCTTTTAATAAGCTTAACCGCTTTCCAAAATTGACCTGATGATCTCGACCCCTTTTATCAAGGCTATATTTTGTTCCTCGTAATGTATGTATAGTTCCTTGTAAAGAGTTCTAAATGTGCTACTCGTTACCGAACCACTCTCGTTTGCTGATTTTAGGTTATGTACTCCTCGGCATGAGTGGAGAAGCTGTTTTGATAAACTGCGTCAGTTGTTATGGATGATCCCACACAATATAGGAGTTGTAGTGATCCATCAGTATATACACCCTGCCTTGCCTTTATTGTGTTCTTCTTCTTCTTCTTCTTTGGCTGCCACTTCAGTTCAGGGTGGACCTGGGCCTCACATACTTACACGCCTCTCCACGCAATACGGTATTGAGCTAGTTGCGTCCAGGTACTCTTAAATAGAGCTCTCATTCTAGCTATATACGCCACCGAAGGTATATATAATAATATGGGTGGCGCTACAGTCTGAGGCGGACCTGGGCCTAGCTTCTCAGCAATCACTCGTGTTGTGGGTGCTATTATTCTCCCACGAGTGAAAGGGACCTACAGTTTAATGCCGTCTCCGAACGGCGAAGTTGAGAAGCTTTTTCTAAGCAGGAATACTCTTTGAGCATTGTCAGTGACTCGAAAGAGGTGGAGCAGTGAATTATGAAAGGTGGTAAATTCGGGTATCGAACCTGCCACCCTCTGTGTAGGAGTCGACGCATTAACACACTACGCCACGGCGACCCACCGGAGGCGTGGTCTTCCTATATCTCGTTGTCGGGATTGAAGCCGATGTCCAATAACTCTACAAGACTAGGCTGCCTGAGATGAAAGGGTCTTAAGTCTGAAACCAATTCAATTTCATTCAGATTCCTCCTCTAAACCCTATCAACACATACGGGACCAAAGCTATTGGCGGTGGTGTCAAGCCTTTCTTGCAGCATGCGACAATCTCGGGCCTTTGGATACCTGTGAACGTTTTATTTTTTTTTCTTCTTCTTTCGTCTTATGCCCTCAACGTTTGAAAGATCCAACAGGTTGTTGGCCTACACACGAAGATGTAAGCCGTGTGATCAAATATACAGATAGAGTCTCTTTTTTTTCTTTTTTCCAAATAGCATTGATGTCCATTTGAGTCACTTACACTGAAAGTCCTCTCAGACTCCACCGAAGATGCTGGAACAATTCTGTGACCTTAGGCAACAAGGTCTTAAGTCAATAAATAGGGTTCAGCTTTTTGATTGGTTTCAACTCAATTTTCTCTCTCAAAAGTCGTTCGTTTGGTGTTGACTTTATACTTGCATAGCTATTTCCCATCGTAATAATTTAGCCTCAGAATATTGTACACGTGCTTGGTATTAACATCTTTAGTTTATGTTATTCTGTCGTTCAACATTTCGCCGTGCTGGAACTTTAACTCATACTCTTCTTGGAAAAAACATGAGTCTCCTGAGAACACCTCACAAAGACTGACTGACGGGCTCCTTCAGTTTTTCCAACTATGCTCAATCTATGAAAATGTCACTGAGGTAGGATAGCCAAAACAGCAATAACAACACCAAAAGCACTCGAGAGTCGGAAGTCTGGAAGTGAGCAGTAAAACTACATGTCAATGCCTAGATCGACTCCAAGATTTAACAAATGGCTTACTTAATTAATGACGTCCATCTCAGTAACAGACGCCAGGGAGACTACAGCAATGGCGGAACTGGAAACAACATATGTTACGCAACCTTCGTTTATGGAAAGAAAAAGTGCAACAAAATTGCGGTTACGAATAGAAGAACTTTCCCAGTGAAAGAAACAAGTGATTGCCAGTAAACGAGGAAGTGTTATGTACTCAGGCGAAATTAGTGCTTAATTAAAACACCAGACTTACCAAACATACGATCTAAACTTGTTCAACACTGTCGCATACCTCCTAATCTATCACCGAGCAAATTTGCTTTGATGCTGTGCTGGATATTAAAGGCATTCGTGGAGTCGACAAGGTAGCCAAGAAAGACCCTGAAATGGGCATCTTTACCGGTGCCCACTGGAGATGTTTGCTGCAAAATTGAAAGAGCATGTCACGATATTGGGATTGCCATACACCGGCATGCTGCGGAAAGTGCGTGGATGAGGAAGAGGAAGAAACGCCTTCATTCTCCATAGGAAAACGAGTTTTGTGAGAGCACTAAAGAATTAGTAGGCATGTCCAGTGTGGATACAAGGGAGATCTCCAAATTTATTTACAAATCAAACTGTTTCCAAGAATTGTGGGATAAGCTGACTCTTGTGGCAACACGACCAACCGACATTGTTCGCTGATTTATCCTGAATTGATTGACTTCAAAGGCCACCACATGGCTAACAGAATGAACAAGAAACGGGTTACTATTTATTCAGCGATTAGTTCTGAAGTCACATTGTGGAGTACTCTTTGTCATGGTAATTCAAAAGTCCCCTTCAATCTTACGTCGATCATCAGTCTTTCAATGAACTTGACGGTTGATACCGTAACCGTGCGTCACAACCGTGCGAAAAACAAACAGAAGCATCGCCAAGCTTCAAAGTGTCCATACTTAGCTCTGGGAAATACCAACACTATCATTATGAATGAACTTAGAGAGCGATTGATTTAACTCCCACTCCGGAAACAATATTGAACGAAACTTAACGAAACTGGGCGATTATTACGACCTCACTGTAGCAATCGGGTGTCTTTGCTCAAATAGTCTAAAGCTCGCTTACACCAAAGATAGTCCTTAAAACTGACAACTCACTCAGCAAGGAAATAAATTTAAACTTGAATTAAATTCGAGAAATTGCAGAAGATACGCTGAATCATAAGAAGAAAGCGTGATAGCTTGCAAATCAGTTGGGACACTGCTATCCGCTGCTTGAGATGAACAAAACACCTCATCATCAGCTCTCTCGTCAGATACTCGAGAATGAAACCAAATTACCGCGCTTGACCAAAATCAATTAGTTGCCACTACTTGTGAATGAAATGGAATTCTTAAAATGTGTTCTCATTGCAACACAGACAGCCAATTAAATCACTTTGGCTGGTGTCACATATAATTAAAATTTAATCGCGAATAAAATTTGCATCCATCGACCGAGGCCGGTCTGTCGCCTCCACCGATAGCACAGCAGTGCCGCAATCTATGCTGCATCAGTTTTCACTAATTTATGTATTTATCCCTGTGTGTGTGTATTGTTCAAAACCGAGTGTTGTGACTATTCACTCGTTTGACACGAATTATTGAGTACCCTATGTGGAGACTAGGGGCGAGTAAGAGCTGACTTAAGCCATGATGTTAAAGGCAAGACAGGTGATGAGAGTGAAAACTATAGACCTTAGGCATAAGAAGGCGAAGACAATGCGAGCAGAAGACGGTGATCAAAAATTCAGAGCAAAGAACAACACTATGTCTCGACACAAGCTCTAGACTAAGTCGTAATCAATGTGAAGGCAATATGAAGGCGATTTTAAGTCACTGGCTGTGTAACTTGGGCACAATAGGCCAACACGTTGGTTCAAGCGAGCCACGGCCGGTATGCCCTCAAGGTACTCAATTTATTTACCCACCCCAAGTCACTGTCCATTCGAGGGGTAGTCAGTGAGGAAAACCTGGGACTTAGATCCAAAATGGCGCTTGGATTGTGTAAATACACAATTGTTTCTTTTTTAGCATGATAAGTAAATAAAATTTAAAAGTTTCGGCAAAAACTGGGCTTTCCGCTTAGATGGAAAAGAAATATCTTGGAGACCCTGCGCCCTTCCAAGTGGCTCACTGCATTTCGTTGCGGTCGTACAAGTTCAAACGATGATGAGCGACCAGTGCGTGAAGAATATCCTCGATATTGTGTTGCACCAGCCGAGGTTCCTTAATGCCCACTTCGGCACGAACAAATTATAAGCATGCTGTCGGGTGACAGGGAAGAAATCAATCAAAAAAAGTTGACAAGTTGTGAAATCCACGGTTGCCAAACTTAGCTGAGCTTGAGGACTCTTATTTTTGAAAGGGATAAACAAGTTGTGATTCCATTGAGAAAAATGTATACCTTTAAAGGCACGGAATTATCCTACAGCCCTTGTTTTTCATTTTCAATTCCGGTTTATCACGGATGTCTTATTTATACAGTATAGGTTAGGTTAGGTAGGAGGGCTGCTAGTGCATTCACCAGCGCACTTAGACCATATTGGTCCATTGTGATACCCCTAGTCAGTCTACTACCACTGATTGACTACTCCAGTGACAGTGGCTTTAATTTGATCCCGATGGCAAATGGTGACTAGAACAGATTTGAAGGCCAGATAAAAGCGTATTCACCTTGCTTTTACTGGGATTCGAACCGGGGACCCCGCTTACCAGGAGCAGCCACTCTACCAACTGCGCCATCTGGTCGTAAAATATTATAGTATAACACAACGTCGTTCCCTTCGGCTTTCCCTCTGAACGCTTAAATCTCTTAACCCAAGCAACGAATACGGTTTTAATCAGAAAAATTGTGACAAGCTATAGTAAAAACCATCCTTTTAAATCACTCTATCTACTGATGAAAACCGCACTAAGATCCGTTGCATAATTTAAAAGAATTACGCGTTCTTTGGCGGACAAGAGAATTAATGGTGTATTTATGCAATCCAAGCGCCTTTTTGGATCTAAGTCCCTGTCTTGCCCCACTGACTAGGCCTCGAATTGACAGTGACTTAAGGTAGGTTGGTAAATTGGGTGCCGTCTTATACCATGGAAAGGTCAATTTGGAGGGTAGACAATTTAATAGGGCTTAAAAGAGCAAAGGGTGAAATGCTTTTTTAAATACAATTTCGTATAAATGTTTCTGGTGACTACACCATACAAGGTCCATTCGGAAGGTCCAGTTTTGGATCACTTCTTCCAGCGTTGCGGCCGGTATCCCCACAATTACGCGAGTAGTGGTGACTTTCAAGCCATAGATTATATATCGGCGAAGATGTGGTGTTTTCCATTCAAAGACCTTCAGTGAGACTTGAATTTCCGGATGCTAAAGGTGACGTCGATGATGCACGACAAAAATTTTGCACAGAAAGCTGATGTTCGCCATGCAGCTGAAAAATTTGGAGATGCTGTGGAGGCGTGAATATTTCCACGATGAATTTGAAAAACATGAAACAATGAGGCAAATTACACGTGATCCGTCAAAAATAAAAATTGTTGAAAATAAATTACAGGGAAACGTGTCAAGTTGGCCACCCTTGTAAGTGCCACCTGCTGAAATTGGCCAGTATATAGTAATAATATAATATGGGTGGCGCGACAGTCGGACCTGGGCCTAGCTTCTCAGCAACTACTCGTGTTGTGCGTGCTATTGTTCTCTCACGAGTGGAAGGGACCTACAATTTAATGCCGACTCCGAACGGCGAATTTGAGAAGCTTTTTCTAGACAGGAGTACTCTTTGAGCATTGTCAGTGACTCGAAAGAGGTGGAGCCGTGAACTATCAAAGGTGGTAAATTCGGGTATCGAACCTGGGACCCTCTGCGTAGGAGTCGACGCACTGACCCACTACGCCACGGCGACCAACAGTATATTGTAGGAAATTGCGTTCAAATATTCCACCATAAATATTCCTCCGAATACCTCCGTATGTTGGCCACCTGTTCCACCATCTTGGAACTTGGTCGCATTTTTGATATATTCTGCCTAAGTTGGCCAAAAATGCACAGCAACTGGCTTGTAACGTTTATGATGATATGTACTTGGATACGTTTGTTCTGCCGCACAGTTCGCATCGTCCGACTTTTTTGACAGATTTGTCAAGTCTCCGATAAGAGCATGATGTTGAGCTATAGCATTTTGTAGGTCTCTCTGAACCAAAGCAACAAATTAACTGGTACGAGGCATGACGAAGAATTAAAATTGTTTCTATGTGATAACGTGGTTGCTGAATAATTCGTCACAATGTGACTCTGGCTATCTGAAGAGCAGAAATGAAGTATTACAGAAATGCCCGACTTCTACCTCTCTTGGCCCTTAAACAACTATTTTTTTATAACGTTTTCTGAAACCAAATTGACCAATCAGAGCCTGGCATTTACGTTATTTCATGAATAACCGTCAAAAAATCATGAATATCTGCCAAAAAGGCACTCAAATTCGTCGACGGGTTAGGGGGCAATTAGCTGTGAAGTCGGCTATCTCTGTAATACTTCATTCCTGCTGTAGAGCTGTTACCCTTCATCACCCCACGTCTTTCGATAGCCTTTTCGCCTTTAAACTGAAATGCGCACTCACCCACATTACATCCACATCAACAACAATTTCTCGTAATGTCCTCTACAACCATCGCTTGAAATGAATTCATTATTCCTGCCGGAATAGTTAGCCACCTTCCTAGATCTAAATGACTGACAAGCCAAGCTGTCATTTGTCACAATAATAAAAGCCACACGCTGCCCACATGGCCCACAAGTCCCCTTTTGCAGCTGGTCACCGCGGCGCGGCGTGATGAATATGTCACACATCGCATAGTTCAATTCTCTGGCGTAGAATCATCGCATAAAAACCGCCACACCCTATCCCGGTGGCACATAAAAACGCAAACGAACGAGTTAATCTTCGTCCTTATCCATCGATTGAGCTCAATACACGATTGGAATTTATTACTTCACGTATGAGTTAGCCAATCAAGCCATGATACACCACACCACCCCACAACGCCGCGCCGCCCCGCCCTATCGCCAACGACCGTGCACATACTGCATTCTGTCGTAATCACCAGCTACCCACGTTCCAATGCATCACACATCGCCATCGCTGCCGCCTGCCACCACCACCCACTAACCACTGCCATCTGGATCGTATGTTACAACGGCACAGGAATAATAGCACCACCGAAGCGTTCGGGCGAATTGAATTGATGGAGTCTAAGGATGCAGTTCGAATGGCGTCGTAGAGGAGAACATAACCAGACCAGTCCAGACCACCGGCGTACAGCACATAGTGGCAACCATCCGACGAACCTGTCTGCTGTCAAATATCCTGTGATCGTTGGTTGCTGCGTTCTGCCCGTGGACTGTGGAGTGAGGGAAAAAAAACTCACAGAAATGGGTTATGGAGGATAATTGGATTCGTTTTTCCATCATCCCTGTCGTCGATGTATCTGATTTGATATACATACCCCTGCACATCCGGTCTCGACTCGGGGGCCGGTGAGGCGTGTCCTCGTTCACCTGCCCGGGTGTTGCATTGTGTCCGCGTTTTTTGTCTATTTGGAAAGTAGCACCGTTTTACGCCGTGGTGGCATTGTCTTCCTGAAGGACGAAAAGATTAGGACACACTTCCACCTTAGACATGCGAGTCAAGACCCGTGTCTGTCGCAGTCCGTGTGCGAGCTCGTTGCAGGACCATCGCTTGCCTGTCCAAGTGTTCGCATTTTTTGATTTATGTGCTTTTAATTGACAGTGAAATATTGCACATGCATGCATGACGCAAGTGCCTGTCCGGCTACTGTTGCAAAGCGGCATTCTGCCTTTGTGGCTCCGTGTGCGAAGGGAGGACGCAGAAAAAAGTGAAGTGAAGTGAAGAGAAGTGAAGGCAGCAGGTAGTTGGTATTGCTGTGCCGATGCTATCGCAGCCATTGTCATCGTCATAGTCTCATCACATCCCCTGTCATGGGGCAGAAGTGACAGTTTTCTCTGAGGCAAAGCTGACGTGATTTAATGATTGAAAATTGTGATGCATCTAACGCTAATGGTGATGGATTTCGTGCAGATGGATAATATATTTCGGCAAGAGGTTGCCTCTGTGCTCCGGGTTTACGTGCCTTGAATATATATGGACTCTGTTTGCTATAGTCAAGGCTGGAAAGATTTGCAGGACTGAATTCGTAAGCTGTCTCCGCGAGAGTGGCAAGTGTGGCATAGTCCATGGATTTTGGTCGGCATAATTTCAAGCTTGTTTATTTGATCTCAATAAGGACATTCATTTGAATGTTGAGTGTACACATATCTTATTTCCCTCAAGATGGCGACGATGACTTCCAAGAAGGGTTTTAGACATTTAGATAGGAGCAGGGCCTGACTAGCCGGAGGATGTTGTGAATTGAACCCTCTTTCAATTTGCATTGATTTGGAAATGGGAATGAAACCAGAGAGATTGTTGTACTTTCATGGTTTTAAAAGGCAGTCTGAAGCACATCCAGTGCCGAATGTAACAAACGTAACTTCAAGACAAAGCTCAGATAATGTCATTCTTCAGGAATGAAGACCATGATAATGACGTTTTAAGGGATCGACTTCTTCATTTCTGCCCTTCTGCGCATGTGTGCCATCTCTGGCAATGCCTTTCAGTTCTCCTCCACTTTTTCCAACAACCGGGCTTCTTCTACTTTCACCATTCTGGCCCCTTGAAACGCGTCCTGTTCTATGGCATAGCATGGGCAGTTGTCACACTTTCGTAATCTATGACCAAGTCACGGGCATCCTATTGGATCATCTCCCTCTCTGTTGTAGACACATTCGCTAGAAACACGATGTGTTGCTAAGGCAGCTTATATTGACGAACGAAACTTGGCTTTTAACAGCCCTCTCACTTTTCATTTCGTAAATGCATTCAACAGCACAGATTTCATATTAAAGTGGAGCATATTTAATTATTTGCCGGCTGGAGGGGCTTACTGGTTGAGGCCCAGGTCCACTCCTGACTGTAGCGCCACCAGAAGAATAAGAAGAAGATTTAACTATTTGCATTTCTGCTCCAAATAACGAACACCAAGCCAGTCCCAGACTTTGATGATCCCTTTGTCAACGTCTGATGACAGTTCGCTTTTGTCAATTGAAGATTGGAGTCTTAACCAGTTCTCTGTCAATGTTTATCTGAGGTCAACTGCCACTCGACGGCTGATGATTTGTGTCTAAGCAGCAGCGATGAATTCCTACCTCTCCACCCTTGTTGGCATTTTATGGAGACCCATTATTTCAAAGGAACCAATAGTGGATATACATCTCAAGTCTAAGTGTCTCATTTCAGTAATATTCATCTTCATTTTATTTACCTCAATATTCTGCTAAGATGTCTTCGGGAAAAAACGGTTATGAATAGAGAATCAGAATCGGTTTAAAAATTCAGCCCTGCATTACTCCAATTTGTATTTCCGAGTGCTCCTCTGACATCTGTTCAGCACCTAACAGTGAGATTCGTCTTTAGAAATGATAATAGCATTTAGCTTATCTAGAATTTCCATCTGACATAGGTCGTTCACACACACGAAAGAAAACATACGCTCAGTGTGAGGTACGAGAACTACAATCCTTGGTACCACCAATCGTTTACATTTTGAGTAAATCTTGATCAAGTTATCCTTTTAAGATTGCTGTGAGTACTCATAGTCAAGGAATTGAATCGATTAATTACTTGGTCTTTAAATTCTTATTTTTTATTGAATCTTTATATGATAGTCATTGATAGTCATTTCTGGATTAACACATCGGGCAAATGGCATACACAGCTTTGCTGGCATATAATCAATCTTTTGTCGGAATTTTCCATGCCTGTTCTGCAATGCATGTCTGCCAAAGAACTGACATTTACTCTTTCTTCTGTCATGATGTGTCCAATTTCGGGTATTGAAGGCCATTTGCAGGTGTCCTCTGTTGCCTAGCAACGTCAACTTATGTCTCTGTGCAGACTGTGTACGTCACCATTAACGTATCTGATCTGTCTGATCGTTGACTACGATGGTATTTGACTCTATCCGCCTCTCGTATTATCCGTGCATCAGCCTGGTAGAGCAACTATTCTTCTTCGATAGATGTACCCGTTTCTCAATTGCCAATGTTGCAATTTGTCAGTTTCCTGTCCTTGTCCTAAACAATCTGACGAAATTGACAGGATCGTTAAAAATTAACAAAATGCGGTGTATGAAAAATGTCCATGTGCATAGCTGAGTGTTTTTCAAGATCTAGTTAAATGTCCTGGGCCCAGGTCCACCTCGGACTGTCGCGCCACCCATATTATTATTATTATTAGTTAAATGTCTACACACACATAAAAATTGAAATAATGATGTTCTTAATTATTAACCCCTTTTTGATTGCACTCCAACTTGACTTAGATTATTAAGTATTTCTCTTTTTTTGTCATTTCAGGTATGTATTGCTGTTCATTTGCAACGAAGAAGCACGTAAGATTATTTTACTTAAAACTTTACTAAACAAAGAAAACTCACTCGTAAACTGGCGTAGCAATTCCAGAACCAACGCAATTGATCTCGTGATAAATGGTCATTGAATTGTTTCGATTTGCAGAGTATTACAAGTTCATTTGACAAAATCCTGTTTTCCATCTCTTGATGATGCTACAGTCCTGAACCTGAGGTTCATCAAACAAGCCCCTCCTTAGCCCCTCTTAGTCCCTACTTACTTTTCTGTCAGGTCTACGGCCCGTGGAGGGCCCGAGGTTCTGACTATGAGCCTGAGAATAACTGTCCTTCATTGTTGCAGTCCTAGGCACCCTGCTTCAAATCATCAAGGCCAAAGTTTGTATTTCGTCCTCAATGTCCATAAGTCACCAAGAATCAAGCTCTGCTGGTTTGCTTATCGTCCGGCTTTCGGCTGTATACAGCCGGATTGGCAGAATAAGAGGTTTTAAGAGAATCATCTTCATCGTTGAGACCAGTTGCTTTGACAAACTGAAGTAGAAGTAGTTGCCATGAGCGATTCTACGTCTGATCTCGAGAAGGACTGTGTTTGGTGGAGTTCACTCTTGGCCCGAGCATTGATCTTATTCGCGTCTTCTTCAGTAGCCGTTAAGGCTTTCACGACGACACGGAATGGAAATGAGCTAGGATTTTGAAGTCGTAGTCGAACAGCCGGACTGAAATATAGAAGATATCGTCTTTCGTATTAAGACCTGCCCGCTGCACTACCTTCTCCAGTACCAGTTTGGATATCATCATCACTGTAGTGGCGAAATTCGACGAAGATTTCAAACACCTCAAAGGGCCGGAACTCCTTGAGCATGGCATATGGGTTTACCGTGGTGCGACACAACCAGATCAGAGCTTGACGGTATTCCGAATTCGACCATCGAGAGTTCGTAGAGTTACTTGTATCCCCGTGGCCTTAAGCGTTCACCCAGCACGATGGACATTATCTTTTAAGCGACGTTAAGCAGGGTCTACGTCTACATATCTCCATAGTTGTTGCAAGAGGTATGATCGCCTATTTGTGGACGGGACTGCTTCTAATTCCCCAACAACTCAAATCACGTTGGCTGCCACATTCAGGACGTGGACAGAATACTGTATCAATGAGCAGACTCATTCATTCAAGAAAATTCCATCTCGCATTTCCCCCTCACTGTACCGAACAGCACTGCACACCGCGAAAGATCGTTCTTCAATTCAATTTCCTCCTCCATCTGTCCATTTGTCCTCACATGTATCAGAGATGGGCTCCCATATTCATAGTTCCGTCTATGTGATGTCCAATTAAGTCCTCAAACGTTGAATCTTCATGGCATCCCCGCCCCGGCCCGCCCACTTAACATTGGCTTAAACCACAAAACTTTATAGACAGCCACACTACTGAATGTGCCCATTGACGAAGGCCGATTTCAAAGCAAATCACACTCACTGCCATATCGTTTAACTGAGAATCCCAACTCAAAAAGCCATTTCATGAGTCACATTCAGGTGTGCTCTGCGGCAATTATACGACGCGCCCCTTCCATTTCCGGCACAGTCAATTCAAATTGATTCCACTGCGAGATCTGCAGCAATACCACTTCAAACGATTCAGCTCTATTCCACCCCATCGGCATTCCGCCATGATTCCCATCACGCGCATTCCAGCCACAACGGATACATTCGCAATTCCCACAATCCATGCGATGCGAACAGCCAGCTAAACCGCCAGAGGATTACTCTAATATTCAGCAACGTGGAAAAATCGAAAATCGCAAGAGGAACACAATTGCCCTCTCGTCCCACAAGGTGCCGCTCTCAAAGGGACGGGGGATCACCGTCTGAAAATCCTGCCAGCTTACCAACCGAAATGGATGATTCTCCTGTCAATTTTTGGTGGCTGATTTATGATTGATGATGATGATGATGATGACGTTGATCCTGTGTCGGCGACGCATCTCTGGCAGACGGCATGCTGGTGGAGTTAGAAAAACAAAATCTCTACCACTTCTGAATAACATTACTATTACTCAAAGGTTGATCCTTGTCTACAGCCACCATCCTCGTAGTCGTAGTCGTCGTCGTCGTCGGCAGGGTAATCGTAATCGCACGTCACCGGAGCATCACCACCGCCACCAGCACAGCGCGGTGGGTGGTGGGCGGTGGTCGGTGGGCGGCAGTTGTGTGTTGTGTGCAATGCATCCGGAAACCATTTTTCATTTTCGACGTCAGGACTTTTGAAGTGCTCAATAATAAAGGCGTCCTCGTAATAAATTTATTACATTCGCATATGGATTTATTATTATCAGGACTCGAACTCCAGCCCACCCACCCACTCCCGGTGCACGGACATGTGAGTGCTTGAGCACTGCATGCGAGGATCTAGTGCAACAAGTGCACGAGTAATATGAATATAATTGAGATTTATTCGAAGGCACAGGCATGTATGCGAGGATATGTAGTGTTTTTTGCGATGAATTCAATTTTTACGGTGCAGAGGTCGTTCGGATTTATGAGGGTGCATTCCAAACGATGAGGCGCGGCGACTCCAACATGTCGGCTGTACAAAGCAAATAGTGCGAACGACAAATATAGCTTTTAACGGTTGAAGCGACACAGCGGCCGTGCCGTCGGTAGGGCTCAATGTCAATTGCAAAAAAAATTATGGCTAATAGCACGGCCCTGTGCGCGAGGATTGAAATAGTTTTTGTTCGCTCCGGATAACCCCTGTCACTGATGAGGTTTACATTTGGCTTACAAGTGAAGCCGGATGATGGGGAAAATATTTGCGTGGGAATTAAGGTGCCAATGTCGAGGGTGGCAGCCGGACATGCATGCCATATGCAGGTGCGGAGAGAGCTTATTGTGGGCAAAAAAAAAAACAAAAACAATGAGTCAGTGGCATTGATTGCTTAAAGGGATTTTTCTGTTTATTTGTATTCGAAAATGTGGATCATTCGGGGAAAGGCAATGCTTTGATGCACTGCGGTGGTGGCATGGTTTTTGGCACAGTGCTTGTTTACATTTTTGTCTAGGTTACAATCAAATATTGAGCTACTTTTAGCCAGGAGCGCCGTCGGGGAACCTAAGACGGTAGGGCTCAACTCTATTACAGGACCAGGACCTAGCATTGGAAGAATTCTTTTATACCTGAGCTCCGAATAAGTCATTAACAGGGATGCCCACCTCAGATGTTCGCTAAACTGTTGCCAAGCTCCACGGCCGTCTCTCTCGCTCGTTGCAGCCATTAATGATTCCCCACTAGGGTTAAGTATCAGATCTTCTGTCGATGAGGCTTGATACTTACATGATATGTTGCATCATAGCAACAGAGGACGGCTGCCCCTAAGTGAATAAGAACATAAGCTTACTTGACGAGTGGAACGTAAGCAGCTATCCAGTCGGGGGGTCTAGCTGGGGATGCTTGTTGGCTTAAGCCAAAGTCCGCCCCCGCATAGCCGCACAAAGACGAAGGAAGCCAATTGTATAGTAAAATGAAAAAAGTGAAGTAACCCACTTTTGGAACTAAGCTAGGGAATTCTCTAAGCCAGAATCACTCCCGCGTAAGCAGCCATGTCTCTCTTTCAAATCCAGCCTTTCATTTCCCTGGACTCCAGCATGGCAGGCTGGCCAACTGAGGGTCGCCGCGGTTGTTCGGCTTTATGCCTTGACACAGTACTTATGTTTCTCCGGTTTCAATTCGCAAACCAAATAATTATCGGAATTCACAGAGGCTGTCCGATTACTGTCAATGAACTCGATAAACGGACGATAGATAAACGCCATATTCATAGACAGACAGGCTGCTATTAAGGCTCTGGATAGACCATCAAATCTGTGATGGTAAAACTTTGTCGTCTATCTCTTAGAGAGACAGGTGTCAGGTACAACCTTATTCAAAGCTGGGTTGCTAGACACATTGGTATTCCAGGTATTGGAAGGGCCTACCAGTTAGCAATACTAAGTCTGGGTTTGCCATTGACAAATAAAAATGACCCTCATTAACACCTTGTTACTTACAGATGCGCCCAAAACTGCCAATCGGAGATGGATAGAGTTAGACACTTGTAGAAACTCGAGGCTTATCTGGGCTTTGAAAACTCCAAATAATAATAATAATAAAATGGGTGGTGCGACAGTCCGAGGCGGACCTGGGCCTAGCTTCTTAGCACCACTCGTGTTGTAAGTGCAATTGTTCTTTCACGAGTGGATGGGAACTTCAGTTTAATGCCGACTCCGAACGGCGAAGTTGAGAACCTTTTTCTAGCCAAGAATACTCTTTGAGCATTGTCAGTGACTCGAAAGAGGCGGAGCCGTGATCAAAGGTGGTAAATTCGGCTGTCGAACCTGGCACCCTCTGTGTAGGAGTCGACCCACTTACCCACTACGCCACGGCGACCCACAAAAAAATACAACAAGTACACATCAAAAATTAGAAAGGAACGAAATAAGTAATGTTTTGGGCATTATGACCGACCATTGCCTATTCGGCATACACGCCAGAAGAATGGTAGCCCCCTACAACGTGGCATAGACGAGGAGGACGAGTAATTTCCGCTTCACTTCCTCGGTACTTGTGCAGCCCTTGCAAGGAAATATGCACTAGGCAACTACTCTTTCAGCAGCCTAGGAAAATGTCACACTTAAAGATTCAGGAAATGGCTTCAAGAAAACAAATTTGATGTATCCCAGTATATGAGTGGATTATCCAGGATTGATCACAGAGACACCCGTAGTGTAGTCGTGTTAATTTAGTCCCTTTGATTGAGAAGGACCCGAGGCCAATCACCAGACAGTGATTTCACAATGGTTCCAACCATGATCTAAGTAAGTAACCACGGCTCCAGTTGTGACAATCACCTCAACCCAACTTAACCCATCACGAATCCGCCTCTGCAGTCATTGACATGCCCATTCGTCAAAAAAGTCTTCTCTAACTTCCATATTCGGAGTCGACACACTATAGGGCCCCTCCTGTCATGGAAGGCCGAGGCACGTGGAGTTCGTTGCATTTTTAATTGCGCCGACATGTCAGTCTCAATTCGAAGGGGCAGCAGATCCACTACTTGGTAATCGACTTCAGTCAAAGAGTGCTTTAACTGAAAACGAACTTCTTAGAAATCGTTGACAAAGGAAGCTTGATCCTCTTTGATGGCCCCTCTGTTTATGGATCCAGAAGAACGTCCTCCACTTGTGGGTACATTCCAATTGGTAAATATTCGCTAGTGAGCTGAAGTGGAGATTGCCCTTGAATCCTGCCATTTGTTCGACTTCAAGATCAAGTATATGGTGTATTTGTACTCTGTAAGCTGTTAGAAACTAAAAGTCAATTAGTTCTGAAAATGACCTTCCATCGCAATAATTTGTCCCGATATTTTGAACCGCAAATGATAACCACAAAAAGAAAATACCAAATGTATGTGAGAGTGAGTGGCCCCGTCTGAACATGTAAGTGAATCCAGTGAGAATCTTGAACCCAAGTTTTTTTTTTGTTCACAAAGCACGCCCCTACACTTCAGACTGATCTACGAGCAATAGTGACAGTTCTCCAAGAGACATGCAAAATTTGCATGGCGTGTCGCACCAGTTCGAGAAGTTCACCCTTTTGGGACTCATTTCAGCAGTCACCCTGCTGAACTCAGCGCCAACTCGTGCCACAACTGAATCAAATATCCACACACTCCGTGTTAATCCTTTTGTTACTTTGAACAAAGACTACAAATGCTCCTGTTTCCAGTAAATAGAGAGTAGAGTGCTCCTGTTTTTTTTTTTTTGGAGCTAGGGAGAAAATGGAAAAAGTCACTTAAGTTATATTCCCGTCACGGAATAACCCAGACAATTGCGGTCGAAAAAGCGAGCACGTTCGCAAAAAAAAAGACACGAGCAAGGGAAAAAATGTGAGCAAAGCCAGAAAGAGGTCACCACCCTTTGGCAACGACACAGCCACCACCATCAGGCTGTTCCTATCACCATCGCCTAGCCATGCAGCCGCCATCGTCGTCGTCGCTGTTGCCGTCGCCACGCCACCGCCACCGCCGACGCCGCGGCAATTGCCTCAGCAGGCTCCAGCTCAGTATGCACGTGAAAGGTGGAAATTATAGCGTAAAATGTATATTTGATGACTTCTTGATTGTTGTCTGATAATAAATTCTCGTTAAGGGGTGCGCACGAATTTCTCTTACCACCCATTATGGCGAGGTGCTGCCACTGCTTCTGGGGCTGGTTCGGGTTCTGGTACTGGTACTGGTGCTGGTTCTGGTGCTAGTTGCTGGTGGCTGCCATGTGAAGGGCAAATCCCTGGCACAGTTGGAATTGCTCACGCGAACGATTTCATTGCTTTTTGCAGTGTGAAATTCCTTCCGCATGAAATGGGATACAGATACTCATTCCCAAACCATCGTCGGTCGTGCGCCAGTCCCACCACCGTCGAGTTCAGAATGTTGGTGTGATTTTAGCCTAGGCGTTGGTGTCGGTGATGGTTTAGGGTCCTCTTCATCGTCGCGCAGTCTTTGCGCTTCTCTTCACTTGGCTATGTGTTATGCTACTTTTGCAAGGATAATTTATTTTATCAGACATGCAAATAACAGCAAAGGAGTTACCACCTAAGGAGACGCCGCTCCGATGGACGGGAAGATGGCAATGGCTGTGGCGATGGCGATGACGATGGCGATGGTGGAGTAGTACGAAGATAAAAACAAAAAGGAAGCCGCTCTTCCTGTTCCTTGGTGTGTTTTTCTTCTCCAACTTTCGCACACTCCACCAGCATGGTGGGCCCCTTGCGAAGGCCGCTATTATCCGGGATATCGCAAGAGGAGATTCCATTTCCGGACAACTCCGTGAGACGCTGGGGGAAATGGAAATTAAAAGGAATTAGTTTTATGGGCGAAAGTATGGCTATAAAATATCAGGTAAGCTGCCACTCGTCGCACAAGGGTTGTTCTCTCTCAGGTGTCCTGTGTTCGAGTGGAATTTCGATGATGCCGACTAAAAGAGCGATTTTCATTAAACCGACCCGACGGAAGCATGTCTGCACTTAAGAGGAGAGTAATTCGATTCAAGGACATTCCACACACTCGGTGCCAGTTGAGATCTTTACAGAATTGGTTGCTCAAAGAGGTTATCTTTAAGTTTACATCGATGGCCAGGGGTAAACTGTGTTGTTGTGCTTACGAAGTTCGTTCAAGTTTCCAACAGACCTTGGGCGTGGAGAGACTAGTGAGACGAGAGCAACTGCATTGACCACTGGAACCGAGTGCAACTGACTCTTAGGAAGTTGTTTTTCATCAATGGCGATTGTAATAAGAGCTCGAACGTTCGAGAGTGTGTTCTCTTGCATGAGTGCTGGATTAGTTTGCTTAAAAGTTTCAAATTCTGAAATGGATCTTTTGATTACGTTTACCTGGCGAATTACTTTATTTGCCGATGACTCTTTGCCAGTGACTCCCGAGGGTATTTTCATTAACTTTTAAATTTATTAAAAAATTATTGAATTTGAGATTGAAATTCGTCGAAGCATGTCCTCCCTCAAGTCGAATTTTACATTTAAATATTTAAATATTTTTGTACCAGTTCTTCGTACAATCGTGCAATGTTTCCAGATATTCCAAGAAAATCCTTGCTCAAGCAACTATAATCGCTAAAATTACATGCATCCTTCGTAAACTTTCCTAGCTACACTGTTCGTCAAACATTTTCGATGATATTCAGATTCATGGTCGTAATGGCCGAAAATGTTTGACTGCAACGTGCTCGACCACTCTATGCAAATTGGCTAATTTTACCCACGCGTAAAACTAAACGAACAAGAGCGAAAATGATGCTTTAAAATAATTGAGTTGAAAGAATATACGAGCTTCTCACGAGCATGATGAAAAATGTATTTTTAGTTTGCCTTCTCACGAAGAAATCCAGAGATTTCGTCGCCTTAGGATTGTTTTGTTCCGGGTCCTAGTCTTTCTAATCCCGATACGTCGAGCATCAATCTTGTTCCATATCCACCAAATCAACAGGTTCTAGAATTGTTTTGTGCTTTAAAACTTACATTTGGGTTTTTCCATATAATTTTAAGCAATCTTTTTGCGAGAAGTTTTAGGTCCCCGTGCTTGCCACGCGACCTGTGTTAAAGAAAAGCTAAAGTTCAGCATCGGTTTGCGTCAATGTATTGCAGCATTGCAGTGCTGTATTCAACTGCTTTATTTTTCCTTTTTAAAAGATAAATGTTTAACACTAAACACTTTAAATAATATATTTATTTTATTGTATTTTTTGAATAAAAACTCCAGCGCGCACTTGATAGGTTTGTGGCCGTATGTGCTGATTCTGGGATGAGGGTTAACGTGGACCGATCTGAGGTTATGGTAATTGCCAGAATGCACTCTAAATGTTAGTGGAGTCCCATTGAAGCAAGTGGAGAAGTTAAAGTATCTCGGGGTCTTCTTCACGAGTGATGGGAGGAGGAATACTAAGCTTTCCTGTAGGATTAGTCAACCTGGGTCAGTTGTGACACAACTTGCGAGATCTGTAATCAGGAAGACCAAGCGTAGTGTGAAAGCCAAGGTAGCAGTTTTCAACTCAGTCTTTGTTCCAACTCTCAACTGTGGTCATGAAATTTGGGTAATGACCGAAAGAATAAGATCGCGAATACAAGCTGCTGAGATGAGATTTCTACCTGCTGTTGTGGGAACTCCTCGTCGTGATAGGGTGGGAAACACGATAGCGCGCGAGGAACTCAACCTTGAGCAGCTTCGAGCGGAAAGAGCTATGCTTCGTTCTTCCTCACCATCACGACTTCCGAGGCGGGCCTTGAATGCGATTCCATCAGTTAGGCGACCACTTGCAAGACCCAGGATGAGATGGTTGGATCAAGTTCATATGCTCGCCTGGTTACGATTGGGCATAACCCCTGATGAGCGAGAGTCCATGGCGGAGGGTAAAGGGGTCGCCTTTAGTGCTACAGTCACTGCTGCTGGTGTTGCGAGAGGCATGGCCGTAAATGGCTTTAGTGGATCATGCGGGTCAGAAGATGATGATGAACTTTATTAACAAAAAAAAATTAAAAACTTGTGTTTCGCCGCTGTTTTTCACAAACTGACTCTCGCTGAGGACGCGAGAACATACGACTTTCTGTAGTTTTTTTTTCAATTCATTTTTAATTTAAGAATTCATGAGAAACTTACATTCTAGACAACAATGCTTAATACTAGTTGGACGAACATTGGTATAGACTACTTGTAACTTACTGGCCTAAGCTTAATCGTATTCTATGTCTTTTGACCTAACCTATCAATGAATGTGTATGAAATACGTGAATTTAATTGTACAGATTAATATTAAGAAAATTATGGAAAAGATCGACTTTCTGTCGTAAGCTCGAACGTATGATAGTATTACGGGGTCGGTCGTGCCGTTCAAATGCCTTGTTGCAATAAGGAGAGTGTCTACGAATCAACCACGTCAGTCCTCAATGCTCTAAACAACCTTGTAAAGACCGCCAAAAAAGAACTGCGGTTTTGAGGTTACACATCCTTGAATTGAACCAATGAAATGTTTGCTCCAATAAATGAACAAGTACATCAAGAAAGTTATTATGTTGGATTTTATACATTTCTTACTTTTTCTGTATATGCAAATTTTGGAAAATTGATTTATGTCATATCAAGAACAATGCTGTTTAACCTTATATTTATGTCTTTTTAAAATTGTAATAATTTGTATAATATAATGCACAACGTTTTTAAAGTGGCGTATGGAACAAAACATGTTTATAATTTTTTAATAATTTAAAATATTCAAGCACACTCTTATCATTAAAACATAATACAGTGTTGTCTGGACAGCGTGAACTAATTATTGCACAGGCCGTTCACGCGAGCAAGATTGTTCATGTTATCCAATTATTTTTTACCCAAAAAATACACTTGGACAGTAGTTTTATTGATATTTATTAAGATTTAATTTCTATAATAATATCCTCAATACTTTCCAGTTTTGTTTTACAGCACCCACTTTCGGCACAGATTTTTCTTGATTTTTTCTTTCAAAAAAAGTGTAAAAATATTCCGGAGTACTCCGTGATATCAGCTTCAACTCACTTTTTTGTACTTTTAAAATATTATATTTTTGATAGTGTAAAAAAAGTGGGTTGAAGCTATTACCACGGAATAATCCGAACTACTTTGAGTAGTTTTGAAAACAAAAAAATAATCGAGAAAAATCTGTCCCGAAAGTAGGTGCTTTAGCCATTTTTTCGTTAATCGGCCGATTCTTCTAACAATTCAATTACTTTTTTGCCTTACCAATAATCATTGGCTTTCCTTTTGAAGGCTTATCGGCACTATAAATTTGGTTCTCAAGCTCATCACTGATTTTTGAACGGCACAACTGAGCCACGATTGGATGAAAGTTTTACCCCAAGAGTTTTTAAAAGCCGAGCACCGCATCATGGCTGGAACCCATTAAAGGCGTCTCCTTTTTCATTTAGTTGAGTATGCAATAATTTCACTTTTTCTTTCAGGATTTCTCAGACATTTGTTTGATTTTGACAACGCTGCTTCAAAAACCATTTATACAACACTCGTCCTATACGAGGATATGATAGCTAGTGATTTGACAAGAGTGTACTGCCTAGACAAACTCGACTCGCCTTCACCACTTTCCAATGTCCCTTTTTTCTTCCAATGATAAGAAGATTTTTTAAAAGAGAAACTTATCTTCACTGCACTGTTCTAATTATATGAACAAACTAACAACCCAGCAAACGAACGAATGAACATTTTCAATCGTGTGCATACATTTTTGATACAAGTTATCGAGATTTACACTGTTGACGCTATAGAGTGCCGCTTATAAAAAAAAATGGTGTTCACTTCAGCGGAGTGTTCACGCAATCAGGGGTTCACTCTACCCATACACTACTGCAGTTAAGAATAGGAATATAAAACGAATATCGAAAATACTAACTGTTAAAATTTAAGTCTGGTGTACTAGCACGTCAGTAGAACTGTGAAAATTAGGGTACGTCGGTCGCAGAGGGTTGACTCAAATGTGCCTGATGTCCTTCATTCAGATTTAGTCGTTTAGGCATATCTGTGTTAATATAAAGATGAACTCGTCTTTTCCTTTAATATTTCCAACTCCATGCTTTCTTCTTCGCATGAAATGGGTTACAGATACTCACTCCCAACCCATCGTCGGTCGTGCGCCAGCCCAACCAACCTTGAGTTCGGAATGTTGGTGTGATTTTAGCCTAGGCGTTGGTGTCGGTGTCGGTGTCGGTGTCGGTGATGGTTTAGGGTCCTCTCATCGTCGCGCTTTCTTTGCCCTTCTCTTCACTTGGCTATGTGCTATGCTACTTTTGCAAGGATAATTTATGTTATTAGACACGCAAATAACAGCAAAGGAGTTGCCACATCTGCTTTCTTCTTCTTCTTCTTTATTTGGCGCTACAGTCCGGGGTGGACCTGGGCCTCAACCAACAAGCCTTTCCAACTAGCACGGTCTCTAGCTAGCTGTCTCCAGTGCTTTCTTGGCTACATATATTTCGGATGCGAATTAATTTTTGTGTTCCACGGAAAAAAAACAGTTCCAAAAAGTTGAAGGTGGTACACGAGTCAAGAAAGTAGACCTTTACAAACTAACATCGGCTACGTTAGGTTTGCCAAAACACTTTGGTGGCCTAATAAGACTAACTTCAAGGTGAAAAATTAAATAAATATTTTCACATAGATGCGTTTTTCTTGAAAAGTCCCAATGAAGTAAGGAACAAACTAATTCCCAGGCGACTATTTGTTTATTAATCTAAACGCGAGCAGCACGATTGATCAGAGTGCTCGTATTGGATCATGTCGTGGAGTATCAATATGGAATACGTCTCTCAGTTTAAAAACCTGGTTATAGTTTTCAACAACAAGCTAACGTGGAATAATCACATTACAAAAGTTGTTTCAAATGTATAGGCAGCTCTCAGAGGACTTTCAAACCAAGCACTTTTTGCCAATCAATGTTAAATTGAGACTTGTGAAATCCCTTATTTTACCAAGTATTACTTATGGATGAGAGATTTTTGCTGATTCCGATTTTCAGTCGTTTCGTAAATTGCAAGTTGACTTTAATTCTGTTGCGAGATATGTTTTTAATATACCCAGACATGACCACATTTCATCACATTCGCGTACAATTTTAGGTTGTAATTTAAAAGCGTATCTTGATTAACGACCTTGTGTTTTTCCTTTTCGAGTTAATACATAAAATTCATGTGTTTCTGTCAATCTAATTGTTACATATTTTTAAAACCTTCCATTCACACAGGTGTTACATCGCACTGACAGTTTTTCATCTATGCTACTAACTTGTGGAATCGTCTCCCTAACAACGTTTAAAGCCGGGTCGAAAACAGAAACTTTATTATGTCATGTTGTTCCTATTTTTCTACTTAAAATTCAGAATGCTCTTTAGTTATTTTCCTTTTATTTTTTCTATCTCCATTTTTTCTTTTCTCTTTCTTTCTTTATTTTCTCTATTTACACATTAATTGTGTTTATTGATTCATACATTTTTATATCATATTTCTATATTTTTGTTCTCTTTTAAATTTGAACTGTACTTATTCTTAAGAAAATTTATTGTATGTACAGAAACACTCAATAAATACAAATAGAAATACACAACAAGTATGATTTTATAGTAATTCGAAAAAAATTGTAGCCTCATGTTGATTGGAGAGGTATTGCTGCGTTGTAGACTCTAACCAAAGTCAGTAACCGCTTTTTTTTTAATCGCTATTGATAGTGAAGTGAAGTAAGATTCAGCAAAACGATTCGCAGTGGCTGAGATTTTTATCTGTCAAAATATTTGAAAAAGAAATCAATTTTTTCGAAATTGATGTCAAAATGTATGAAAACAAATTCGAAGTCGAATTTAAGTTATAGTCAATAGGTTGTTGTATGTGCTTTACGTGCAAAATCCTACTTCACTGTTTATAGATTTTTGAAAAAAAAAAACACGGCTAATATCGCCGGATTTAAACCAACTTAAGCAATTAAGAGAGAACACAGAAATGATAGACTTGGTAACCACTTCGTTCAGTTTCGTCAAAATGTGTGTGATAAGGAAATTAAATCGCTCTCTCTTACGCAAATTACAGACGACGTTGGAATTGTCCTAAGCAGAAATTAAGTATTTACCTATCGTCATTTGACTTCAGCACCCCCTGGTGGCATTTTTTACTACCTCATTTGCGAACCCGAATTCCGTCAGCTCATTCGCTCGAAGCAATTTGTATGGGAATTTAAAATTCGGTGCAGATCTATATTTGTTAAAACTTATATAAAACAAATGTTTTTGAATAAAGTTAATGGTAGAATACGGGGAAAAAGTGTGCAAGTTTTGTTATTAGTGCTTGTCAAGTTCTTGGAAGTGATAGTTTACTTGGAATCGCATAATTAAAAATGTAAACAAACCACTTATGTACCAATAACTCTTCATTGTGCATTTTATCATTATGTGAATAGTTAATAATATTAAGAGTTGATTTACTGCCTATTCATTGTATTATAATAGAACAATGTCTGAAGTAGTGAAATACAGCTAAAATTCGCACATTACATACATTATTCCACATTACGTCCTACTAATATAGCAACAATTCCAAGGCGCTTTCTTTGTGTAATGCAAGTGAAGAGTTCATAGAAATTGGTTTCCGTTTAAGGCAATAAGTTAATTATACGATATAAACAATTTCTTCTAATTAATTCAAGCAATAAACGCAACCAACATAATGTATTATTCTTTCACATTGTACAAAGCAAATGAAATATTGTGCTATATTGGAGTATATGTACATACATACATGCATATGTATGAATGAGTGAATTTTCAGCAGATTAAACTGCACTAAATAAGTTTAAATTAATTTGTTTAACAAACTATGACAAAATAACACTTAATATTGTTCACCATTCAGTGTATCTTGGTTGAAGAATGATAAAACAACAACAATTTCTTGTCAAAATGGTGCTTTGTTTACACTTTTCAAAGCAGCATTCCTCAAAAACTATCATAAATTGAAACTTGACAACAGCTTAAATCAAAACTTCTGCATTTTAACTCGGCATTAAAACATTTATTAGAATAAAATATAATTATTTAATATTTTTTCTAATTTTTTAAATTTCCCACTACATTTCACCATTTGTACGTAAATTCCTATCCCAGTTCTGACAGCTCAGAATCCATCACGCATACAAGGTACCAAAATTATCCGCAAGAGGTATAGGTCGATTGGTCAATTACAGAGCTGCACGACTTCTACTGCACTTGCCCCTTAAAATGTTTGACAACAGTTTTTTTTATAACGTTTTATGAAACCAATTTGACCAAGCAGAGGACGGCATTTACGTTAGTTCGTGAATAAGCGTCAAAAATTCATGAATATCTGTCAAAAAAGCACTTAAATTCGTCTGTGTAATCGGCTACCTCTGTAATACTTCATTTCAGGTCCTAAGTTCACAGAAGCATTTATGTACACGCTGTAATTCAGCGACCTGAGGCCTATTTCACAAATCATACATCACATACGTTTCATACAACACATAAAACTGTCATACTCCATACACATCCTTCAATTTGCTGTGTCTCAGATTGCACTGGAAGTATTGTATGAGATCTTCCTTGTTGTATTCATTAAAATCTAGATAGTGTAGTGAATTAAACCCAGATACCATATAAGTGGATTGCAAAACCACAAAAAACTAAATAATGGAGTTCCCCATTAATGAAAAAAGATATGTTTTCGGAATTATTAAGATTAATTCAATGTGTTTCCAAACGAGTCGCCGTGGGGTAGTGTGTTCGTGCGTCGACTCCTACGCAGAGGGTGGCAGGTTCGATACCTGAATTTACCACCTTTGATCACGGCTCCGCCTCTTTCGAGTCAATGACAATGCTCAAAGAGTATTCCTGTCTAGAAAAAGCTTTTCAAATTGGCCGTTCGGAGTCGGCATTAAAAATGTAGGTCCCTTCCCTTCGTGAGAGAACAATAGCACGCACAACACGAGTGGTTGCTGACAAGCTAGGCCCTGGTCCACCTCGCGCACCAGCGCCACCCATATTATATTCCAAATATTACATCATTTTTAATATAAACTTATTGAAGAACTAACATTCATTGTTCCTACATGTCTAATTTAAAAAAAGGAGGTGAACAATAATTCATTATTCAAAATCTTAAGCCCAAAAATTCTTATTTTTGTGTATTTTCTCTTTTAAAAACCAATTTTTGTAGTGGCTCAGATTGAAGTGCTGTATGAAATGTATGATCAATTTTTAACAAAGCTGTTGTATGATGTGTATGATATTTTTCGGAATCATACATCTTTCCCATAATTCCGGTGCAAACTCAAGGTGATACATGTTGTTTTACAGCGGTTCATACAACAAATCTAAGAAACAGAAATCATGCAGCAGAAGTGTCATACAATGTATGAGATGTTTGTTCTGTGAAACAGTCCCCTGCCTGATTATTTTCCATTCATTTCTGATTAAATTAACGTGCTTCTAATTTGGTTTTACGTCCTCGAATTTGGTCATCAAAATTGTGTGTCAAAAGGACACTTCAGGCCGATAGACGTCTCATTTTACACAAATTTCCTTTGTTACCTACAATCTTTCACTTGCATGCTAAATATTCATGCAAAAAAAAATCCCTTTAATTTCGATGAATTCTTATTTCCCCCTCTGCCAAATCATTGTTCTTTTGTGCATTGCATTTGAATTTGTGTCCCGAAAGGAAAATCTTGAAATTCTGAACCTCCCACCCAGCAGTACCTGATCAAACAAACCACACGAACCGCATTTCGTACACCACATGCACAAGCCCCATTCACACAGAGCCGCTTAAATGCAACTCCCACATCGATGAGTCCACATGTCCTTTCATCGAATTCAATATGCCAAATTGTATCGATTACCGGCAACAATCCCACCCCCCACTGAACGACCGCCAAAATTTCATTTTGCAAAGTGCTTCCTCAAAGTACTCCCTCATCCGATGGTCGCATTGGCGACGGCAGCAGCAGCAGTAACCTCCCACAATAACCCGCCCAAGGGGACTTAGCTAAGACAGAGCCACTCACACACTCACACACACGCAGACACCAACCCTCCCCAGCGCTCATGGTTAACAGTCATCATACAGTGACTAAGTATCCAACGTTCTGCTGTGTTGCGCAGCCATACAAGGATATCAACGACTAAGTGCTGCAGAAGCGAAAGCCAACCGAAAAAAAAAAAATAATAGCAAAAAACCTTCGCGCGCCAGATAGGCGCCGCCACTGCCGCCGTCGCCGCTGTTGACGTCGAGGCAATAAAACACCAACAAATAAACTTTCGCAAAATTTTGACATTGAAATGCCATATGTAGCCGCCGCCGAGCGCCAAGAGGACTTCTTTTTCTGCATGCAACGATGGTGAAAATATTTTACTACCACACCCCCTCTGCTGCACAGTAAAAAAGGGGTTTCCTGTGAGTTTCCGGCGAAACCGAAAAAAAGGTTATTTAATTCATTCCAGTGGCACTTCCAAGGGTTGGTTGCGGGTTGGTTGCTCCCTGGCAGTAAACGAGGAAAGAGAAAAAAGCAGTTTGCGCGCGAATGATTCATCCCCCGGGGGAGGTTACACTAGCGCACTAATATCCCATTTTATTGAAGACATAAAAGCAAATGCATGTGCGCCAGGGCATAAGGAAACGTGAAAAATATGCGTAGCGTAGCATATGTGCACAACGAATAGAGCCCCAGCCCAGGAGAGGTGCGGCGCAGAATGGCAGGCACAATATGGCAAAAACAGAACACGAAACCCCTCGGCAGTGGGTTTGGTGAATTTTTGATACGAACAAACAGGGCACAGGTGTGTGCCGGGGAGTTCCTTGAAGTTACACCAAGTTGCAAGAAATATCGATTTTCAATCTGCGCCATGGGAGAATGCAAATTTTCAACATGCAGCCAATAACCCACGCCCCCACCCGCACAATGGGATGTAATGCCAGGACTCCAGCTTGGATAATTCACAATCAAGCCCACACTGACACACACAGTCACTCTCACGCTCTCATAGGGCTTCATATGAGTCGTAAATTATTAATTACACCTTTATGATACCCAATCAATTCGACTGCACTTTCCGGGAAAAGTTCCTCGATAATAAATTCATAGAATGCGACGGGGTAGAGGTGGGGGTGGGGCTCTTGTGCATAAAATCCTCACGGTGCCGCGCATGAATTTATTGAGAGTATCAATTGTCGAAGTCTGAAAGGGATTTTCTGAAAGCCCCGCTCGAATTATTCGAAATACGAGTTTCGGGAGGCCAGTCGGAGCTGATGGACTGTGTGTCGTCTGCAACTTTGGAGGAGTCTCCTTCTTGAATTTGCGATCGACATTGGCTTGGTTTGCTTGTGCACATTGGACAAGTAACCGAGCATCCAGATTTGGTAGATGTCTGGTTTGCAGACAGAGCGGATGCTCTCAATCGGGAAGGAGTAAAAAGAGTGATTCGACTCTGCATGCCACAGCTGGTTACCACATGGGGTAAGTGTTGAAATGCTTGTTCATCTCATTAAGAGATAAGTGGCTATTATGAGCTGTTTTCGAATGCAGCTGGACTGGCTCGGCGTATGATGCTGTACCCAACTGGCTACCACAACAGACAATCTCTTACTATCGTCATCCTTGGCTCCAATGCATTCTTTTAGTTAGAGACAGAGAAACTAGAGGTTGTTCGTCGACATTAGATATTCCTCTGTGTCATCTAATGGAACCTCTCGGTTAAGAAGTGTCTGTTGAAACATTTGAGGAAGTGCAGGAATCTAACTTGATTACATGGAAAAATGTAGTGGTCGGGACTATGACTGCGTCATTGGGTTGACTTGAGCACAAAACATCTGCCAGATGTGACAACCAACAGTCGAAGGGGGAACACTGTGATGATTGAAGTAAATTTACTTGTTTTGTTGAAGTAGTGTTTTTCTGAAGTAGGAGCATGCCTCACAGGACTACTATGGATCAGTGACAGTAATTCCATAGGCAACTCCTTTTCAATTTGCTGAGGAACAATGTTGTAGTGCTCTTGTTAATCCTTTAGGAATAATCTGGGGATTCAGATTAGTCAAGTCGTGCTCATGACCATAAGGAACTTAGCTTCGCCTTCAAGGCCTAGGTCGGTGGCTAATGACATCCTACCACACAGCTCTTTAGTCGAATTCTTGCCGCACATTCCGCAGCTAATTCAGCGGTTGTAGATTCCACATTGTTTTCGGCTGGAATACCGAAATGTGTTGACTCTGCCACAAAAAATATCAATTTGCCTGCGAATCAGCATTTTCCCGGCCCATCGGCTAAGAGAGTCTTTGTACTGATCAATGGAGCTCTGTTTTATGAATTATAATTTTGAGCTTGTCTCCAATGAACATAGATCATGTCCCGTGAATCAGGCACAAGCTTTAATAAATTCCATTGGAAGCAGAAAAATTCATTTCTACACGTACATACATCGTATCGGAGGATGTCGATTTTTCATCATGACATGAGCTCTGTTCAAATGTTGACAAGGGATTTGAAGTTATAGTATAGATACGTCTAAGATCTTCTTGAAGAGTAGTTTTCAATAGTAAGAGCAGATTGTAGTCCCGCTTAAGCCAATATAGGCCCATTGTGATACATGAGGATTGATTTACTCCTAAACCAGGAGCCACTTGGTGCTTGTTACAAAGCGCATTGTATAATAATATTGGTGGCTCGACAATCCGAGGGCCTAGCCTCTCAGCAACCATTCGTGTTGTGCGTGCTATTGTTCTCTCACGAGTGGAAGGGACCTACAGTTTCAATGCCGACACCGAACGGCCAATTTGAGAAGCTCTACTCTTTGAGCATTGTCAGTGACTCGAAAGAGGTGGAAGCCGTGAATTATGTTGGCAGATTGGGGATTCGAACCTGACACCCTCTGCGTAGGAGTCGACACAGTAGCCACTACGCCACGGCGACTCACTCAAGCGCATGAGCTGACTTATATATACCTCATTATCTTCGCTAAGGTTGTTGAAAAAATATGACCAGAGTAGAGTATGCGGTTTCTCCCCCCTCTTCATCCATGCATCTCCGGCAGAAATCATCGGTCCGGACATACACTCAGCCAGATGGCGTGTGTGCCAACTGCACAATGTCCGGTTATGGCGCCACTGAGTGTCCTGGCTGTATGCCTGCTAAGTCTAAGCAGACAGAATGACCGTGCAAGAGATTCAGTCCTGGCCATATTTCCTTTGTTTTAAGGCAGGCGGTGTCGTCTAGTATTGTGGTTGATTAATTCATTTATTTATTTATTTATTTAAAAAAGCTTACAAGTAACTGTAAAAATTACAAGTTAACTGTAAAGCCAGAGCGATGAAGTCTTAGGCTAAAGTTCGGATAATTATTATTTTGTGATCTTTAACAAGATGGTAGGCTCTAGCGAGCGGCTTAGAGGGTGAATCTGTTCCTGGTGTGAGAGAAGAAGTCTTACAACGTCTAGAGAATTCATCGGCATTGCAATTTTTTACTGTGTCCCAGTACCAACATGCGCTTTGTATTAAAATATTCAGCCATTTCGTTAAGAGACAGCCGGCAATTAAGGGAGTTTGACAATGACACTGCCCACGGACTCAGTTGAGGCCTGGTAGCCTAGATAGTGATATATCTTTTGAATACTTCATTCAACTTGAGCCGGGACGATGCTCTTTTAGGCCATGATTTTTACTTACTGTGGTCAAGGAGCTTTAACGAGAGGGCAATATTTAGGTTTTTGGAGTAGTCTCCCACACTAACCCATTCGTCCGTCTAATTGTCAGACATTCAAGCCGGTCTGGAAGGAATACTGGTAGGCAATTTCTTCTCGAAGATGGCTTGGGGTAGCAGGCGATCTATGTCGTTAGGAAGGAAGTGGAATTCATTGAGAATATTTGTGAGTGACTGATGGTGATCTCGGACCATAGTCGAAGTGTTTTGAGTCTTAGGGCTGTGGCAAGGAAATGAAACGAAATTAAATAGTTTGCCCACCGAAAAAATTATTCCAGCTATGAATTTAAGCCCAGAGGATATCAGGGATGGGTCCCAACAACTCGCCACTAATAGAAACTGGGATTGCTGCAATTATCGAGGTTCTGTCTACTTGAAAAGTTGCGATTAATGCGTCAATATTGATAAAAAATAAAATTTAGCTGTTGCGTTAATAGAGAACGTACAGTATTTCTAAGGCAGTTGGCAGATTTTGGGCTCAATTTCTTCTGCCGAAAATGCCTGCCTACGATATGATGGCTATCTTTTATAGGTGCCACGCCGCTGTTGCCTAGAGGATAGGTGTGTCATCTCCTGGGGGTTTAAGGTTCAATCAATTTCATTGTTCAACGACAGTGCTCACGACGATCGGAATCGACATGAAACTAACCATCGACAACCACTCGTGATAGAATAATAGCACGCACATCACAAACGGCGGCCAAAGAAGTTAGGTCCAGCTCAACCACGGCCTTTTGTGGACTGGAAATACATTTTCGAAAAGTTAATTTTTTTTTTCGGTGGGTAGGTGGATATCTTCTTCAAGACTCTATGGCGAACGTTCGCACATAGAAGTGTGAGATTTTTACTCACTAAAACCACTTCCCTGAGACTACAACTAAGTGAAGCACTTAACCAGTAGTTTGTCTTTCATGATTTAGGTACTGATTGGCAGGTTGATCTCCAATGAAAGTTCCTGCTAACACAGCAAAAAATAGCGGGTGTAGACTATCGCATGAGATCAAGGGGTCTAGTCCTTTGTAGTCGGTACAGGACAGTAGTTTCGTCAAGGATCGGGTAAACTGCAGAGTGTATGTGCTCTTTTAGGCGGCGCTTATGTTTATAAGTAAAGTTACTTAATTTCATCATGGAGTTGTAATATTCCAAGATCTCTGTGGATATCATCGTTTCTGATGCAACATGGTGAATTAACGATGGTCCTAAGCACCTTATTTTGAAAAGTCTGTATTATGTTCAAATTATTTGCTTCGGTACAACCACAAAGTTGTACGCCATACGTCCGAACAGGTTTCAGGATTTGCTGGTATACAAGCAGTTTGTTGTGAATACTTAGCTTGGAACCGTTCAATTGAAGTTGTTTTTTATGGGTTGAAGATGTCCTCCAAATAAACCCGATTGTACGCCAGAGATTGCCTCCAACACTATTCCTCATTTTTGTAAGTTACCTCCTGTCTGTTTCTAATCGAATTTAGTCCTTCGCTGATGACCCTGCACACAGCTGTTAATTTCATATTCATTTCAAATTTCACAACCGGTCCCTTTGGCTTAAAAAATGGTAGGTTACACACTTCCTTTTAAGGATTTATGACCATTGACACAATCTCCAAGTATCAGAGGAACGACTCTGTTCCTTTCAGTTTTAGGACCTGAGGACTGTAAGGGCAAGGAAAACCACATGTAGAGCTGCTCTATTAAGCGAGACAGAGAGATATTCACATGAAAATCATGTCGACTTCCTGTGCCGATAGACATTTCTCTCTGAATAAAATTAGAGAGTCAATTTCGACGGTTTCGGCTGCTTACATAATTAAAGGTACCTGAATAAGAACCAATAAATTCGACACGAGAAGCTCCATTCTATACTCGTCTTATAATTCGACGTTGCTATTCCAACCATACCCCTGCAAAACCGAGTTCACTCATTTCAGCGCGCCTACTGCGAGGGAACATCAAGCCGCCAACTTGCGCCACAGTCACCCCGTCTCCACTACACCGACTGCATACATACGCATGGAATTATAATATCTAGCGGATTAAAACAAGCAAAAAATAAAACCTCTTAACCGACCTACTTGTGTCATGAGTGTCTTCTGTTACACCGCAACGGCGTGACGTAACGCTGACTTCTCTACCCGGTAACACACAAAATTTGCAATTATGCATCCACACTGCATCCAACCGAGCGACGATAACACTTCCATAGATGCACATCGTCATGTAGACAGTTCAACAGCAGCGACGCAGTCGTCTATCCGAGCCACAGCGACGGCGGCAGCGGCGATACTGCATAAATATCGAATGTCACATGTGACACTTATGGCGGGCTTCATGTGCAAATTGTATGAATACAGCCCGGGGGCGGTGGGGGGGACCCCTCCATCAAATGCACGAGGTACACTTTGTCAAATGAGCATATGTCTGCCACCAAGAGCACGACAAGCACGACGATAAGAGTCAAATCAACAGAAAACGAAAGTAAAAGCCAAAGCCAATTACAAACAAATACCAAAGACGACACCAAAAAGGATGGAGAAAAAAATACAGGCGAGGTGAAGAACTCTGTGCATATGGGCGAAGTGAAAGGATGTCACTGTGCACAGCCCTTTCCGCTACGACGCCCTGCTGCCTCGCGACGCATGCAATTGAGTGCAGCGGAATGCCCACAAAGCGATGATAATTTAATGAGAGTTCCTTCTTCGTCGCTGCTGGCCGTTGTCTCGTCGTCGGGGCTCTCGCCTCTCCATTGGGTACAATTACTCTCTGACGTGCATGTGTGTGGCCATGGTAATTAAAAAGGATTTTTACGTTGAGAACGTTTTTGTCTGGCCGTGCTCCATGCGCCATGTGTACCGTGTGGCTTTTTAAAGGCGAAAAAAAGCTTCACAACAAAGGAGCCAGTCGCTGGGTGAAGTCAGGCTCTGTGTCGGGAGTGGTGCGGCGCCTGTCCTTGAATCAAAATTAAATTGAGCTCCCCTTTCATGAGCCTTTCAATGGCCGGTATTGTTTAAGCATGATTTTTTTCCCCTATCGTCGTCGTCGGGGAATATGGTATGTGAGCTGGGATGAATTAATAATGGGCCTACACGATAACCCGAGCAATAGACAATCGATGAAAGTCCTTGTAGTTTCCTTCTTGACTCGGGAATGGTTTGATCCTATAGACCGGCTACAATTCGACATCGTTCACCAGTTCAATCGGTTAATACCGGATTTCTATTTTTGAAATGATTTCACCCTTAAAGCGATTTGGGTCGCCGAAATTGCTCCTCAGATTCTTGGGAAATTCTTCAAAAATCTGTTGGTTTCGGTCTGTTTCACAGACGGTCAGCCTGGGGCCATTCTTAAGGTTTAAAGAATGAGATTTAATAAATTGCTTGTTACTGGCGAGGATTATTCGGGATCATTGCCCCGGCGGTCTTTGTTATTTGAATGAAATCTTCGTCAGTGTCTGGGTAGCAAGCAATCTGTGAGTCTGGACGGTATGGCACCTAAGGCTACACTTTATATTTTGTCTCCATTATTTGTTCAAAAAACGAAAAACGTTTAAAGACGGAGTGAGACAGAGGGTGAGCAGTGATAAGAGTGCAATTGTCCTTACCTTTCTTTTGGGTGTCCTTACCCTTCTTTCAAAGGGTACCAAGGGGTAATGGCTGAGTGTTGGCCTTTCTTATAATTTCATTTGTATATTCAAGATCATCGTTTCAGAATACGATTCCATCATGGACTCCCACAGGCGTTATCTTGAGATATAAAATTTGAACGACTTTCCCGTTTGCTGTTGCGGCGGTGAGCCGAGATGGCATGAGATATGCATTGGTTTGCAAATGGTCAGGTAAAAGACTCAAAAATACTTCAGTTCACAAAATTTGGGACTGCGTTTATTTTCACAGCACTGTACTTTAGGCTGTCAGTTAGATTCACCATTTTTCAAGGGGAAGCTGTCCCCATCTTGTCGTATGATGGCGACAACTTCCCGACAAACACCTTTAAGCCTTCTAAAACTAAAGGTTTATATTTTGGGTATGACGGAGTTAAAGTCGAGTTCCAAAAAGTTTCAAAGAAAATCAACAATTTTCGGTTTTCATAATCTTCTTACTTGAAGACAAAGTTTCTGTGTCTGTGGCTTTTCAACGCTAAATTGGAGCAGACTCAAGAACTGGCCCGTTGTACATTGGCAGCAAGCTACATTTGGTGGAAATTCTTGATCTTCCGGAGGATGACCAGCAAGCGCTCCTGTAATGAGGAACATATATCATTAGCTGTAACCTCATCAGCAGCGAATATCTTCCATCTCATCCGAGGAAAGGCTTGACATTACCAGAAGATTTGCTCTGCAGTGTCGTCATCTGCTCCAGAGGCGTTGCAGAGGATTTTGTCGCACTTAGCTGTTTGCCGAAGATGTACTCACCCGTTAGTACGCCAGTAAGTTTGCTGCAGTCCTTTTTGCCAATAGTTACCAAGAATGCCAGGGTTATCTTACAGACACTTGGGAGTATGAGCTAGGTCTGTCTACTTCCTGGAGAGTTGTGCTACTCCAGTTGTGCTCCCGACAGGTCCAACCATCGATGGATGGGGCTGGTAAGGACGCAGGTAATCCGAGCGAGGTCTTATGTCCTGAGACTACCTCCTCTGATCTTTGCAGGTTCACGGTGATCCAGTCGTAGCCCGTAATTTAAGCAGACTTCCGATCGTAAACAGCGTTGATTTGCATTCCTGAACTATCGTCAAAGTGGTTATAGGGTTTATCAAGACATCAAGCGCATTAGAATCACTCAGGTTCCCGTTTAGAAAACCGACACAAATTTACCAAAGTGCACTCATCGTTATCCCGCCTCACGAAAGCCAGGCCCTTCATTGCTCTTCGAGACAGAACATACTGATATAGACATAGTCACAATGTGAAAGTGATACAAGTCAGTTGTAAAAGTACGGAGAAATCGTAGGTGAGGTCGCTGCATTTCAAAATGAACCACAGTTCAATGAATTCCAGTCCGTTGGCATGACAAGTCAACGCGCTGTCATGTCGCTTAATGAATATCCTTCTTGAGATGGCGGTGCAGAACTCACCCGCCAGCACAAAAGGCACTATCCTTCAAAAATCCGTACAATTGCTTGGATACTCGACGGCGACATTTACAAAATTGGTCGAACAACCGTCAATGAAGCGCTTAATGGTATTGAAACGAAAGCAGCTAAAATGGGTTGAGCTGTGAGTGAGGCCAAGGCGATGATGATGCTGTCATCAAGAAGGACATGGTACCTCGAAGGACCGACTATAAGACGTTGATCATCCCTCTCCTGTTCTATGCCAAGGGACATGGACAGTAACAAGAGTAGAGACAAATTCGTCGTGCCTACGAACCCAACGCCCAGGATGGCTAGGCCAATTAGAACGCGTGGAAAACACTGCTCCAGCTCGAAGAGGCCCACGAAACCTATGACGAACATGGGAAGAAGGACCCCAGCCAACATTACGTGGAAAATTGGAGGTAGCGAGCTAACGATAGTACCAGCTAGAGAGGCTTGTTGGCTGAGGTCTAATTTCGCCTTAGACTATAGCGCCAGAAAAAGAAAACACTGCTTCACATGGCTTCTGTAAAAGTCGTAGAGTGACTAAAAAAGTACACTAGGATATCTCCTTTTAAACGATGTACATTGCATCTTAACAAATGTTTTTAAAATTATGTGAGCTGTGTAATGTGCAGAAGTTTTAAAAGTCAAATGTACCGCCAAATAAATATACAAAATTCAAATGTACCAAGATACGTAGTTGTTATATGTTTGATGAAACATCAATAACCATTACAGAGCAACGTTCGCTGTAATAGGATTAAGACAGCCTACGAACTCGTACAAGCAGCATCATGAAAAAGCAAATCGAATGGCATAGGGTCTAGCTATTCTCTACCCTGGCAGCAAGGCGCGTCTTCCGTTGTAAGCGGGTACATTTCCTTTCCTTCTGGTGTTCGGTGCACATATCAAGTTTCCTTTAAAGGTGGCTACTTATAAAGGGTTTATGACATCTACGAGTTTACTAACATGCGAGGGGTCTCTTTTGTCTTTAGAATTGAACTGACTTGAGAAGTGACGGTGGAAATGTGCAGTCTGACATTTCGTGCTACGAAGACGGTGAGAAAATTGATATCTTGTGGTGCGCCATGCCGACTGATACGTTAACTCTTTTACCTTGTGTAGCATATAATCCACAGACATGATGCTGCATGTGCTTCTATAATTGCCTATGCATCAGTTGTTTAATTCTGTTTCCTTGTTCTCTTCGGTGGAGGTATTTAGGTAGTAAGGTAGGTACCTAATTTGAAGGCCCTATCGACATTGCACCAATGACACACTCAGTCCAACATGCAAGGTCCATTGTGGCCTTACGAGGACTACCGTGCCAGCTCATCTTAATCCTAAAACCATCCCGATTCATGTATGAATCCAAGGAGTTTCTTCAGCACAACTCCGTTCCTCCTTGCTCCAGCTCTACAAAGAATGCCAACTGGATCCTTTTCTTTGCCAGGGCCGGGTAGATATTTGCGAGATTCCATTTCTTCCTCGTCTCAGCAGCTTATTCAAAAGTTGCTGTGCGGTATGTTCGAACCCAAAGCATATGTGCCTATGGCGCAGTGCCTGGTAAGAACTCCTATTAGCATGCGTTTGGGACTAAAGCCAATCAGTTATCGTGATACATTTTCGCTCCGCGTTGGCCATAGAGCTCTTGCTAGCCAAGCCTTCAGATTCTGAATCCGTCCAGAGCTTCGTCTTCCAGTTTTCGCCCTTATGAAGCTAAGCGACGTGAATCCATAAGGAATGCCCACAGATTATCCTAGCTAAGATCCATTTATCGCATGACTCTCTGATTCTTCCTTCCTTGGACGCCAGTATGTCTTAACAATCAGCATAGGGTCACCGTGTTCACCAAGGATATCTCACCGACACTTCTTCTGCATAACCTCACAAGTTTCTATGTCAAAAATACCCATGTTATGGCCTTTATTGACGCCTGGCTACCAAAAAGCATGGTGATCGATTTGTCGGCTAAATTGTGGTCTCTGATCGCAATTGCTGCCTCGTGTTTAAGAACGCTACAAATCGTTTCTTAGTTTGGGGATTTTTCGAAGTGGTCACAGAAGACTCCTGGAGTTCCATGTACTGCGGTTTGTAAGCCATTTGTGAACAGGACAATTTTCCCTTTCTAGTACCATTTGCTCCTGCCAATGTCTTCAGTCTGGAAAAAGTAGCAGCTTTGAATCATTAAAGATCTAAAGTATGTCTTTGAAGAGTCTTTGAAGTTCAGATTGGATATTCATTATGATTTCTTAAGCGTTCATAATTTCAATTCCCAAATAAAATACAAGGAGATTGCAAAAGTGGGCGTTGGACATCGCCAAGGATGCGTGTTCTCATCTCTCCATTTCACTGTTTATGTGGATTGAATGTTGCAGGGCCGCCGAGGCGAGGAATGTTTCACATTGGGAGAGTTGAGGGTAAGTCACCATCTTTTTGCGGATGACTTAGTTATCCTCACATCTTCACAGACGGAACTCCAGCGCGCACTCGATAGGTTTGTGGCCATATCTGCAGGTGCTGGGATGCCGGTCAACGTGGACAAATCAGGGGTTATAGTTATTTCAAGCACGCCTGTTCAATGCACTCTAAATGTTATTGGAGTCCCCTCGAAGCAGGTGGAGAAGTTCAAGTATCTCGGGGTCTTCTTCACGAGTGATGGGAGGAGTAATACTGAGATTTCCTGTAATATTGGTCAAGCTGGGTCAGTTTTGACACTGCTTGGGAGATCTGTAATCAGGAAGGCCGAGCTTAGTGTGAAAGCCAAGGTAGCAGTTTTCAACTCAGTCTTTGTTCCAACTCTCAACTATGGTCATGAAATTTGGGTAATGACCGAAAGAATAAGATCGTGAATGCAAGCTGCTGAGATGAGATTTCTTCTTGTTGTTGTGGGAATTACTCGCCGGGATAGGGTGAGAAACACGATAGCGCGCGAGGAACTAAACGTTGAGCAGCTGCTTCTCCGAACGGAAAGAGCTATGCTTCGTTGGTTTGGTCCCCACCATCACGACTTCCGAGGCGTGCCTTGAATGCGATTCCATCAGGTAGGCGACCACTTGGCAGACCCTGGATGCGATGGTTGGACCAAGTCCATAAGCTCACCTGGTTACGCTTGGGCATAACCCCTGATGAGTTAGAGTCGATGGTGGAGGAACGAGTTGCCTGGAGATCTCTCGTGCGTGGTTTACCCCAGCGACCCCTTTAGTGGATCATGCGATGATGGAGATTGCAAAAGTGTATACAGCTTTTATGTGAGTTGATTAAGCAATTTGCTCTCCGGTGGGCTTTTTAAATGCAAGTTGACTAGTACTAGGTATTATGATGGACCACATAATACCTAGTCGGAGTCAACTGGCGTTTTAAATACATAGAGTCCAATTCTAACTTGACTTTGTCAATATTGACTGCTATATGGTTGTCGTCTTTCAGAGACTGATATTGAGCCTGGCTTATTGGCTTATACAATTGATTTAACATGACGCCATAATGAAGCCTTCAAATCGCAATGAAATCGCACCAGAAATGAGTTCGGAGAGCTCATCTTGGAGGGGTAGGTTGACCGTTTAAGCCTTCCCCTCCAAGATGAGCTCGCCGAACTCATTTCTCAATTCGTCAATCGATTGGCGTGACAAGCATCTACTACCACAACTTTACATTTCCTTACCAGGGATATCTATATCATCTGTCTTCTTAATTTCCACGTCTAACCCTTTGTTAAAGAATCATGTTCCTTAAAAACATCAAATAGTACGAAATCTAACAAAGTTGGTTGCTCTTTTCCGGCTCTGTGAACACATCCCCACAAACAGTGCACCGCTGTTCAGCCATGCAAATCAGCGCTGTAAACTTAAAGGGTCCTACGCCCCCCACACTAATGCAAAATTCAAAAAGAATAACACCACCCGTCACGGTCTCGCTGCCGCACGTTAAAGTCGCCTTTTAAGCCAACTTTGTGCGGTCATACTGTGGCTCACCCCAAAAACAAAAATCTTGCACAAGTGTGCGTGTATTTTTTTGCTCCAAAAGTGTTCACCACTTCCTTTACGCCATATCCTTTACATCACATAACCGGAACCTAAACACTACAACACCACCAGACTGGGCTCCAGAGTCCAGAGTTAGTGACCACCATTTCCCACTTTATGGGAGACCCAGGAAATCATTGGCCATCTAAAAATTACACGAAAACAAGCGGAAAAAAAGCACGTACCCACAGACACACAGCACAGCCCCCTGCAAGGACACAGCGTAGCAGGAAGAAAAAGGATAAAACCGTTTCATATGCTTTTTGACTCGTCACAGCTCGTCAGGACCAGCAGTGGTCGACTGCAAGCACACACATGACCAAAAGAAGAAAAAAACAAACGCAAAAATTCCAAAGTCCACTACTGAACTAATGTCGGCTACACGTGACCATCACAGTACGAGATCATGTTGGTTGAGGTATTTTTTGTCGGTCGGTTTTCATGCAACAATACGCAAGGGAACCTTAAAAGCAGCTGTAAATCCCCAAACCAGAGGAAGAAAGCAGCAAAAAGAGCACAGGCACATGTGTATCTCGAGCGTCTCGCAAAAGTTTTTCTCCACTCGTACGCTGGACGGGGCAAAAGTCAAGACTGCCACCGCACAGAGAGGAAGGAGCTCAACAGGATTCCGGACACCATACAAGCATGAACACTTGCAAAAGGATAATACAATTGCTTTGTGCAGGCAAAAATTTGCTTTCAGATTTGTGTTTCTCCGAGTGTTGCTTTCCGGTTGGCTACTGCGGTACACAATGTGTTCCATTTCGGTTCCATCCATTGTCTGCTGCTGGTGCCGCAGGGGTGCCATGGGACAGACATGGATAGACCGTCATTTTATTTCTCTTGTTTTTTTTTCCTGCAGGAATTCTTGTGGGCGACTCACCTTGGTGCGGATCTAATTAATGTTTTACAATCCATTCCGCATCGGAAATCATGCACATGGACACGTGAATTAAAGGACCTGCAGCTTGTGCATATTTCAGGGATGCCTTTGACCGTTTCGTAGTTTGCTCCACAAGTATTTCTGTGGCATTTCGCCGTCAGTGAGGTTCTGCGGCAAACAAAAACCTCCTGTGACTTATTCAAGTGATTGAGCACCAGTCAGTCGGAGTGGATGGCAGTGCTCTCTGACTAGTCACCTGGCCGTTCAGGTCACACGAATAAGTGCTAAGAATACATTTCACTTGAAATTGTCTGGACACACTGGCCGAAGGAGGATTGGGTTGATCGCTGGGATTTTAAGTGAATTAGAGACTTTGGTGTGGGATTAAATCGAATTAAGTGGATGACAGAAGGAACAAAGACACCTCTTGAGTGACATGCACAAAAGCTGGGAGGTTGTTCCTTTTGGGGAACGGTATTGTTCTTCGATGTCTTAAGAAGTGTGTAGTCACTTATGAATAATGGGAGGCCACTTGGGAGGTACAGGCCGTTTGCAAGTTCCTCTCTGATGGAGACATTCACAAACTTTGAACTGCTTTCGTAGCAAATTCCGTTTGAACCACAAGCGGTGTGATTCGACTATTCAAAAGGTCTTTGAGTTTAAGAACTAATCCAGGGATTTGGAAAGTTTAAGAGATGGTCAGTCGCTCTTGGAATGGTATATTTTGGCTCTAGGGTGGTCTTGAGTATGGGTGATCTGATGGAGAACTCTCAATTTTGTCGTACTTTCTGTGTGGTTTAGAGGGAGCGATCATATATAGTCAAATTAGATATAAGATATGTAATAAGATACAATATGAGCAGTATAAAAATAAAAGTCTTTGATTCCTTCACCTTCTTTGTGAGGTGCGGGACGGGCAGAACAGAAGCTTGTAGCTTGCTTCTTGGCTCGAACCAATCAAAGAAAGGAATTCAAATCAAGATTGCTGTTTCTCGTTTCGATTGACATCGTGTGGTTTAGGTGTCCCATTTCTAGATCCAAGGTACGTACGTAGCATCGGCCACTTAAAGACACAGAGAAACATAACTGAAATGTTGGAATAAAAGGTATGGTGTATTTGCAAAACAATTTCTATACTAGACTCAATTTTGTTATGGCCTCATCCTTCCTCAAACACAAAAAAAGACTCAGCTGGGTCCCAGGCAATGAATCCGCAGAATCCGCAGATCTCTCGAGGGCTGGCTCGAATTCTGCGTTCATAGGTCCCGAACCGTACTGCAATGTCAACTAGACTCTAGCTACAACCCTTAATAATGGTCAATGACTCTTGGGACTAGACCATCAGGAGACAGGAAGCTAAGATACGGCCACCTCCTTCCCTCCATGCTACCCTATCCTCTCTCTTTCCTCACCCTTTCCCTTTAGGTGGGCTGGATGAAGGTGTTACAGGTACCGTACCGATGATCAGCTTGGCTGGGGGCCCACTCAAAAAAACTAGCTCAGTCGCGAACGGTGTGCCGGAGTTACCTGACGACCCTCCGGGCTAATCAGCCTTAGCTACGTATTGCGGATCTTTGCGTAGCCTGGCCCCTCCTTTTTCCACTACTCGTGGGACTACAATCAAATGTCTTCAAAACCCCCCCCCCCCTCCCCACTAACAACAAAAAAAAAAAAAACACAAAAGAGACCGGTGCTCCCTCACCGACTGGGAACCATTAACCCAGTGTCCGTATGGGCCTTAACAAACAGACAGACAATGCCGCACCTAGTACTTCCAAAGACCGCGTGGAGCGCTTTAGCAAAAACACACAGAATCGCAATAGTATGCGCGGAGCAGCTGAGCTCTCGAAGGCCATTGGGCCTTCACAAAAAAAGCACAAAGATCTGCGCGCCGCCTACAGGGTTCTAGAGCGTCTGAAAGGCATCCCTCAGGAGAAGCTCTCCGAATCGAAGAAAAGGTCCATGGCCTGGGCTCTAAAAGCAGTTCAGGACCTGGGCGAGGGTACAGCCACTTAGGACTCAACGTCCAAACGGGCCACATCGGCGGAATCGTCGCCCAACCTCTCGTAGAGGTTAAAGCACAACGCTTTAGCCCCGTATACTACGCTTTAGCCCTGGCAAGCATTTTACGTACAAGACTATGATGAAGTTGACTCTAAACTGAACTTCTTGTCAAAATAGCTGATATCTGATACAGCCAAGGTTAGGACTTCGTGTCGTGCAGCTAATGAAGAACTGTGACCAACAATATATATCTACTACTACTCTACCCTCTACCCTCTATACCACAAATCACGGACATATTTTGGCAAGGATACAGGCGTGATGGTGACTAAACTGACACAGCATTGGAAAGGATTTTGTCATTCCATATGGTTCACTTTGGAAGATGCCACTGGAGAAATGATTCTACTTCCAAATTTCACAATGGTAAGAAAAGTGGATGGAGATAGTGCTCCAATGATATCCGCGATCCAGTCAACCAGTTCCACTTTTCGCCAAACGCCTCAAATTGTTTCCTCAATCGGAACACATGACGGAAACCAATGTGAATTGGTGTAGGTCCACGATTTAAATCCATCTCGGCCCCCGCGAGCCAGCACCGTGGAGTTGATTAAACGGAAGCGCCGACTAAAGGAGAACTCCATCTCACCTACAGCGGAGATATGAGTGTGAACCTTCATGCACAAGGCATGCCAACTGAAGTGTGCATCCGGTGATGATGTAGAATCTCCATCCGAACCGGAAGACAACCGCCGAAGGCATCCGCTCTCAATAGTACAATCGCTCCGTGCATCTAGTCAAACGTTATTTTTTGTTGTCTCCAACAGAACACGGTTCTGTCAAGGGTAATGATTCAGCATCCAAGCATAAGTGTCTTTTCCCCTTTAAAGAACACCGATACACACAATAAATCACCGTGGCAACAACAAAAACTAGTTAATTATGGCAATTGCAAGTCTTAGCTGCTGTTGTCGCTGCGACAGCAACAACGTGGCGGCGGCGGCGGCGGCATCGGTGTAGCCTTTGGTATCGTAGTTGCCTTCTGTGATCTTGCGCGACATAATACCCACAACAAAGCAATCTGCTCCGAGCTAAAACAGTTAAGTGGGTGCCGCTTTTCTTTTCCGCCACAAAATGATGCTGGAAAATGAGAGAAATCCCCCCCCCCCCCCCCCCCCCCCCCCCCCCCCCCCCCCCCCCCCCCCCCTCCCCCCTTCAGAGTCCACAGACACCAGAACAAGTAAAGTGCATTGTCTTTGGACTGGCGACGGGCATGAGTTCTTTTTTTTTTTTTTTTTTTGCTTTGCCTCTCCTCGTGCCCTCGGCATCGTCGTCGCTCGTCACTCTTGGCCCTGTTTTGTGTCTTGTATCTCATTAGAGATTACAATAGATGCTCGCACCGTTGCTTGTGAGCCGCGTTAGTGGAGAAAATTTGATTTCGAATGGGATTCAGGAAGGTGAACCAGTTGCTGGGCCGTTAAGTGAGAGTTTCGCTAAATTGTGGGGCACTGGAAGGAAACGCTCTGGAGACTGATGTCGAAGGAGCCAAAGGGATCACAGATGACGGGCAGCCGCCGGCGAAACTCAATATTTAGGTCGTGCAAATGTATCTGCTAACTGCAGCGTGATGATGAATTGGTGATAACTTCTACTGGCGGTTTCCAGGTGTGGTCCGTCGTTGGTGGTTCGGTCGGAGAGATAGAAAGTTGTGCTGCGGCTGTTGTTGTTGGAGGAGTTGCTTTAAATTATCACTCAATAACTTTATCTCGATTGAAGAACAGCCATTGTTACAGAAATTACGGGAGATCATGCAAAATTCGCAATAAACAGGAAAAGACAGACAAGGACTCACAAGCTTTCACATCGACAGGGGCAATCAAGTTTTCGAGGAAAAGACTGTTGTACTTAATTGGTACAGTGATTTATGCGCAAACTCTTGCTTCCTGTGAACGTGTGCAATTCACTGGAACAGCATACACAGAGAATTATAGTTCATTCGATTTCTTAGAATGGTATAAATATGGCATTGAATACACCTGAATGGGAGCAATCACTCAAAAGCGGTAAATGAATGATATACATGAAAAGAGGTCAGTATTTCCAAGGGATGATGTTCCAGCCTGACCTTGTTTGAACGCCAGGCCGTGCTCCGTGGTCCTTTACATATGAGCCTTAAAGTGTACGTAATGTTATCTGTCTATTCTGAGTGGACTTTTATTATAACAGGGACTGTATATTAACTAGCCAGCCCTACCTCCTCAACATGAAGGGGGGAATATTCCTTAAGTCGCACACAGTAATTGGTACTTGAGTAAAATTATTCAAAAAGCAATTAACTACCTAAACGCCAATTTGACTTGATACAAAGTTGTGTTAGAACTGAACGAAAAGTATTCAGAAGCATCATCAAACTTCCAAGTGCCCATAATTGCTTCTGGCAACTTTTGCAAAATTTCAACGCCAACTGTCTTTAACGTGTATGGGTTCAACTAATTTCGGTCCCGTTTTAGTAAACAAAATTTAACGAAACTTAACGAAACAGAGATAAGTTGTTAATATGGTCCACTGCTATGTTTCTGTCATTTCTGTATATTTTCGCTTCTATTCCAGTTGACTCATGTTTCCTTGTGTCCATTTTGGTTTGGCCTTAAATGTGTGTGGTGTAGACCTAGTATTGGGCGACACAATTAACTCAAATGCCTTCTACCCTGTGAACTGCAGTGGCTGCTGCTGCCTAAAAGTGTTCTGCACCAAAAGCTAACCGGATCATTGAGCATCGCTGTATGACGCATTTTCTCATGAAGAAATCTATATTCCTCTAGTCTCAGTAAATGTATAATTTCACATAGTTACTGAACATGGGCCTCAGCTAACAAGCATCTTCACATAGCACGGTCCTTAGCTAGCTGTCTCCAATTGGGCACTCCAAGCCGGTTGAGTTTTCCTTCAACTTGTGCGCGCCACCTAAGGCAAGGTCTTCGTCCATTGCATTTTCGATCTGAGTTAGATTTGAAGACTGCGAGACGGAGCATTGTTGTCCATTCGCTCTACATATCCTAGCCATCTTAATCGACTGGTGACCAGTTTCTTGATTTGGTGGATGTCCTTGTTAAGCTCGTATAGTTCTTCGTTAAAACTCTTCCTCCATAGCCCGTCAACTCATACGCGACCGTATATTTTCCAAAGAATTTTCCTCTGAAAACAACCGAGGATAGCTTTTGTCAAAGTCCATCCTTCAGCGACATAAAGTTCGACTGGCATGATAAAGGTCTTATAAAGAGTCTCGGGAGTAGTCGCTCGGGATAGGCCTTATCTCGCTAAACAATGACTCCTTTTTTTCCTGTCTTGTACTCGTTAATCTGATTAACCTTGATAATCCGAATACCCCGTTGCAATAATTTGTTCGGATTAACAAGACATTACTGAAATTGGTTTTGCCCCCATTTTGACAGCTTTCGTTTCGATGCTAGCCAACGCGTACACTCACCTGATCAAATTTTAGAAATGAGTTGATGTACCCTTTCTGCTAACTCATCTCCAGCTGCTTTGGAGAGCTCAGCCAGTAAGCCGTCCGCAGGCCAATTCGTTTTAGTCAGACGGACGGCAGTTTTTACTATCATCGTCTATGTTAAATGGTCCCTTATGCCTGCCAGTTGCCAGTTAATACGTGTAACATGGGCCTAAGGGGTATGCATAGTAGGAAGCGGCGAAAGAAAGCAAAGGGCAACATCTTCAAAAGCGGTTGGTAACAGTAGTCGGGCAGTTGTCAGTAGTCGGCAGCAGCAGTCGGTCGTGTTGCGGGTTAGAAGCAGAAGTTGTCGGCGCAGTTAGCACAGTTGTAAAATACGCATATTTGTCAATCATGTTGTTTTAATAAGACTTATGAATTAACTTTGAATTTAACCTACTTACTTTACTATAAAATGATAATGAATTAAACCTAGTTTTATGTGTTATCGTAATTTTTTAAATACAATTTCCTTTAATAAATTGAATTAATAAAATAAGGACTGATTAAACACATCCTTTTTTACATACATATATATTAATATGGGGGGCGCGACAGTCCGAGGTGGACCTGGGCCTAGCTTCTCAACCACAGCTATTGTTCTCTCACGCGTGGAAGGGACCTACAGTGAGAAGCTTTTTCTAGACAGAAATACTCTTTGAGCATGGTCAGTGATTCGAAAGAAGTGGAGCCGTGAACTATCAAAGGTGGTAAATTCGGGAATCGAACCTGGCACCCTCTGCGTAGGAGTCGACGCACTTACCCACTACGCAACGGCGACCCATATCGCCTTTAAACAGTCTGCAGAAAAAAGCATCGACTGTGATTCTACCCATAGTTGTCCTTCTTCATCTTCACAGGTCTCCTTACGGGCTTTGGTAGCTTGACACGATTTTTTTACCTGTGGATACAACTTCCGTGCATTTAGTTTAATAGAAGTTGATAAAGGTTAGTGTTCATTGTTCACTTGCATGATTTGCGACAGTTTTACTTATTTTGACAGACCTGCGAAGCATAAATGGTCTGAGTCTGAAGTCGTACCGTACCGTCGTTGTATCCCTGTTCGTCCTTATTCCGCACTCCTAGCATATCTATGTTTTTTTATGTCAGGAGCTACACACAACGGCCACACTTGTGATGGGTGATGGGTATGTACGCTTTCTTGCCTAGGGCGTTTCCTACATAGATTGCTTAATCTCACAACGAGTGTCTTAGAGGTTATCTAGGAACCGTTTCGCTAACTTGACGTAATCATTAACAGCAATCGTTCCTAGCATCATCCTTAGTTGGGAGCATTCAACGACATCGCTCTATGTGAAAAGGCACTTCCCTCACAGTGCATATTTATGTAACCACACCGACTTAGATTGTACTGATCATAGTGGGGGACCTGGCGAAATGGTCCGTCGACTCCTTCGCTGGATGTCTCGGCTCAATTCCCCACACGAACAACATTCCTTTCCCGACTTTTTCTCCCCCTCCAATCACTGACAAAAAACAACAAACACGTCTGTCTAGTAAAGAGCTCCTCAAACTTGGCCTCCTGAGAGACCCCGCACAGCACGAATGGTTGCTATAAAGGCCTGGCCCAGGCCCTCCCCAGACTCTTCTTCTTCTTCTTCTTCTAGTGGCGCTACAGTCCGGGGTGGACCTGGGCCTCAACCAGTAAGCCTCTCCAGCCGGCACGATGTTTAGCCTGCTGTCTCCGATTGCGCACACCAAGTTGATTGAGGTCCTTCTCCACTTGGGCGCGCCATCGGTTCCGTGGGCGTCCTCTATTGCGTTACCCCACTGGTTTGGAGTCGAAGACTCTTCGGGCTGGAACAGTGTTTTCCATGCACTCTACATGGCCCAGCCATCTTAGGCGTTAAATCCGTAGACGCCTGACTAGGCGCATGCCGCTGTACAGCCCGTACAGTTCGTGGTTGAATCTTCTTCTCCAATAACCATCAAGGCAGACAGGACCAAAGATTGAACACATAATTTTTCTCTCGAAAAGACCAAGTGCTTCTTCATTCGCTTTTGAGATTGTTCATGCCTCCGCACCATAGAGCAGGACAAGGATGATTAAGGTGTTATATCATGTTAGCTTGGTCCTTAGAGAGATGGCTCTACTACTCAATTGCCTCATGAGCTCAAAGAAACAGCTGCCTATGGTGACGTTCTGGCGTCCTTCCTCATTGACAGCGTCCTTTCTCCTTGACAGGATATACTTCGTTTTGCCCTCCTTCACCGCTAAACCAATTTTGGACGCCACCGCTTCAATACCAGCAAACGCTTCATTGAAGGCTCAACGTTATCTGCGTATGCTAGCAATTGTGCGGACTTTTGGCAGTTCGTGCCTTTTGTGTTAGCATGTAAGTTCAGCACGACCTTCTCAAGAATAATGTAAAGAAAAAGTAACATAACAACGCGTCGCCTTGTCTAAAACCTTTCTTGACATTGAAGGTCTCGGTGACTCTAGCAGCACCCAAATTATTGTTTATCTCGTCAAGTCTCGCCAAACGATCCAGAAGATATAAACGTGTCGACACCCAAATGCTTAATCGTCCCTGTGGATCTGTAAGGCTTTGTCCACTAATCGACTCATGGTCCGGGAAATGGAAAGCTTACAGCAGAAATGCGTTCACTCAACATTAAATTCATTACCAACGAATCGCAGTCTGCACACAGAACTTTCATCAGAAGCGTCATTTGTCATTGCCTTCCTCCTGCAGCACTTCCTTGAAAATGGATTTGTTCCCTAATGAAATAATTAACTTAAATCCTTAAACAAATTCGAGAGCTTACTCCAACTCAGCGGTAACTTATTAATTCCAACTCACTATCTTCTTCTCGTTCTTCTCTCCTTCCAGGTACGTACCCCAGTTCCTGGAGGAAATTTCTTCAAACTTTGTGCAAATATCACGTAAGCAAGTTGATTTCTTTTACTTTCTTCCCACACCACTATTTTCTTAACATCCACCCATCCATCCGTCTGTCCGCTTGGCAAGAACAATAGTAATCGTCCTTAATTCACTCACATTCCTAACGCGTTCGTTTGCGTACTTCCCGTTTGAAAAGTTTCCATCAAGCAGGGCGATACACACACACAGAGACAAAGGGAGAGACAGCTGAAATTAAGAATAAAGACAAACTTGCCAATCGCTCGCACAAATCATTGTAAAACTTGAGTCTAAGAACGAAGGCCAAATGAGGAGTCGGAGCTACAACACAGACCAGATGGAAAAAGAAACCCCAACGATCGGGCGAAGGATGCAGACAACTTCGAGTAAAACTTTTTCGCAAACATCACACAAAAATCAACAGAGAGAGAAAAAAAAGAGAAGAAAACGAAACGAGGCGACCATGGAACCAAGTAAAAAGGACCAACGATGAACGCAAATAAAAGTGCAAGACGCTTAACAATAAAAGAGATGCAGGAGGGTGGTGCCAACAACGCAAACCACCGTCGCACCGCGCCGCCCTCGGTTCTTGGATGCAGATACTTGCTGTGCTCTGGACTGCCTTGCCGATAGGATTAATAGCAAATAATCGCAATTCTTGTGCAAATAAAATGACCCAGGGTATCGGTATAAAGCTCTGTTCGCTCGCTTTGGCCGCAGTCCACCACCCCCCCACCACTCCACCCAACTATCTGCTTCTAATTAGAAAAACTATCTGAAAAATTTCTATAATCATTAGTCAATTAGACGATGTAAGCGGGGCCACTGCAGGCGGAGGGTGGCGGCGCGGCGGGTGAGTGGTTGGCTGATCTCCTCGGGCGGAGAAAGAAGGAAAAATCTGTGTACATCGTTAGTTTTTGTGTTTTTTTTTTCTCTCTCTATCTCGGTTTCTTGTACTTCCTCGTCCATTTTTCTCTATACCGATATCATCAGCAGAAACTGCAATGGCGTGTGGCGGGAGGGGGAGCGGCAACATGGGGGTACAGACAATATGACTTGGTTGGGTTAACTGAACGAACGATGAACGTGAAAGCAACAAAAATAAAATAGAAAACAATTGAACTTCGTGATTTTTCCGTATGTGCACACTCCACCAATCCACCGCCCTGGGGGTGAATATCCTCTTCAAGTTGCCGCCGCTGTGCCCGGCACTGCAACAACAATCAATTGTGTTCGAAGTTAATTTTTGTAACGTTCATTATGTGTACACAGTTGGCTCTGTTGTGGCCCTTGGTCATTGCTCATTGGCTTCACTATTTATTTTTTTTTTCTTGATTCAGTCGGGTTGTTTACTTTTTGCTGATCATTACGAATGTGCGCGGGCTTTGGGCAGCTTTTGTTCGCATTCTCGATTGAGGCGGTAGTTTGCTTAGTCATTCGGTGCTTTGGAGAAATTGAAGATTCGCGTTTGACTTGGATTCACTTAGGAAATGACTGCGAACTTGTTGCGATCGGATGGAAGTGTGGAGGTCAAGAGCCGAGCGTGGGGGTTGTATTGACGAATATCATGTAGAAACTGGAATTAGGCAATAGGTGTGGATATTTGAGTCTGTTCAAGATGATTTACCGCAACATGTTGTTGGTGGTCTTTGGACAATCTTCACACACTATCCTTATTTTTTACCACAGCATGGGCAGTGTCAGCTTTGAGGACAGGTGTTGTCAGTGTTGAGTAATACAGTAGAATCTCGGAAACATGGACGGTTCCACTAGATGAGTAATTCAGAAATATGAACAGTTCTATAATTCGCAGCAAATCGGAAAGATGAACGGATTTTTAGGCAACATTATTCCGGCGACATCTTAACATAGAGCAGTTTTTTTTAAAAGAAAAACGTCTTAATTAGTCTGTTTTTATACCATTTATAAACAAATTTTTTTGGTTTTTTTTTTTAGCTTGTTTTTTTTAACAAAAAATAAATGCCTTTTTGATTCTCGAAAAGATGAACAATTTGAAATGATGAGCGGAGCATGTTTTATATCTGTTCAACTATCTAAGATTTTACTGTACTTTCAAATATTAAATGAATAGCATTGCTCGAAGATTCGGAATGATCTAAAAATCCTTTCTCATCACATCTTCAGTGGCCAAAATGGTCCACTAATAGGCTCGCGGACGAGGGCAAAACACGCTCGAGCGATCACCAGCCCGTCGATCACCCACCATCGCCTCTTACCCATCAGAAGTAATGCCCAACCGCAACCTGCCAGTTTTTGGTATTGATCCAACCACATCGTCCTTGGAACCGCATTCAAGGTACGCCCGGAAGCTGCGATGATGAGGAACATTCTCGCCACTCGACTAAACCATCGAATCATATGCCTATCCGTTCGAAGAGGCATCTGCTCAACATTGAGTTCATCGCGTACTGTCATCATTGTCACGCTATACCGGCGAGTAACTCTCAGCACCTTATACTCTTCTTTATTCGTTCGTCACTCAATAATCTTCCTAACATAGTGTACTCCTCCTAAGTCGAATTGTCGCAAGATACTATAATTTGTTCGAGTTAGAGAGAGCTTCGTCTTAGGAAGAGTTCAACCTAATGAGACTACACTAAATTTTAAAAAGTAATGCGCTCTGTCTTCCCAATCTCTTGTTGCCACAGTTCTAAGCTTCAATTAACAAGCTGCTCCAGCTAGCAGGATCCATTTCGAGATCGTCAATTTGGCTGGCTTCACCTAAATTATGTGCCCGGGATTTGTTGAGTCTTGTTGCAATAGCCTAGCAGACTTAGGGACTAAGTACTTAGAAGGTTAAATCTTCTCCTCAAACGGTTGCCAACGCAAACCAAACCGAGATCTTCCACTTGTGTTATTGTGCATGCCCCTCGAAGCTAGTTTGGGATTATCAATTCCCCGTCTGACTGAGTTTATCAGTCATATCCTTCGGAAATGGGACGAAGCAAGCCGCGGGAAGTATTGTTCTGCCTTTCATCTCAAGAGAGTTGTTTCTGCTTCCCTTCGACCATATGTCATTTAAAATTAACTCTCTAGGGTTAGACAGTGAGTTTTGCGCAGGACAAGGAATGCCTAAAAACTTCATACGAAAAAAAACGAAGCCCCTGCTCTTTCACCGTGTGGAAGATCTTTCAGGACATCTTTAATTCCTTAACTGATGAAGAGAAAGTGCCTCCTACATCTTAAGCTACCACTAGCCATCCTGTACAGAATCTCCCACTGAGACTGGTATCTGATCCTTCTACCACTGCCTACAACATCACATCATCCTCTAAGGTGTTACATGTAGAGGTTACTTGCATCCTGGATCTCTAAAGACCCTGTTCCAGGGAAGCTATCGGTACAAAATCAGCCCTTGATAGCTTTGGCAATAAAGGTAGTAAAGAGTCGTCTAGAGGAGGTCTTCATCGTGAACTCTGGGCCCGAATGCTAGGAGGAATTGCTATTGCGTCCCAGAGTGAAGCCGAATAGTACTGAATGACATCAGCACAATCCAGCTACACCGGTTTTTTAAGCGCCAAATAGTATGAGAAATTGGAGTTAGTCAAAGCGAGTGGTATCACAAAAGAGTGTAAGAGAGCATCTTAAAAGAGTTTGGCAGAGATGATAAAACTAAACATGACAATACGTTAAGAAGACTAACCTCTTGGTAGTTGGCATACAGAAGGGACTCATCCGTTATAGAAATCTACGTTCACAATCCTACGTTCACACTGTGTTTTGACATAGGTCATGAACAAACTTACTCGAGAAATAACATGGACGCTTAGTTAAATAAGACCAGCTTTTGTTCATCAACAGGAACTTCTGGCACAGCAAAGACTACACCGTCTCTTCTTGTGTCAAGGCCTGAACTTATTGTGTGTGAACTGACGGTCTCACGCTAAATGTGAAAATTAAGTTAGTTGAGCTGTTCCCAGAAAGTATTGCATGTTTAACGTGACTGTTTTTTTTCTGCCTTAAATTGAAAAAAGCAAATCACGTATTATAACACACCCTTTAAAATAATGACCCTATCAGGTTAAACTTTTCACGGACATGGAAATACACGTGTAATTAGATGCCCAGAACTTTCTCGGGCTTTAGATTCACGCAAATAGGAAAGAAGAATAAGTTATTGTCGGATTAGCGACTACACAGATGTTACTGTCAAAGATCCTCCGGGAAATCTGCCTCACTTAGACCTTTAAGGTCCATTGTGCTATCTCTACGTCGGCATTATCCGCCACTTCGTTGACCCACTAAACTTGTTGCCACTGTCGGTGTGTGTATTAATATCTATAACCAATTGGTTGTTTTTAGGAACTTAAGAATGTCATTTATGCTTTTGTTGGCTATTTCTTCAAGGCTGTAGTGGAAGTAGCTGCCGATGTAGTTTCTTCTCATCTCTGCAAGAGCGGGCGGGTTCCGAGGTAGTATATCACACACTATTCCTCATCATCCCTGCAGTTTCTGTAAATACACGTGTCTGATTAAATACTGCCGCGTAGATTCTTTGACGGGGCAGATATGGTAAATATGTAGTTCAATTTCAATTCGACTAAAAAACTAATTCTGAAACTGCTTGACTAGTTAGATTTAAAATTAGACGACAGCCTGTACCCGTGTGAATGACGCTGGATAGCACAGATGTTCGTAAACCCGTGAATTCACGTGAAATCTTAGGACGACTGTAGCTGCTTAATTCAAATTCATGACTAGTTAGATTTTGAACTAGGCGATAGCGTGTACCCGTGAAAATGACGCCGTGTAACACAAATTTTCGTATACCCGTGAATTCACGTGAAATCTTAGGACGACTGTAACTGCTTACTTCAAATTCATGACTAGTTAGATTTTGAACTAGGCGACAGCGTGTACCCGTGAAAATGACGCCGTGTAACACAAATTTTCGTATACCCGTGAATTCACGTGAAATCTTAGGACGACTGTAACTGCTTAATTCAAATTCATGACTAGTTAGATTTTGAACTAGGCGACAGCGTGTACCCCTGAAAATGACGCCGTGTAACACAAATTTTCGTATACCCGTGAATTCACGTGAAATCTTAGGACGACTGTAACTGCTTAATTCAAATTCATGACTAGTTAGATTTTGAACTAGGCGACAGCGTGTACCCGTGAAAATGACGCCGTGTAACACAAATTTTCGTGTACCCGTGAATTCACGTGAAACCTTAGGACGACTGTAACTGCTTAATTTAAATTCATGACTAGTTAGATTTTGAACTAGGCGACAGCGTGTATCCGTGAAAATGACGCCGTGTAACACAAATTTTCGTATACCCGTGAATCCATTTGAAAACTTAGGACAACTGTAACTGCCTTATTTAAATTCTTGACTATTAAGATTTTAAATTGGGCGACAGCCTGTACCCGTGAAAATAACGCCGTGTATCACAAATTTTCGAATATCCGTGAATTCACGTGAAATCTTATTACGACTGTAACTGCTTGATTTAAAGTCTTGACTTGTCAGATTTTGAAGTAGAAGACAGCGTGTACCCGTGCAAATGACGCCGTGTAACACAAATTTTCATATACCCGTGAATTCACGTGATATCGAAGGACCACTGTAACTGCCGACTGTGATCCGTGTCGGGTGCCCAAAGAATAAGTATCGAAAAATTGAACAACAGCCGCCGTGAAATGGAAGAAACCCCAATCCGTATTGGAAAACCCTCCACCTATAGCCATTGTCTTGCCATCCGACTTCAAATGCAAGCTCACCAGTCGTATTCACATGGTTGTTTGGGAATCGCCCAACAAATTCCATGTCGGCGGAAGGGCGGGCACTTTCGAGAGTACTCCGCACATTGTCCAACAAATATTTACAAAACACAATTGTTCACAATTGAATCCGCCCGCATGTAAGCCACAAAATCCACTGAAAATCTCTGGAAACTGATCCGAAAGACGATGACCAGATTTCGAGCATGTATGCAAATTTTTTTTTTCAAATTTGTCCGACTGGGGCAACCTGCACTCCAGAAAGCATTCCTTTCCCTCTGCCAGTGGAACTCCATGCGACATCCTCTGTTGTCATCAAAATTAACTTCCAGCTCCACGTTCACGGGGAAGAAAAACTCGTTTCACATACCCGACTAGAAGCCCTTAAACCGGACTGTTGAATGGGCACAGGTATCCATGGTCTCCCTCTTGCATTCGAGTACATCACTAATACGTGGAGCGGATCACCACACAAAGCCACAGGAATCCCTCCAATATTCATATTCTCTCCACAGCACCCGGGAACATCACTAGCCACTGTCCTGTGAGTATGACTATGTCCTGCACCTGCAGAGTTCTCAGATATGGACAGAGACTGGGCACAACCCACAAAAAATTTGCAAGAAAGGATACACTACAGCGGAGAAAAAAAACCAATTGAAAAGCTTTAGAGGACATTTTGTCCGCAAAAAATATTGTTTCACAGAAGCAAATGAACTGCCCATTGAATGAATAAATGAACTAAATAAGAGGACCGCACAAAAAACGGATCAGTGTAAGGCTTGAATAATGTCCAACACCACAGCGCAGTGCCCTACACCCGACGCTCGACGCTCGACGCCCACAACCACCCACTATCGCCCCTGGTGGCCGAAAAAAAAAAACACACACAGCAGGGATAAAAAAAGGACATGCTCATAATCTAATTTCTGTTGGTTTTTAGAGTGGGCCACCACTCCGCTGGCCGTTCTTTATCCTCGTCGGGGAATAGCGGTGTTTTTGTTTTTCAAACACCCTCGACCAGTCCGGTATTCGGGGACAGTTTTCTGTTTGCATTCAGCGGCAGAGGGACATGCCAAGCCATCAGTAGACGACGAAACCAGAAAAAAAAAAACAACACTGAGAAGCTAACTTCTCTGAATTTTAAAATACACCTCAGGGGCTATTTGCGGCTGTTTTAGATGGACATTTTGTTAAGCACACCATTTTTGAAACGCACGGACGGATCGGGCGCGCCACCCCCTCCTGCTGGGCTCATCGTCAAGGGAACGGCGAAAAAACGAAACAGATTCTGTCGTCCTTTTGCATTGACATGATGTGTCGTACCCTCGTATCGGGCTCGCGCGTCTTTCTGACAGAAAATATGTTTTGACGCTCAACGGCAGCGGCGAGTACACGTACTCGCCCGCACTCACTCAGCTATGTGATGCGATGTATATCTGGCCGATACATGTGGCAGTTCGCAAGAAGTGCTGTTGTAGAACAGTAGGCGGAACGATTCTGATCTCCACAGCCTCGACGCTCGACGCTCGACCAGAATGTGAGAGTGACTTGCTCACAGATGACCCGAAGGCGTTTGCATGTTAAACAAGGGCTTCCGCTTGGACTTTCGGTTTTGTCGAATGTCGTCTGTGTGTGTGTGCGAGAGGGAGGGAGAGGGGATAGCAGCCCAGAAAGCCAGTAGCGCGCAGCCAGTACACACTAGCAGTGGTTATGGTAATCGAATTTCAAATTATTACCCCGGGCTATGTATGTTTCTGTTTTTGGGGTGGTCACCAAATGCGGGGGACGGACTGCATGGTTTTTTGTGGTGTGTCCCCATGAAGTCACCGAATAATTTAATTATTTAGGTTTGTTTTGTTAAATAAAGTGAAAGGATTGTGTGTTTTGTTTGGCTTTTCAATTATGTCTTCTTACTGGGATTTGTTTTCGCACTGACGGCGGTATTGTGAAATGATTTTGTTCTCTGATTGAATACGAGTTCGGAAAAGCTAGTTACAATGTACAATCGACGTGCGCTTTCATTCAATTGATTTTCCATTGTCGACGGGTTTTGACTACGTTCGTGGCTATCAGTATATCGGATTTTTTCTCTGGTCTTGCGTTGAGTAATCTTCTTGAAGAAATAAGTCACAGCCAAGGGGCTTTCCTTTTCGACAACCTGACCGAACTAAGCAGTACGACTGCAACCATCCTGTTTACGGAGAAGGATCGACTAGATCTGGTAGATCGTGGTATCACGCGGCCACCCCACTGAACCCAACATAATATAGCTTGTCAGAGAATCCTATAAACAGCACAAATCCGTTCGTCAGTAGAGGAACACTGCAAGACAGGGTGCAAGTAAGAGGGTGGTACAACAACTAGGTGGCGCAGATGGTAGAGTGCCTACCCCTGGTTAGCGGCATCCCCGGCTCGAATCCCAGTGAAAGCAAAGTTAATACGTTTTTATCTGGTCTTCAAGTCTGGTCCAGTCACCATTTGCCGTTGGGATCAAATTAACGGCGCTATCACTGGAGTAGTCAATAAGTGGTAGTGCAATGTACCTATGTAGGTACAATGTAAGTAGGTACAATGACCCAATATGGTATAAGTCTGCTGCTGAATGTACTAGCAGTCCGCCTACCTAAGCCTAACCTAAGTGGGTGGCATAATGATCTTGGTATCAGACAAGTTACCGGCTGCGATCAGTGACAGCATGGAAGGCGCACCGAGTAAAGTACGCACCTGAACGTCAAAATGCGAACTAGGTTCCAAGTCAAACAAGAGCGGAAGTGATACTCTTCGCCACAAAAGACAAAATGCCCAACTGTTCTCTTGCCTCTCTCAACAATCAAAGCTATCACCTTAGATCCCCTACTCAGCTGGGGGCTAAGCGTAGACCAACGAGTTAAAAAAACAGCGCCTGCATTCAAATGCAATCTTTGGTAAAAGTGGGGCCTCCAATCAAAGCTTATACTATAGATACATACGGCTGTGATTCGTCCGGTTCTACCATATGGATGGACTAGTCCGGCCCTTAGGAATACAATTCTCCAAAGTATGCCGCTCTACGGTCGTCCCCGTCAAAATACCTAATGATAATGCTACATCTTGACCTATTTGCAGGTCCAAGCACTACAACACGCAGCGCCATCAAGTTCAGAGAGTCAGGGTGCTGGACAGTAAAATTCTAATTCTGTGGCTGTCTCTCTGGGATTTCCGGCTTATTTTGTATTGATCTTCTTTATGGATAAAATACCACATCGTAGCACAACATGGATCACATCGGCCCACCAGAGATCCTGAACTGGTGCGGCACCCAAAGAAGAGTCTTCAAACCGGACATACCTACTACTTTAGGCCATTATTACATAAGGTCAACATAAGGTCATTTTAGATTCAGGGCCTCAATTCAGAAAACAACTCTCCCGCAACTGAACTTGTTCAGAAACAGCCGCGAATTCATTGCAGATCCAAACAAGCCCAGAAGAACTACACAAGCACTACAACTCGCAGCGCCATCAAGTTCAGAGAGTCAGGGAGCTGGACAGCAAAAATCTAAGGGGGACTATGCTTCTTAGCCGAGAGAACTCGTATCATCCTCAACAACTCGTATCATCCTCATCCTCGGTCCTCACACTTCATCTATGAATCCCATTTGATACCCTTATCCCCCAAAGACTGAAATGGCATTAGGGGCATATGTCCAGAGATCTTAACTGGGCAACCAGCACTCACGACTCAGACGATGGGGCGGAGAGTTCTTGAAATCCTACAGACATCAATTCGAGGGTTTTCAGGCAGAATTATTTGCCATTCGGGCAGAATGCCCTCAAGTCAAAAGATACCCCAGTTGCCAAGGTTGGCATATGCGTTCATAGCAGAGCGGACTTCAAAGCTATTTCCCTTTATATTCAAACCTAGTAAGGCATTGCTGCGCTAAGTCAGAAGGCCATCTCAAACTTCCCTGATCTGCGTTCTATGTCACAGTGAACCAGGATCTCAGGAAATGAGGAGGCCGATCAACGGGCCCTAAAGTGCTCGCTTGCAGAGAAGGTGCACATCACATTAGAACCACGTCTCCTCAAAATAGCAAACCTCAGATGGATCAGACTGACGAGATGTGCACCATCAGCAGGAAAATATCGACTGAGTACTACCGATTTTTGAAGAAAAGATCTCCTTCGGCGATCTCGCTGGAGTGGTGGCGGTCTGTGCAGGCCACTGGCCAATAGGAGATCATGCCGTCAATTTAGCTATTTCACACAACAAACATTATCGATGTTGCAACAACACAGCTGAGAGAACGACCTTAACACATTTCATTTGTGCCTGTCTGCTTTTGTTGGAACCAAGCCACGAGAGTTTTCACTCAGCTCACTTGACGAGATCTCTGCGAAGGACATTAAGGAAATACATTTCTTTAAATACTCTGCTTATAAAGCAAATAACATAAGGTAACAGCAGTGTGGGGATCGATGGCCCCCTGTGCAACTGAACCTCGCTGCCTGGGTTCGATTCCCCGCCGATAAGACCAAATGTAATTTTCACGATCCCACGTCTTTCGAGTCATACAATGCTCACAGAGTAATAAAATAACTGTCTAGCTTCTTGGACGTTCGGAGTCGGCTTCACATTTTAAGGTTAGGTTACCAACGGAAAATGGTGACAGGACCAGATTTGAAGACCAGATAAAAGCGTATTAACTTTGCTTTCACTGGGATTCGAACCGGGGACCCTGCTAACCAGAGGCAGGCACTCTACCTCTGCGCCATCCCGTCGTTACGTTTCACACTTTAGTTCCCCTCTACTCGCGAGAGAAATATAGCACAAACAACACGACTGGTTGCCGTAGAAGTTAGGCCGGTACGGACTGTTGCTGTTTGTTGACTGTTGCCCATATTATTATTATTATTAACAGCTGTGGCATAAAACAATTGGGTTCTCACCGAACCACCACGTCTACCCTACACAAATCCGTAAGACTCTTGTTCGGCTTGGTTCTATTACGCTGACTCTACAGACTGTCCAAGGCCGTTTAAGGCATTTGAGATGAAGTGAGGCCCAACTGATAGATTTCATTGACTTAAGTTGCATTTTTGGTTGCAGGCTGTAGTGTTTTATGGCTATCACTATAGATTCTGCCTGAAAGACGCTGTATTGATTCGGTTATCGCGTCTACCACCTTCGAGGATGATGTGTTTCCAAAGTCTTCTCGAAGAGGAGCTTAAATGGCAGGATATCGGTCTCTCCAAGGATCTGCATGGATCTAAATCTGTCAGGGATGACAGAGTGTTCAAAGCGAAGGTTCTTCCGCGTATACACCGACTTCAGCTTAACCCCTGTGTTGGCCGCTATCTATTTGTCGATTAAGCCCAGGGAAAAAATAAAGGAGTAAATATGATCAATGCTTTGAAGAGGGTTGTCCTTAACGCTTCGTTGATACATACAGTCAGCATGTTGTACACTCACTTTTGACGCTGAATGTAGGCCATCCGAAGTCCTTTTCAAACCAGTTGAACATGTCGCAACTCAATTGAGTACAATAAGTCTGCCTGACTGCTGACTGAACCTAGACCCACTGTGCTGGCAAGCGGATCTGTTTGATCCTTTTCCGCAAATCAGTTTGAGCTTTTAGTAAAGTGCGGGAGATGTGTTCGACTGTAATGCTACTTAGTTCAGCCAGGCTGTTAAAGTAGTAGGCTTCAAGAGGACTTTCTCTGTGGCAGGAGAGAGGGCTGCAATTGTAGAGTGGATGTACAATAGTTTCGTACTCCTCCTCGTCTCTGCAGCTTCTACAAAATTCAAATTAAATCCATCAAGCGGTTGCAGCTGATGTTCTTTTCGAGTGCAGTCCACCAAATCACGACTGCATGTTTCCCATGTGAATCCTATTGCCATCTTGCAGCAACACGACGAAGTGGAAGCTTTCTGACACGATCTGTAAATTTATTATAAATTTATTTAGTGTCCAGAATTACACCCGAGAATTTTGCGCAGCCTTATCGCAGTCTTGTAATTTGAGGGATGGTCAAAGTAAGGAATTTTGTGATTTCCGGCTTACTTTGTATTGATCATCTTAATGGAGTACAATCCCACATCGTAGCAACACATGACTCACATTGGACAAAGGCCATGCTATGCAGTCTACCAGGGAGCCTGAACTGGTGCGGCACTCCAAGAAGAATCTCCAAACCAGACACTGTTTCCCGTTTTCACATAAGGTCAAGACCCTTCTAAATCAGTTTAGATTCAGGGCCCCAATTCAGAAAACAACTCTCCCGCAACTGAACTTGTTCAGAAACATCCGCAAATTCATTGCAAATCCACACAAGCCCAGAAGAACATGGCAAAACTTCAGCGAAACTCCCTGCCTCCTCCACAAGCGATAAGGACTCCAAAGATATAGAGCAGAGATAAAAGTTCAACCAAACTGGGCAACTTTCCGACAGATTTCATTACTTAAGCCCAATCCCCTGCAATAAATCTCATCGCCATCGTACCCCCAGCACCGCCAGCGTACACACCCGTTCGCCTAGACATGGCACTCAAGTCTATATAATTCAGCCACTAATTTCGCAATTTGCTCAGCACAATTTGGTATCTAATTCGCAATCATATCACCTCCCATCCTCACTTCGGAGACCGTAAATGTAAGTCATCAGCCAAACCGTGGCTGGCAGGGAGGGGGCCACGGCATGCCTCTGCAAGGCATATCCGAGTGTGTACTTCACAGATACCATCTATCGGGCTACGCCACGCTGCC